>JAJHZJ010000139.1:2202118-2911117 GCA_023548195.1 Bettongia penicillata ogilbyi
AGGAAGACTCATCTTTCTGAGTTTAAATCTGGCCTCAGACACTTAATAACTTTTTGTGACTCTGGGCAAGTCACTTGATCCTGTTTGCCTCAGTTTCTTCTGTTTCTTCATCAATGAGGTGGAGAAGAAAGTGGCAAACCACTCCAGTATCTTTGACAAGAAAACCTCAAATGGGGTTTACTACTAAAAAAATAACTGAGCAGCAACAAAATTCTGGGCAAGTCACTTAACCTCTGTTTCAGTTTCTTCCTCTGTGAAAAGGGAATAATAGTAAGCATCTACCTCTTAGAGTTATTGTGATGATAAAATGACATAATATTAATAAAACACTTTGTGATATATATATAAATACTATCTATATATAAATATAAATATATAAATACTGTCTATTATTGATATTCTTTGGATTAGATTTGCTGACTAGGAGAAATCTTTAGATAACACAGCTTTTTAAAAAAAATTAATTATCTCCCCCCTCCCCCCACTACTACACACCACAAAGGTGTGATATTTCAGACTGTGTTTGTCCTTCATTCTCAATGAGGACCACGATATCAAGATGATGACATGACTTGCAGTTGACTTTGATTTGAATGAGGGAGGGCTGTGCAAGGTCACCAACCTCAATGGTATGGTATTCATCAGGATGACTGGAGATGGCCTAGGATGCAATGGGAGACCCTGGATCTTTCAGGTTGAGGTCTTATCACATTCTCACTTTGAGTGAGATACACCCATTCAATGAATAAGCTTCTTTAAATTACTCTAGGGATGGCCCCTTTAAAAAAAATATCCAACTAGGAGGGGAAGACCCTTTTATACCTCCTGGGTATAAAAGAAACAATTGCTATTTAGTTATTATACTCATTTAGTGGTAGGTGGGTGGGGACTTGTCCAGTCTATGAGCTCCATAGTGATATTTCAGATAAGCTCACATAGTATCAGGCCAACATGTACAACTAAGAATCAAATGTGGAAGGAAAAGAAGAGAGGAAGAAGAAATAAAGCAGATGGAGTAAGAGAAGAAAGAGAAAAGAGGGGGTAAGGAAAAGAAACCAGAGAAATGAGAGAATATGGAAAAGAGAGAAGAATTAATATGACTGCAAAACTGTTTTTTTGTAGTCATCTACCTATCATTCTTTTCAGGGAATCTGGGAACTAGGAATTAGAAATGGGGCCTATCATTTTTCTTATTATTGTGGCAGAAATGGGGAAAAAAATCATGAAACTTAAGTATTCTTCAAACAAAAGCATTAGGCAAGTGACTACAAGTTAAATTCTTGACACCCATGTACTTCTTATCTTTCATTACTGGCAAATAAAAAAAGCTTCTGGGCCTTCCGTAATCCCATTAGTCGCATGGAGATATTTAAGTGGGTACTCTTCTGTAAATGCACAAGTTATAGAGCCCTTCATGAAAGCTATTATGTAATTTTGGTAGAACTTAAGTTTAATAGAGTTAATATTAAGAGAGGACTAGAAGTTTTAGGGTTTATTTTTATTAGTGTAAAAAGGGCAAATCGAAGAAATTTAAGAAATCCTAAATGCTGCTAACTCATTCATAATGAATTGTGGATGGAAACCCCACCATTGATGAACTTACAGACTTATCAAAATGTACTGAAACATCAATAGAAGGATGTCTGAATTGTTTTCTTGTCCTGCTTTAGATAGCTAAAGCCTTTATTAAGCGCTTACTATTGGCCAGACACTGCTAAGTGCTAAGATTTACAAATATAAGCACAAAAGACATACCTTACCTGTAAGAAGCTTATATTCTAATAGGAAGAGGTAAAAACATGAAAGGAAGCCAAAAATGGAGAAGGGGGGGGTTAGGGCAAAATGGAAAAGTCTGGAGATTCAGGAGTGGAGCTGGAAGAGAAGTGAGCATGGGTAGTCTAAAAAAGGTGGTCCAGAGAGGAACTCACTAATCAGAGGAGGGGGCCTTACAGGTAGAAAGAAGCATTTCCAGAATGAAAAGTCTGATATTGAGGAGATAAAAAAAGATGGAGACTCTGGAGTGAAACCTATGGTACCGAGCAGGAACTCACCAAATTCTCAAGGTGAGATGGCTACTGATGGGGAGGTAGCACACACAAGTCTGATGAGTTAGACAATTGGGCTTTAAGCCAAACCAAAACACACGGGGAAGCATAAATGGAGAGAACATTGGGTTTAGAGTCAGGGAATCTGAATTCAAACACTCTCTTCATATACTACCTAAGTTACCCTAGGCAAGTGACTCAATCGATATGGGCATTTGTTTCCACAAGTATAAAATAAGAGGGATTGGATTAAATTGTTTAAAAATCCCTTCCATCTCTACATCAATGATCTCATAATCCTGATAGAAATATAACTGTCCAGAAGGCTAGCAAGTAAAGGAGACAGAGAAGAATTAGTCACAGTAGCAGAAGAGGAGAGTCCCAGGAAGTAAAGAGTCATGGAAATCCAAGGAAGATGGGAATGGTCAATAATACCGCATATAATAGGAAAGTCAAGAAAGATGAGAACTGAGAAAATATTGTTAGATTTGGTGATTGTAGATCAATCAAACACCAAACTTGGGCCTTCTATGTATGTGGGACACTAAACTTAAATCTATGACTATCTTGGCCATGGGATAGCTTCTTTCTTTCCTGCCGTGGTCATACATTTTATATTTCTATTCTTCAAAATATTTCAGGTATATTTCTAGTCTTGAAAATATTTCAGGTGTAACTGATGGTAGAGGAAAGAACATTGAGTTAGGAGTTGGACATCTAGGTGCCAACCCCAGTTCTGCCCTGGATGAGCTGTGTGCTCTTGGGCACACAAAAATTAACTTCTCTGGTTCTCAGTTTTCTCATCTGAAAATGCAGAATGTAGATCACCTTATCTCTAAGGTGCCTATAAATATCACTGTAAAGTGAATACATGGTGCACTTCTAAGGAAGGAGGTTGATAAAAGGGTGCGTTTCAAGGCAGTCAAAGTGGGAAGTGGACTAGAAGCCATGCCATACGTATGAAAATTGGTAGAAGTTAGGGATGTTTAGTTTGGAGCAGAAAAGCAAGGGCATGATCACTACCTTGAGATACTGGAGGATCATTCTTTGGAGAGGGATTGCACCTGTTCTTTTTGGCCCCAAAGGAACAATGAGATGATCTTGCAGAGAAGCAATTGCTTTTCCTGGCATGTCCTCCATAGCTTAGCTCCTCCCTGCTCCTCTCTCCCATCTCTCCCCATCTTAACTATATTATTCCCATTCCAGACCATTTGTCTCTAGAGCATGACTCCACACCTTTGCTCATACAGTTACCCAGTTCTGGAATATCCACTCTTTCCATTTTTATCTGTGAAATTTCTATCCATTCTTTAACACCCAGCCCATATGTCACTACCTGCATAAAGTCATGCCTAATTGCCCTATTGGTAAGATAGTTCTCTCTGAAACCTCACATAAATCTTTGTTTTGCAATTCTTGAATGCTCTCAGAATGTAATTACATACCATCTGTGTCTGCATCTTATACCCCTATCAGCCTGGTAAGCTCCATGGGGTGGAGACTTCTCCTTATCTAAAATGTACATCTCCTTCAGTGCCTAGCACAGTGTTTTGCTATATATAGTAAACACATAATACATTGTTGTTGAGAGCCAGACTTTGGCTCTGTTGAAATGAGAATGTCCTGGCCATTTTGTACTGCCTAGTCATTTTTTTTTACCACCTATTCCAAAGTGGAATGTGCTGCCTTGGTGGGTAATGAGTTTCTCCATTCTTGGAGACGTTCAAATAGGATGATTAGTCAGTGATGGGGTAGAAGGGAAAACTGAAGACATTTGCAACTCAAAGAGTCTGTGTGATTCTATCATTGTGATGTCCTGAGTAAAACTGTGTCTTAAATTCTCAAAGAATAGAGTGATGCTCTCCATTTCTAGAAACTAAGTGAGACGTTGGCTGCCCTTCAAAAACACAAAGTTCATCAAATCAGAGATCAATAAGATGAACTCTTCCTCAGACTTCTGAGAGAGATCACTATGCATAAAGAGCTATGGTGTAAACCAAAATGTTCTTTGAACCACACTTGTGAAAAAACAAATCAAATGCAAGATTTTTAGCTCTACTATCTTGGATTGTCTGAAATAAGATGATTCCTAACATTTTTTACTTTATCTATGTCTTCCCAAACAGAAAAAAAGATCTCAACTCTGATTATGGATGCACCTGTTAGAACAGAGGATTCAAAAATAGTGCTTGGGAAAGATTTAAAATATAATTTTTCTTTTTCTTAGTCTTTATATTTTTAATATACCTGTCAAAAGAAATATGATATATGAATACAAATGGTTACTGGTCCTAGTCATTTCTTGCTCTGCATGTTTTTTGAAACTCTATTGTGGTGATAATGACTCAGAGAAAGAGTCATTGTATTTTGAAAACAAGCAGGCAAGTATAGATATATATTTGTATTTAAATAGCAACCTCTTTGTCAACTGCATCTGTCTTGGAATGAGAATTTCATAAATAGAAGAAGGCATTGTATAAGCTCCTGTATTTCTGGGACCACTTATTTGGTTTCAACAAATCATCTTTAAATAGGTAAGATACCTCCCTGAAAATGAGATGGAAGGGCAAAGAAAAATGAGAAGTACTTTCTTTATCCATCTCAATCTAGAAAATAGCATGAGCTATTTGAGAGAAAGCGTGTTTTATGGAACACAGAATTTGTTGGGCTTTAGCAAAAAACAAAACAAAACAAAAAACAAACAAACGAAAAACCCAAAGGAAAAGCAAAAACAAAAAGATAAGACACTGAAAAAAGACAAGCAATTTTTTAGGTAGCCATTTTAGGAAACAGCACAATGAATGGCTGTTGGCTGTTGTGATAATAAAACAGATAGTAGTGGTGAAATTAGTTCTGGAAAGCAATGATTGTGAGTCATGCTTGCTCCCCAAGACTTGGAGACTTTTGTCTAGATTTCTTTATCATTTACAGCGTATTTGGTATGAATACTGCTGTCAACCATCCCTCGTCATGTATAAATATATGTGTAAATATAAATTATAAATGTATAAATTATTATAGATTATTACTCTTTGGTCATTTGTTATTCAAGGAAAATGAGTGAAAGGTTCTATTTTAATGGAATGGACTAGAACAGGTCATTTCACCTTCTTTGGCTCAGTGGTAGTCCTGTAGACTCTCCAACTCTTAGGTGGCTGTGATGTAGTGGAATGTGGGTCAGGAGACCTGGAATCTGAGTCCTGGTTTTGCAACTAACTGTGTGATCTTCAGCAAATTACTTAGCTTGGATCAGTTTCCTCTTTTGTAGTTAATAGGGTTAGCTTTGATCATTACTATGGTTCCTTTCAGTGCTATGATTTATATGGTTTCTTTAAGACTACTGCAAATGCAGATAATGAAAGACCAATAAAAAACATAAGCTTCTTTGGGCTAGGGGCTATTTTCAGCTCATAGGTCATAGAGCTTTGTCAGAGGGTATGAAATTTAAAGGTTTCCAATAGCACCCTCAATGGACATGCTTCTTTCCCTACCTAGACATGTTTCCTGGAAGCAGTCTGGTTGGTGGCATTAACCTTCCCCTTTCAACAGCTTAGAAAGGGTAGGACCTTTTCCTTTGGAAGCCATACCCCAGGTGAGTTTCCCTTCTCCCTCTTGCCTAAGGTGTAAAAATTGCTAGTTAACGTTCTGACTATTGTTATTATCTTTGTATACTCAGTGTCTGGCTTAGTGGTTTGCACATTCTAAGTGTCTAATAATTTTTTTCCTATGATTGGTTGATTAGAGCCAGGGCATGGAATGAGTCCAACTTTTCCTGAATCCATGCTCTCAGTAACTAACTTTAGCATGGCCCTAGATGAGAATATATGATTTGGTAGATTCACTAAACTGGAGGAAAAATATACAATAAATTGAATTGTTTATCTTTTCAAGGAAGAGGGAGTGGTAATTACAGATCCATTTGTTATTTTAATTGAAAAAAAAATCAATTTTGATCCATTTTGGGTTTTGAATTGCCATTTGCTGTTAGCTTTATTTATTTGATTTTTAAAAATTTGTTCTGTGATAAAATAACCTCAAGACACAAATCTAAAAAAAGCCAAAATACCCCAAACCAAAATAAAACAAAAACCAAACCCAAACCAAATAAAATGATGGAAACCCTCCTAATGGAGAGGTTTTCAGTGTGTGGTTTTGAGTATTCATAAAATCATAAATCTTACAGTTGAAAGTCACCTTAAAAGATGATTTGATGTTTCAGGTAGCTTTGTATATATGAGGCATTTCACCAGTATTTGCTGAATGAATCAGCTCATTTTTGCAAGGAGACCCAATGAGGTTAAGTGACTGGTTCAAGGTGCCGCAGCTACGTATGGCACAGGAAGGACTAGAGTTTTGCTCTTTACCTCCTGGTGCTGGGTTCTTTGTAATGTTTCATGCAACCTATGCTGCAGACAGCTGAAAAATAAAGATCTATTACCCTTAGTTAATATTAGGATCTTATAGCTTCATCCCTACTTGAGGACTTTTAACTACCTATAGAAAATTCAGTAATAATGTTGATGATAATGACAACCATGAACATTTTTAAACCACTTTAACATTTGTAAAACATCCTACAAATATGATTTCATTTTATCCTAATAACCCTGTGAGGTAGCTACTACTATGATTCCCACTTATGATTATCCCACACGAAGAAACAGAGGCAGAAGTTAAGTGATTTGCCCAGGGTCATACAACTATTAAATGTATGATCCTGAGTTTGAACTCAGGTCTTTGTGAATACAGATGCAGTGTTCTCTCCATTAGGCCACCAAGCTGTCTAACAGTGCTTCTTAAGCTATGGGCTGTGACCCCATACTGACATACAGGCAGCAGTAAAAGGTTTCTGAGTGTGCGACAACCCAAAAACTAATTAAAAATCAAATGCATAATGAATCTGAGGTGTTTCTGGCAGTACTTACCTGTACTGCATCATGCAACTTCACCGTAGCCTTGGTTCTGAACACACAGCATGCACGCTGCATTGTATATGCCACCATGGCACACAATGCCAACAAATGTTGTCGAAATGTGAAAAGGGGTTGAGAGTGGAAAAAGTTTAAGGAGCCCTAGTCTAGAACACATTCACCATGAATGAAAGAGGATTTATGGAAAGCAATATGGCGGAAACCGGACATAGATCAAAGTTTTACACCATTTACCAAGATAAGGTCAAAATGAATAGATGGCCGAGATATAAAAAGAGATATTACAAGAAAATTATAAGAACATGAACATGTTACTTATCAGATTGATGGATAAGTGAACAATTTATGAATAAACAAAAGATAGAGAGCAAATTTAGGTGTAAAATGGATAATTTTGATTACATGAAAATAAAACATTTTTTGTACAAATAAAACAAATGTAGCCAAGATCAGAAGGAAAGCATAAAATTGGGGGAAAATTTTTACAGACAATTTCTCAGATAAGGGTCTATCTCAAATATAAAAAGAACTTTGCCAAATCTATACCAATACAAGTCCTTCCTCAACTGATAAATGGTCAAAGGATATGAACAGGCAGTTTTCCAAAGAAGACATCAAAACAATTAATAGCCATATGAAAAATGCTCTAAATCATTATTATTAGAGACATGCAAATTAAACAAACTTGTGATATGCTTTTATGCCTGCTAAATTGATTAAAATGATTGAAGGGGAAAGTGACAAATATTGAAAGGGAAGTAGAAAAATTGGAATGATAATTCATAGTTAGTGAAATTGTGAATGGAACAAACCATTTTGGAGAGTAATCTAGAATTATGTCCAAAGAGATAAATTGCCTATATCTTTTCATCTATAAATTGCCTATACAGTAGTAGTAATACCACTACTATGTCTATTTCCAAAGATGATTAATGAAAAAGGAAAAGAAATTATGTATTCTAAAATGTTTATGGCGGCTCTCTTTGCAGTGGCAAAGAACTGGAGAATGGCTAAACAAGTTGTGGTATGTGATTGTGATAGAATACTACTGTGCTATAAGAAACAATGATCTCAGTGATCTTAAAAAGCATGGAAAGATGTGCCTGAAATTATGAAGAGTAAAATTATCTGAACCAAGAGAACACTGTATACAGTAACAGCAGTGTTGTTTTAAGAATGATTTTGAGCAAATAAATCATTTTGATTACTATAAATACCCAAATTAACTATAAAGGACATATGAAGAAAGATGGTGTCTGCATCCAGAGAAAGAACTGATAAATAGAAGTTTATAGAGAATAATTTTACATATATAACTATTTATGTCTAATGGTAACCATCTTTGAAGTAGGGAGAAGGAAGAAAAATAAAAAAAGAAATTTACATAATAAATTAATTATAAATTTAAAAGGAATAACATGTTGTACATAATTTCCAGTTTCATATTCAATCCTCTTTTTAGTATACTGCATTATAGAAATGCTTGTTTTATTCTATAAATTAAAAATAAAATCAATTTTAAAAGTGCTGGGTGGAATTGAAAGTGTGACTCAGATGTGAGTTATTAAGTTATTATTAATAATTCAAAGACTAGATATCCATTGTGGCATAAACAGCACACAATATGTTGTGTTAAAGTTTTAGCATTTATTTTGTAGCATTAACTAGGCACAGTGTACAGTGTGCTGGACTTGGAGTCTGAAAGACCTCAATTTAAATCTTGCCCCTGACACTTCCTAACCGTGTGTTCCCTTTAAGCCTCGGAGAATTCTTTAAGAACATGAATCATAGATAGTTTATGGTAAGTATCAGTGTAGAGTTCCCATGCCGTTGACATCTTGTGACTTATTAAACATATACATTGATATTTAGATAAGAATTTTCATGTCACAATGACTGCAACAATATAATGGAAAGCACACTTGAAAGACACTGAAATTCTGATTAAAGCATGACTTCAGAGGATCAATGGTAAGTGATGCATGCCTCCCACTTTTGTGTAGAGAGGTGGTGCAGTATAGGTGTGGAGCGAGGTACATGTTCTCACCCCTGGATAATTCATATATTTGTTTTGTTTAATTTTACTCCCTTGTTTTAAGGGAGGGCTTTTAAAAAAGTGTGTGTGTGTGTGTGTGTGTGTGTGTGTGGTGTGATCATTGGGAACTAACAGTGATGCAAAAAGTGAAGCAAAAATTAAAAAAACGATGTTCTCATATCAGTGCTCTTTGATTTGGGGCTACATTCCCCTCACTTTTCTGGTCAGGAAAGTCTTGTAGCCATGCTGTTGCGGAAAGAACTTTGGAAAAGTGGGCAAGAGATTCAATCTGAGGTGAGCTGCTTAACTTTTTTTCTTTTTGGAGGCAATTAGAGTTAAGTGACTTGCCCAGGGTAACACAGCTAATAAATTTCTGAGACCAGATTTGAACTCAGGTCCTTCTGACTCCAGGGGAGATGCTTAACTTCTTTTGGTCTCTCTTGTCTTATCTGAAAAATAAGACAATTGGGCAAGATAGTCTTTGATATTCTTTCTTGCCCTATGATTCTCTGCTAATATAAAAAGGCTGTTTTTTTTTTTACCTCTTTCAGATTTGTGCACCTTTTGCATAAGAAAAGAGTCTCTATTTTGACATACTTCTGCCTGGGGACCCACATGAGACACATTAGAATATATTGGATTATTTGGCTGGGTGTATTTATGGCATTAGGAATAGTCATAGGACTTGAGAAATAAATTCTTTAGTAATGTTTCATTTAGTTTTCAAATCCAGGTACCCAGCGAGCTATTGAAATAAGGGCGCCTGATCCCTTGGTTGTATCTGGTGCTGGGAGGAAATAGAAAGCACGACTCGACCTTGTGCTTGAAGATATTTTCAATAAAGCAGACATTTTTGATTTAGTGATTTTCCCTCAAATAGCTGGTCCTTCAGGAACACAAACAGCTAAATGGCATTGCATTAGGAGGTGCGCCAAACACCCTCAGACCAACTGCATTGAGGACCTGTGGAGAGCACATAGTATCTCTGAGCTTTCTCCTGCAGCTCAAAGCTTTCTTTTCTTGTAACTTACATGTGTGTGACTCACTATGTTGCATGCCTTGTAAAGGAAAAAAATATAAGCACATGATCATAGTTTTTCTCCTCATTTCTAGGGGGGAAAATGAGAATTGACAATCATGTTCAGAAATGAAATAAAACCTAAGAGACCAAGACCTGAAGAAAGAGAAGATACACTGACTCCCAAATTGACTCCAGCAACATAGATAATACATTTATCATATGAGAATTTAGCCTAGACCCTAAATGACAAAGTTATGTTTTGCTTAATGATTTTTTGTTTGAGATTTTATTAGTGATCTTTTCTTCCTTTGATCTTATGGTTTATATAACACTTTATTTTACTACTAGAGACTACTAAATGGCTTAGCAAATAGAATTCCAGGTCTGGAGTTAGGAAGACCTGAATTCAAATTCTACCCTCAGCACTCCTACCTGATTGACCCTTGGCAAGTCATTTAAACCCTGCTACAGTTTTCACAACCATAAAATGGGGATAATAATAACGCTTACCTAACAAGGTTGTTGTGAGGAATAAATGAGGTAACATCTGTAAATCACTTAGCACTGGTATATAGTCAGAGCCTAATAAATGTTTCCTTCCTTCCTTCCTTCCTTCCTTCCTTCCTTCCTTCCTTCCTTCCTTCCTTCCTTCCTTCCTTCCTTCCCTCCTTCCTTCCCTCTCTCCTTCCCTCTCTCCTTCCCTCCCTCCTTCCCTCCCTCCTTCCCTCCCTCCTTCCCTCCCTCCTTCCCTCCCTCCTTCCCTCCTTCCTTCCTTCCTTCCTTCCTTCCTTCCTTCCTTCCCTCCTTCCTTCCTTCCTTCCTTCCTTCCTTCCTTCCTTCCTTCCTTCCTTTCCTTCTTTCCCTCCCTTCCCCTGCCCTCCCCTCCCTTCCCCTTCCCTCCTCTCCTCTCCCTTCCTCCCCTCCTTTCTTTTTTCATTTATTTCCTTCTTTTTTACCCTCAAATGTACTTATCATCTAACATTGAGTTGAGTTTATAGTCTCCTCTCCTAGACCACAAACTCCACCAAGGGCAGGTACAGGTGCTATTTTTATTCTAAGCTTTATATCTCCCTTAGTGCTAACCTCCATGCTCTGTGTACAGTAGATACTTAATGAATGTTCACTTGAGTGAATCATCAAACTTCCCATTTTTGTACTTCTGGTCTAAAAGTAGGAAAGGGTTGCGTTGGGAGTCAGCAAATTTCCCATTCCTGGAGGTTTGGGATGACCATTTGGTGGTGACACTGTAAAATAGATTTTTCTTCAGGTATGGGTTACACTGGGGTAGCTAGGTGGCACAATAAATAGCACCCCGGGCCTAGAGTCAGAAAGATCTGAGTTCAAATCCAGCCTCAAATACTTGCTAGCTCCTTGAACCTGGATAAGTCATTTAACCCCTATTTGCCTCAGCTCCCCATCTGTAAAATGGGGACACACTGGAGAAGGAAGTGGCAAACCACTCCAGTACCTTTGCCAAGAAGACCCCATGGACAAAAATCTGTGGGGTCATGTAGAATCAATGTGACCCCACAGATTTTTGTCCATGGGGTTTTCTTGGCAAGTGAATGACTGAACAATAACAGTGGCTTAAACTAGATGACTTTCTAGGTGATTTCCAACCCAGATTCTAAAATTCTCTAAAAACTTAGAGCCTGATTTAAATGTGAGTTATTATCACTGGGCCCAGAACTGGCACTGATAGTATAGGTGAGAAAAATTTGAAAACTATTTTCATTTTCTTTTAGACTCCAATTCATTTCTTATGTAGAGAGTTAGTATATAGGTATTTCAAGATTCAAAGAGGCTTTCTCAGAGAACTGAGAAGAGGACTATGAAGGGAGCAGTGAATACTTTTTGACTCTCTATACACAGTTATAGGTTCTTGCCTGAGTAATTTAAGCTAGAAAACATATACATCTTTTTTCTACATGGTTCCTGTCCTGGAAATATTTATAATCAGATTGGGGAAATAATACACACACATGTATGTATGTATACACATATATATTGATACATAAATACACAATATATACTTATATTTATGCTACTTTCTTTTGTTGTTTTCAAATTATTTTATATATATGTATATGTAGATATACATGCATATATGTATAGGTATATATATGAAAGAATTTCAAAACAACAGAGGAAAGTATTTTATTACTTTCTAAATTGTGTAGCACCCGTAGTAGGGGCTATACATCACAGATCTAACATTCTGTCTAATGCAGGGATTCTTTATTTGGATCAGAGTTTTTTAAAATTCAATTCAATAAAGATATATTAAGCATCTACTAAGTGCCAGGCACTGTGCTAAATATTAAGGATACAAATAAGAAAAAGAAAAAAAAGAAACAAATAAGAAAAAAAAGGTCCCTGCCTTCAAGGAATTTATAATCTAATTGGGGAAGAGAACACATGAAGGGAACCTGAAAAGCCAGAGGTGGACACTTGAGGCAGTTGGTCCAGGGACATGATGTTCTGTGGAGTTAAAACCAAGCAAAGCTAATGGAAAATGAAGAGTTACCAGGAAAGTTCTGATCTGAGCCCTCTATAAAGAAAGACTTCAGGGATAGTCTTATCTCAAAATCTATATAATTCAGATCTGACCTAATATCTTGTTGTTAGTATCACCAATGCATAGAACTGTAACTGAAAGAGATTGTTGAGATCATCCTGTATCCCTCATTTTACAGGTGATGAAACTGACTCACAATAAGGTCAAGTAACTTTGTCTGAAAGGTAGGGCAACTGACTTCCCAGTTCAGTGGCCTCTGCCATCCCCCAGGGCCTTGTGTCAACACTGTTTTTATACTCCCATACATTGAGATTTCATTAATGTGGGTACTCCTTCCAGTGATGCAGATCATAATCTATTCATACTACCTGTCTATGTGCTCTCACAAATCTCTGGGAGTAGACTCTTGGAGGTTAAGTAGCTTGTCTAGGGACTCAGAGTTACTATATGTCGTAGGCAGGATTTGAAACATCTTCTGGACTCCAAGGCCTACCCCACTGCCATTTGTGAAAGCAAGGACCCTGACATACACAGGAGGTCCTGCTATCATAGTTTCTTTGATCTACTTTTCTAAAAGGAAAGGCAACTTTTGAGGGGTCAACAATCAATTTAACCAAGCATATATATTACATATGTATATATATATATATATATATATATATATATATATATATATATATATATATATATATATATATATTATTGACTTAGTTCAGGGGAAAAAAAAATCAGCACCCTGCACTTTAGAGAAAATACAAAAAAAGAAATAAAGATCAAGTAACAGATAGGGCTTCCAGTTTCCTGACTATAAGTAATACATACATCACAGATCAACAGACAGACGCAGCTGTCTGACTATACATACATACATAGTTACCAGAGAGAAGCATCAACATCTCTTTTTTTCAAAGCTTGGCGGGGAGGGACAGTGCCTTTTTAGAGGCTGTCCAGAATCTTGTCTAGCCAAAGAAACACTTACAATGAGTAGCCCCAAAGTAAAACCTTACTTCAGAGTATTTATAGATTTTTTCAGAGCCAGAGGGCATCATAACCCTTGAGAATCAATGCCTCATTATAAAATTAACAAAAGGTGTGGGCCTCCCCTAATCAAGCTTCCCATAATGGGCAGGTGCATTAATGGATGGGGAAGATCTTTAATCTCATTAGCATTACACCACTGCACCATACTACTTCTCTGTTATCATTAATTGCTTGAATATTTCAGTTGATCTATGATCTCATTGACATGGTTCTCCCTTCAGCTATGCAGGCTGCAATGCATCTATGCCTGTCGATCCTGTGAAAATCCTTCGTGTCTTCCTCTAAGTTTTCAACAGGTGATCCTCCTAATGTGCTGGGAGACTTCCTCAATTTTTTTTTAATATCATGAGGAAGCTAGTGGAGTCAGATTACGCAGCTCACCTCCTTTTTGGTTCATATTTTTTCTTTTCTCTTTGAGAAATTTTCTTTAAATTGTGCACTTTGTAAACATACACAAAAACAAACATTTCAATATGCAAAGAAAAACAGAAAAGAAGATTGCATATATAATTGTGAGTTTTTACTACATACAGCTTATTTTAAAGTGTACAGTATACTTAACAGTACCAACACTGCCCTGATAGTCTGTGTCCCTTGAGAACATCCTTTCTTTTTCTTTTGTATATTTCTTAAAGTGTTTCACTGAGGATCTTTTCTACCTCTCCCCCCAGCCTGACACCCCGCCCTTGGGAATTACTATCACTACTTTCCTCTCATAAATCTCCATTCTTCTTTCACCTCCCCATCCTGAATCCCAGATAAAAACTTTTCTTTGTAACAAGCAAAGTAAATCTATACATTGACTGTGTCTGAAGAGATATGTCCCATTTTGCATCTCCTGTCTATCACTTCTTTCAAAAAATTATTTTAAATTTATGGAATAAGCAAGCATTTTCATAACACAGTATAATAAACAAGATGATAGGGCATAAAACTGCAAATCTATTATATACAACTTGCTATTTCTCTTAAATATATAATAAATTTTCATGTACATTTCTTTTTTTCTTACTTTCATCCTCCTCCCCACCCTACAGATGGCTATTGTGAGACACAAATAAGTGTATGTGTGTATGTGTGTGTATGTATACACACATACGCACACATTTATATACATACATACATATATGTATGTTTAGATTTACATAATTCTATGTATCAATTTATCGGCTTTCTCTGGATACAGATGATGTCTTTCTTCATAAGTCTTTTATAGTTAATTTGGGTATTTATAAATCTATCACATCTTTGCCAAGAGGAGGGAAGCATGATTTATCATCAGTCTTTTGGACTCATGATTGGTCATGGTGTTGTCTTGTGTTTCAATTGTTTTTCTTTACAATGTTCTGGACATGATATAAATTGTTCTCTGGGCTTTTTTTTTTTTACTTCATTCTGAATTACGTCATAAAAGTCTTCCCAGGTTTCTTGAATTCTATCCCCTTTGTTATGTATGCATGTATGTGTGTATGTAGGTATATATGTAGCTTCCACTTATTTATTCATTTTCATTCATTTATCTATCTAACTATGCATTTACTTATTCATTCACTGATTAATTTTCATTCATTCATATGTTTAGCTATCCATTCATTTATTTATCTTTCTACCCATCTATTTATTATAGCACAATAATATTCATATGTCATAACTTGTTAATCTGTTCACTAATTGATAGGCATCCTTTTTGTCTCAGTTCCAGGCTGCAATAAAAAAGTGCTGTTATAAATAATTTTGCATATATGGATCCCTTTTTTCTTCCTTTGATCTTTTTTTTGGGGGGTTAGATGTATAGTGATGGTATCGCTGTTAAAGGGTATGTGAAATTGAATGTCTTTTGGGGTATAATTCCAAATTGCTTTCCAGAATAGCTGGACTGATTCAGAGGTTGATGAATACTACATTAGTGTTCTCTCATGGCCACTCTAACAATTGTCATCTTCCTTTTTTTGGTTATGTTTTGCCAGTCTGATGGGTACGAGTGTGGTGGTTGATCATGTGTTTTCTTGGAGGATACCCTTGGTTTCTGCTCTTCTGAGTTTATTTGCCAGGTATTGCAGCCCACTCACAGTCCATACACTTCTCCATTGCCCTCTGAGTACTACTCAATTTCAATTCTTCAGAGACTGTAGTTTTCCATGTCTCACAGCCACAGAATAACTCTGTTATTATTAGATTATAAAGCAAAACCAAATAATCCTGCCATTCTATAAGACATCAGAAAAACTAATTTGAGAAGGAATAATAACATCTGACATTTATATAGTGTTTTAAGGTTTTCAAAGTGCTGTTCTAGCTACATTATCTTCTTTCAGCCTCCAATATTCTGCAAAATAGTTACTTACTAAAGGCATTATCATTCCACAATATTTCATGAAAACATCTGGTTGTGCAGGGCATATTCTGGTTTTTCAATATCAGCTTTTTTAGAGTCTCATGACAATAGTTCAAACAGTTGGCCCAGGCTATGACCTCATTTATTTGTTCATTAAGAAAAAATATTAAGTGCCAGCTATGTACCAGGAACTGAGAGTACAAAGAGAAAAATTTAACATTTGTACCTTACAGTTAGTGAAAGGTACATTTTTCCTAGTTAATAGCTGTCCTCTCCCAGTGTATTTAAGGTAATAGAGTTCGATATCAGATTGTTCAGGAGCAGAAAGGAAACCCTTTGTACTAACCATGTGACCCCTGCCCCCTAAAACTGGATCTTGCCTTGTGGGTTAAGGTCTCCATCCATCAGCTTCAGTCCTTACCTGTCTTGATCAATTAATAATGGTGAAACCAAGAGAGATGTTTTTAAAGTACTGAAACTTGTCCTCTCCACTGGAGGTTCTCAGACAGAAGGGTAAAGGAAAGACAGCTCATTACAGATAAAACCAGGAATTAATCTCCTGAACTGCCCTTGCCATGAAAACAGGATTTTGCCCTTCTAAGTCCCACAAGAATGACCTAAAAGTAATGATAAGTAAACACATTGGAAGATAAGAAAAAATGCTCAGTTTTTTGTTCGGGACACTTAAAACAGTGGAAACAGAATTGCTCATTTCAATTAAAAATGGCATGCTTTAAAGTGAAAGCTATGAGTTTACATTTTGAGTAGGAATTCCTAATCAGGATGTAGTGTCCTTGAAGAATTACTTACCCCTACACAAATATTACACAGACACCTACACCTATCCATCCTTACACACCCACCCACCCACCAACATCATTATCATCATTATCAAAAACAGTAACACATAAACCATCATGATCATCGCACAACACGCACGACAGCGTCGTAATTAATCAATGACAGTAAAGCACACATGTATATACACATGTACACATACACACACAATCTGCTGCAGAAGAAAAGTCATTTCCTTCCTATTCCAAGGAGTGACTTGACATGCTATCAAGGACAACCTCTGCTTATGCAGATGTACCAGATGTGGCCAAAGAAAACTGCTCAAGTTGTTTGCTCCCAGTAGAAGCCCACGCAGTGCTTCCGACAGCCATTTGCCAAAAGATGGGCTTGGGGAGAATAAAACAGAGGCAAATAACTAACCAAAGGATTTTAATAATTCTGAAGAAAATCATATTCAGCAGGATGGTCATTAAAATAATGACTCGTACTGTCGTTACTAGTGCAGTAGCCATGATAAAATAAGCATGCAAAGCTGAATTCCTGAGTGTCATAAAATTCTCAAGTATCTTGTAGGGTGCATTTATTCGATTTAGGGATTGCAACTCGCAAGAACATCAGCTAACGGGGCAATTTGTTCCTTGGTGTGTCTATCCTCTTAGTTGTTTGTACCAGGAAAGCTGAACTATGTACTTATGTGGCATGATTTTATTGATTTTAATATGATTTTTGGGGTGGTACAGACCTGTGATTTTGTCAATGTTGGGAACTATTAATATGGAAATTTCCTCTACTGATGTTGATCATCAGTTCATCTATCCTTAATAGTGTTTGGCAGTTGCTGGAATACTAAGATTTTAAGTGACTTGTCTAAGGTCATATAGCCAGTATGTTTCAGACGTAGAGCTTGACTACTTCTAACTAACTCCATTGCATCCTACTATTTCAACTTCTGTTATAATGAGACTTGCAAACTTGGGTTTCACATAAATATTGTTAAATGTGGGTAATTCACTTAGCCTCTCTGAGCCTCTGTTTCCTCATTTATAAATAGGCTTTTGATTAAAAGTAAAATGGACCTCGAGTATTTCTTCCATCTCTGAATCTGTGATTCTCTGATCTTCTGAATTCTGACTCTCCTTCACTGTCAGTGTTCCCTTCAAACTATCTTAGATCCTTTGGGGGTTCATTGCTTCAATTAAAAAATGGATTGCAATACAGCAGTTCTTAGGGTCAAATATTTTGCTGTTGTTCAGGGAAAATTGATTTAGGTTGTTGTTAATAATTTTTTATACCTACACCTCTTGCCTCTGCTTTTTTTTTGTTTTTGCAGATTTTTTTTCTCATGCTGTTAATGCTCTCCCTTCTTACTTCTATCTCTTGAAATTCCTAGCTCCCTTCAAGGTTTAATTTCTGAAAAAGGCAATTCCCACTCCCTGCAGATAATGCTTTCTCTTGCCATGTCTAAATTACTCTGCATGTTCTTACTTGTGTACATCTTGTATCATTCCAATATGTAATCCTCTACAGGGCTGTGGTTCTTTGTCTGTATCTGTCTCTCCCTGTCTCTGTCCCTACCTGTCTCTATCTCTCTCTCCAGTTCCTATCACAGTGCCTCATACATAGTAAATCCTTAATGAATGCTTGCTGAATTTAATTAAATGACAGTCATTGAGGCTGCTGGGTAGTAGAATGGATGGAGCTCTGCTCCTGACGTCAGGAAGATCCAAGTGGACATCCAGCCTCAAATATTTATTAGCTGTGTCACCGTGGGCAAGCCACTTAACCTCTCTCAGCTTTAGTTTCCTCATCTGTAAGATGAAGATAATGATTGCATCTCCCTACCAAATTATTGTGAAAATAAAATGAGATCTTTTTCATCAGGACTTTGCAAACCTTAAAGCACTATATAAATGCTAGTTATTATTACTGTCTTGTGAGGCAGGCAACGTATAACTGTCTCCATTTTAGAGACGAGGAAACAGGTCCAAAGTGGTTTACTCACTTGCCTTAGGTCACACAGCTGAAAAATGACAAATTTGAACTTAGGTTTTCCAACTCCAGTCACAGTGGCTTTTCTACTTCTTTGCATCCGACAAAACTTGGAATTCCTACACTTAAAGACATAGACTGCCCCATTAGCCAATTTCCTTTTGCATAGGAGTCCCTAAATAGAGCAAATGCACCCTACAAGATACTTGAGAATTTTATGACACACAGTAACTCAGCTTTGCATATTTATTTTATGGTGGCAATTGCACTAGTAACGATAGAACAAGTCATTATATTAATGACCATCCTGCTGAATATGACTTTCTTCAGAATTATTAAAATCCTTTGGTTAGTTATTTGCCTCTGTTTTATTCTCCCCAAGCCCATCTTTTGGCAATGGCTGTTGGGAGCACCCCACATGGGCTGCTACTGGGAACAAACTACTTGAGCAGTTTCCTACGGTCACATCTGGCACGTCTGCATAAGTAGAGGATGTTTTTGATGGCATGTCACGTCACTCCTTGGAAGAGGAAGAAAATGATTTTTCCTTTGCAGTTTCTCATATGTCACTGTTGTTGGTATGTGTGTATTTTCATGTGTTTGTGGCATCATGTAATTCTGTCAGGGCATCATATCCTAAATTAGCAATGCAGTTGGTGTCCCTGCTCAAAATGTAAAGCCCATAGTTTTAAAGAAAGATTCAATTTTTAATGGAAGTGGACATCTCTTTTTCTACTGTTAGAAACATCTTGAACAATAATGAACTGAGTAGAACATTGGAGAACCAAGCAGTTGGACTAGAAATCCTAGCCTAGACAGTAATTCTCCCAGATCCCAAAGATTTTCATCTAATTTGTGTACAATGAAGCATGGTACTATAGCACTCCTGTTGTAACCATCTTTAAAAGGAAGGTAGTACATGTGTTGCATACATATTATATAGCTCCTCTTGAGCTGGTTAAGTTAAAGTCGCATTACTCTAAGGTATTTGTGTTTGTTTCTGTAGACCCAGAATTCAGTTCCTCTCTCTTTTCTACTGCCCTCTGATCAAGTCTATGACAACAGAGATGTTCTTGAGGGTCAGAGAGGCTGCTTTATATAGTGTAAAAGGTTTTAGGCTTGGAATCAGGGAGATCAGGGTCAAAGTTGTCCTCTGTTGCTGACTGGCTGTGTGAGCCCATGTAAAGCACTTAACCTCTCTATCTCAGTTTCCTTAATTACAAAGTGAGAGAATTGCACTAGATGGGCTCTAAGGTCCATTTTATCTGTAAATTTGAGTCAAGAAGACCTGGATATAAATCTTGCCTCTGACCTTTACTGGGTGTATGACCCTGGTCAAGTCACTTAATTTCTGAGTGTTTTAGGTCACTCCCAAAGACTCTAAATTGAAGAGCAGCACTGACTGGCACTGGGAGCAGAGTTTCCTTACCTGGAAGTTAAATACACTAGTGAAGTCACAGGTCTCATCACTATCCCTAATTTGTAGAATTGCTCATAACACTTAAGGATTGGTCCATAATTGTAAGCAGCTCCTTTAGACCCCAGACAGAGCCTACTTAGAGAAATGCCCAGCATAGCTAAGCAATCAGTTTGAGGGAAATAAGGACTATCTTGGCAAAACTGAGTTGCTTAATCATAACAGCTAGCATTTATATAACATTTTAAAATTTGCAAAATACTTCATAAACATTATTTCACTTTATCCACACAACAACCCTGGGAGGCAGCTGCTTTATTGTCCCTGTTTTATAACTGAGGCTGAGAAAGGCTAACTGACTTGTCCATGATGAAACAGCTAGTAAGTGTCCATGGTGGGATTTGAATTCAGGTCTTTCTGACTCCAGACCTAACACTTTATCTACTCTGTTCCCTTGCTGCCTTATTTGGTTGCCTTATTGATAAGGTAGTTACCTTAAAGATAAGGGTGGTCTGGAGTATGTCTTCTGAAGCTCTGTAAAATTTAGTTATTCAACTGACTATATTATGAATAGGCCAAGGTCTCCCATTGCATCCTGGGCCTTCTCCAGTCATCCTGATGAATATCTGGTCACTGGATCCAGATGGCTCAGGAGTGGAAAGTGAGGCTGGTGACCTTGCACAGTCCTCCATCACTCAAAACAAAAAAAATGCAAGTCATGTCATCATTTCTCTGATGTCATGGTCTACTTCGAAAATGAAGGATGAACATAGATTGTGACATGCAACTAATCTCATGAGTGAAATTTCATCTTATTATTATTAATTCTCTTAACAAGATGAAGAATGCCATAGTACTTATTTTCAAGGATTTTTACAATCTGCTTCAGGGAATATATATATATATATATATATGTGTGTGTGTGTGTGTGTGTGTGTGTGTGTGTGTGTGTATGTGTGTGTACGTATACACATTTAAGTGCAGCATATGGCATGTGAGGTAGGGACCAAAGAAGAGCCAAAATACTGTAGGTAATTTTAAGGAGAGAGACAATACTTTTAGCAAAAGGACTCAGAAGACTTTATGGAGAAGGAGGCACCTAAACTGAGACTTGAAAGGAAGAGAATGTTTTCAAAAGGTAGAAATAAGGAAGGAATATTCTAGGTGGAAGAGACAGTCTGTGTGAATGATGGGGAGATGTGGCAGGTTGGGATTGGGGAACTATTGTAGTCTAGTTTAATAGTAGTAACAGAGTACAAGAAAGGGAATAATGTGAGTTAGGGCTGGACAGATATCTGGGAATTACATCGTGAAGAGCCCTGAATGCCCACCAAAAGAATTTGTTTATTTTCTAAACAGTAGGGAACCACTGGAGACTTTTGAGCAAAGGGGTGATATGAGGACCTAAGGCTCTGAGGGTCTTAGGTCTAGAGCTAGAAGACACCCCAGAGGCTATTTATTCCAGCACTCTTATTTTAAAGATGAAGAAACTGAAACTTAGGGAGGATGTGACTGGCCAGGGTCATACCTCATCAAATCTCTGCATTAGGAAGACTATTTTGGCAACTGTGTGAAGGATAGACTGGATAGAAGAAGGCTGTAGGTAGAGAAAACAATTGAAAGCTGTTTTGATTTTTCACTGTTAAAACTAAGGTGATGCCCATCCCCGTCAGAAGAGGGGATGGAAATAAGAGTTACTGTGGAAACTGACGATTGGGCTTGGCACAAGCTGCAGAGTTGAGTTAGCCTTAGTAAGGTGCCTCATTTGGCAAACAACTAGGGCAAAGGAGAAGTAGGTGGGCAAAGAGAGGGAGCTGTTTGGAGGTGTGGAAGATAGTTTAGGAGACTGCCACATTCCTGGAACATATTTCCTCTTTGTCTCTGCCTCTTGAAGCAGTCCTCAGCTCCACTGACCTCTATCTCAGTCACTCAATGATATGACAACACAACAGACTTTGCTATGGTAACAATACCTGCTATTGAAATACCACCGATGAAAGCTGTATTATTCCCTCCTTTGACCATGATATGTTGTCCTTCTACCTCTCTTCCTCCTTAATTTCTATGGTTGCTACTTCTCCTCCTTACAGTAATCTCCTGGTTCTTCACTTCTCCATTTTCTCTCAGTCCCTCAATCTCTTTCTGGCTTTGCTTGCTGTTCTGGGTTGGTCCTAGGGTCCAGTAAATGTTTGACATTTTTGATCACTCTCTTTTTCTGAATATTTATTTTCCACCTTTGTTTTATTTATCTTGCACTGTCTTAGTTCTCCTAGTATCTTTCCAAACATTCCTTTTCTATATTCGCGTTCTTTTCCTAGCCCCTTAATGTAGGTATTCCCTAAGGTTTTGCCCTTGGCTCTCTTTTCTACCCCCCCACCCCTTAGTCATTTCATCTACTCTCACACTTTTAATTATCATCTTTTAATCATAGACTAATCCCAAATCTATGTGTCTAACTCAAACCCTTTTCTTCAGCTGCAGAGATACATTTTCTTTCCTTCTTTCCTTCCTTCTTTCTTTTTCTTTCTCTCTTTCTCCTTCTTTCCTTCCTTCCTTTTCTTTCTTCCTTTTAAATAAAAACATATATTGATATCTTCTATTTTTGCATCATCTTCATTTCTACATATATTCTTCCCTTAGTCCTCCCACCAAAGAATCCATCCCTTGTAACAAAGGATAAAAAAAGAAAGAGAAAAAAAGAACCATCGAAATGTAACAAAATTAACAACTGTGCCTAACATTACATGCAGAATTTCATAGTCATCCATATCTACAGAGACAGGAAGGTGGTCAGGCATGCATTTCCATTAGCTATTGGATACTTCCGGCAGGATACCCTGCTAATGATTTAAACTCAACTTGTTCAGACTTGAACTGCTTTCCACCCAAACGTGCTCTTCTCTGATGTTTTTCTCTTTCTAGTAATGACCGTACTATCTTCCTAACTCCCAGGCTCAAAAGCTCAGATTCATTTCCCACTCCTCATTCCCCCTTGCCTCAGTGTTCACTCAGTCGTGAATTCTTGTCAGTTTCACACATAGGACACATCTTACATTCTTGTAAGGAGGGCAGAGAAGGTGAGGGCACTGCATTTTCTCTTTGTTGATGTGAATCATGACATTTTAGAATAAACCTCCATTTCGGTGTTAAATGGTCACATCTAACTCTGATGTTTTGTCTTCCTTTTCTCCAGTTTTTGTGCAAGGACAAACAGGAGACAAAGAGAATCCACTCAATCTCAAACCCCTAAGGGTTTTTTGTCTGAAAAACAACAAACTACCTCCAAGGCCAATGACTAACTGCTTGTGAATCCATCACGACCTAGTTTTCTGTAACCAAAAGTAGATGTGGAAAATGACCTATACTCAGGAGACCATTTGCCCCATAGACATTTCCCTTCTCCATGTTTCAACTGATGATTCTCCCTGTCTTGCTTTCTAAATGTATGTAATAAAACATTTTACTGACTTGTATTCTGAATTGTAATAATGCAATTTTTCTTTCCATGACATATCCCTTCCTCTCCATTTCCACTGTCATCTTAGTTCAGCACTTTTTGCCTTTCATTTGAATTATTGCAATAGTTTTCCAACAGATCTTCCATCTTTTCACCTTCCGATAGCCTTATATACTATTACCAGATTCTTTCTAGTATATTCTTTTTTTTTTCTTTTTTTTAAGAAACCCTCAACGCTTTCTATTGTCCACCGAATAATGCCCAAACTCCTTTGCTTGACATTCAGAATGCAATCTGGCTCCACTTCATCTTTCTAACCTTGTCTCAAACCAGTCCATCATATATACCCTATGCTCTAGCAAAACTGAACTTTGAATCAATCTCAGAACATGTTCAGGGAATTTTTGTCTTTGTGCCATTGTTTAACATTTTATTTTTTTTTCAGATTGCCTTCCTTTCCACCTTCTACATCATTTATTCCTATTAAAATCCCAGTCATCCTTCAAGACTTAGTAGAAATGCCACCTTCTTCATGAAGTCTTCCCTGAGACCCTAGAAAGAATATTTTCTGTTGAATACTTTTTTACTTTCCTTTCTGCTATAAGCTAGTCTATATCATATTTTATTTGTGTTACCCATCATCTCTCTTATTGGACTGTAACCTTGAGGCTAAGAGTATTGCTTTATTTGTCTCTAAATTTTCCTTTAGGATCAACAGTGTTTTGCCCTAAATAAATATTTGCTTGAATGCAATAGAAATTCATATTCTGACATCTGCTTTTCCTGTGTATTTTCTTCCTTCTTTCTCTTCCTTCTCCTCCTCTTTTTTCATTCTCTTCTTCCATCTCCACAAGCCCCCAGCTGGTGGGGAGAAAATGCACTTTTTGGGGAAAGACTTATACTCTGGCATCTGTATTTGTGAATGATGGAATGGGGAGCATTCATGGAGTAAAGAAGTAGAAATCTCTTTAAAAAATCAAAGTTGACAGAAGAATCACTGAAAAGACAAAAACTGTCACATCTTGCATGATTTTGGATTTGTATTTGTCTGACCCATTTGGCTTTGTTTTTAAATTAATTTAACTTAATTAATTTTCTTTCTTTTCCTAAAATAAATCTTTTCACTTTCAAGAGTATAAGAATTCTGAAAACAATAATCTGTCTGGTTGCTTAACTGGGGGCAGTACTCAAAACACAGTGGTGCTTGCAAGTTATTGGGTAACTATCTAGACTCTCATGAGTCAACCATTGTCTGTCTTATCAGTATTCATCCTGATTCCTTTGGCTCTGAAAAGACTATCGTCCTCTGGAGACACTTCTGGAGGACAGATAAAAACAAATTAATGTGAAGAAACCATGCATTTAGTAGTGCACACATGCCTTCCTCTTAATATTTACTTTGTTTTTCTGTTTATAGCACAAAATAAATAATTTTTCATTAGCTGACTCCTGGCCAATCAAAAACTAGGTTTTCTTGCGGCACTTCCTGATGTTTTCCTCTTTATAGCATATAGAGAGTGCTATTACTAAGTAAACTGAGTTGATAATATCCATAAATGGACTGGTACAAAGGTGATTCATCAACATTTTAATTGCTTTTTAATGGGAAAACTTATTATCCTGTTTAGTCATGTTGCTTTACCCCCACCCCCAGTGTAAATGCTTTTATTTCTTAAATGCTTTTTGGGGGCAGCTGGTGTCCCTTATCTCTGTGTTCCTACTTTTGCTGCTAAATCTCTGGGTACTCATCCACTCAATGCAGCAGCACTATGCTTGTTTTATGACCTCATGAACGGGAGATTTTTATTTTCATTAGGCAGAGAATTTCTTAGTCACACATCTTCCTGCAATCTCAGGATACCTGTCACTAGAATATGAGGAATTTATTAAAATGTCCATGTCTTCAGAATCATTGTTCTGCTAGATAGAAAGTTAGAAGAATCAGATTTTGCCAGAGGTGTGACTTACTTGTCCAAGATCATCTGGAACATACACCAGGAGGCTCTCTTAAAAAAATATTTTTTTTCGCTTCTACTGAATATTTTTCATAGCTCTGAGTTTTTGAGTAGATGTCAGACCCAGTTTGTTGGTTCTTGATTAGCATATAGTCCTATCTCAAATACAGGAAGGCTAAGGATTTGGTAAATACACCCTAAGAGAAAACCTAGAATATGGGATTTTTCTGTGAATAAGATCAGAAAACCATTTAATTCAGAAATCAAGGTAATTTGGGCATAAAATAGGAGGGTTATTATATATAAGGTTTGAAAGCATCAGCATTTAAATTTGAAATTCAAATTCTTCTCTTTTTTTTCAGCATCATGTGAGCATGTTCTCATTTTGTTCGTCATTGTGACAGATCTCATTTGGTGCCAAGGTAGAGAGGTCTATCTGTTAAGATACAGTGATAATTGAAGGGAGGTCTCATAGTTGCATATATACTTGGCCAGAAAGGAAAAATGAAATATAAATAATTTCAATGGAACAAATTTTGATTAAATTTTTCCTATATGCAAGATATTATGCTAGGCATGGAAGGGGTAGTGGGTAGCGTGGGTAATTAAGTGGAAACTGGCAGCTAGGTGGCTCAGTGGATAGAGCACTGGACTTGGAACCAGAAAGAATCATTTTCATGTGTTCACATCTGATCTCAGACACTTATTAGCTGTGTGACTCCAGCTATTTAACCCTGTTTGCCTCAGTTTCCTCATCTATAAAATGAGCTGGAGAAGGAAATGGCAAACTACTCTATCTCTGTCAAGCAAACCTCAAATAGGTTCACAGAGAGTTGGACATGACTGAAAAATTATCTAACAACATCTTGCAAAATATTGTTCTAGGCATGGGGGATAAAATGACAAAGTCCCTACTTTTAAGGATTTTACAATCTAATGGGGTGGAGTGTGAAGTGTGATAGCATATGTGTAAATAAATATAATACAAAGGAGAATATGATAGTACAAAGGACAGATGGAGACAAAATTTCCCAGATAGGTTTGAAGGGGTAGTGATTACTTGCAGCCAGGAGGATTACGGAAAGTATCTTAGAAGAGGTGATACCTCAATTAAGCTTCATAGGAGGAGAGGGATTTCAATGGTCAGAGATGAGGAAGGAATACACTACAGCAGTGGTGTCAGTTTCAAAATAGAAATGGATCCCTGCCCAGGCCACACTAAGTTAGAAAACCACAAATGAACATTGTCTACATTGCACTGTATTTTTGTCAAGTATTTGCAAATTACATTAAAATCTGATTCTGACACTAGGGAATTTTGCAGGGGGCAGTGAGTTTGACACATGCACTATAGGAACGTGGCATTATTTTCACTTTCATGAATATATAATGGCAGGAGATGGCAAGATAAAATTAGGAAACAGCTAGTAATCCATTTTAACTGAGCATGGAGATACAGAAAGGAAAGGAAGGAATAAGCATTTATGTAGTGCACTAAATGTGTTACATTTATTATCTCATTTGATCCTCACAACAACTCTGAGAGGTAGGTGCTGTTTTTATCCCAGTTTTATAGTTGAGGAAACTGAGGCAAGAAGACATTAAGTGACTTTCCAAGTGTCATATGGCTATTGTGTTTGAGGTTGGATTTAAACTCAGGTCTTACTGAATCCAAGCCTGTTGCTCTAACCATTGGACCACTTAACTTTTGGAAATTAAGCAATGTGAAATAAAATGGGAAAAATTAAATTAGAGCCAGATAGGAACCTTAAATAAATTTGAAAATAAAGATAATAATTCCTTGCTGGATCAGTAGTCAGAGTTCATGACATTACAGAAATCAGAGTAGGGCTTAATCAGTTAAATAATGGGACAAAGGTTTAGACTGGTGACTTGGAATGCTAGCACAATTATCTGAAGACTAAATAACTGGCCAAATGGGTCATTATATAGACCAAAATGACCCTAGTTTTTGGACTAAATTAAAAGGTTTTTTTTTAGGTGTAATCCACACCCTATGGAGCATGCCTGGCACTGACCTGATCTACCTTAGTTACTTCTGAGGACATGCGTACTCAGTGATAAAGACCTTTTGAATACCCTGTTCCCCCATTACAGTGGGGGGGCAAGGACACCAAAGAAGATTGGCCACTAATGCTGGACAAGCCTTCCAATGTAACAGCACTTGAATTTCTGGTTGAGGAGGCTGGAGGTACTCTCTCCCACTGAGTGGCCCTTTCTCTGAGCTCACATGCAAAGTGTGTGTGTTCGTCCTTCGTTGCCAAACAAGACCATGCCATTAGAGAAATGATGATATGACTTGCACTTGACTTTGTTTTTTTTGAATGAGGGAGGGCTGTGCAGGTCACCAGCCTTACTTTTCCTCCAGAGTCATCTGAATCCAGTGACCAGACATTCATCAGGATGACTGGAGGATGAGGCAATTGGGGTTAAGTGACTTGCCCAAGGTCACACAGCTAGTGAGTATCAAGTGTCTCAGGTGAGATTTGAACTCAGGTTCTCCTGACTCCTGCACTAGTGCTCTATTCACTGCATCACCTAGCTTCCCCCTCAGACAAAGTAACTTTATTCCTGAAGAAGCCTGCATCTAGGATTTTTATGTTGTTTTCTCACAAATCTGTGTCTTTAGTTTTGCAGTATCTACTGCCAATTGGACATGTCACCTGGGTATTAATTAGTCCAAAGAAAGGAATTAGACTCTTTTTTTCTGTTTCTTTTTTGATCTCTACCTCACTGTTGAGGGCTTCCTTCCTTTGAATCATATTTAGACTCTCTCCCAAAGGAGTTAGAGTGTTGTTTTTTGTCCTTTGTTCTCAAAGAGGACCATGACATCAAGGAGGTGATGCCATGATGTGCAAGTGAATTGGACTGAAGTGAGGGAGGGCTGTGCAAAGTCACTCGTCTCACTTTCTCCTCTGGAGCCATTTGGGTCTAGTTGCCAGATAGAAAGATATTCAGTGTATCAAGTAGATCATGTATAGGATAAGCATATTTTCTTCCAAACAAAAGAAATGTTTAAAATATAAAAGGCTCTTAAGTGGGCACTGATAAAGATATAAATCATGAGAGAGTAACTCATAACTCCATTCACACTCTCCTAAAAGGTGATATTTAAAACCTTAAGCCATAAGCCTCTTAGTGGGAGTAACACTTCACCTTTTTGTCCATTTTCTGAACACTTCTTTCAAGGTCCAAATCTTCTGGCAAACTGGTACATGGTTGGGTTTTATCTTGTAAATGGTCATATCATCTAAGACAACTGTAGTTGTAGCAAACTCTTCCTGCTTCAAAGTAGCTATAAATGAGAGACACAGAATTCCTGCCTTCTAAAACTTACAAGTTGTGTCTAAGGCTGGCAACATCCATTTCTGGATTGCCATTTGGTCATGTTCTCTCAGAGAAATAAACCCAAAGCAGAAGAGAGAGCCAGGGTCCAAGTTTCAGGCTCATGTTTGGTTAGGCAATAGTCTCATTGTATGAGCAGCTGCCATAGCTACTGGGCAGGAGAGTAAACCCTGCCTCCACCAATCGTGAGAAAGTCAAGAGAGAATTCTCTACTTAACCATATTTTATTTTGTTCCAACTATTTAAAGATAGTTTTCAACATTCGTTTTTATAAGAGTTTGAGTTCCAAATTTTTTCTCCCTCACTCCTTCCCTCTGCCAATCTGATATAGGCTAGACATATGCAATCATGTAAACATATTCTGTATTAGTCATGCTGTGAAAGAAGAAACAGAACAAAAGGGAAAACCCCCCAAAAAAATCTCAACAAAAAAAGTGAAAATAGTGTGCTTCCATCTGCATTCAGACTTCATAGTTCTTTCTGTGGATGTAGATAGCATTTTCCATCTTGAGCCCTTTGAAATTGTCTTGGATCATTGGGTTGCTGAAAAGAGCTAAGTTCATCATAGTTGATTATTGCACAATGTTGCTGTTACTGTGTACAAAGTTCTCTTGGTTCATTAAGAGAGAGGAAAAAGAGTAAGAGTGGGATTTGTATTTCCCTTTGAAGTCCACTGACTAGGCAACTCTTCTTGGACCAGTAGTCCGTCCTCTTGGGCACCACTTTCTCCTACTCTGACATCACCAAACACCTTTCTTTTTTCTTTTTCTTTTTTACTTCTGCTTTTCAAATTGGTTGGGGGGATTCAGTCTACTTCATACCTACTCCATGACATAGTGACAATGGTCCAACTGTCCTATGAGCACTTTTGTCGTTTTACATCCTAATGTGGTTCTACTGTTTTATAGTGTGAGCTTGGGTGAATGATAAAGCTTTTTAAGCAGTTTTGTTAATTAGTAATTCATTAATAATTTGTGAAAGGATGTGATGTAGAGGTAGATATGAAGGCGAAAGGCACAAGGATGTCCCAAAGGAGTTGGAGACACAACAGTGGGAAAAAAACCCAGCGAAAGTGCATTTCGTAGAGAGAAAAACATGGACTCTAATGAGTATAAAAGAATAGATTAAGACTATGCAACACTTAAACATTGCTAATTTTGAGTTTGCCTTAGGCTTGTTTTAGTCCAGATTATTCATTTATTCATTTTCTCATTCATATTATTCATTTTGCTGCCATATTGTTTTGATGTAAAGATTTGATTATATCACCCCTTTGCTCAAAACCCTTCAATGGATTCCTTATTATTTATGGAATAATGTCCAAACTCCTTTGCCTGTCATCCTACCAGTCCTCCAAGACCCAGTTCAATGCCACCTCCCATTCACATTCACAGTTATGATTACAATCTGTGTATTTCCCTCCATCTTCTTTCCCACCATTTGTGCTTTTAGCTCTGCTGTCTCCCTTCCCCTCCTCACTAGTATTTACTTTTCACCATCTCCTCTTGCTGCCTTCCCCTCTTTCTTTTAGCCCCCCTCCCTTTTACTCCCCTTTACTCTTATTGCTTCTTCCCTCCCTTTTGCCTCCCTCCCCTTTCTTCCCCCTTCCCCTCCCACTGCTTATAGAGCTAGTTAGGATTTTCTACTTAAGTTTATTGTTCCGTCCTTTAAACAAATCCGATGAGAGTACCTCTCACACAATGCTCATCTCCCTCCCCTCTTTCCCTCTACTATGATTTTGTACTTCTTCTTGTGATGTAATTTGCCATTTTCTGCTTCCTCTTTTTCACACCTCCTATTACACTCCCTTCTCAAACTTAAATCACATTTTTTATCATGATATCATTTACTTTATACCCGTTCCCCCTATGCTTATCCCTTTTATATTTCTTAATAGACGCACAGTTCTCAAGATAAACAGATATCATCTTCCCTTATAGGGAGGTGAACAACTTGCCCTCATTGAGTAGCAAGTTGTTCCCCCCACAACTGTTTACCTTTTTATGATTCTCTTGAGACCTGCATTTGAAGATCGAATTGTCTATTAAGTTCTGGCGTTTTGGTCAGGAAACTCTGGAAATCCCTTACTTCGTTGAATGACTTTCTCCTTGTCTCCTTGCCTGAAATTTTATGCTGATCTTTGCTGGGTAGTTGATCCTTGGTTGCAGTCCCAGCTCCTTTGCCTTACGGAATATTGGGTTCCAATTCTTTCGATCTTTTAATGTAGAAGCTGCAAGGTCCTGTGTAATCCTGATTGTATCTCCTTGATATTTAAATTGTTTCTTTCTGGCTGCTTGTAATATTTTCTCCTTCACTTGATAGCTCTGGAATTTGGCAACTATATTTCTTGGGGTTTTGAGTTTGGGATCCCTTTCAGGAGGGGAACGGTGGATTCTTTCGATGACTATTTTGCCCTCTGAATCTAGTACCTCTGGGCAGTTTTCCTTGATGATTTCCTGGAAGATATTGTCCAGGCTCTTTTCTCCATCCTGGGTTTCTGGCAGGCCAATAATTCTTAAGTTTTCTCTTCTGGATCTATTTTCCAGGTCAGTTGTTTTTCCAATTAGATATTTTACATTTTCTTCTATCTTTTCATTCTTTAGATTTTGTTTGACTGATTCTTGCTGTCTCATTGAGTCGTTAGTTTCTACTTGCCCAATTCTAATCTTCATCACATTGTTTTCTTCTGTTAACTTTTGTATCTCTTTTTCCATCTGCCCAATTTTTCCTTTTAAGAAGCTATTTTCTCCAGTTAATTTTTGTACTTCCTTTTTCCATTTGGCCTTTCAGGAATTTATTTTCTCCAGTTAATTTTTGAACTTCTTTTTCCATTTGTTCAATTTTCCTTTTCAGGGAGATGTTCTCATCAGTGAATTCTTTCTTAATAATTTTAAAATCATTGGCCAGTTTATCTTCTATTTCCTTCTTCAGCTGTTCCAGGAGAGCTGCTTGTACTTGCGAGTAGTTCATAGTCCCTTCTGAAGTTTCAGATGGAAGTACAGTCTCAGCTGTGACCTCTTTGGGGCTTGTGTTTTGGTCCTTATCCCCATAGAAAGATTCTGTGGTTCTTTCGGCCCTCTTCTTTTTCCTGTTCATGATTTTGATTGAGTGTTGTGGCTTCTGGTTCTTTCAGTCAGAAGCTAGAGAACTTTTTGCTGAGCTGATGTGTGAAAAAGCTAAAAGCAGGTATTTGTTTGGTGTTTCCCTGATCAGCCCTGGGTTTAGCTTGTTAAGTGTGGGGAGGAGTGGTCTGGTCCCAGGAGATTTCCTCAACTGAATTGAGGCAAAGGCAATCTCAGGAGCTGGTAATCCCAACTGCCCTATTGTCTTTCTGATTCCCCTGGACAGCTGAGGCATGCCTAGATGCTAATGCGTGTTCCCACCCCTCCTGGGGCTCCTCTCCTGGTGCTGAGGCTTGCCTGGGTCCTAGTGCGAATTTTCTCTGCCCTGGGTCCTCTGTCCTTCAGGTTTGCCTCTGCCACCGTATGAGGAATCCCCCTTAGCTATTTTCCTTGTCTCAGGTGTTATGAGACTATTGGTCTCCTTCTTCTAATTCTACTGATCTGGGATTTTTCTGGGGAGATATTTTATGGTTCTTTCACGGTCATTGAGGGGGAAGGAGAGAGCATTAGCTGATCACTCCGCCATCCTGGCTCCCAGAAGTTCAAGTAGGTGACTTACTGGAGTTTGATCTTCGGGCTGAAGGTCTCAGGAGCTGCTGCGCTGATATCTGGTGCTCCGAGGCTCTCACTGACTCGGTTCGGCTTGTCTCCCACCCCGGGTGCCGCTCCTCTGGTTCCGCCTGCCACTCAGGTTTCTCGGATCTCTTCTGCTCTGCTGCGCTGGCCGTGCTGCGCTGGCCATGCTGCACTGTGCGCTGTGGGTTCACCCCCATGGAACAGATCCTTCCCGTGGACCTTCCAGTCCCACCTGAGCTCCGAATCCGTCACCATCTGTCTCCCACTCGATTCCGCACCTCCAAAATTTGGTCAGATTCTCCTTTCAGAGGTACCTGGAGGAGTTTGTCCAAGAGCTTAGGTGAGTCGCTGCTCTCACTCCTCCATCTTGGCTCCGCCCCCTCAATGCCACCTTAATAAAGCTAACTATCTCTGCCACAGGTAGCAATTTATCTTTTCCTGTCTGGGGTTTTGAGTAACTACATCCATGTGTTGGCCCTTCTTGGAGAAACATGTGGAAGATATTTTAAATGCTCCTTCCCTCCCCACTCCCATGAGCGACCGGCTATACTAATGGAGAAGCTAGACCACCTCCATATTGATAGATTCACTGTAGATGATAATACTAATAATGATAGCATTTATGTAGGGCCTACTATGTGCCAGGCATTGTGCCAAGTTATTTACAGATATTACCTCATTTGATCCTCATAGCCACTCTATGAAGTGGGCACTTTTTTGTCCCCATTTTACAGATGAGGAAACTGAGGCAGGCACATGTTAAGTGATTAGCCAAAGGTCACGTGGCTAGTGAGTATCTGAGGTTGGATTTGTACTCTTGTCTTCCCGACTCCAGGCCAAGCCCTCTGTCCACTGTGCTACCTTTCTGCCTGTAATGAAACCAGATGACTTCTATATGAGCAGTAATGTAAAAATATAGTTTATATACATATGACCAAAAAAAAAAGGAGATGGTTCTATCATGCATTCAGTGAAAAGCATAACTCATGGGCAGCTCAAGTATTATTCTGGTATCTACAAAATAGGTGATAGGGATTGGACCTATGATATCATTGACATAGGATATTCCTAGGTAAGGAAATTTTTCTATTAATACAGGTTAGCAAGTACTTGGAAGTCTTTGAGAGCCATCCAGAGTACTAAGAAGACAAATAACTTGTTCAGGGTCATGTAGTCAATATATTTCAGAGGTAGGAACTATTTTAGGTCTAAGTAGTTCTGAAGTTGGTTCTCTATCCAATATGCCATGCTATTTCTATCCATGTGTATCAAGCACTCTGATATTATTTTTCCAGAGCCAGGCCAGCTATATATTCCCCTCAGGATTTTTTTTCACATTTGTTTATTTTAAATTAATTTATTCTAAAAGGATTCTAATCCTATCTTTGAGGGATTAAAGTATCTTTTCCTAATACTATTAGCTCATGTCCCGGTTCTGGATATGTTCCTCCACTGTTCACTGTCAGTAACTAGTACTCTGATTCCATTTAACCAATGAACATTAATTAGCTTTTGCAATGGGAAATTGACTTGGAAGATCTAGCAAGAATAAAAGTTCAAACATTTCACCCCAACATCTTCAAGTCATGCTATTTGCTATAGCATTTGCAGCTTGTCTTCTGACCTTTCAAAATTCATGAAGTCAAAGCTTCCAATCTCCTTCCCCTAAAATGAAGGAATGGACCTCTCTTCATGGGCCACATGTCACCCTTGGATGGTGAGTGCCCCAGGCTCTATCTCATCTCTAGTTTGAATGCCATCAATAGGAAAAAGTCAACTGAAGAAAAGGAATGAGAACAACTATTGCTTTTTTTAATTAAACTCCAATTCCAGCTAGGTAGCCACAGTCAGTCAATAAAGGCTATTCAACAATACTTAGTAGACCAGAAGCAGTAACAGAATGCCAGCACATGTTCCAAAGTCCATGTGGGAATTGTATCTGCCAAGAACTCTGTAGATACTCATAAGGACTGAACTCCTTATTCAATCCTTGGCCTCCCTCCATGCTTTTTATGCTTCATACTGAGTCAATGTGAGAGAGGGTTATTTCCCCTCTTACATAACTGATAAAAACAATAAGAGGAAGGTGTCCATCATGTTTGAGAGGTACTACAATATAGCTTTTTGGAAAGATACAGATAAAAGTCATAGAGAAGGGAGAATCCACATAATGAGATCTTAGATCCATTGGAGTTCTAAATTTCTTAGAGATTTCTAAGATTTTACTAAATACTACATTTATATATTAAGCTCACTTCAACTCAACCTTATAAATTTGTAAGATCGTTACTGAATATCAGTTGTTCAGTTTATTAAAGTAGGTTAGCCATGTAGTTTTCATCTACATGAATAAAATGGGAATATTTTTTTTAATAATTATGATTCAAATTATTCATCAATAATAATTCTGACAAAGTTAAAAAAATTATAATAATTAAATCATAATTTAAATTTACATAGCACTTTTGGATTACAAAGAATTTTGCATATATAGTTTGATTCTCATAACAGTCCTGGGAGGGAAGTGGTACAAGTATTATCCTCACTTACCACATAAGGACACAGACTCAGCAAGTTTCAAGTACTTGCTCAAGGTTACATAGATAATAAATGTGAGAATGAGAACTGGAACCCAGGTCTTATAACTCTGAGGCAAAGCTCTTTCTATTAAATAACTCCTTTTTATTTCTTGATAGGTGTGAATTTCAAAGAGTCGCCAAATTGCAGAGGTGGGATTGATGAGCTCTTTATTTCATAATTAATTAAGAAAGAGTAAAGAGGTTGATTCCAAAATTTGTTGTATGTTTTTGCTCTGAATTTTGAATAGTATCATTGACATGACAGTATATGTTCACATATTGCCTTGTAATTGGCAATTTCCAGAAAAGCTGACGGAATGTATTGTACTGTCCCCTTTCATTAGTACAAGCTTGTCCACTTGAGCAGTGTTATTTCATGTCAGCTTGTTTGTCAGATCTGCATTTGCTGTAATCAGTAGCTAATGTTTTAACAAACAACTTGTTTCTGTTTACCACTTGTCAGGTGTCTGCTTGCTAACTTATTCTGTTTCTAGGTTCGCATTATTTTCACTCTTCTGAGTTGACAGGGGTTTTGTAATTTAATAAAATCTTCCAAAAAGAAAAAAAAGTGGTTGATAAGTAGAGTCATATAAAAGTGGGATGGGTTGCCTTGATAGGTAGTGAGCTCCCCATGAGGTAGGACTTCAAGTAGAATTCAGATGATCACTTCTTAGGGGTGCCACAGAGGGGATTCCTCCTGTTCAGTAATTTATAAATATTTGTTCCCCTACTTTAAGTTAATTCAATTCAACAAATATGCACTAAGCACCTATTCTTTGTGGAGCACATTGAGGAAACCTGACCTTTTGTAGAGATCATTAGACATGTACTTGAAAGGAATCTTAGAGTCAATTGATCTGGCCCTCTTATTTTATAGATGGGAAAACTAAAGCCCAGGGGACTTAAGTTGTTGCCCAAGATCCCACAGGTAGTTAGCAGCAAAGTTAGGATTTGAACTCATTATCTACGCACCCCCCACCCCCAAGTCAGGACTTTAATCTTGAAGCTGGAGTTGGAAGTAAACTTTTACTTTTTCCTTATTAGTTCTGTTTTCTACTCTCCATAGAGGGTAATCTAAATCTCCTTTTCTCATCTCAAATTTCCTGCAACCTTCTTTCTCTTCCCTTCCCTTCCCCACAGAGGGCTTCATACTTACTTGACTGAGAAAACAGAGGACATTTGCCATGAGTTCTTTCCTCTCTCCTTCTCTACATTGTAAAAGTCCTTGACGTCATCTCTTATTCTCTCCTACTATATTTCAGTCTCTGATAATTAGATGGTCCTCCTCAACAAAGACAACCCTTCTAGATATTAACCTCAATCTCATTCTGTTGATTAGATCGATTTCACATTTTTTTCCTCTAATTTTCAATCTCTTCTTGTCCATTGGATCCCTTTACTACCACCTAAAAATATGCCTGGAATTCCCCTATTCTAACACACACATATGTGTATGTATGTATGTACACACACATATATGCACATACATACATTCATATAAAATGTTTTTCAGTTGTGTCTGACTTTCCATGACCCAATTTGGGGTTTTCTTGGTAAAGATACTAGTTTGTCATTTCCTTTTCCAGTTCATGTTACAGATGAGGAACTAAGGCAAACAGGGTTAAGTGATTTGCACAGGATCACACAGCTAGTAAGAATCTGAGGTCAGATTTGACGAATCTGCTTGATTCAGGCCTGGCACTCTATCTGCTTTACCACCAAGTTGTCATATGTGTGTATATATGTATGCACACATATATGTACACATATAGAGACACACACATTTTAGATATATTAATAAACACACACACGTACATATATACATTTGTCCAACCATCCCCTCAAGGTACTGATTCCTCCTTTCCCTTTCACAGCAAAATTCCCAGAAAACAACTGTCTACAATGATTATTTCTGCTTACTTTCTTTTCATTCACTTTTCAACCTTTTGTAAGGTCTTCTGAGATCATCACTCAAAATTGCTCTCTCCAAAATTACCAATGATCTTTCATTTGACAAATGTAACAGACTTTGTTCAGTCCTCATCCTTCTTGACCTATCTGCAGCTTTTGATACTGTTGACCTTTTTCTCCTGAATAGGTTATTTTAGGTTTTAGGTTTTCAAGGCACGACTCTCTCCTGGTTCTTCTACCTGTCTCATAGTTCTTCAGGCTCCTTTGCTGGATCATAATCCCTGTCATATACCCTAATTATGGATATATTCAAAGTTTCTCCCCTTGGCCTTTTCCCTCTATTTCCTGTTTCCTCTATCTCTGTCTCTATCTTCTCCCCTCTCTTTTCATAAGCTCCTCATTATCAGGCAGCTAAGTAGTACACTGCCAGGTCAGGTAGAAACAGGTTCAAATCCTAATTTTGACACTTACTAGCTGTAAGATCGTGGACAAAACACATAACTTCAGTGTGCCTCAGTATCCAAATCTGTAAAGTTAAGATAATAATAGCATAGTTGTTGTGAGCATCAAATGAGATATTTTAAAAAATTTACATAATTTATATTTCATTTTAGTAATAGTATTTTATTTTTCCTGCTTACATGTAGTTTTCAACATTCATTTTTTTATAAGATTTTGAGTTTCAAATTTTTCTCCTTCCCTTCTGTCCCTCTTCCCCAAGACAACAAGCAATCTGACATGGGTTATACATGTGCAATCCTGTTAAACATATTTCAACATTAGTCATATTGTAAAAGAAGAATCAGAACAAAAGGAAAAAGTAACAGAAATAAAAAAAATCCCAAAAAGGTGAAAATAGCATGCTTTCATCTGCATTCAGACTCCATAGTTCTTTTTCTATATGTAGATAGTATTTTCCATCATGAATCTTTTGAAATTGTCTTGCATCATTGAGTTACTAAGAAGAGTTAAATCAATCAGAGTTGATCATCACACAGTGCTGTTGCTATTGTGTACAATGTTCTCCTGCTTCTGCTCACTTCACCCAGCATCAGTTCATATAAGTCCTTCCAAGTCTCTCTGAAGTCCTCCTGCTCTTAATTTCTTATAGCACAATAGTATTCCATTAATTCATATACCACAACCTGTTCACCCATTCCCTAAATAAGATATTTTAAAAACACTTTGGAAACTTTAAGGAGCTATATAAATGCCATTATTATCATTAATTCCCATTGGGAAATCTGTTCTAGAAGAGATCATTAACTATTCTGCTATTTAGTACTACCAAGTTATTTGGATCGCTGAGTGGTTAAGTAACTTGCCCAGAGTCACACAGCTAGCAAGAAACCATCTTTCTGACTTGCAGACTATCTCTCTATCCCCATACTTCATGGCTTTTAATATTGTTAAATTAACAGATTATTACTACTGTCTTCCAACTCTCACCTGTAAAGCTTTGTCTATCTTATAGCTAAAGTTTACCAACTGGTCTATTCCATATTGATCAAAAAATTAAACACATAGTGAAACATATGAAATTAGGTAAATAAATAAAAATGTATTTATATGCAATGCTGTTTTTTTTTACATGGATGGGCAAAGAGATATTTATGTTGTTCGCATATTTTACTTAATAAAGAGCTGAGACAGGTTTTTCTGGCTTATTGAATATATTTTTCAATAGTTATCACTTAAATCATACAGATGACTGATTTTCAAAGAACTAGAAAGCAATAAACCATGGAATTGGAACTGGTGTACAATTAACTATACTAAACATTTTAAAAATTACTGACATCTTTTGTTTTTGCAATATCCTTATTTTTGAATATAGCCCTCACCCTCTGTTACCCAGTAAGTCATCCCTTGTAATGAGATTAAAAAAAGTATTTCAGCAAAACTTACCCACACGTTAATCAAGTCTGATCTTCTTCAGGGTATAGTTGACAGAGTACTAGATTTTCAGTCAGGAAGACCTGGACTTAAGTCCAATTTCAGACACTTACTAGCTGTGGTACCCTGTGTCTCTTAACTTCTATGTCTCAGTTAAATGAAATGGTTAGAGGACTGTTTCTGATAAACTTAGCCCTTCACAGCAATGCAAGGACCTAAAACATTCCCAAAAGACTCTTGAGGCAAAATGCCATCCATATCCAAAGAAAGAAGTATGGAATCAGAACACAGAATGAAGCAGACTATATTCTCGTGTTTTGTTTTGTTTTTTTTTCTCATGGTTTCTCCCATTCATTTTGATTCATATATGCAACATGACTAATGTGAAAATGTGTTTAATAAGAATGTATGTGTGGAACCCATATAAGATTGTATGCCATCTTGGGGAGGGTGGAGGAAGGGAAGAGGAGAAAATTTAAAACTTGTAGACGTAATTGTTGAAAACTGAAAACAAATTAATTAAATATTAAAAAAATGCAGTGGTTAGACTAGGTGGTCTCTATAGTCCCTTTAGCTCTAAATCTGTGGTTCTGTGATCATAGTAACCAACTTTTGCAAAGAAGAGAGGGAGATGACACTTTCTCAACTCTCCTAAGCTTGGGCTTTGTAACTAGTCATTATAATAATTCAACATTTATTTTCATTTTTTGCTCTTCCCATATATATGTTGTCATCGATATTATGTATGCTATTTTCTATTTTTCCTTCACTCTGCACAAGTTTATATAACATCCCACTGTTTCCTTTATTCTCTGTATTTATGATTACTTATGGCATAATCATATTCATAATCATATTCCATTACATTCAGGTAGCATAATTTTGTTGAGCCATTTCCCAGCTGATGGGTCATCTACAGAAAGTGCGCCAAAAATTCTTAGTGAATCTAGAGGTACTTTGAGATTTTAGCATACCTTATGATTATGAATGTCAATTACCATTTTATTGATGAATTAAAGAAATATTGGCTTATAGATATTTCTCATTAATAAAATAGTAGACTATAAATATAGCTGGAGTGTTGTTATGTGAAGAAAATCAAAGGATCTCTTGTGGCAACAGAGTAAGTACTTCAGTACGTCAGAGATCTCACCAACTGGTGTTCTCTACATTGTTGCATATTTCATTCCATTCAGGTCCTCTCATTTCTGTGTGATTCTTAGTCCTGTTACTTCTGCTCCTATACTCTATCCCTCCTCCCATCTTCCATAAAGGATCTAGTCAATGTACAAGAGTCCTATAGGTTTGTTTGTTTTTATGTTTTAAGAAGATAGTCATGTTATTTCTCTGTTATCCCCAGTCCCACAACATCCATAACACTGGCTCATTAACTTGATGAGATTTTCACATCACTTCTTGTGGGTAGGTCATTGTTGAGATATGAAGCATTTTACCCTCTGTCCCCTAATCCCTCCACTGATTTTTGGGTCAAATTTATTTTTAATCATAGGGATTGTTTGCTGTTTTCTTAACAGTGCCACTGAAACATGACTTGATCTTAATGAGTTGCTAAAAGACAAAAATAAACATCCCCTTCCTCTCTCCTCTTCCCCCACTCCCTGCCATTACAGCAAGTCTTTGTCAGACAGAAGAGTCTGTCAATATAACTTATCTTTACTACACTTTTCATTACTGATTATTACAGTAGGTGACATGGTATTGAAGAGAAAGATATCTTTCTTCCTATAGCGCCATTTTTCTGTTACCATAAATTTGTCGTTAAGCCATGTCCAACTCTTCATGATTTAGGATTTTCTTGGCAAAGATACTGGAATACTTTACCATTTCCTTTTCCATCTCATTTTACAGATGAGGCAAACATGTGTAAGTGGGTCACATAGCTAGAAAGTGTCTGAGGCCAGACTTGAACTCAGGAAGATGAGTCTTTCTGATTCCAGTGCTTTATCCACTGTGCCAAGCTGCCCTTATAATGAAAATAGCTAATAATAGTATAATACCTAGCCTTTATGTAGAATTTTAAGATTTACAAAGCACTTTACAAATATCTCATCTGATCCTCACAATAACCCTGGGAGGTAGGTGCCATTATTTTCATTTTACAGAGGAAATTGAGGTAGACAGACTTTAAATGATTTGCTTAGAATCACACAGCTAGTAAATGTGTGAGCTAGATTTGAACTCAGGTCATCCAGGTCCAGGGTTCTGTATTCACTGAGCTACCTTGCTGCCTCTGATGTTTCATATTAAAATATTTATAACTATAATCACATCATTGAATAAATACTATTAAACTAGTCTTCTCTGTGTAAATTGGTATCCACCCTAGGTTTATGACATACATAACTTAAGAAAAAAGAGGAGAAAAAATCCAGACACATGATTTGGAAAATTTAGGGACTTTTATTATATGAAATAGTCTTCATGATTATTTCACATAGAGACTGCTTAATGAAGTGGATTGAATGTGGGTCTTGGAGTCAGGAAGACCTGGGGTCAAATTCCACCTTTGCCACTGTCTGTATCTATATGTCTCAAATAACTGCTTAGGGCATCTCTTAAGAGAAATCTGTTTTGGATAAGGGCATTTCCTATGCTAATGAAATCATATAAACTTTACATGATTATTTGGTAGAAGATGATTTATAATATTATTTATTAATAATTAATAGTTATTAATGTTAAGATTATTTACAATATTATTATGCATAATTGTTTTGGTACATGGCATAAGATTGAAGCAAAAAGTGGAACACCACAGTAACACATGGAGATGGATATACTGCCAAACAGTTAGATGCTATAAGAACCTATATAACAGTTAACTTTTTTGGGGGGGGTGCAATCTGGGATATTATTATTATGGTAAATGCCCACTAAGGAAATTACTTATAGAAAACAACTATCCTGAAATTTTTATTCTTATATTGCTGCCTGCGGTGCTTAGAGGTTAAGGATCTCCCCTAGGGTCAAGGTCTTTAGTTAGGATGTGTCAGAGATGGAACTGGAAACAAGATCTTCCCCACTTACATGCTAGCTTAGCTCCCCAGTGCCCTGACCTCACTGCCTTTAATAACTGAAATAGTATTCATTAATAACATCCGAGTCTTATTCCCCAAAACTATCCCGAAAGAGCTCAGCATGTATTATAGCTAAAGTCTGCCGATGAGTTTCTTCTATCAACGACCAAGAAAATAAACTAGTTTCTGCTCTCTCCTAGATAGCTTATTTCTTTAATGCTTTGTATTTGGAACATTTAGCATTTCAAAAGGATGTTAAATAATTAGCCTTGGGAATGAAAGACTAAACATAAAAATCAATGAATAAATTTCTCCATAACCCCAATGAAGAGTCACTGGGTCAATTAAATAAATAAATCATTACTTTGAGAAGAGAACATCAGAAAGAGAATCAGATAGTTATAGCAGATAAGAGCTAGACAGAACTTTAGAGGTATCTAGTCATAGAGCTGCTGAATACTAAGTTGGAAAGAAACTTAGAGATCATTTAGATCAGCCTCCTATCTGATGTCTGACTTTCCTCTACAATATACCTGACAACTGGCCAACTGGTCTCTAGCAATCAAATGAGATAATATTTATAAAGTGCATAGCACAGTTTCTGGCACATAAAAAGTTTTATATCAATGAAGCTATTAACATCACTGAATTCGCTATATCAAAAGGGATCTGATTCCATTTTTGGCCAGCTCTATATGTTGAATAATTAAGACATTCAACAAGTGAATCAAAAAATGTTAAATACCAGGCATTGTGCTAGGTGCTCGGAATAAAATATAAAATGAGATCGCCCTTATTCTCAAGTAACATACATTCTTCTGAGTAGATATAACATGTTCTCAGGTGAATAAATACAGAGCATAAAATAAATAAGTACAAAGCAGTTCCCTTAGGGAAGGGGTGGAAAGGGAAGCAGTAACACTAGGAGGAGTGGAGAAAGAACTCAGAACTTGAACTGAGTCTTAAAGAGAGATAGAGATTCCTTGGGGGCAGAAGTGGGGAGTGAGAGTATTCCAGGCATGCAATAAACACAGGTAAAAAGCTACCTACCTCTAACTTCATCTATGGGTCCTACTTCAGACTAGGTCTGATCTACTCTTTTCTGGCTATCTTCTGACTCTCTATTTCCCTTAATTTTCTTTCATTCACTTCTGTTTCTTTTGGTGTATTCATTTCCATTGTAAAAGTGATTCTACAAGAGAAATCTTATGACATACCAGAGCAAGACTGATTGGATGGTTGGGGAGGGGTGTGTGTGTGTGTGTGTGTTTTATATATATATATATATTTATGTATATGGGATGTGGACACAGCAATGGTTACTTCTGTAACTAACTAGAGTAGTGGACTCCATTACCATTTAGTGCTAACACATTCACAGTGGAAGACAAAGTTGGAAAATTTCAGAGGTGCTCTTTAGGTAGACCTTCAAGAACTTGAGTATTCTCCAGTTGCCCCACTTTATCATCTATGAATATATAGGGCTGGTCTCTGAATGCTTTCTGTTTTAGTCTGTTAATATAGACTAGCTATCCATCTTTAGTTCATAGGCCATTTGCTAACTTTTCACTGCTAACAGGGCCTTGGCTGCTTGCTACAGAGAAGCACCCCCAGCCTCTACTGCCTTCTCTTCACCATGACAGCATAGTTTTCTCAGAGGTGGGAATAGCAAAGGAAGCTTATAGGAATGCTCAAGCCACATGAGTATGAAATCACTTGCATGTGACAAAACCAGATATTGGGAATGAGATATTGTGGAATGCTGGAAAATGAGGAGGTGGTGAATTCCTAAGTGAGCTGTGGAAGAATAGTCAATGAATCTTGGACAGATTGCACTTTGTGAAGCTATGACAATAAAAAACAGTGGAAAAAATTCTTTGATGCTAGTGATATGATCTTACCTGGATACATTACCTTTGTTATCATAATTGCTAGAGGAAGTGATTTTGACAGGTGAACTACAAATTGGTTGACAGGGCCTTGATAAAATGAGATTATGTTTATAAAACACTTAGCATAGAGCCTGGCACGCAGTAGGCTTTTAATAAATCCATGTTTCCTCCTCCTCCTTCCTTCTCTTTTACAAACTAGATGATACTAGGGAAGTCTCTGGTCATAGTAATCTGCCTAATTACTCCAAGTGTGAGTTTTATATGCCTTCTTTGGCAGGTCTAGCCCTAAGAAGGTTTTACCTACTTCTGTGTTCCTAATAGAGTGGAGAACCCTAGTAGGAAGCCACTGAGATGTGATTGACTTTGGGTAACAGAGCCAAAGGTATGTGTAACCTCACCTGAGGCAAATTACATTGCGTGTTTGGTGTCTGGGCAGAGTGGCTGCCATCATCCTGGAAGAGGCAGTGGTTCTAAGGATTTCTTGGAGGAAAGTGATTCTTGGGAGAGCAGGTCACATTGATGGTGTGAGTCTGGTCTCCCTGGGGTAGCTGTGTGCATGCTGCCAGAGGACCATGAAGTTAGGTCTGGGAGTTGTATGTTTATCAGTAATATCAGTGCCTTTGATTTATATTCTTTCAGCCATACTACCTATCTTATTATTTACTTTCAATGGAATCCTTAGTTAAAGACTCTCAAGTATTAGAAAAAAGATCTTCCATTCCTTTTCACTTTTAATAAAATCTCCTGCTGCTTTTTTTCTTTCAGCTAGTGGTAGATAATCTGTTTTAGTCTCTTTTGTCTGATGCTTTTCCATTATCCCTCGTGCTTGTCCTGGATGTTGATGCTATTGGGTAAATTCCCATTTGGCCTCTAGCTACTTCCCAACTTTGGGTAGTAGTAGTACTCATAGCAGTCTAATAGTCATAATAATAGCGAGAGTTTTACTGTAGTTTAAGGTTTGTAAAAATACAAATATTATTTCATTTGATCCTTACAACAACCCTGGGAGGTAGGTGCTATTATTATCTCCATTTTATAGATGAGGAAACTCAAGCAGATAGAGGTCAAGTAATAAATCACTTGAGGTTACATAGTGAGCATCTGAGGCAAGATTTGAATTTCAGGCTTGTGGATTCTTGATCCAGTATTCTGTCCATTGTGCTGCCTAACTTGAGGGCTTCACTTTGCTTAAGGAGGAAGCTAAGGGTGAACTGTGGTCAGATTAAGCTAATTAGGCTGTGATTGAGAGTACGCCCCTTAGTAAATCTATGTCCAACTTCTAGAAGAAAGACAGACCTTCCTATTGTCTAAGGTAGTACTCTAAATGTGGTCTGAGAACTCCTGGAGTCCCTGAGACCCTTTCAGGGATTTCATGAGGTTGAAACTATTTTTCTAATAATGCTAAGACATTTTTTGCCTATTAAAATACTCCTTCTTTCCTTCCTTTTCCAAATACATAGCTGAGTGAGGTCAGATTTCTTCATATTCTTCAATCAAAACAACATATCACACCAGATTGAATGTAGAAGCAGAATCCAACTGTCTTCCATTAAGCCAGACATTAACAACATTTGCAGAAATATGTAAAACAATGTCATTCTCATTAATGTTTCTTATTTTGGAAAACAGTTATTTTTCTTAAAAATGTTGTATTAAAATTTAATGGGATTATTTTTTAATTTTTAAATGAATTAATAAATATTTAAAAATTGATCACTTTTAGTTTCTCCTATGGTGAATATCGATAGACATAACTGTCATAACTAAAAGCACTTTGGAGCCATCAATAACTTAAATGTCAAAGGGTCCTGAGACCAAAATGTTTAGGAAGCACTAGACTGGGACAATATCATTGAGTGACATAAGCAATGGACTTGAAATTACAAGAAGAGGATTTGAATCTTGGCTCTGAATTTACTCCCTCTGGGATCATAGGCAAGTCATTTTTGGGGATTTGGTTTCTCCATCTTCAAAATGAGGAGGTCAGATTAAATAAAGTCTCCACTCTATTTTTAGTGTGTGATACTGATCTATTTTAAGTATAATATCCTTCCCCACTCCCCCCAGATTTTTAAAGGTCTTCATCTTTTTTTTTTCATCTTATGACTTGTTTAGGTCATTTTTGTCATCCTCTTTTATAATAAGAAGCAAATCGATAAAGTGGGCAAAAACATTTCCTTTTGCTTAACAGAGATCGATAGTTACCTTTTCAATTTTGACTTATACCTTATATTTCTGCTGCCTTCAATAAAGTTGGAATGCTTGGCATGAAATTGGCTAAAGGGTAGCTGTATTTTTTTGCAGTTGTGTGGGCTCCATACGATATACTATAATCTATCTGGTTAGCTGGTGTATTACAGTGATAATATCAGTGCCTTTGATTTATATTCTTTCAGCCATTCTACCTATCTTATTATTTACTTTCAATGGAATCCTTAGTTAAAGACTCTCAAGTATTAGAAAAAAAATCTTCCATTCCTTTTCACTTTTAATAAAATCTCCTGCTGCTTTTTTTCTTTCAGCTAGTGGTAGATAATCTGTTTTGGTCTCTTTTGTCATTCAGCTTGTCAATCACTATTCATCTGCATTTGCTCCTGGCTAATCTAGAAGTGAGGAAGAGCTTTCCTTTGTTTCTTTACTCCTTTATACCTTTAGGTAACCAGCCCAGGGAATCTTAGAAATCATCCATTCCAGTCATTTGTATAAATAAAAATAATCAGGGGCAAGCAGTGATCTTTGTAGAAACTTAATCTGAGCTACTTGCCTTGATTAAGAGGATCCTGCTGATGTTAATTCATTTGGGTACTAAACCTAATCTACTTTGAAATGGTTACATACAGGACTGTCGGAAATGGAATGTCTAAGTTTAGATCTCAGGGTGGCGGAAGGAGTCTCTGCATTAGGAAAAATTTTGAGAAATGACCTCCAGTCTCCTTCCTTTCAGGGTCTGATGTTTTACAGCGGCAGACCCAGCAGAGGGAGCCCAAGGTAATGATCAAATTCTTATTAAGGACTTTGCAGTTGAAAATGAATAGGATTAAAAAGGGAGGGGGATTTTTAGAGGGAGAAAGAGAAAGGGAGAGGGAAGCCAGGAGAGGGAGAAAGTCAGGGGAAGAGAAGAGAGTAATTTTTGTGAATTTCAAGGAGCATTTGAAACACCTTGGAGAAAGACCACTTCTGCAAAAAGAAAAGGACACAATTGATGGAGAAAGAAATTTTATTTTCAGGTTCTGAGAAGGTGCTTTAAAACCTTAGAGACCATAAAACTACTTTTCCTACTTTTTAATTTAATTCTTTCCCTTTTATACCTTTCTGACTGAAGCCCAAAGTTCTTTTTATTTCTACAGTATAGTTATTTTCCAAGTGAAAACTGTCTGCTGAATTCTTCAGCAGATTGTCCAACTCAGTAATTCAACATTCAGCAAACACTTTTTTGCATTGTACCTACTATGGGTAAGACATGGTTTTAATTCACTAAATTGCTTTTTAGTGTTTCTTATGTTTTAGTAATCTAATCATCTGCAAGTATTTACTGAGCAACTGCTATATATCTGTGGCAGTGAGGTGGTGCAATAAATAGAATGCCAGGCCTGGTGCCAGAAAGATTCATCTTATTGAACTCAAATTTGGCCTCAGACACTTATTAACTATGTGATCCTGGGCAAGACATTTAACCCTGTTTGCCTCAGTTTTTTCATCTGTAAAATGAACTGGAGAAGGAAATGACAAACAGTTCCAGTGCCTTTGCCATGAAAAACCCCAAGATGGTCTTGAAGAGTCAGACATGACTAAAAAGTGATTGAACAACACTATGTTTCTAGATGCTGTGATCCCCCACAAGTAATTTCTTGGTGATTTCATTGGTATAAGGAAGACCCAGTGAGGAAAATCCCTGACCAGATCAGTGACTGTTCTACAGTTTCTACTTTGAGAGAGTTACTTGGGGTATGGAGAGGTTAATTAACGTGCCTTTGTGGAAGAAATAGGTCTCAGATCTTGACTTTGAGGCCAATTCTGTATCCATGTTTTGGGTGATGCCAAAGACATATAAAACTTTGTTCTTGCTTTCAAGGGACTTAAAACAATAACTTCTTGAACAATTAAACCATTACAAATAATATGATAGTCATGTATTAAGTAGTGTGGCATATACTATATGTGTAATAATGATAATAATAGATTTTTATGAATTACTTTACAGTGAAAAAGCACTGTATAACTTCTATCTCACTTGATCTTTACAATAAAAAGCCCCCCAAACTTCATAATATCTTAGCTTCATATCTAGACGTTGTTTAGTCCAGGGATTCCAAACCTGGCATGTGAAACTCCAGGATGTTCAAGAAGCTTCTCAAGGGAGTACAGGAATATTTGTAAACACTTTTTAAATTGAGATTAATATTTTTATTTTATTTCTTACCCATAATACATTGCAGAATTAATTTCGCTTCACATTGAATAGGGAGTTGAGAAGCTTTTTTATCATGAGAATCAAAAAATGTTGAGAACCCTAATCTAGTTCAATCTTTCTTATCCTACAAAGGAGGAAATTACTTTTCTCCCTTTTATGAACGAACTATAAGATTGAACCACACTGGTTGGCTTCCAACAGTGTTCACCTACAGGCTCTGGGCATTGTCACTGGCTGTCCTCCACGCCTTGAATGCCATCTCCTGGTTTCCTTCTGGACTCAGCTCGAGGCCCACTTCTTGAGAGGCTGTCCCAATCTCTCTCCTCCACGCTCTTCCTTCCCAACTGCTAGTGCTTACTAAAATTACCTTCCATTTACACTGCCTCTATCTTGTATGTATATAGTCATTTTCATATTGTGTCATCCATTTTAAGTGGACTCATGGGATTCACTCTTTGAATTTCTTTGTATTGCTAGTGTTTGGTATAGTAGTTGGCACATAGTTACCACTGAATAAGTGTTTGCTGATTAACTAACTGACCCAAGGGTACAAAGATAGGCATGCTAGATCCAAGATTTGAACATAGGTCCTCTGATTCCAAATTTCTGCTATATCAAATGTTTTTTCATCAGATTCTCATAACAATTCTGTTTGATAGGCACTGTAAATTATTATCACCCAAGTTTTATAGATAGAGGAAATGAGATTTGGAAAAATTAAAGTATCCCATGGAGGCTGAAGTGAATCTCAACTTCAGGTCTTTGAATTTTCAGTCCACTGCTCTTTCTACTATACCAATGCTACCACTTTGTCATTGTTTGGTTGTTTCAGTTATGTCTTACTCTTCCTGACCCCATTTGGGGTTTTCTTTGCAAAGATAACTGGAGTGGTTTGCTACTTCCTTCTCTAGCTCATTTTATATATGAGGAAACTGAGGCAAACAGGATTGTGACTTGCCCAGAGTCACACAGCTAGTTAGTTTCTGAGTTCAGAATTGAACTCAGGAAGATGTCTTCCTGATTCCAGGTCCAGCACTTCACTGCCCTACCTAGCTGCCCTTCACGAGGTTACACAATGCAATTACACCCACTTTAGTTCAGTTCAATCCAACACATTTGTTAAGCCCCTACTTATTGCAGAGCTCTATATTAGGCATTGACATAGTCAGGGAAAGGTTTCATGGAAATAGAGAACCTTACTGGATTTTAATTTATGAATAGGATTTCGATAAGCAGGAAGGAGGAAGGCACCAGGAAGGTAGTGGCCATCTTTATTACTTTCTGTTCAACAGACTTTCTGTCTCATTGGGCACAAAAGGCAGGTGATGATGAAGCTGGGGTAGCAGACTTTTGGCAGTGAGGTTACCTGAATCACTATACTTGAGGTTCCTACTCAGTTTAAGAAGGCGCCAAGGATCAGAGTGGTAAATAACAGTTTCTCTATCTGGGGCAAATGGTTCGAGTGGGCAAGGAGGAAGGTAGTGGAGTCTCAGGGCAACTGAGGCTTTTAAGCTACTGAAGAATTTTTTTTACACTTTTTCTGCTGCTGATATTCCAGAATCTAGCAATATTGGCCTCCTTCCTCGTTTTCCCACAAAACATTCCATCTCTTGACTCTGTCATTTTCTGACTGTTTCCTCATTTCTACTTCCTTCAAGACTCAGCTCAAATCCCATCTTCTACAGGAGGACTTTCTCAGTTTTCTCCCTCTTCCTGCCCTTTCCCTCCCTTTTCTGGTACCTTTACTCTGTGAGATTACTTTCTACCCACTCTGTAAATATTATATGATTATATGATATCTAATGATATAATCTAATATAATATAGTTATATTAATGTGTAATATTAAATCTTATATGTGGTTCTTTGCATGTTGTTTCCTCCATCAGAATGTGAGCTCCTTGAATATTAATGGGTCAGTGTTTTTTTGCCTTTCTTTGTAACCCTAGACCTAGACTTAGAGCCTGACCCAGTAAATGCTTAATGTTCACTGACTGAAGCTTGGGGACCAAGTACCATCACTGCCTGTGAGGCAGGGGAAGGATGATGCTCTCATTATTTTCTAAATTTCTTATCATAGGACAAAGCTCCAGTTACCCTACTCTAATTTTGGCTTTGTCAAGGTCAATCCTCAGCTATTTCATGCTTTTGCCTTCAATTTTTGTGTATATAACTATATATATATGTATATTTATACATGTATATACATATACATTACATATATTTTCGTGTTATCTCTCCAATTAGACTGTAAACTCCTTGAAGGCAAGGGCTGTCTTTTGACTCCTTTTGTACCCCAATTCTTAGCACAGTAGCTGGTGCAGAGTAGTTACTCAATAAACGTTTACTGATGATTAATTGAGTTGATCCTGTCTGTCGCACATTGAAAACCAAAGGCTAAAATGTCTGCGCGTGCTGTAATGCTATCATGTTGTCTGCGTCACCAAGACAGTGGAACCAAAGGTTCCACTTAACCTTGTGCGAGTGGCTCAGCTATGGCCTTGGGCTGTGGAAATGATGGGAATGTTTTGAAATGGATTTTGCCTCCTTAATCTACATGATGTCAGATGCTTCTGTTCTTTATTTCCTGTGTCATAAAGCTGCTAAGCTGCTTTCAGAATCAATCTCAAGTAAATATGAGTTTTTAATTGTCTCTTTAAATGGAAACAAATCAGGTCTCTCAAGTCTAGTGAGAGGGAGATAGAGTACAATAGTTTAGTCCTGTCTTTGATCTGAGCAAAGAATGAATAATGGAATTCTAAGTTGAAATTCTAATTTTTAATTCTTATCCCCGAAACTTAAGTCTTTACCGTTATCGAACACAAAGTTATTATGTTCACTTGCTGCCGTAAATTGCATGCCTACTCTGTTCCACTGATGTACCTTTTTCTTAGTCAATATCAGATAGTGTGATAATTGCTGCCTTATAATATAGTTTAAGATTAGCTAGGGCTAAACCTCTTTCCTTTACATTTTTATTAGTTCCTTTGATATTTCTGACCTTTTGTTGTTCCAAATGACTTTGTTATTATGTTTTCTGTCTCTAAAATTTTTTTGTTAATTTAATTAGAATGGCGAGTTTTATATATATACATATGTATGTTTATACATATGTATGTTTATGTATATATGTGCATACATATACACACACAAATACTTAGTCTAAAAGTAGTCAAATCTAGGTTGGGGGAGGGAAGAAAAGAAAAAATAAGAAAAAAGGAGTTACATTATAACTTTATTATATATTTAAAAGATAGCAAGTTATACATAATTGATTTGTAGTTTCATGTGCAATCACCTTTCTTTTCTTTCCCATTATGGTATGGAAATGTTTGTTTTATTTCTTAAGTTCAGAATAAAAAATAAATCCTAACTTTACTCTTGGGCTGAAGTAGATAGAGACTGAAGCTATGGTTTTAGTAGTGTAGGAAACTTAAGGTGGGGTGGGGAGGGAACTCCCTCTACCAGGGCAGGCTAGTGTATCTTTGCGACAGTCTTAAGAGAGTTGCTGAGGGGGGTACCTAGGATCACACAACTGTTTTGTGTCAGAGGCTGACTTTATGAGGCCAGCTCCCTATCCACTATACCTCTGGAGGCTGAAGGGCAGTATTTAGCAAATATAACATTTATTATGCTCATATTATGCTAACCAGTATCAAGTTTTTGGTATGCAAAAGATGCAAGGCAGGATTTGATCTTGGGAGTTTACAATCTAATGGTGGCAAGCACACACATAGATATGGTAAGAGGTAAAGTGTAGTAAATACAGAGAAATAGAAGAAACAGTGTATACTCTTTGAGATCAGAGACTTTTTTTTCAGCTTTTCTCTATATCCTGGGTCTAGCACCATATCCTGAACACAGGACTTGGTGCTTAGTAAATGCATTTCCAACTGAAAAGAAAAAATCCATGTAAAATCATTTGAGGAATTCAAGATGGGAGAGATCACTTTCACCTGGAAGAGAGAGCCAATGAGTTGGGACTAAATAGAATAATACCTGAGGGTGGTAGAGTCCATTTTAGATATGGGTCAAGGTGGAGATAGGAGAAGGCAGGAGAAGATGGGAGACTAAAAGTCATCCAGTTTAGCTGGAATGTTAAATACTAGAAGGGAAACAGGATATGAGATAAGGTGGAATAAGGGAATTAGAATCAGATCATGGAAATCCTTGAATGACAGGATCAGGACATTCCACTTTATTCTGTAGGCAATGGGAAACCACTGAAAGATCAATCATATACTTTTGATTTCATAGGATCCTCGATATATAACTGAAATAGATTTCAGGGATCATATAGCTATGCTTTGCTTTACAGATGGGGAAACTAAGGCCCAGGAAACATAAATGACTGGAGTAAGGTCACACATTAAGCCTCAGGTACAGGATTTGAACTCAAGATTCCAGAGCTAGTGCTCTTTCCACTGTTCCCTACACTTCATTAGGAATAATAATAACTAGTATTTATATAACAGAAAAATTTGCAAAACTCTTTGCATATCATCTTTCTGGAGCCTCATAACAACCCTGTGAGGTAGTTGCTATTATTATATCCATTTTGCAGAAGAGGAAACTGAAGCTAAAAGAGGTATAAGAACTTACTCAAGGTCTCATATAGTCAAATGTCTTTGATGGGATTGGAATTCAAGTTTTCTTGACTTCCAGTTCAGTACACTATCCCCTGCAAGATTATTCTGAAAGAGGTGTGAAGGATGGTTAGAGAGCGAATAGATTGGAGACAGAAAGACTAGTTAGGATAATTAGTATTTATGTAGTGCTTACTATGTGCCAGGCACTGTGTTAGATACATTACAATTGTAATCTCATTTGAGCTTCACCTACCCAAGGTAGGTGTAATTATTAGTGCCATTTTACAATTGAGATAACTGAGGCAAACAGAGGGGAAGTGACTTGCCCAGGATCACACAGCTTAAAAAGTGTCCAAGGTTGGATTTGAACTCAGGTCTTCCTGACTCTAAGACTGACATTCTACCCACCATGGCCCTAGCTGCTGTTAGGAGGCTATTACCACATTTTATGTTATTTTTTTTCCATTTCTTAACTTGTGAAGTATATTTTTCTATTAAGCAGGCAGGCAACGAGTTTGACCTTATGGAGATATTCAAAATAACTAATGCTAATGACATTTTTTTGAAAACAAAGGAGGAAGCTGGCACTGCCAACAATTAGACACATAATTTGCGTAATGCTTTAGTCTCTTGCTAACCCAGGGAAACTTCAGAGGCAGAGGATTAAATATTACAAGGAGCAGGCTGTTTCCTGGCTGCCTTGGGAAAGCATAGTATCTGCAACTATGTTAGAGATGTCAGATCTTTCCTTTCAGGCTCTGGCAGATGATGCATTTGCAAAAATGCTAGAGAATTTAGTACCTTCTACAAATGTATGGCAGATTTTGGGGGATTACTTTTCTATTTGGTGGAAAAAGAAATGCCTTCTACTAATGTAGAATGGGCTGAAGGATAGAGATGGCTATGGTCAAGTAATTTGACTGGTATGAAATCCATTCAAATTTTGTGTTCTTTTTAACCTGTAACTGGGAACAACTCAGTCTTCCTACTGCATAAACACAGGTCTGTCTTTATCACCGCGTTCCTGTTTCTGTCCAATCTTTCTCTCTTTCTTTCTGATACTGTGTCTTTATTTCTCTTTAACTCTCTATCTCTGACTCTGTGTCTCTGTATCTTTGCTTCTCTGTCTCTATTTCTTTCTCTTTTCTCCTGACTTTCTCTCTGCCTCCATATATCTGTCTGTGGGTCCCCAATCTCATTTGTAAGGAAGTAGTAAATATGTGCTCACCGGGTAAGTGTTGTTGAGGGTCTTACTAATTTTATTAACATGGCATATTGTCATGGGAAAAAAAATAAAACAGTAGTTTGGGAGTCAGAAGATGTTACTTCAGATCTTGGTTTTACTTTTATTACTTGTGTGACCTCGGGGAAATAATTTAATTTCCCTAGGCCTTAGTTATTAGATAGCCTGTAAGTTTCCTTTCATTTTTTTTCCTTCAATCTATAATCCTATAAACAGAACATCTAGTAATCAAAACAATTCTTTAAGATGAATAGTTCTTATGAAAAAATGAACAATGGATGATTTTGAGTACATTTCCAATTTAACAAAAATTAACAGTGACGATTATATTCTGTGAACATTTTTATGTTATTTGTTGATACATTTATAATTTATTTATAACTATATATTTAGATGAAGTCTTTGCTAGTTCCATTGGGCCTATTACATGTGTAACGATACTATCTAATTCCCTACTCTTCACCTTCATTTAAATCTAATGCCATCTTTTAAAGGGAAGAGATAATGTAGTATATCAAGCTTCTGTAATTCAAACATTTGAGTTTCATAAAAGGGTGAGTTACTTTTAAAAAGTGGGGAAAAAGAGCTCATTACTGAAAAAAAGTTACTTATTCTTGACTATAATATGTTTTACTTAAGGATTGGGGTTGAGAACTGATGATTAGGATCTGAGATTTGAAGATCCTCATCGATACGCCAATCATACATTAAGTACCTGCTGTGTGCCATGCATTGTGCTAGCTTCTGGAAGCACAAATACAACGACTCAAACAATCCCTCCTATCAAAGGGTGTGGTAAGAGCACTATTTGTTTTTATAGGCATGTTTCCCTTTAAAAGGGCAAAGACGCTGTCCTTGCTTTAGGACTGGGGCTTGAACCATTGGCCTGACTCCCTTGTCACCTGAGGCAGAAAGAGACCAGTCTATGGGGAGCTGGTGTTCCTGAGGTTTGGCAGAATGCCCATTGCTTTGTGGGATGTCATTCTGATGGAGTGTTGCTGCCTTGGTGAAAAAGAAATGGAAAAAACCTGTGCTTATTCTTAGTAAATTATGTCCCTTCAATCTTATTATAGATACATTATTTTTGTTGAATTTTATGGTCTACAAGTGTTTCCTTGTGTTCCAACCCTGAACTTAAATGACTACATTGGCCTGAGGTAGGCCTGGTCCCTGAACCAAGAACTTAAATTCTTATGGGGGCAATGACAAGTATACATACACACACACACACACACACACACATACACACACATACACATACACACATGCATGCACGGGTGTGTGTGCACATTTACATACATATAAAGAGAATAAAAATAAGGTAGAGAGGGAAAGCACCAGCCATTGGTATCATGGGAAGTATTTATGACAATTCATGACACTTTCAGGTGATTCAACAGTGGAAATAGACATGGTTTTCCCAATGGCAATGGGATAGAAGAGGCTTTACCATCTACTTTGATATTAAACCCTAAAGCCTGTTGAGCCTTTCTCCATGACTTGCAGCTGAAACCTCCTATGTGTTGTCTCCCTTTCATGGAATATGAAAGCCTTGAGATCAAGGACTGTCATGTTGTTCTCTCTGTATCTCCCACACTTAATACAATGTTTTGTACATAGTATACATTTAGTATGTGCCTTTTTCATTAATACATACATTCACTCATTCATATAGAAAGTGGTGCTTCTGCTGAGTCTTGAAGGTGGTAAGGGATTGTGCATGATAGATGGGAGGATATGTAGGATGGTCAGTTCAAAGCCAGGAGAAATAGTGTTGCATGAAGAAGCACAGGAAATTTAATTTTATAGGATTATACAGCAAAAGAAAGGGAATAATGTATAACAAGGCTGGAAAGAAGTAGAAATGCTCCAAAAGAAAACAAAGATGGCAGTCAGATTGGATCAAATATTTTGGGAAGGCATGTGCTAGACATGATGCAATTTTGTGGGCATTGAGGGACTGATTTACAAAGTATTTAAAGCAGGGGAAGATAATGAAGTCATTGAAAAAAAATTCTCAGGTCTCATCAATGAAAAAAAAAGTGACCTAGGAAACATTGACAACTATTGACCTATCTATACAGAGTTCTCTGAAGGCATTCCTCAATGAGGATATTAGTAGGGAGCTAGATACTCTATAACAGACCACATAATAACCAGGGGCAGCTAGGTGGTGCAGTGGATAGAGCAGGAGTCAGGAAGACCCGAGTTCAAATCTCACCTCAGACACTTGACACTCACTAGCTGTGTGATCTTGGGCAAGTCACTTAACCCCAATTGCCTCATCCTGGGTCATCTCCAGTCATCCTGAGGAATATCTGGTCACTGTATTCAGATAACTCTGGAGAAGTGAGGCTGGTGACCTGCACAGCCCTCCCTCACGCAAAACAAAGTCAAGTACAAGTCATGTCATTATTTCTCTGATGGCATGGTCTTCTTCAGCAGTGAAGGATGAACACACACACGTATTTACCATCTCAAAAAGTGACTAAAAGAAATAGGAAATATAAGATCTTATTGTGTTTATCACCCATCAATTATGTACAAGCATTTGTCTCTGTAGAACAATATGCTGCCTTATAGGCTCTTTTACAAAAAAATGTCTCTTGTCCATACATCAAGTTTATTCAAGGTTCCTTAAAAGATGAAACAACAGAAATAACTCTATTCAATGATCTGATAATAAACATCAGGAAATGCATAAATCAGGATACTGAATGCTGACCAAAAGTATTTGCCACTGTGATGGAGGACTTCCAGACCAGAGTCTAGGTCAAGAAAGGATGACAAGGTCCTTTAGATTCAATGTAAATTGCATCAAGTCTCAAACAGTGTGTAATCTCTTAGAAGAAGTCTCTCAAAAGAGCTTGATCTGTCCATCCATAAAGGAAGCAACAAGTAGTTGAATGTCTATTGCCCAGATTTTCAACATGCATCTGAATGAATACCCTAGAGAGTCTGTTCTACAATATCGGTATCTGGGACAGACAGTACATATGTATTGGAATCTGGACTGAAACAGTCGAAAAGGAAGAGGAGCATAGTCTGCACAGCTTTAGGGAAGTTACAAAGAATTTTTAATGACCTCAAACTTTCCCTAAGAGGGAAAGTAGCCCCTTCTTTTCAATACATTTTACCAGCATTGCTGTATGGCAATGAGATGTGAAATATCATTACCTCCAAAGGCCTACACATGAAGATTGCACAAAGGGTAATGGAAATTTGTGTGGTAGGTATGTGCAGGTTGCAACATATAACCAACAAATAGTACTCAAGAATTAGAATAATAGATGCTACCAGGTAATTTTATTACACAGAGAGAAGATGGGCTAGTTATGTGTTGAGAGCAAGGGATGACAGACTACTTCATTGGTACCCAGTGTTGGAAGAAAACAAGAAAGGCTTTCAGCATGTTGGGTAGATTCCATGGGATGAACTCTTGGAAGGACATGCAGGACAGCAACACAGGATGGGATAGGCATAAATAAATTTCAATTTACATCATTGGAAGCAACTCTAGAATCAATGAGACTACAGATTCGTTTGACCTTGGAGTATTTTTGGGAGACTTGAAAGATAGATTGGGTCTACATTGTGCAGGGTTTTAAAAGCTAAACAGTAGAGTTTATATGTGATCTTAGAGACAACAGGGAACCCCTGGAGTCTTGAATTCTGCTTCCTGTATTATAGTCAGAATAGTAGGCTTCATAGAACCAGGCACCTTGTCAATTATACATGAGCTGGTATATTAAGAGAAGAAAATAGACTGCATCCCAGAATAATGAAAGCCCTTTCATTGTGTATGTATACACAAACATGTCTAACATATGTGAATATAAACATATTTAAGTGTGTATATATACATACATATTTGTATATTATGCATGCACATTTATAATATACACGTATATATGTGTATATTTGTAATATACACATATATAGACACACAGATAGTTGCACATACAATTGATTGAGATCTTATCTGATCCAAAACAGTCTCAAGGAGTAAACAATATTAATAGTCTATGTTTTTGTGGAGTTTTACAGTTGACAATGTAGTTTCTTCACAACAATTCTATGAAGTAGGTAGGATTATAATTATTTCCACTTTATAGCTTAGACTATCAAGTCTCAGAGACATTTAGTGACATGCTGAAGGTCATTTGGTTATTAGATATTAATGTGTTGCCTAGAGCACGGAGATATTGGACCTGGGACTTGAACATAAGTGACCTTACTTTACACTTTCTTCATACTTTCATACTTCATACTTTCACATACTTCATATTTTCAGATCAGTCCCCATACTGTAACAGGAATAGAAATTTCTGGTACACAAAACAAAGTAGTGGGGCATGGAAATAGAGACAATGCTATTCCTCTCCCCTCTTGCCCCCTGCCCAGTAACACATCCAGGTTCATATAATTTCTCTGCTGCACATGTGGCCTCCAGGAGAAAAATCCCCCAATGTATTTATAAGGGGAGATTAAATAGAATAGAAAAGACTTGAGAGCTGTGTAAATTCTGAATAAGAAAGGGCCCTCTTTTTCTTTCACTCAGTTTGCATATAGCAGAGAACAAAAGGGAACGTGGACAAAGAGGTCTAAGGTGGGATACTTTATCAACTCTTTGTTAAGAAGAATCTTCAGGTTTTGTTACTTTGAATTTTTCCAGAAGGAGAAATTGGAATTATTCCTTTCTCTTTGAATTTATGAAATGCCCCAAAGTCCCCAGGTTTCACAGAATTTTTCTCAAGAACTCCAGTTGTTCCAACAATAATATTTGGACCTTGTCACTGTTAGGGTACCACAACTGCCGAAGATGAAGAGATGTACAGTAAGCAGGGGATAGTGTTTGTTCCTAAGACCAAGGAACCCTGGCAATGTCAATTTAGCTTACTGATTCACACTGTTCCTGAATCCTCTGTATGCCTGTGGTTCTTGGTCCCCGAATCTATCTTGTCAGGAGCTGTTGACAGCCTCCCTGCTTTCCTGTTCGGTAGTCTCTGTTTGGCCTCAGGCAGCCTCTAGTGCACCTACTCTTATTGAAAAATTGGGCACCCTTTGAGCCATTGTACTCTAGTTCAGCCTTGACTCTATCCTTGCTGCTCCGCAACAATAACCTTCTTCAACAATGACAGGCAAAGACTGAAAAGCTGCAGAGCTTGTTCTGAAACCATATTTACTAAGTGATAAAAATCATACTGATATCCTTGCAATGAGTTGTGATAAAGAGAAGATTGCGTTTAAAGATAGCAGGTCACTTTGAAATAACTGTAGCCTTTTGAACCAGCTTGGAGAGATCACTTGATAAAGAAACTCAGGAAATGTGAATGGTAACGAGTAGAACACTGGGGATTTGGTCTGGAACACTGGTGTATATTGGTGTACATATCCCCATCCTTACAGTATAGAAGTTACTTCTGCCAATGAGGATCTGCAATTTACAGTTTTATGGTGGTGGGTGGGAGAAGAGGGACTGAGAGCTTAAGTAACTTGTCCCAGGTGATACAGTTAGTATGTGTCAGAAGCGGGTTTTGAAACCATGTTTTCCTGATTCAAAGTCCAGTTCTCCATGCACTACACATGTTATCTTGCTAGATTTGTTTTGGTTGAGTCATTTCATGACCCCATTTGGAATTTTCTTGGCAGAGACACTGTAGTGGTTTGCCATTTCCTTCTCCAGTTCACTTTACAGATGAGGAAACTGAGGCAAACAAGGTTAAGTGAATTGCTCAGGGTCACACAGCTAGTTAAGTGTCGGAGGCTGGATTCAAACTTAGAAAGATGAGTCTTTCTGCCTCCAGGTCCAACTAGCCTATGTTTCAGTCATGTTTGACTTTTCATGACTTCAATTTTTTTTTTGGTGGGTGTGGGGGGGATTTCTCAGCAAAGATATTGGCAAGGTTTGCCATTTCATTCTCTCACTCTTTTTACAGATGAGGAAACTGGTTAAGTTTCCGTAGTTAAGTGACTTGCTCAGGGTCACACAAATACTAAGTGTCTGAGGCCAAATTTGAACTCAGGAAGAGGAATTTTCATGAATCTAAGCACAGTGCTCCATCCACTCCACCACCTTGCTGCCTTTTGCTAGGTTGACAAAATTCAATTAAACCCAGTTTAGTTTGATTCAATTAAACACATTTATTAAGCCCGTACTTTTTGGAGAGCTCTGTACTAGACATTGAAGATTTTTAATTTTAGGTAACACATGATTCTCTGCCCTCTTGGTGCTTAAAATCCAAAAAGAGGATAAGAGATGCACAGAAACGTTTGTGATATAAAGTGATACACGCTAAAGAGCACAAGAGAGATGTAAATAACGTGAGGTGGGAAGGGTCATTGCAGCTGAGGGAGATCAGAAAAAGACTTCCCGGCAGAATGACTATGAGACTGTGCTATAAATGATGGGTAGAAATTTTACAAATTAATGGGGTTAGGGAGAAGCGATCCTAGGCATAAGGAAGAGCAGGGACAAAGCCACAGGGTAGGAATGTATGAACTATGAATAGTGAGGAGCTGCCTAGTTTGGCTGGGGTGTAGTTTACGGAGGGAAGTAATGGTCCATAAGATTGAGAGGTAGAACAACTAGATTGTTGAGGGTCCTGAAAATGCAGCAAAGAAGTTTGAATTTTATTAGTAGGAAGTATGGAACCACTGAAAATTCTTGAAAAGAGGAGTGATAGGAACAGATTGATATAGCTAGAAGATGGCTGGGAGCAAATGGAGTGGAAAAGGATGGGTTAGAAAGGGATTGGAGAGTGCATGTGGAAAAATGTGTTTAAGTTGGTAGTAATTAAGCCCCCTTGGACTGGGAGGGATGCAGTAGGATTAATGCACTGGCAGCATGACAGATGGGATATGTAAGTGCTTTAATATGAAAGGTGAGTAAATGGGGAGAATCAAAGACAGCACCAAAGTTTTGATCATGAGAGGAATTTCAGAAGCTCTGTTGAGTTTTGAAATGCCCATAGAGCACTGTGGTAGCAATGCCTTTAGGTCACTAGAGATTGGGATCAAGAACTAGGAAGAATTTAGAAATATGGCTTTGAAATTATGTCCCTACAGCACTAATAGTGAATTTGAAGCTCCCAGATATTTTCCCAAATATTCAATTTAATTTATATTTAAGTGCTTCCTATGTTCTTCGTTCTATGAAGAAGCCTTAAAAAATGTAATAATAATTCCTATTTCTTTATCACTTTAAGGATTACTTGTATTTTCCTTATAATACTCTTCTGAGGTAGGTAGTACAAATATTGTTAAAATCATTCGCATTTTATGGATGAGGAAATTGAGAGCCAGGGAGATTAAGTGATATTCAGGATCACTTAACTAGTATCAGAGCCAGGTCTTGAACCTGTGGTCTTCTGACTCATTTTTTTTTTTCATTACATCAGGCTGCTTCCTTGAGTATAAAGTTTTCTCTCAAGTAGTTTATAAGGAAGGTAACTCGATATAATAGGAAAAAATTCTAAACTCAGACTTAGGAGACTTGAATTTAAATTTTGGCTTACTGGAAATAACTCTGTGACCATGAGCAAGGTAGAGACTTAACAATTTCCTCATATGTAAAATAAAATAACAGTTCCTCTATTGTCTACCTCACAGGGTGGTTGTAAGGAAAGTATTTAAAACATTATATTAAAAAGTCAACTATTATCTCCCTGGAGACACATAATGAATACATATAGAACAGAGAATGATCCAGTGACACATAGGACCAGTTGCCCTAGTGATGGACTAGAGTGTAATAGTAGTTCAGATAAGAGAAAAGATTGAAGTAGGTAGGGAAAGCTTAAGGGAGAAGGAGGAAGATGTTAAGGTGGGCCCTGAAGGATGGGTGTGATTTTAGTTCATTTTCAGTAATGTTCTAACATGAGGAGAAGGGTAGGCATCAATTTTGAGGTTTGGTAAAATATTTTGGCCACCTGAGTAGTGAATTGCTAGAAGAAAATGTTATTACAGTGGTATTAGTGACATTTTCTGTTATTGAAATAAATTTCTGCTATTGAAATAACTAGATTTATCAGATATAGTGATGAGCTGACAAAACTAGGAAATACCTTCTAATTAGCCTGTAATTGTTTTCCAACCATTTCATTGACATCTACATTGGACTGTATATTTTTAGAGTAATAAAGGCCCTAATTATTTCTTGCAGGACACTAACCCTGATTACTTAAATCAAACTCTCTAATATTGATAATGCATTTGTTATGTAGCATAATTATAATGGACTCATCAAATCTTGTAGGGGACTCCACAATTCTATTATAAAAAATATCAAAGGAAAGTAAAATAAATCAAATTCAGCTGACCAACACAGTGCCTTCTCCAAGTCTCATCAAACAAGCCTGAGAATGGAGATTAAATTACCTTCAAATATATGGTCTCAAGCAGTGCTATATCCAGAGAGGAAAACTCTGAAGACATTGATTTCTATTACTGCGTTTCAGTGGAAATTGATCTGGTTTTGCCCTCAGAGGACTCAGGTTCAAAGACATTTAATAACCTTGTGACCTTGAGCAAGTCATTTAGCCTCCTGGTGCCTCAGTTTCGCATGCATAAAAATAAGAGTATTGTACTTAAGGACCATTGAGATCCCTTTTAGCTCTGAGTTTAGGAACTGTGATCCTATATTCAAATTGATATGTCTTGGAAAAGGTAGCCATTCAAGCCATGCATGAAAGCAGGCTGTAGAAATTAGATAATGGTATCTATATTTAATAGACAATGGGGTCTGTGGAGCATTATTCCACTGTGCCAATCCCAGAAATTCCAGGAATATAAACTTCAGCTAAGAACGAAATTTTGGGTCTGGACTACACCAGAGACCAACTGAGCATTTATCTTGTGGTTCTTATGGTAATTTGTATATCATGTTCTTTTTTGAGGGAATGGGAGAATAATGATAATGACCCATTGCCTCTAGGAAATCTAGTTGGGCTCAGTATTATAGAAATTTCCTGCGGTTAGCTAATTTTGCTCCAATACTTCATCAATCTGTGATCTCATCATTTGGGCATTCCCTCAAATGATCGCATCCATTTATGTTTCCTCATCCTGTGAGACTCCTCTTGTGCTCCTATTAATCTACTACAAGAGGGTCCATCCAAGGTGCTTCTTTGTGTTTTCCTGGCATTTGTTGTTCTTGTTCGATCATTTTCAGTTGTGTCCAGCTCTTCATGACCCTATTTGGGATTTTCTTGGCAAGGATCCTAAAGTCGTTTGCCATTTCCTTCTCTTGTTCATTTTACAGATGAAGAAACTGAGGCAAACAGGGTTAAGTTTGTCTAAGTGTGTCTAAGGCTAGTGTGACTAACCTAGTGTATCTAAGGCTAGATTTGAACTTGTGAAGATGAATCTTTCTAGAGCTCTGTCCACTGTCCCACCTAGCTTCCCTTACTTCCTGGCATTACATGTATGCTAGTAGAGCACATGGACTCTCTGTTTATCCCTATCCCACTGATTTTTTCTTATCCTCATACACTTCTCTGTTGACATCCTTTACACCACTTTTCCTGAATAATTTCTTGCTTGTAATGTGTGGCAGCCTGCTAACTCCCATCATGAACTTCTCCATTGCCCTTTCTGTGCTTCTCAATCTTAATTTTCAAAGACTCTCTGACTGACAGTCATGCAACATCTTCTGAAGAATGTTGGTATTAAAAAGATGGGTCTTTGTTTTAGAGTAGGAATCCTTGACCTTGGGGCCAATTTTGTTAAATATTTTGATAATCATGCTTCAATATAATTGGTTTTCTTTATAATCCTATGAATCCTAATTTATGCATTTAAAAACATTATTGTAAGAAGGTATCCAGAGACTTTATCAGATTCCCAAAAGGGTACTGTGGCACAGGAAAGGGTCAAGAACTCCTGTTTTAGAGAAAAGTATGAACTCATTAAAATAATTGTATAATTTCCCAAAGGAAGTCTAGCCCTTTTTCCTCTTTATGTTCAGTTCTTCGTCTAGCCCATCGACTCTCTGTATTGATGGACAAACTCTAGACTACACCATCATAATCTATCCAATAGACATTCTTCATCCATTTGTTCTTCTTACACTGGACTCCCTCCCACCATCCTACTCTGCAATTCAGTGACACTGGTTTTTTCTCTGTTTCTCAAAGATATTACTTCACCTCCCAACTCTGGGCATTTTCAATGTGTTCCGCATGCTAGGAAGTTTCTCTGTCTTTTGGATTCCTCGACTTTTTTCAAGTCTCAACTAAAGTCCTACTTTTTGAAAGAAACCTTTCCTGGTCCTCCCTAATCTTAGTACCTTTTCCCCCCTGAGATTATCTCCAAGTTAATCCTATACACATAGTTTGTACATAATAGCTTATATGTTGTTTCTCCCATTAGATTGTTGAGCTCTTTGTGGGCAAGAATTATTTTTTTCTTTTGCTATTCTTTGTATCTGAAGAGTTTAGCACAATGCCTGACACATAGTAGGAGCTTAATAAATGTTTGCTGACTTGACCTGATTTTCCTATGTGGTAAAACTTTTTGGGCATGCAATTCTTTCCCTCTCTGATTTCCCATCCTCTTATAACTTAGGAACTTGTATCCTTAACTAATGATAGAGGGAATTGACTTAGCCTTTCTGAAGCATCTGGCAGAATATTAACACTGTAAAGGGAAGAAAAAAATCCCATCACTGCCAAAAGAAGACCCTGAAAGAAGTCAGTGGGTCAGTAAGCACTGATGAAGTACCTACTAAGTACCAGGTACTGTGCCATGACCTGGGACCTTTGTTCATCAGGAATTGTCACAGTCTAACCTTTCTTAACTCTGGAAGTAGAGGTGGATGGTGTGAACAGAAACAGTCAGGGGAAGGTAGAGGAAAGATACCTTCTTTTTAAAAACCTCTATCTTTATCATCTATCTATCTTCTATCCATTTATCTATTTATTTGAATTTTTAATTTTATTTTTAATTCCAGATTGTCTCCCTCACTTTCTGTCTTCTCTCCTTTCCCCTCACTGAGAAGGCAAGAAATACAATATTCATTATACCCATGAAGTTGTGCAAAGTACATTTCCACATTAGCCATGTATCTTTTCTTGAGGGACTCTGTCCTGGAGAAGACGTTTTTTGAATATTAAGCGATCAGGAGGCAGTGATTCCCTGAGAAATGGGAGAGCAGTGTAGAATGGTGTGAGGATAGAAACTCGGCAAGTAGACAAGCTGTATTTTCATACCTTGCCTGATTGCTGTCCTTTCCAACAGTGAAGAGACTTGAACTTTTAATCTTCTGAAAGGCAAATGTAGCAGCTGTCTTCACAGTGGGATGCTGGGGGTTGGGGGGAAAGTGTTGGGGAAACAAAGCTTTTCCAGACAAAATTCCATGGGGATAAGATTCAGGAACGGGTTCTCAGAGTATAAGTGGGGTTCCATATTTTGTACCTTTTGAAGTAACTTGTTGCTAAACATGCATCAGTTTGAATTCAGAGCTTTGTAGGAATAGGCAATGCTATCGTAGAACATTCTTTGTTCATTTCCTTATTTTTCTTTTTCTTTTTGGACATATTTTTTCAAGAAAGCTGAAATACTGTGAGGTATGGACTACAAGTGAGAATCTTAATGGATTTTCTATTAAAACAGCAAGTTTGTTAATAATTCTGTGAACAATGCACATGACCTAGTATGAAGATGGCTTCCAGACATTTCCTTCTGATAGTGTCCTTTAAAGGTCTTGTCAGGGAACATTGTTCTCAGCACTAAGCTTTTCTGACTCCTGGTGGTTGAGTTTCATTTGGCTATTGATTGGCATTACATATGCCTTTCAAGGCTAGTATGAGAGGATGTTGTTTCAGAGCACTTAGTGGAAGGAGAGCTACAGTATATAAGTAGAAAGTTCACTAAATAGTTTGAACTCTGTGCAGATATATGTCCTAATTATAGGACAGATTTGGAACTTTGCTAGATTGACTGGTTTCCCCTCTCTCAATCACACACTTTACCTTTCTGGGGTGGCATGCATTATTTAGGTAAATGTAAGAACATGTTTGCTAATATAATTCATTCCATTTTTAATGGATGCTAATCATATAGATTGTCTTATGTTGGGGACCAAAAATGGTTTAGGGACCTCTCTGGTGACCACTGCAAATTTACTTCTGAGTAAATTAAAAATGAAATTAACGTCACTGTCAGGAATGGGCAGGAAAAGAAATCCCATTAAAAATAGCTTTCCCCTAGGTGAAATATATTTCAGTAATCATTGCAGCACATAATAAAAGTGGCTTTGCATAGAAAATTAATTCATGCTGATTTCACATTCAGCAATGTTGATTTTCATTTTAATCTTTTATCTTCTTTTATCTACCCTATGCTCTGGACTCCCAGGTGCCACATACCTGTTCCAAATGGCAGACTTTGTCATGGCAACGGGATTTGTTTTGTACAGTCATGAACTGTTATGGGGAACAAAACTTTTACTGGCCTGTTTCTATTTGGTTGTCTGTGATCTGTCCAGGAAGAAAATGCCCAGGCAAAATTACAGAGAATTAATACCTATTTCATTGAAAAAGAAAACCAAATTTAACACCTAAACTCTGTTCTATCATTTCAGTAGCATGTTATACTTGGGGAGAAATCCTGATCTCCAATTCAACTGTAAAAGCTATTGTGAAACTAGGATTGTCTCATTTGTCACTTTTCCTTTTTAATTGTTACTTAATAAATTCTCGCAGAGGATCTATTTTTAAGCTAATTGTATTCTATTAAAGTTATCACTTTTCATTTTAAATATCACACTGTCTCAGTCACATTGTTGCAGGACTCTGGGAAAATGTACCTGTATTACTAACTCAGAGGTGACTTATGGCACCAGAATGATTTATGCCTGTGGAATTGTAGAGGTCTAAAAATAGGGTCCCCTGTTACGTTAGTAAGAGCTGCAGTACACAAACACAATAGGGTTAGAAGAGGATAGAGTTTCATTTCCAACTCTCAGTTTTCTTGCTTTTTGTCTCAGAGTCGGAGCTGAGCCCGAGTCATTAGTCATTGCTCATTTGCCATTTGGGACACTTTGTATCAGCCAGGACCATCCTGCCCTACCACTCCCCTGGTGTATATAAGGAATCATCTGATCCAACTGAGCCATTCTGGATAAACTTAGAGGCAGGTTTCTGTTGCTGTTGTTGTGTTTTTGACCTGGTTATGTTCTCAACTTCCTGGGTTAGAACAGTCACAGATCCATTCCTGATTTCAGGCTCTGATGAGGTAAGTGCATGAATGTGACCTCAGAACCACACCTGAGTTGGAAGGGTCAAGCTAGATAGAGAAACGCATGTTAGGGATGCTGAGAGAATATCTCTGTCAGTGAGAGGTCATTGCCAACTGTCCTGTGGAGGAAGTAACTTCTTGAGGCAACAGTGTGATTTTGGTTGGTGTTTCCTCCAGTGTGATGATCCTGCTTTGACTTGTAATGAGTATGATAGTGCAGAGTTGGTGGATGGTTTTCTTCCACCTTTTTCAGGTGTGAACTCTGCTCAGATGAATGTAAGCCCTGTAATTGAGTTCACATATCAATTGTCAGCAGGTCTAGGGGTTGTATGAACACAAGACCATTTTGAAGGAGAAAAATCTCATCTGGAAAAATATGTTGGAAATAGGAACTGTACAGTGAAGTTCCCTGCTAGAGGGACCTGAGTGAATAGAGGGAAAGCACATTAAAACAAAAACAAAGAGAGGAGCGGGACCAGCTGCTGGACAGCGCAGCTCAAGCTCTCCAGAGAGCACTGTGAAGACAGCATAGGATGCCTGGAGGATTGCCCAAGTATCATAAATTGGTTACTTATTTTTCCTCTGACACCATATACACCCCTCTCTCATATAGTGAACTCATGAAGCAGGTGTAACAACAAGTTATACTTACAGAAATGTTTCTTTTGTTTTTTAAAATTACATTATCTCATTTCATCCATGTGACAACCCTATTAGGTAGTCCAGACAAGTATCATTATCTACATATCAGAAAGTGTATATCTGCATAATGTAATAGTTATGATTTATATAATGTTTTAAGCACTTTACAAATATTATCTAGTTTTATCCTCACAACAAATCAGCAAGGTAGGTACTAGTATTCTCATTTTACAGAGGAGGAAATTAAACTAGACAGAGATTAGGTGACTCATTCAGGGTCATACAGCTAATTAGTGTCTGAGGCTAGATTTGAACTCAATTTTTTTTTTTAGGATCGATATGTATTACCTTTCTTTTAATTAAAAAAATATATTTTATTCACTTCCCTCCCCTCCTCCCCTTCAGTTATGGTATTGTGAACTTAGGTCCTCTGGACTCCAGGTCCAACACTCTATCTTAGTCTTTTCAGATAAAAAAAATTGATGTTCCAAGATGGGAAGAGATTTATCCCAGCTCATGAGACAAGCAAATGACAGAGCCATGAGCTGAACCCAGCTTTTTAGATACCAAGTTCAGTAAATTTCCTACTTGGCTGATTGTACCATACCCAGTATTTTCTGATATACATTGACAATGGAATTTTCAGATTTCTTGAATGGAAGCAGTTTTCAAAATTTGCTGAATAATGTTAGTTGGAGCTTTTTGTATTATCATCAGCCTTTTCTAGGGGTCCTCCCAAACCATGGCATTCTATTGGGGTGGGAGGATGTGATATGAGGTTTACTGGTAAAGTTTTCAGAGATCATAGTCATAGTCACCTCAAGAATTATTCCATATTTCAAAACACAGCTTTGGTCTTGCTGATTTGTAACTTCAAGTGTAGAACCTATATATTAGTTACTATTTATTAGGTTGCATGTACTGGATAAAAGTATATACTTATTCTTACTTGGAGAAGCTAGGTGGCACACTTGATAGTGAGCTAGGCTTGGAGTTAGGAAGACTCATCTTGCTGAGTTCAAATCTGGGCTTAGACAGTTGCTAGTTGTGTCAACCTGGGCAAGTCACTTAACTCTGGTTGCTTCAGTTTCCTCATCTACAAAATAAACTGGAGAAAGAAATGGCAAACTGCTCTAGAATTTTTTCTAAGGAAACCCAAAATGGAATCACAAAGAGTCGGATGCAAGAACAACAAAGTTCTTACTGGGTACTGATGTTTATTTTCATTGTTACCTTTACATCAAATTTTTCCAAGTGAAATTTATTGTTTTCACTTTGTGAAGACTTGTGAAATCCGGGCTACTTGTTATTATATTATGAAAAAAAATGGTATCCTGTAGGGTCATTGAATAAAGAACGTGATCTAAATTGTCAAGGTGATTTTGCATGCCAGGGAGGCTATGGGAGCTTAAGGAACTTTACTGAGGGCAAGTTTATTCTAAAATGTCCACGATGTTCCTTGATCATTGTAAAATGATCTATTGCAGGTCTGTCATCCCTGAAAGTTTTTGTTTGTGTGGTTTCAGAGTTTATTGAGAGGGCTCCTGAGGAAATAAGCTTGTGTTTAGAAGGAAATTGGTGTCCATGGTAAAGACTGTTTATTGGTGTGAAGCTATCTGGTGTATGAAAAAGTACTAAACCTACAATTTGGAGGCAGCATGGTAGAATGGAGAGATCACTGACTAGACCAGGGTCACACAACTAGGACATGTCTGAGGTCAGATTTGAGCTTAGATCTGTCCTAACTCTAGACCACTCTATCCATTGTGCAGTACTTTTCTTCTAATTCTCTTCTTTGCACAGATACCAAAATAGTCACAAGTCTGACCATGTAAGTCCTGGCCAAAGAACCTTCAGTGGCTCCTGTAGGATAAAATACAAATTCCTCTGCTGGCATTTAAATCCCTCTAGTTTTTTAAGCCCATTTCCCCTCAGACTCATTTCCCATTATTTCTTTCATAAACAATCATGTAGCCAAATTGACTATTTACTGTCTCTTGAATTTGGCATTCCAACTCAACATAGTGCTTGGCACAGGTTTCTGTTCAGTCATTCAGTTGTGTCTGACTCTTTGTAATCCTGTGGACTATGCTGTGCCAATACTGGTCAGCAAGTTTTCTTGGCAAAGCTACTGTAGTAGTTTACCATTTACTTCTTTAGTAGATTAAAGCAAATGGAAGTTGAATGATCTGCTCTGGATCACACAGCTAGTAAGTGACTGAGGCTGGGTTTGAACTCTGGTCTTCATGACTCCAGACCCAGAGCTCTAACCACAGCACCCTCCAGCTATCTTTGCCTTAATAAATGCTATTTGTTCATTCATTTATCTTGAGTCTTTGGAAAAAGGGTAGCCCTCATACTTGGAATGCACCCCTACCTTTTAGAATTCTTGGCTTCCTTTGAGTTCCTTCCTCAGTGTCTTTGCAAGCTCCCATGGAAACCTTTTACTTGTCCTGTTCATGGTCAGGGTTCTCTTTCTTTTCTAACCGCAATGTATATGCCAGTTTTTAAAAAAATATGTTAAATCTTCCCAGTAGAACATAACCCTTTGAAAGCAGGGACAAGTTTTTTTTTTTAAATTTTAAATTACTTTATTTGTTTTCAGTTTTTTTACAGGCATTTCCATATATCTAAAATTTTTCCCCTCCCTTTCTCTTTTTCCCCTCCCTCCCCACTCCTTCTCTGAGACCATGTGCAATTTAATATAAGTTTTACACATACATTTCTATTAAATATATTTTCACTTTAGTCATGTTGCATAGAAGAATTCAAATGAATGTGAGAAACCATAAAACAAAACAAAACAAAACATAACACGAGAAAATGATCTGCTTCATTCTGTGATTGAATTCCATAGTTCTTTCACTGGATGTGGAAGGCATTTTACCTCAAGAGTTCATTGGGAATTTTTTAGGTCCTTGAATTGCTGTGAAAGACTAATTCAACCAGAAAAATTCCTTGCACACTGTAATTGTTTCTGTGTACAAAGTTCTCCTGGTTCTGCTCCTTTCACTCAGTATCAGTTCATATAAGTCCTTCCAGGCCTCTCTGAAGTCTTTCTATTCATCATTTCTTATAGTACAGTAATATTCCATTACATTCATGTACCATAACTTGTTCATATTCCCCAATTGATGGGCATTCCCTTGATTTCCAGATTTTGGCCACCACAAAGAGAGCTGCTATAAATATTTTTGTACATATAAGAACCTTCCCCATTTTTTATGATCTCTTGGGGATGCAGTTCCAGAGGCAATATTGGTGGGTCAAAGGGTATGCACATTTTTGTAGTCCTTTAAGCATAGTACCAAATTGCTCTCCAGAAAGGCTGGATCAGCTCACAACTCCACTAACAATGAATTAGTATTTCAACTCTCCCACATCTTCTCCAACATTTATCATCTTCCTGTTTTGTCATGTTAGCCAACCTGATAGGTTTGATGTGGAACCTCAGAGTTGTTTAGATTTGCATCTCTCTAATCAATAGTGATTTAGAGCATTTTTTCATAGGACTATAGATAGCTTTAATTTCTTTCTCTAAAAAACTGCCTGTTCATGTCCTTTGACCATTTATCAATTGGGGAATAAATTATATTTTTGTAAATTTGACTCAGTTTTCTATATATTTTAGAAATGAGGTTTTTATCACAGACACTAGTTGCAAAAATTCTTTCCCAGTTTTCTGCTTCCCTCCTAAGCTGGTTACATTGGGTTTATTTGTGCAAAACCTTTTCAATTTAATGTAATCAAAATTATCCATTTTGCACTTCATAATGTTCTCTCTCTCTTGTTTGATCAAAAATTTCTCCATTCTCCATAAATCTGACAAATACACTATTCCTTGCTCCCCTAATTTGTTTATATATCAGTCTTTATACCTAGATCATGTATCCTTTTGGACTTAATTCTTGTGTGTGGTGTCAGGCATTGGTCTATGCCGTTTCCTCCACACTGTTATCAGTTTTTCCAGCAATTTTTGTCAAATGATGGGTTCTTATCCCAGAAGCTGGGGTCTTTGAGTTTATCAAACAATAGATGGCTATATTCATTGACTACTGTGTCTTGAGTACCTAAACTATTCTACTGGTCTACTCCTCTATTTCTTAGCCAGTACCAAGTGGTTTTGATGATTGTTGCTTTATAATACAATTTAAGATCTGGTAGGGCTGGCCACCTTCCCTAGCATTTCTTTAAATTAGTTCACAGGGACAAAATTTTATGTTGTCTTTGTGTCTCCAGTACCTAATATAGTGCTTTGTACATGGTAAATACTTAATGAAGCATCACTAGATTGAGTTGGATCCTTGTCATGTGTTCATTCATCTGTTTTGCCTTGAATACCTCCAGTAAGAAGAAACTCATTACCTGATAAGGTGCTCACAAAGTGAGCACCTGAAAGAGTGGCCTCAAAAGTATTGCATTAGAGTCCTGTATCTAGGAATATGCTGGAGCCAGCTTATACCAGCTCTTAAGAGCAGATTGGTAAATTTTCAGTGTGAACATTAATTCTTCAGAAATGGGTGAACACTACAAATCAGGGACTCATTGTTTTGTTGATTATCTAGATGTAAGAAAGTGATAGATAAAAGGTTAACAATGAAGGTTGAATTTAAAAGCATGTAATTTGTACATTTTTGTTTTAATTGAGTATGCTTACTGACACATCCTTGTCTTAGATTCTCATTTGGAGCCTTGGTCAGCTTTATTTGACCTGTAGTTCCCCAAAAGCTTAGTGATATACCTTGTAAGACCCTAGTTTATTAGCTGCCACAAACTAGAAGGTGTGCTTTAGCCCTGTAGGAACAGGCATAATGAAAGCAAGAGAAATAGTGGTGGACAAATTGACATTGGGGGAGGAACAAAAAACCAAAACAACACATTTTTAAAAGCCAATTTGAAACTGTACTACTGCATATGATATATGGTGTTCACAGTGGGTATCATGGTACAGTGTGAAGAGTATGTATCTTGGAGTGTATAGAAATCTACCTCTGACATGTATTAGTTATGTCATAGACAAATCACATAACTTAATGGACCTCAGTTTCCAAATCCATAAAATGGACATAATAATACCTACCTGAGAAGAAGGAACAAATGAGAAAATGTAGATGAAGCACTTTTCTAATGTTAAGGCAATATATAGATGACAATAATTATCAAGAATACCATTGATTCATCAAGAAATAGTAAAAGTATACTTGTACTTTCCTATCTAAGAAAGTAGAAAAATATATAATAATTTTTTAGGAGTGGGTCCACTAAATCAAATAGTCACTCAATCAAGGGTATTAGAATAGATTCTGAGAAGTCATTGAATGAAATTGGTGATCTTGTACAGGAAGTGTATTTGCATTGTATGAAGAAACTCAGTGTCTCCCTGTGGGTTTTGTATATTATAGCAGATCACCTTGGAATGAAGGAGATTCCATTGGTGAGGTAGGAGAGAGTAGTTCCAGCCAAGCCCCTGAAGTGGGAGCCCTTGGAGAGAAGACAAATACACTATTACCTCCCTCTCCACTGACCACGGGAGGACCTTATGGACATTTCAGGGCTGGAAGGTTTAGACTTTTTCTCATCATCCTAGCAGTGTCCCTGAGACAGCAGCAATTATTAGTAGTGTCTGCATCAGGACTGGGGAACAAATTAAATATACTGAGGGAAGGCAGTTTCTTGATTCTACAAAGAGTCTATAGAGAGCTGGAACCTTTTTCTCTAAGGGGAACATCTTGAGGGCTTCAATAAACAAAAGAACTTCTAGGAACTGTGGGTTACCCTCTTTGATAGATGTGCTCTAAATTTGAGCCCATATCCCCCTGGGTTCTTTATTTGCTCATGGAAGTGTGTCACAGACTCTGGTGGGGGATGTTTTGTTCTAACTCTTTTTTCACTACTCCATCCTTAGTGAATTCCCTGCCTTGGTAAATTCACTACCCCTTCCTTGGTAATTAAAAACTAAGTATAGTTGACTGATATCCATTATCAATATCATGGGAAGCACACTAATGGGTCTTCCTAAACTATAGTACTAAAAATCACCTCCCCTACTCCCTTCCACTCAAAGTTCCTTAGAATCCTGAGGGGAACAATAGTAGTCACCATTTATGGGTCTGATCTGCGTTATGAATGGGGATTTGGGATTGAAGCTCCAGAGCATTTGCTATACCTTGTACAGCTATTCCCATGTAAAATGGTTTCAGTTCAAAAAGGCAGTCTTTGGTATCTAAGGTAGTGAGCTTCAGTGATGAAGACCATTTATTACTCTGGAATACCTTATTAACTGATGGGGCCAGATAAATGAAAGAATATATTACATTTTCTCTATTGTGAATTTGAAAATAATGGAAAACCTGGACAACATCTGTTCAGGGAAGGCCATTCTTGTAAACCCTGAATCATTCAGATTTTGTTTAAAATCTTCTCTTGTGGAACAATAGTTATTGTCAAAGGTCGCATTTGTGTTCAAGAGCCACAGAACTACTTGTCTTTCAGTTTTGAAGGCTTTTTTTTTTTGCAGTGTCACAATCTGAGTAGGAAATAAAAAAGATATTTCATTAATTGCATTTTTTATGTAAGTGTGCTTTTAATATAGTTTTAATAATGGTTCTGGGTTGTGTTACAATTCACCCGTTTGTTTCTTTATTTACTCAGGAGCATTTGGTTCTTATTTTATACCTTATTGATTTAGAGGATGTTCTGGAGACTTATGATATCGATTAATCAGAGTGTTTCTATATTATGTGATTTACCAGTGTTCACTTTTATGTCATCATTACCACAGGAATCAAATTGAAAAGAGCCACAGATTACTTTCTACTTTCGATTTTTTTTTAAAAAAAGAGTTCTATATAGCATATTCTGCCTTAAAGAACTAGATGAGAGCTGCTTAATTCCCTTATTTATTTAAGAGGTCCCATCTGCTTCACAAAACTCAAGTGATCTTAGAAGTTTATTAAATTATTTTCTAAGCAAACATTTAATGTGTAAATGTAATTTAATAAGCTTCCCACAGGTATCTAAATTAGGCTCTAATTTCTTCTACTAGAACAGAATTTGTAGTTCTATTTAAAATGTAGGTAGATCCTCAAATCATAGTGATAGCTTTAAATTTTAACTGATCAAACCCAAATTAGTACTTTCACTCAATTTCAATTTAAATATCTTCAATTACAAGATGAGGCACAACTTTGGTTCTAGTGTCAGAATATTACATTAGCATATTTAAGGCAACCAGATGTGCCTTTGTAATGAGTCTATAAAATGCCTTTTCATTTCCAAATGGTAACCTCTAGTTATAAAAAAATACCAATAGAATTTGAGATTTCTAACTTTTATAGAAAGATTACACGGCTACAAATCCTTTAAGTAACCCAAGGAAGCGAAACATCAACTATCTGGAGAACTATTTTCTAGAGAAAGTTTCTGGAACCAAGCAATCCATCAACCAATAAGTATTTATTGAGTTACTCCTATGTGCCAAGTACTGTGTTAGACACTGGGTATACAAAGACCAAAATGATACAGTCTTGCCCTCAAGTAGCTTACCTTCTATTAAAGGGAGATAGATCCAACATAAAGGTAACCAAAAAGGAGACTTTTTTTTGGGTGGGAAATGTGCAGATCTGCTCCCAGAGAAACAATGAATATTGTTCAGAAGAGCCCCAAGTCTGAAGGTTATTTTTATGTGTTACACTGTGATTTGGCCAACTCATAATGCAGCAGGAATAAAATGCTTTGACTGGTGAACACTGCCTGAGAAAGCTTTATATAGGGAGATTCAAGACAGGTGGAGAACTAAGGGGAAACAGGAAAATCAGTGGAGAGGATGACAGCAGAAATGAAAGGGATTAGAAACATTAGTAGTGGAAGCAGATGTGGCCACTGCTGGCAGACATTAGAAGCCTCAACTGAAGTGGTGCCTAGAAGACACTCTGTCAAGAGGGGAAAATAAAAACCCAACGACTCAAGAGATAGAAGATGGAACAGTTCTTTCCTTGGGGGTGGCAAATAGCTACTTGTATCCTGTTAACAACCCTAGAAGACACAATAATAAAAATGAGGGTACTAATTCATAGAGTCTAGTCTAAAATAACAGACTTAATGCTATGTGCAAGACACTGTATTAGGCACAAAGATGAAGGGTAAACCAGTCCCTGCCCTCAAGGAGCTTATATTTTTATTAAGAAGCTCATAGTCTATTGACTTTAGAGCTTTTAGATTAATAAAACACTTAACATCATAAAACCCTGTGAGGTCACTAGTAGAACAGAATTAAAGAATGAAATAGAAGCGCTGTGATATAGTAGCTTAGAGGACTGGACTAAGAATTGGGAAGATCTGGATTCAAATCCTATCTCTGTTGTGACCTCGGGCAAGTCACTGCCCCTCAGACAACTCTCTTAGAGTGAGTCATATTGGTGGATGAAATTTCCACATGGGTAATTTTCTATCATCATGAAATCACAGGTCTCAGCAGCAGTCACAACAAAATATGTGAAAACCAAGGCCCAAGGAAATTAAGTGATTTGATAGAGCTAATATGGATCACAGCTGAGATTTGAACTTGTGTCTTACTCCAAGAGTAGACTTTTTGGGGAATCTTTATTCTCACTATTTTTCTGTCTGTTATTATCACCTCCCGCCCCCAAAGGACTCAGGGATATCAATCAATATTATCTTGTCTGTCCAGCACCTGGAGGAGGGATCTTTCACTTTATACAATAATTCAGTGATAGCCTAAACCATGCAGTCCTACACCCAACAGGACACATTAGCACCTCTCTCCATAACTCCAACTACAGGAGAGTACAATACTTTAAGAAGGGAGGAAAGAATGTGGTACATTTTAGAAATATTTGCAAATTTAAATAAGGACCTTCTATTCTAGCAATGATTTTCAAATAATAAGACTGGATTTGTCAGTAACAAACATAGTAGTATTTATGTCTTTATCTATACTTATACCCATACCTTTACCTATATCCATACCTATACTTATATCTACATATAATTTCCTTTGAAGTAGTATATTTGGGAAAGGTTATTTATTTCAACATTTATTCCAGTGATACACAATACATTATGGCAACTATTTATGAAATAACTTTCTGCAGTCAGTTTATGACACCTATGAAAAACAATTTCATTTTGTTGTTCTTGTCCAAAAATGGCATGAATTAGATTGACCACCCACTCTAAAAAATACATAGATTGATGTGTTTTGTTTTGATGAAACAGATACCTCCCAACAAATACTCCTGCAACATTTAAAAGACACTTGCCCCTCAAAATTCAGATTATTGATTGACACCGGGAAGGAATGATGTGACCTTTAACTTTGACAGTATAGTACCAACGTTGGCTATGGTATTTTATCAGAGTTTTGCTATCTCTTCATATTGTCTTTATATCCTTTGTACAATATCCTTCATATTGTCTTAATATCATTGTGTGTGTGTATGTGTGTGTATGTTTCATCCTGCTTCACTTTTTACAGACCTTTCCATACTTCTCTGAACTTTTCAAATCCATCATTCTTCATAGAAGAGTAATATTGAATTACAGCCATTCCCTAATTGTTGGCCATGTATATATATTACTTCTAGTTTTTTGTTATTATAAGTAATGTTGCTGAAACATTTTGGTCTTTCTCTTTACTGTCAATATACTCTTTGGAGTATAATCCCAATAGCTAGATCACTAGGATCAAAATGTCAAACAATTTAATAACATATCTTACACAGTTCCAAATTGTTTTTCTGAAAGGTTGAACTAATAAACATCTCCCAAAGCAGTGAATTAGCATGCCTGTCTTTTCATGGTTCCTCCAGTAATGATTTTCTTCATCTTCTAGCATCTTTGTTAGTTTGATGGGTATGAGGTGAGACATCAAGGTTGTTTTAATTTGCATTTCTCTGATGATTAGTGATTTTGAACATTTCTCCAGTTATTTACAGTTTTTCAGTCATGGTTTATGTTAATTTCTTTGAAAGTTATTCATATTCCTATTGAAAAGTAGTTTATAATTCTTTATGTTTTTTGATCCTTTATCGTTTTCACCAGACTTTGCTCTATGTTTATTTTCAGAAATCAGATTTACTGTTAGAGGACTATTATTTTTCATCATTGGGAATACTCAAAAGAAAATGATTCAGGCTCCTAACAAAAACACAAACTATAGACCTCCATAGTAATTCCAAAATAAGCAATTCTGTATTTCTATTCTTCCCCTGGAATAAGTCTTCATGGAAGGCTGAAGTCTTTCTGTTGGTTATGGGGAAAGTCTATCTTAAAAGCTTAACTTTTTTTAAAGTAAGCAATTGTGATAAATGGTGTTGACTACAGACCTTGCTAATTTTGATATGTACTGTGAATCCATTTGGGAGGAAGTAGTTCCTAAGAGAAGAGAAAGAAATATATAGACTTAAGGTAAAAATGAGAGCGAGAGAGAGAGAGACAGAGAGAGAGAGAGACAGAGAGAGAGACAGAGACAGAGAGAGACAGAGACAGAGAGAGACAGAGACAGAGACAGAGAGGGACAGAGAGACAGAGATAGAGAGACAGAGAGATGGAGAGAGAGACACACAGAAAGAAGCAGAGAGAGACATACACAGAGCCAGAGGCAGACAGAGGCAGAGAGACAGAGGGAGAGACAGAGAGAGCAGAGACAGATAGCCACAGAGACAGTGAGAGATGGACAGAGAGAATCCTACATCAATGAAATAATAGGTCTAGTAAAAACAAAGAAATGAAAATACAGTTCAGAATGAAAGGAGTGATAGTCTTGCCATATACTGCCCTGGTTAGACTTCATCCACATCTATGTTTATGTGGATCTGGGCATCACATTTCAGAGCCACATTGAAAAGGATGGTGTGAGCCCTCAGGATTATGTCTTACAAGGATCTGTAGAAGGAACTAGGAATGATTAGCCTAGAGAAGAGAATACGAAAAGAGCGTATGTTAGTTATTTCCAAAGGGATGTCATACTCAAGAAAAATTAGATTAATTTTGCTTCATCCTGTAGGGCAGAAGTGGGACAATGGGCTGAAGTTGCAGAGAAGTAGATTTGGATAATGTAAGGACAACCTTTCTAACAATTAGAGGTGTCCTAGATTGAAATGAGTCTCTTTGGGAGGTAGTGGGTTATCTATTACATTGCACTAGTTGACCATGTTTTTTTCACTTTAATTTATTTTGGATGATCACTTTTTAGGGAAATTCTAGTGGATGATTCTTGCTATGAGTAGATTAGGCTGAATTCAGGGATGGGGAACCTGCAACCTTGAGGCCATATGTGGTCTTCTAGGTCCTCGGGTGTAACTTTTTGATTAAGTTTTATAGAACGAATCCTTCGTATTAAAAGGATTTGTTCTGTAAAGTTTGGATTTAGTCAAAGACCACAGGTTCCTACCCCTGGATCTTCAGAAGCCCTCATAACACTGAGATTTTGTGATCTTTTGATATTTAAAAATGGTGACAGATTGTACAATTTAATTTACAACTTGCATCCCACAGCATTATAAATAACTGATTAACAGATGGAAACACAGTAGGATGTTTATTTGGTTACAAAAGGGAATGGGGAGCCCAGTTACATCAGTTCTACTACTCAATGGTTCTATAGTCCAATCATGTCAAATGATACCAGTTCCAAATGAAGATATGAATGGGTAAATGAATAATTTTGATCATTTTGTGGAGTAGTTTAAAAGTTTCCTGTAAGGTAATGAGCCAGTGAGTTAAAGCCAGGATGTTTTATTTCGAGTCCAATTTCCTTTAACTGGTTGCTTATCTCCAGGAAAAACTGGCCCAGATTGGCCATTAGTTCAGACATATTCCAGGACTTTAACTCCACTAGATTAGAGATTAGGAACTATTTTGAAATCATGTTGAAACTTAGTCTGCCAAAAGAGCCCATATCTGAATGTGAATTGAAGCCAAGGGAGATTTCAGTGCTGAGTAAAATAAGCAATCATTTCAATGGCCTGGAGGAGTATGTGTGGACCGTAATATTTGGGCCATTTTGAGAGATTACTCAGGCAACATATAACCCACAAAGGATAGTATCTAAGTGGTAGCCAGTTTAATTTAGAATATAGGAAACTATGATGAGCCAGAACTGGTGACTTTATGGGAACACTGGTAATAAAGAACATTGTTAAGGGCATAAAGCATGCTGCTATGACATTTTCTATAGGCCTTTGACCTTGAAAACTCAAAACAAAGGGTAAGCTTTACCTAACCTTTCCATCTGAAAACTTCTCAGCAATTTCCAAACTCTTATAGCTCAGTGATTGTTAAAAAAATAACAACAGTAACACTACTGCAGGAGTTTCTGTGAATAGTATGTATTGGAAAGATGAGAGCAGGTTAACACGAACACAGGCTCCATTAATATTAGTATAGAAGAAGAAAATAAGGAAGTAGATGCTATTAAGTTGAATTCAGTTAATGGTCCCTCCTGCTCTTCTTTTCCTATATGGTTAATCCAAAGATTTTCAAGGGACTCAAGGGGGAGAGTAAAGGGAGAAAAATCAACATTGGGACTTGGGATGCCATTAGGGTTGTTGCTTTTGGGATCAAACTGGGAATCTCAGTAGGAAATAGTTGGCACTACTAGAAACTTATAAGTTCCACTGGCTGTTGTGGGGAGCAGGTGAAAAGGAGCAATTCCCTTGGAAACATAAGCAATGTTTGTATTTTCTTCCTCGCTGAGACCTTGCTCTCTGGCAGTCCCCAGTCAATTATCAATCATTTTGTTTTTAAGTATGTTGCTTCACTAAGCAATAAGCGGTATTTATTCAGACTTAACTGAGCTTCGGCTCCAAGTTGAGTATTCAGCTCAGAGCTGATTGTGGTACTAAACTCAGCAAGAACAATTCCCTAATGGTTAACTGCTTCTTGAATCCCAGCTTTGAAGATGGGAGAGGTCAAAGCTGTTGAAATGTTTTTGAGTCGTTGCAGCTGCTTCTCTAGTGAAAGACAAGAAGAAATAGTAGTGTGAAAGGCTTCCTTCTGCAAACCCACTGTAAAATGCCTCTTCCCCCAAGTCAACATGTTACTGTATACAACTCGACAAATATTTATCAAGTGCTTCCTGCGTGTAAGGTAGTCTGGATTCAGAGTTCAGAGTCTTCTACCAGTCAAGTAGAATGATGGGTTAAAGGGAGTATAAGAGGAACCCTACTCTTCCCTCCAATCCTCCTGCAATAAGTGATTGCCTCTTGGAAGTCATGTTCTTCCATTATTAACTCAAGCTGGTGAACTTTGAGCAAAGTGGCTAATGGAGGATGGTCGGAGATAGGAGGATAAAGAAATCCTCCCTTCATCCCACTGAAGGGCCTCCACAAAATCTTGTCTTGGAACTTCCTTGAACTGACCTGTTTGCATCTAGGGCTTAGTTGTTGAAAACTTTGCAAAGATGTGCCTACTAGTGGGTTGTGCAACGAAGGACGAGGGCATCTTTTTGTTGCTGCTGTTCAGTCGTTTCAGTCATGACCAACTCTTCGTGACCCCATTTGAGGTTTTCTTGGTAAAAATACTGGAGCAGTTTGCCATTTCCTTCTCCGGCTTATTTTACAGATGAGGAAACTGAGGCAAAGAGGATTAAGTGATTTGCCCAGGGTCACACACCTATTAAGTGTTTGAATTGGGATTTGAATTCAGGTCTTTCTGACTCCAGACCCAGCGTTCTATCCACTGTACCACCTAGTTGTCCTGATGGCATCTTTACAGTTAGTTTAATACCTTGCTAATACCTTCTGATGACATTCAGAACATTTTGGGTTGAGTCAGTTGGGTCAGTCAAAGACTGACTCTCCTACACTACCAATCCAATAGCAGGAGAGGACATGACCACAAATAGTTATAACGCACAAGACAGAAAGTAAAAGACAAGAGTTGCAGACATAGTGTTAAGAAAAGTAATGATTTTTGAGGACCCAGTTGTTCCTTCTTTATTTGTATGAGTGTAATTTTACAGGGATGGAGAACCTCTGGCCTGGAGACCACATGTGGTTCTCTAGGTGCTCAAATGCAGTCCTTTGATTGAATCCAAACTTCACAGAACAAATCCCCTTAATAAAAGGATTTGTTCTGTAAAACTTGGACTCAATCAAAGGCTACACCCAAGGACTAGAAGGCCACAGGTTCCCCACCCCTCAATAGTATATGACAATATACTCATCTTCATAAATAACATCAATTAGGTGTGAGAAGGTGAAGACAAAAATCTTCTGGTATGCCTACCTCTGTTAAGGTAACATTCCTTCCGAGCTTAAGGAAAACTAGAGTGGAGACCAATCAATCAAAAGCATTTATTAAGTGCCTTCTATGTATCAGGCAATATGCTAAGAGTTGGGGTTACAAAAAGGCAAATGACAGTACCTGCCTTCAAGAAGCTTACAATTTAATGGGGGAGACAATTGCAAACAAATGTATGTGAAGCAAGCTATATACAAGATAAAAAAGAAATAATTAGCAGAGGAAAAATATTGGAATTAAGATACGTTGGGGAAGGCTTCCTTTAGAAGGTAGGATGTTAGACCAACTCAGTTAGGGACAGTACTGTCTCCACATTAGGCAGGCGTTTTGTTGTCTCTTTTTTGTCACAGAATTCTTCTTCCCCTCCTTATATACTGAGACCTAATAAAAGGAACCCCTGACTTCTACTGGTAGCATGGGTAAAATGAAACAAAGGAAGCCCTGTGGGGTGGATTTTAGATGGGTCATAGCTCCCTGTTAACTCAAATTCTCTCACAGTGACCCAACCTCAGACTTCATTTCCAGGAATGAGTGTGCACAATGGTCCAAACACCAGGGTTGCTAATTTAAAAAGAAGGATTCAGTGGGTAAAAATGGGTCTCTGGAGAGAGAACTTGCTTTCTGACTATTCTCTCTCTCTTTTATCTTGGAAGCACAGCTTTTCCATTCACAAACCCAGAATAGATTTACTCCCAAAATCACTTTTTAGTTCTAGTCTAAACTTTCAAATATATTCTGGTAAATAAACCAAGAGACCCTAACTCCTCATGAAAGTCTCTTTGTTAAGTTCTTTTTTGGCATTCTTTGCCCCTATGTGATGTAATTGGAAAAAGACTAGGAACTGTCATATTTAGGTTTGTAATTTGTGACCAAATAATAAAAAAAGCTAGGGGCAACTAGATAGCTCAGTTCATAGAGTTCTGGGCTTGCAGTCAGGAACACCTGACTTCAAATTCAGCTTCAGACACTAACTGTGTGGTTCTGGGCAAATCACTTCACCTGTTTGCCTTAATTCACTGGAGAAGGAAATGGCAAACTACTCCAGTATCTTTAGAAAAACCCCTGGACAATATTGGCATGCTACGGACCACAAGATCACAGAGTTGGACACAACTAAATGACCGAACAACATCAAATGGAAAAGCTATCTCATGCAGTTTAGAAATAGTTTTGTGAAAACAGCATTTTTTGCAAACAGGTTTAAATCCTTTGCAAGGGAAAGGACTATAAAAGGAGAGAAAATATTAGAAAAATACAGTGCTTGTTGCCAAATGAATTTATTTCTCTTTGTATACCTGTTATAGATTTTGATGAAAGTTTGGCCTTTGGGAAAATGTGCTGTGTACTCCTACTTAAACCATCAATTTCCTGAAGTGGAGGTTCAGCATAAAATTTCCTCAGGAATGCCAACCCAATTCTTTTTGAATCTTTTTTTTTCTGAGTTGTGGGAAAAATGCAAGGATGAAATGTTCTCTTGTGTCATAGTCAACCATGTGGGATGAATTCAAATTAGATTACAATAAATGAGAACACACATCAACGCTAAGGCTACTAACATAATTTTGATGTTGTAGGTATTTTGTAACCCTTTATTGCCAAGAGAGCTGATGGGGACTGGAGCTTTTCCCAGATGGAAAGGAGTGAAGAAGGGTGATGGTAGTCAGTGAGGGGTGTGTGTGTGTGTGTGTGTGTGTGTGTGTGTGTGTGTGTGCAGGCATATCTAAGAAGAGAGGAGCCTAGTGCTGTGAATATACATCAATGCCAGAATAATGCTACTCCCCTGAGCTGAATATACAAGGGCAGTTGGAGTCTTTTCTGGCTCATTGATCTGCTTAAGGAATGATCTGCTTGGACATAATTTTGTTGTTTACCTGACTATTGCCAATACAGGGATCTGGCAAATTTATCCTCTCTCCATTTCCTTCCTTTACCCTGCTTAATTGGTACCTGGTAAACTGGCATTTTATCTCTGGAAGTTTACTGCCCTCTTTGTGTTGTTCAATTGTTTCAGTCATGCCCAATTCTTTGTGACCCTATTTGCAGTTTTCTTGGCAAAGATGCTGGAGTGATTTGCCATTTCCTCTCTAGCACATTTTACAAGTGAAGAAACTGAAGTAAACAAGGTTAAGTGACTTGCCCAGGGTCACACAGTTAGGAAGTATCTGAAGCCAGATTTAAATTCAGGAAGATGAGTCTTCTTGACTCCAGATCCAGCAACTTATTGGCTAAGTCACCTAGATTCTTTATTTGCTGCCTGTACTTTTATAAAAGATTTTGTATTTAGAAAAATATAAGTTGATTTTCATCACATTCTGAGTGAGGATTTGATTCGAAGGAGTGGACCTTACCATGGCTAAGAGCAAAATGTAACTCATGGACGGATCGCATAGCCCTAGATTTAACTGTGAATTTTTATTACTCTGCCATCTCTGAGAAAAAAAGAGTTCCACTTCTTTATTTCATTAAATAGGAAATATGCAAAAAAAAATCTTTGGGCATTTTTTTTTAACAAAAAAGTTTGCTAAAGCATAGTTCTATGAAGTTCAGAATCATAGCACTCCTGATGAGAATGATTGCCTTTTATGTCATCATATGCTCAGAAATATATTCTAGGGCAACAAGTTATTATTAAACATTTATTCTGTGCTAGGCACTGAGCTAAGTATAGCAAATATAAGCAAAAAGACAGTCCCTTTGTTCATTTAGCTTAGATTCAGTATGGGAATATACCTAGGGCTTCAATTTCTCATAGCATTGATGGTTCCATGGCTCTTACTAGTTCTTCCCATTGCAGATAAATGTCTACATGTCTTCTCTCTCTCTCTCTCTCTCTCTCTCTCTCTCTCTCTCTCTCTCTCTCTCTCTCTCTCTCTCTCATTAGATTTGTCAGGACCTTAGGGCTCCCACATGGGGCTGAGGTGCGGGAAGGGGATGGAGAATTAGGTATGCTTGGATGCTTGATGGAGATGCCAGAGTCTGCTGGGGAAACAAAGGGGTTGTTTTAGTGTTAGAAAGCCTCCTCATAGCTTATGCTGGTTAAATTGGAGATTGAGACTGATCTGGGGGCAGCAATAAGTAGTGAGGCTGAACTAGTGATTATCACAAGAGTATTTTCTAGTTGTATGTTGAAATAAATTTGGAGATTGAGAGATTACTGAAGAATGAGATTAGAGAGCAACTTTCATGGGCAGCTAGATAGTGTAGTGAATAGAATGCAAGGCCTGGAGCCAGGAATATTTATCTAAGTTCAGATCTGGTCTCAGACACTTACTGGCTGTGTGGCCTTGGGAAAGTCTCTTCACCCTTTTTGCCTCAGTTTCCTCATCTGTAAAATAAGCTGGAGAAGGATAAGCCAATCACTCCAGTGTCTTTGCCAAGAGAACCTCAAGTTGGGTAAAGAATTAGACTTAACTAAAATAGCTGAATAACCATCATGGAATATGTGTGTAACAATATGAGGAAATTCTCTGTGCATCAGGGAAAGGATAAAGCATAGGAATCCCAATTTTGTGCTGAGATTTGGAGTGAGAAGGAATGCGTAGGATGAGGTTCTTAACCTTTTTTTATGTCTTGCAATCTTTGGCAGTCTAGTGAACCATTCTAATCCCTTCTCGGAAAAAGGTTGCTTCCATTTGTACAGAAGGAAATGTTAAATTTCAGTTACAGATTAGTGAAAATAATGATGTAATCTGGATTTTTTTCCCCCAACCCAATTCACCGATCTCTTGAAATCTATCCATGAATCCCAGGTTAAGCACTCTGGTTGTAACAGAAAGGACTCTGACCTCATTGCTAGTCTCCTGTTACACATATATGCCAGCAAAGAGTGAGTTCTGAGGAAAGCCTGTAAGACCAGCTTCTGTCTTGCACAGAGTACCTGAATTGTTGATATCTTGGTGTCTGCTGGTATTGCTTTCAAGAGAGAGTGTTCATGGATGGGAGGTGATATAGGATAACTTAGGGTATGGAATGTCACTACATCCTGAGGATGAAGCTATAAATTCCTAGAGAGCAAGACTTTTGTTATACTTCTTCGCATTCTGAGCACTCAGTTCAGTGCCTTGAATATTGGTAGGTTCTTAATGAGTTTTTCTTCAATGAATGGATCAGAAAATGCATTGTATTTCCTTTTCCTGCCTATATCAGCTTTTTCACACAGTGGCTTTGATCCAAAATTCAACTTAGATATCATTCCTCCATGTGAATTTTAGTGGTAATCTTGAATCTAGTTACACATGCCATTGTACTTCCAATGGGAGGGTGGGGAATCTGTGGCCTTCTAAGTCCTTGGGTCCTTTTGATTGAGTCCAAGTTTTACAGAACAAATCCTTTTATTAAGATATCTGTTCTGTGAAGTTTGGATTCAGTCAAAGGGCTTCACTTGAGGACCTAGAGAGTCACATGTGACCTTGGGGCCACAGGTTCCCCTCCCCTGTGTAACAAAGCATTGATACTTACTGAATTTTCCCCCTATATCCCAGTATTCTAGATTTTAGATCCTGTGAAATTTCCATAAGTCACCTGGTTCATTTCCTTCAGATATCACTAATTCACTCTAATTGCTCTATCAATTTATCATGACAGGATTCACAATGAATCAGACATTTGGTTTAAAAGACTGCAAAGTAAGTTCCCCATGCTGAGGCCAGGATTCTGATTCAGTTCTGGACTTGTCAATGCCCATCGCTTCTTATTTTCCCAATGAGGATCAATCCCTTTCTTCCAATGTTATAATAGAGCACCTTTAGAAATTTGCTAATTATATAGATGGAGGATGATGATATGTATCATCTTATATGTCAGAGGACTGGGATTAAAATTATACCATTTAGTACTTGTGCAAAATTGGGAAAATCACTTTGTCCCTATAGTTGACTTTCTTCATCCAAAAAATGAGATTGTTGAATTAGTTGTTTTCTGAAGACCCCTCTGGCTCTAAATCTAAAATTTAATCTATGTTTTATGCTAAATGCATATGTTTATGTCATATGTCACATATGTAATATAAAATATCTATAGCATCACACATATTACATATGCCATATGTGCATTCATATATGTGCGTGTGTGTGTGGTATAGCTAGGTGGTACCGTGGATAGAATGTTGAACCTGGAGTCAGGAAGACTTGAATTCAAATCTGGCCTTAGACACTTACTAGCACTACCCTGCGCAAGTCACTTAACACTGTTTGCCTCAATTTCCTCACCTGTAAAATGAGTTGGAGAAGGAAATAGCAAACCACTCCAGCATCATTGCCAAGAATACTCCACAAAGGGGTCAGAAACAGTCAGATATGACTGAAACAATTAAGCAAAATGAAATGTACATGTAAATATGTATTCAATGAAATTTTCATTGAACACCTCTGTTGGTCACTATAAGCAATATGAACGTAAGAATAAGATATGATCCTTGCCCTCAAGAAAATTGTCCTCTAATAAGGAGATGTAAGATTTATCCAACTAAGACAATGTAGCTATAAAATCTTATGTGATTTATGAAAAGTAATTATATTGTGCCTTGTCATTCAGTTTGTTCACTGAGCACCTCCTGTGGCCTAGGAACTATATTACATGCTTTAAGGAATAAGATCTAGTAGAAAGAAACCAAATCTCTGGATCTGTAGACAGAAGATTTGGATTCTCATTCTGGTTGCGCTCATTGCAACCTCTGTTGTGTAAATATAGACGAATCATTTCTCTTTTCACATCTCAATTTCCACATCTGTTAAAGGAGGAGTTTGGGTTGGCTTAATGATCTTTAAGGGCCCTTTCTACCATCCTTCATGATCTTATGAATGTAGGAATCCATTGTTTCCCTGTGAAATCTGACATTTGGTCTATAAGTATGATCTAAACTCAGAGACAAGAGAAGTCAATATGGACTATAGTATGGACTATAGTATATATGGGGAATTAGCACAGGACATATCAAATAAATGGAATTAATAATGCTATTGTATATTTAATAATTATATTGTATATGTAGTATATATAGAGTGCAAGTAAATATTAAATAAATGAAATTACTAATTATATTATATATACAATACATACTAATTATATAGATAGAAGAAGGAAGAGAGGAGAGAGAGAAATAATATAAAAATTATCCATGTTATAGTTGGGAGGACAAAAAAATATATCTGGTGAATTATTCTTAGATAATATTGTTATAGCCTACATTTAAGATCTGCTTCTAAATTAATTTTTCGATTAGTTGATTTATTAGGAGAATAGCTATCTGCTACTGGTCCATCTTTATCCATATAATTTCATGATTGTCTTGTTTCTCTCCCTCTCCCTGACCATGGTCCACTCTCTTGTAGATTCATATTGATTCTTCCCTCTTCCATTTTTATTGGTAAGCAATTGCCCCATTGAACTTCCAACTTTCCTTTAAAGGCTTAGTTCAGAAGTCAATTTGCCTTGAGATTGTGATTGAATTTGTTAAATTTCTGAGTGAACCACTTTAGTTTATCACTTCTACTCAGAGAAACAAATAGTTCCCTCCATATCCCCTTTTGTCTCATATTTACTTAGTATACCACCAAGGATGTCCCTATTTCTACCTCCATTGGCTTTTGATGGTGATAGGGTAAGGAACTCTATCCTCAGGAGAAAAAGTATCATATTAGTTTTTGAAAAGTCCAGGTTAGGGCTCAGACCCCACCACTGATTGTTGGGGGTCAGGGTGGGGAAGGAAGAACAATTCATTGAATCTTTATGAAACTCTATTTCTTCATCTTTCCTATATCTATTTTGGGGTAAGACTAGCTAAAGAAGAAGCCTTTTAGCTACCGGTAGAAAATTTCCCCTGCCTCTGCCATGAAGTCATGAGCCTCTTTTTCTCTTGGGCAAACAAGCAGATAGCGAGAGGAAGATAGCTGTGTGTAGGTTAAGGTTAGACTCATTAGCTGTGCAGGCTTGAGCCACCACTACATAGAAACATTTCAATTCACGAAGAGCTTTGAATACTGAGAGGAAATTTGTCCACACTCTTAGTAATAGTAACAATCATGGCTGACGATAATAATAACTATAGCTAGCATTTTATATAGTGCTTTAAGGTTTGCAAAATGCTTCATGAGTATTATCTCACTAACCATACGATATAGCTATCACACTGGGTCCCAGGGTCATACAGTTCAAAAGTGTCTGAGGTGGGGTTTGAACTTGTGTTTTCCTGACTCCAGCACTAACCCTTCTATCCACCATGACACCAAGTTGATAGTTACATGATACTGTACAATTTGCAAAATGCATTCTATAAATGATCTCAGTTTACCCTTCTAACAGTCTTGCGATGCAGGGACTATTGTTATTCCTATTTTACAGATAAGAGAATGGAGGTGCAGAGAGGCAGCTAGGTGATATAGTGCCTAGAGTGCTGGGATGCAGCGAGGAAGACCTGAATTCAAATCCAGCCTCAGACAGTTACTGTACGACCCTGAATAAGTCACTTAACCTCTCCCTGAGTTAGCTAACTTAATTGGGGATAATAATAGCACCTATCTCCCTGGTTTGTTGTGAAAATCAAATGAGATAATCTTTGTAAATGGCTTAACACAATGCCTAGTATATAGTCGGCATGTAATAGATGCCTGTTTACTTGCTTTGGAGAGATTAGTGATTTGTTTGAGATCATAGTGCCAGGCATAAAGTGCTTAATAAATACTAATTGCTGATGATGATACAGCTTATAAATAGCAAAACTGGCACTTGAACCTTGGTCTTCATTCAGAATTCTTTGCACTGTATCATCCTGATAACTTTCTTTTAAGAAGAGAGGTTAGGATTGGCTTAATATTTCACAACTCTGGAATTTAGAATGAGGTTGCAGAAAAAGAGCATCAGTCCTAATCCTTGCCTGTCCCCTCAGGCCAGCCTCTTATGCTTTAATATATTCTTCTTATCCTATCTCCTTCTTAGTGAAAGACTGAAATTATTGGACTTGTCAGGATATGGTGAAGAGTAATTAATTAAAGCTCCTAACACCATGAGATCTTCAGGTGAAAGGTAGTAGATAAATTAAATTCAGGATATTAGTAATTAATGACACTTCATCAGTGTTCATTAGGTCATTAGCTCTTATGACACTTTCTTGAGATCAATTAACCTAGTTTTATTATTTATTCTTTGAGTTTAGACATTATTTGCCCTGATCTTTTAAAAGAAGGGAAAGTGGAAGAGTGAGAATATTTCTAGAGGAATTCTAAAGGAAGTGACAGAATTAGGCTTATCAAATGGGATGCTAAATTTTCTTTCTTTCTCAATAAAGACCAAAATAAAGGTAAAGATTATTTAAAATTCAAACTATTTATATTTTTGTTTATCTTTCAAGGACATAACTATCCTTATTTAAGGGAAAAGAAACATTTTTCAGGGATGTACCTTGCTCTAAATGCAACGTAACACTTTACAAAGTACTACTTGTCCTCCTTCTCTAAAGTTCTGCTTCTCAGTCCAAAGAATCCTCCAAGAGTTTTGAAGTAAAGCATTCCAAGTTTACATTGATCCGATCAGCCACAGTCGGACACTTTGTACCTTAACCCCAATATCGTGATGTCACTTTGGTTCTCTTTGAGAATGAAGGTCAACAACCAACTTTAATGGTATAAAGGTGACTGGACTCTCCAAGGTTATGCCAATGGAGTGTAAGCTTTTGTAGTTACTATCAAATTGTAAAAGATTTTGCATATGGACCTGTGAATGGACTGTATGTTCCTTGCTCTGTCTAAGTCAGAGGACCGTGTCACTAGGTGGTGAATTTGTTGGCCACACAACAACTTCAAAGTTCTTAAAATAGTAAAGTAGGTGGTATCTGTGTTTGTACCCCTACCCTTGGAATCACAGATTGACGAAGTATTAAAGCAAGTCCTCTTTTATTGGAATTCTATATCTTTCTTAGTATAAGTCCTAGATTACTCTCAGAAGCTATGTAGAAGTAAAATACATTTATTAAACTACCTACTATGTGCTAGGCACCATGGTGAGTGATTTACAAATATCTCATTTGAGCTTCACAACAACCCTGGGAGATAGGTGCTATTGTAATCCACCTTTCACAGCTGAGTAACCTGAGGCAGGTAGAGGTTGATTGACTTTCCCATGGTCACGAGCTAACCAGGGTCTGAGGTCATATTTGAATTCGGGTCTTCCTGACTCCAGGCCCAATGCTTTATCCACTGTGCTACCTAGCTGTCTCTAGGGGATCTGGGTTCAAATTCTGAATTTTACTTCTTGCCTGGTTGATCTTGGGCAATCAGCTTAATTTAGCTGGGTCTCAGTTAATTTATCTGCAAAATGAGGAGGACTGGATGTGATATATAAGGCTTCAATCAGTTGAAGTCAGTGACTTTATAAGCTTCTTTTTTAACTCTTTCATTTCATGGCATCAGAAGAAAGGATAGAGAGAAGGGATATTAATCACTCTGACTTTGAATAAGTCCCTTTGAAATTTAAGATATATTATCCTAGAAATATGCAAAGAGGCACTCCTAGTCCTAAGATCTGTTCATGAGACTAACTGGTACAGATCCATTTGGTCAGCATCACCTTACCATGGTTCCACATGTACTCATCTATCTTCTTTACCTCTTGTTTAAATAATTTTGGGGGAAACGTAGTGTTGGGCAGTGAGTATAAGTATAGAAGGCTATATCATATTATTCAGTGATGATATGTGTGATAAGTGATATAAAAAACATCAATTAGGACATGGATGAATAGAAAAGGAGGTGGGCCAGTTTTGTATTGCCAGTGAGGACAGCCTGAGGTTGTATTAGTATCCATGAAATATTAAAAGATCCAGAGGATGACCTAAAGTAAATTATATAGATCCTCTATGGGGGATTTATGGAAGGGTATAGACATCAAGGAACATAAAATTTAAGAAGGCATGCATGGGTTATAATCTGCAATGGGGAGGAAGACTCCACTCCAAGGAAATCATAGATCCATTGAATTATCCAAGTGTGGGATGGTAAATAATCAACCTATCACCATACCAATGTATTTCAAATACCAGATATTTAAACCTTAGGATATGCATTTCATTAAATTTAGGTACCAGGCAAGAGAAACCCTCAGAAAAGGTCTTCAGAAGTTGATCAGCAAGGCACCCTAATGAAAATTTTCTATCGTTGCAAATATTGAATATTAGAAGCCCTGCCCAGTCCCTATAATGAATGAATCAGTTACCAAACAACTGACATATAAGACCCTTCAGCAAAAAGTGGTTAAAAAAGAAAGTTACATGCTGTGAGTAATATGCAAATATGTTTTGTGTGATTGCATATGTATAACCTATATCAAATTTCTTACTGGGAGGAGGGAGGGAGAAAGAGCAGGATAAAATTAGAATTCAAAATTTTAAAAGATAAATATTAAAAATTGCTTTTATATGTAATTGGGAAAATAAAATATTATTCAAAAAGAAAAAAAAAAAAAAAGTGGTTAAAAGTATTTGGGGGGCTGGTATGGTAGTACAAACCTATTCCTGGTTCTGCAGAAGCTGAGGCAAATAGATTGTTTAGGATTAGGGGTTCTGAGTTGTAGCTAACTAGGTTGACTGAGTGTCTATACCAAATCTGGCACCAGCATTTTGAGGTCTTGGGATTAGGGAGGGGTTCAGCTCATTTTGCTTGACTCTTGTTTGTTTGGTTTTAGTGTGAACTTTTTTATGGTGAGAAATGATCATTAATAACCAATGATTTGGGTGAGATTCAGATTTCTCCCTTTTTCTTTTATCCTCATTTCCAGACCCTAGTTTCTGAAGGTTGAGCTAACCTTCTCTTCTATCCAGACCCAATTCAGATGGGGAAGTCATTTTACTGTACTCAAGTTTGGGTGGGGTAACTTAGAAGTAAATGACATAATCAAAGTTCAAGTCCAGCCTTTCATTGTAATAGTAAATCTCTCTTTAATTGTTAACCAGTCAGAATTGATGGCTACCCTTGGAAACATTCCTCTCCGGATGGACATACAAGCCATGAGCCTTTCTGCCATGATTTTCTTTGGTCTAAGAGAGAGAGAGAGAGATGACCAAGTGACTATCCTTTTATTAAAAATCTGGCATTATTAGTAAAATGATTAAATTATCCTGAAATTATGTTTCTTGAACTTTTTTAACATCACAATGGTGAGGCCTTGGGAACAGGAGGGGTGATTAGTCTGCCTAAGGAGAACCAAAAGGTTGAGAGGGCTGTCTACTGTGCCAATAAGTAGTGAGATTAGGCCACAAGTGATCTCTATGCTTCTAGCCTGGATGAAATAGGGAAATCTAGTACCAGAGAAAATTATTTAGGGGCAGATTGATTATTTAATAAATATCAAAGGACAAAAGACTATTATAATTCAATAGAATAAATCTTTCTTGACTCCAACCTAAATTGGTGTGTGTGTGTGTTTGTCCTTTGTTGCCAAAGAAAACCATGCCATCAGAGAAATGATGACATGACTTGCACATGACTTTGTTTTGAGTGAGGGAGAGAGCTGTGCCAGTCACCAGTCTCACTTCTCCTCCAGAGTTATCTGAATCCAGTGACCAGATATTCATTAGGATGACTGGAGATGACCCAGGATGAGGCAATTGGGGTTAAGTGACTTGCCCAAGATCACATAGTTAGTGAGTACCAAGTGTCTGAGGTAAGATTTGAACTCAGGTCCTCCTGACTCCTGCACTGGTGCTCTAACCACTGCACTACCTAACTGCCCCTACCCAAATTGGTATCTTTTGTTAAACCATATTAGATCTACCTCTTAGGCTACCTCTTAGGATTTACCACAACTATAATAAGTGGGTATTTTTTATATTACCATGGCTAGTGAGAGGGACATCCACTATCTTAGATACTCTTTGAGGTTGACTGGGAGTATATTTACTATGTAGTTTCTCATGTGAATAACATAAAGGAGTTAATGCATTCGAATCAGTGAATGGTTAGCTCTTTTGCTAACTTTAGTTTCTTCTAAAATGGTAAGTGGCATATGTGTAATCAGGTGGATGTTATCTGCATAATTTCAGATAAATTTAATGATCTCATTATTTTGAAAGGCCAATTTGCTTCTTACTAGTCAACTTCATTCAGTTCTGGTCTTTAATTCCTATACAAACAATATTACTTTTCTTTTGCAACTCAGAAGAAAAAAAACTAACAAAACTCTCTCTTTAGATTAAAAAACAACCACTCAATAATTTATGAAGAAAAATTAATTTTAATTTCTAATGAGAAAGAAAATCTATACAATGTCATTGACTCCAAATATCCATTAATATTTCCTTGTCAATTAGTGAAAATAGAATTAAAGCATCTCATTAAAGTTGGCATATTCTGTGGTGTTTAGAATCAGTAGAACCAAATTACTGAAGGAAGTGTCTTTAAACTGTTGACTTTGACTACAGGGCCAGTAACGTCAATCAACAATCCCAATTAATGGATTCTTTTTAGCTGAAGTACTTTTTGGAAATAGATTTTTCTTGGTTTCTTTTTACAATACCTACACTTCCTTAATATCTTTTCCTTTCTTCCTCCCAAACATTCCTTATGACAAATTATTTAAAAAGAGAAGGAGTAGAGGAAAGGAAATTCAGGAAGACCTGCTAATTATGTAAAAACCCAAGGTGATATGAAATAGTGTGTATCTGTGGACCCCTTACACCCGCAAAGAAGTGGGAGAATGTCTTCTTATATATCTTGTTTCAACAGCAACAAAGTATTTGTAGCAGACTTTTTTTTTTGTTTTGATAGCAAAAAACTGAAACTAAAGTAGATGCCCTTCCATTGGGGAGTGACTAAGTGTGGTTGCTATTGAAAACATCTTCGTATGTTTGATAAGACCATAAGTGTTTGCCAAAGATTAACATAGTGGATATTTACTCAACAATATCCAGAGATTATTCATTTACTTTAGTGTAAAAATTCATCAGAGTTAACCACCTGACCCTGTACTGATGTACTTGGGAAATAGTAAAGCCAATAAGCTTTTATTACATTTAGACTTTTGAGATTACTTTTGCCATTTGGAAATTTCTCAGTTTCATTTGGTTTGTACTCAGTATGCTGTATGGAAATATTGAGAGGTTTTTAATTTTTTGGGAGATTGGGATAGCTAGTTGCCCATCAGAATTCTGGTAAAAGATGGGAAAAATAAAGCAGTCATATATTTATTTCTATTATCTGAACTTAGACTCTTAGAGCATCAATGACAAAAATGTCTTGGGAGATAATGGAAGTTCATACTTAGCATCCCTCCCTCTTCCTTCTTTTATATTAATTATATCAGATACCAAAGCCTACATTTATTAATTTGGAGAGTCTTACTGCACTCTTCTTAGAATTGCTCTCCATCAATGAATGAATTAATGAGTAAAAAATCATTTATTCAATAAAGGTCACATGGCCACTAGTTGCTTATGTTGTAGAGAGACTCCTTATTGATATATCAGCTGAACTAACCATATTGTATGATTTAGAGACTTGATCACATTTGGTAGCTAGTTATGGGTAGTGCTTTGACTAGAACTGGTGGTGCAGTGAGCAGAGTGCTGGCCCTGAAGTCAGGAAGACCTGAGTCCAAATCTGGCCTAGGCCCTAACTAGCTGTGAGACCCTAAGCAACTTACTTAACTTTCTTTGCCTCAGTTCCTCATATGCAAAATGAGCTGGAGAAGGAGATGGCAAACTATTTCAGTATATTTGACAAGAAAACCTAAAAATGGGGTCATGGAGATTCAGACGCAACTGTAACAACTCAGCAAAAACAAAATGGCAGAACCTAGTGATCTTTATACATGCTCTAGTGCTCTTTTGACCAAGCCATAGTGTGTAATTGTTTTGACATCCATAAACAAAGTCTTAGCATAAGCTGAGGATTACCCCTAGATTTTCTTTTTTTGTGAGACATGTAACATTTGTGTGGTGTCTGACCTTAGTGAAAGTAGGATCTGTATAAATCAAAGATAAGTCTTGCTTCTAAGGAGAGAGATGAGGGACTTGGGAGACAGCAGTTTATGATGTCAGAGGCAATTTCTGTGCCATCTGATTTGCTTGAATGTCATTCTTTGTTACAAGGGAAGGTTTTAATGGAGAGTGGAGTTAAGAGAAAAAGCTTGTGAGGCAAAAACAAAAGGCAACTGTGAAACTGAAGAAAATAATACCATTTAGTATAACTCTGGGGCCAATGAGAATCAGAATATTAAAAAATTCTACTTCCTAAAAAGAAACAGGCTACAGGATAGGTCAAAGCAGGAGCTTAGTAAAAACCAGAGAAAAGGATGTTACTAGGGAGTTGTATGATCAAAAAAAGAAGAAAGGAGTGGTCACATGGTGGGACCAAAGGACAACTTGTGGATAGCTTGCTTATTCCATTGGTCTCCTGGTAATGTCAGAGGAAAGTAAGAGAGGCCCTAAAGTCTTGAGTTAGACCTGCTATGTGCATCTTTGTGGACAACATGGATATAATTTGCCCAGGATGGTCAGGCCTCTATGGAGGTGAGCTGTATAGTTGAAGGGGATATCCAAACCAATGACATTTGAGAACCATTGAGTATTGGAATATTTATGGTCACCAAGTTCATTGATTTAAAAAAAACCCTCAAAAATTCATAACAAAAATGTATTTTTCTTAGTTTTGAAACATCATCTTTTGGTTTTTAATTTCTTTTGCAATTTAATTACATCAAAAAAGATTCTATATGTAACATAGAAGGAAATGTAGCATAATGAATATAATGCTGGGCTTGAGTTAGGAGGGCCTAATTCAAATCCTACTTCTGAAACTTGCTAGTCATGGGTAGTACAGGACACACAAAATAGGTAGCCATGAGTGGATTGTAATCTGAAAGCTTGGAAGGAATATACACACTGAGGAGTTAACAGAACCATACAAGTTTTGTGTATTATAATTACCTCGGTGTCTCTCTCTTTTTTCATCATCTATGCTATGCTATCTTTTTATCTCTCATTTTAAATTTTACTCTCTGTCTCTGTTTGTCTCCCTGTCTCTGTCTCTTTTTCACCTAGAATAGACAGTACAAATGGAAAAGGAGTTACTCCAAAGGCTGTCCTATAACCAATCACAATCTGGTCAATAGAGATTCTCCATTCACTAGATATTTTTCCTCTGTGGATGTTGCAGTTGAATTCTTTTGAGTGTCTGAGGACATTTTTGGAAGGTTCAGCAATATTTTAATTTGTTTTATTTTTGGTTCTATGTAAGTAGTCTAGTGCTATTCATAAACAGGAGATTCTGTCTCTGAGGAGAAACCTCATCATTCATATTAATTCTTCTTCAACTTGGCTTCTGTTTTGGATCTCTTCAATCACTATGGTGACCTCCTTGGATGAGAATGTAGCCCTTGTTTTTATGCCTTGCTTGACGCTCATGATCAGATGATTGACAATAAGATTGTTTCTTTTGTCATATCTTTCAAAGCAACTTGAATAATCTTGATGCAAGGGGAGGCCATTGCTTGGAAGACAGCCTTTAAAGTCAGGTACTGTTTCACTGAATCAAATGCTTTTATAATCAACAAGCAATAAATGCGTTGGGTTGTGTATTCTCTATTATCTTTTAGTCAACCATGTAATAATTAAGATGTGTTCTACTGTCCTCCTGTTCCCTGCCAAATATGCTCATCAAAAATGCTCTTGATATCTTTATAATCACTCTCATAAATTTTTTTAAATTAAATGGAAAAGTAGGCATATAGGTCTGTAGTTGATGACATCGTTAGTTGCCTTTTTTGGGTACTAATAAGATCTGTGGTTTCTTTTTTTCTTTGTCTTTGGCATCATGTAACTTCCTGAAGGCACATATGGGACTATGATATTAGAGTTCAAGCGTGATTGCTCTATTGACTTTGATGATGAAGGGTAGGGATAGAGAGTGGAAGGGTGATTTCATTGGTACAGGGAACTACCAGGATAAGAAACTCCTTCTGTCAATGCATGTTGGTACCTTTTCTTTAACTTACAGTTAAAGAATCTCTCAGTTAACTGACACTGAGAGATTAAATAACTTGCCTAAGGTCATTCAGCCAGTGTGTGTTAGAGGCTTGACTTGACCTCAGGTCTTCTAGATTTCAAAACTAGTTCTCTATCTGCTATACTATGCTGTCTCTCATGATGAATATAGTTTGCTGTAGCCATATTTGCAGATCTTTCCTTTTTTTCTTCTGTTTGTTGTATTGTCCTATTTGCTTCCATCTTTGAATGCCCTCAGGGTGACTTTGCTTAGTTGAATCTCTTCCCAAGCTTTCTTTAAATTGATTTTACCTTCCACCACTTCTCTTTGTTTTATGAGGTGGTATTACTCCTAATCATCCATCATCCTTCTCTGTAGAATTTGATAGATGAGTTTATACTCTAAATCAATGTTACCTTTGACTACCATCTTTCTCCATTTGACAAGTAAGGCAAAGTGTTTGCTGACTAAGATACTTTTCAACATATTTTGATCTCTTTTTTATGGTAATTGGTTTACATTAGTTAAAATTTTGTATAGAATTAATGTAGTCTTTGTCTATGCTCTTTCTTTCACTCATTATTGATATTCCATTATCAATGACTTGTTTGAATATGTGAGGATTAAATTGTTTCAGATGCCTGGCATATCTTTTTCTAATTTTTATCCTTTCTTCTATATTTGTCCTAATTTAATCTTTGATCTAACAAATTGGTGATTTGATCATACATAGACAGCTGATTTAGGAGGTACTCTCATATTAGTATTGGGCTCTTTCCTGTAGAAATGTAATTAATTTGATTTTTTTATGAGGTTATTTGGTACTAACCATTTCCAGTGCCCATTGATTCTTCATTCAAAGTATTCATGTGATATAGGCAGTTGTTTAGTATATAAATCAGTGTTGTCTTCTATTTTTCACAGTTCTATATGTTCCAGTGCACTTTAACCATCCTCACCTATTCCCTTCTTTGTATAGATCTTACCAAGTATCAAAGTATATGTTGATTTACTCAGGAGAGTGTTCTTCATAGAATTTCTTTTCTTGAATGAATGAATGAAAAATGAGCTAAGCATAATAATAAGCAAAAGCAAAGACAATCTATGGAAGGGGATACATATAGGGGATTGGGAACCCGGGAAGGACACTTTGTTGTAAAAACATAGAGATGTCAAGTGAGGCCATTCTATAGAGTCCTAGGAACAGTGGCAGAAGTTTTGTTTCATTTTTTAACAAGAGGCTTGCTAAAGTTGTGATGGATGTGGCTGGAGGAAAGATAGGAATAAAGTACGGTTGGGACTTAACTATAACAGTGTTCTGAGAGAAGAAGTCAGCATTCAAGGGAGAGGATCCCAGTGTAGAAGTTCTTTAAGGTGGTTGTGAAGGAAATTGTGGAGATGGTCATAGTAGAGAGAGTGTCTCATCTCTATTGGATATTATGGCAATAAAATATAATTATTTTATGGTGATCTTTTTGTAAATATTTGTATTTTTGTAAATATTTATAAAGACCTCTTTGATATGGATGATCAAATGTCCCATTAAATGTTTCTTGTTTCCTTGAGGAAGAAAATAAAAGCCCATTCATCACTTGGTTTATTGGCTCCTCCAAGGAAAATCTGGAGTCATCCTTTCCTTTATCTGCACTTTTCTGCTTTCTTCTGATTGAATTCATGATGAGGATATGAAAACTGTTATGATCTAGTTCTTCTAGCATAGGAGCTTTAAGTCTTGTGCCTGCAAATATTTTAAAATATTTAAAAATATTTCATATCTATATTTCAATAAAATTTGGTCCCTTTATAATCCTACATATTTTATGAATTTAAAAACATTATTCTGAGAAGGCCAGACTTTGGCCAGACTGTCACACAAAAAAATTAAGACTTTTTTTCTAGTTGTATGTTCATTCATTAAGTCATTGGATAAAGATTTCTCATTTAGATTACAGCCAATTAAAATTGAGTAAAGGGGTAGAAAAGCTATGAGCTTCTGCTCTTTTCCTTTTTCTACCATTCTGGAGTCATTAATAAAGAAACAGAAAGTGATTCAAGTGTCCTTGAATACTTTTTTTTGTTTCATGGATTTCCACAGCAAAAGAATTCATCACTGAGTAACCAACAAACTGGATGAGGAAATTCTTGGTTCTTAAATAGATTAGCACATGGAAAGCAGACCCATACTGTTGTTGGGTTCAACTTAAAGCCTTTGCATCATGGTAGGCCCTCCACTTGCTGGCATAGACCTGAAGAACCAAGGGTCACTTTCATTCCATGATGTAGCAACAGAATAGCAATGTATGAAGGCACTATATATAAGAACTCTAAAGATGGATAGCGTCTTACTACAAATGCTTCTAAATTACAAATTTATCACCACTTAATAGTTTCCATTAATTATGAATTAGTTGGTAAGAAGATAGCTCTCCTCAAACAATTATATTGCATTAAAAATTAGAATTTGAGGGTTTTTTGTTTTTAGATTCTTCCCTTTAAATGAACACTTCAGTTTAGAGATTAAGAAAGCGTAAGTGTCAAGGACTTTATGCAATGCAAAGTAATTTGTTTAATGATATGTGCTAGAAAATGATATGTGCCGGAAAAAGCTCGCACTATTGCAGCACTCAGGATGCAGGGTGTGTTTAGTGGTCTGAACACAGTATCTTGAGTGCAGAGATCTGAGGCTAATCCTGTCTTTGCTACAGTCTGCCATGTGGCCGTTTGTCACTCATTCTTTTTCATCTCTTTGTTTTCTCGTCTGTAAAAAAAGACAGAAATAATAAGAAATATTCATCTTCACTAGGGTATTTTCTAGATTAATGAATTATCACATGGAGTAATCAGAAAAGATAAAGCAATGCCTTTAAATATTGGGTATTATCATTACAGTTACATTTTTAAGAGTCATGTCCAAACCCCAGGTAGCTTTGTTAAGTCAATACGCTAAAGGCAAACTTATCCCTTCCATCCTAATGTAATTCAGATCACAAATCTTTCTAACAACAAAAAATCTGATATAATTCCCAATATTTAATGTCAAATTTCTCTATGCCTGCTTTATTCATTTATATTGCATATTAATAGGAGAAAGGAGATACTCATTTACTTTAGCTGTATATTTGTGCTTTTAAAACTGAAAAATTAAAATTCTGAAAAAAGCAAAAGAATAGAATTCTGACATTTAGACAACAGAATGAATCATTTTATTGATTTGCATAGGGTAATTTTATTATTTTAAGTGATCAGTTTTGGTCATAGAGTATTTTGAGGTGGGGGTGAGGGATGTCATTTCAGTGTTGATGATTAAAGTCCTGGGATGCTGGTATCATTACTAATACCAATATTGACAGATACTTCTTTTTTCTTAGAAAGGGATGTAATAAGAATAGAAAAAAAGAGCACGTGAATATTAAGTGACCTCACTTTGGCTGGCATTTTGGAGAATAGTTGGGGTTGGCAAAATGAGACTTAACAATAATGTGGCTAGTTTAGCTGATGGCTATTTTCTGCCCCCAAGGAATTTCAAAATGTTAGAAAAGGAATGGGTCACAAACTCTGGAAGTATTTACAAATTATTTGTAAGTAAATTTTATTATTATTTTTATTTTAAATTTTATTTGTACAAAACCAGTACAGAGACAGAAGACACACACACACACACAAGCAATATGCGCACATTTATATGCATATTCAAATAAATATACATATGTACCCATATGTGTATGTTCACATGCATAAATTCTTTTTATACATATATGTATGTATTTTGTGTATGCATGCAAACATATTTGTGTGTATGTGCAGAACTCTAAAACATTTTGGTATATGATGGTCACTCTGTATCTGTGTTAAAAGTGGAACAGCAAAAAAGCTCTTAACTCTCTTCTAAAATTATTTTACTCTTCCAAAAATGGAGGCAATGATGAACAGAACCCCAGTTGTATATTTGACTTTGACCAATAAGGAGGAACAGGTTGCTGAAATGGAAAAAATGGGAACCCTGGGAAAAGGTAAATGCTTAATCTTAGAGTTTGTGATGGATAAAGAATACAGAGGATATTACGAGGCATATGTAGTCTGACATACTGTCGACTTTGGGAGAGTTATTTTTAGAGTTCAAAAGAAAGTAAGTAGAATCTGATAGCCTCTAGGATACTTTAATAGGTGTTCTTAACTTTTTTGTGTGTGTCATGGACCCCTTTAGCAATCTGGTGAAACGTAGGGATCTTTTCTCAGAATGTTTTTAAATAATTAAGGGAAATGATACATTTCAGTTAGAAGTTAGCAAAAATAGATGCAATTTTTTTTCCCATTCAAGATGACAGACTCTGTGAAGTCTATTCATGAACGTTGTCTTCTTGAGGAGGGTCTGTAGACCCCAGGTTAAAATGCTCTGATATAAAGGAAAGTCTATATATTAACTTTCCCTTGCGCTTTTTCTCCATCCCTTGCTTTCCCACCCCTGAAGTCTGAGTGAAATAGATGAGATAAACACTTGGGATATTAGGGAAAGACATGTGCCTCTACATATCCCCAGTTATTTCTTCTCTTGGCCTAGAAGATACTTTCTGCCATAGGATCCAAAGTGCAGAAGAAAAGAAAGTGTTTCCAAGGAGGAGATGCTGTGCTGCATGCCTGTTGGTCATACCAGTCACAGAGAGAGAGAGAGGTTTTGTCAACCTTTGAAATGACACTTTTGGTGTGTTCATTGCCATAACAGTTGCTGCAGACTCTATCTGATTTGACCAGAATCAGCCAGACCTGAGATATGGACCAGGGTCAGAAGCCTACTGGGACTATGGGAGGCAGTACTTTGGGGGTAGAGTCAAGACAGAGGCAAGATGTAGTCAGGATACTTTGAGAACCATGTCAATGGCAAGAAAGAGAAGGGCAAATTTCTCTTATACAATGTTTCCTTGTTCCCCACTGATACAGGCACCTAACCCTTGAAAAGATGTCTTAGACTAGGGGTGGGGAACCTGTGGCTTTGGGGCCACATGTGGCCCTCTAGGTCCTCAAGTGCAGCCCTTTGATTGAATCCAAACCTCACAGAACAAATCTCTTCTGTAAAGTTTGGATTCAGTCAAAGGGCTGTACTTGAGGACTTAGAGGGTCACATGTGACCTTGAGGCCACAGGTTCCACACCCCACACTATTCTTTTCCCTAATCCTTTCTCCTAATCCCCTGAGAATGGCAAAGGTGATTGGGAAGAGTGATGGGAATGATCAATTGAAAATTCCAAGGAGTAGCTTACACATTTTCTTTATATAATGAAATCTATGTGGCTACACTGTTAGTTACCTATATAAGAATAGGAAAAGAGATAGTTGTGAATGAGCTGAGACCTTCAAAGAGGAAATGAAGACTAAAGCAGAGATGAGAAATTTTCCCATATTAGTAGTTTTGGAGCATATTCTGTATCATATTCCTAGATCTGTATTGAACCTGGGACGGTAAGCATCTCTGTCCCTGGCTAATTCATTATTGAAGTGACAATCTAGGGAAAAGTAGAACAGTGAGCTGAGTGCAGGTTGTTGTTGCTTGTGTGGTATCTCAAGTGTCACTTGGGAAAATCCATCAAGTTCAGGTCCCACCTGAATTCCCTGCCACAACTGTTTGAATGATGATGAAACAGACACGGATGATCCTGAGAGGGAAGAAGAGGGAGAACAGCTTAAGATATTGATCGAGTTGCACAGAAAAGCCACTAACCAATTCAAAATAAAAAGACATACCTACAAAATACAAATATAGACTGTATGAACATATAAAATGCTGTACAAAACATAGAAGCAATAGAAGACAAAGCAAAATCGGTCCAAAGGAGGGGCATGAATCTCTAAAAGGATTGCTAGGAGAACTAAAACCTTAAATGAGTTAGGGCTTGGGAGAGAGTGCTAAGGAAAACCAAAAAACATTAAAAATACTGTGTTGGAGGAAAGAGGAATATAGTAGGTGGGAGGATGGGGTGGAAAGGGAAGATAATAACAGAAAGTTGTAGACAGCAGGGAAGGAACTGGTAGATGAGAAAAGCTTGGAGATTACAGAGAAAGGATAAATGTCTACATACATTCATGCACACAAAGTATACATTCATAATATATTTCAGTGTATATATATTTATGTTTGTATGTAATATATATGATACATTTGTACAAATATACACATAGATATTTAATATGTATATTCATGTCTGTATCTTGTACAGGTAGTGTAGATGAACGATAAGTTGGTCCAAAAGTTGAAGAGAGGGAGGAAATTAGGTGGATCACTGGGAAAATTGCAAAGTACAATTGACATTTGTAAGATATTGGCGGCCTTGAAAACTATCTTCTTAGCACCAATATTCTCTTAGTAATGCAAAATGACTAAAAGTCATGGACCGTAATCTAAGAAGAATCATAATTGCATAGAAAAATTTATGGTCAGTTTGGAAAGGCTGCAAATATTACAAATGATCACTTGTGCATTGAAAAGTGACATAAAACACATGAAAAGCATGAATGATCCCAAAAGAAGATGACAGATTAATAACTTGAGTGCAGCATGGGTACCCACAAAATATTAAAAGAATCATTGGAAGACCTCCAGTACACTGAATAGTGGATCATCTCTGGAGAATTTGCAGAAAGACATGGACAAGAATTGTATCTGATGAGAAAAAACGGAAGAATATAGATTTTCATCAGTTGAGCGAAACACTAATGAGATTGCAAATATATTTTATTTTCCTACATATGTAAACCAATTTCCAAACTCATTTGGAAAGGTCCTTCTCACTAGTGGAAAATGATTGCTGAGTGCTTCCTGTCCAGTACTCCCTTCTGAAGAAAGCAGACCAACAAGTCTCATGACCCCTCTCAATCTCTTGCAATCTCTCAAAGTCCTTCTAAAAGGAATCAAAGTATTCTTTGGAGAAGGGTAGATGGAAGGACCTTTTGACAGATTTATGTTCACATGCAATCTACATGGGCAACACACACATACACACACCCTACAATATACGTATACATATATTATTTACTGATGAATAACTCCACAAACTATTTGTTCAACTTATTGCTGGAACATTATATATTTATTCACTTTTTAAAAAAATGAGTATAATTAGGCTTTTTTCTTGAATGACTGGATTTCACCAAGGAGGTTTTGTAGTGTTCTGTGACTTTGAATAATGAGTCCAATGTCAGTTGCAATTAAGAATATGTGCAGAACCTCACTTTCATTAGAGAGTCCTTTGATTTGGATTCTGTATAGGAAATGATCAATTTCCCACTTTAGATGAGCACATGCTTCCCTATGAATAATATATATATGTATATATATATATAAATATGTAAAACAATAGCTTATTGAACTGAGTTATTTCCATTTTCTCATCTGACAAAGAATCATATTTGAAAAAAACATGTGAAAGCATATTCAAATTTCCCTTTTCAATTCAATTGGAAACACTAAAAATAATTTTTTATCTTGTCTAAAATTCTTTATAGATGTGTCCTTTCAGGAAAATGTACAAAAGTCTAAGAATGAAGGCTAATGTTCTGAAATTGGGATTGCTGGTAGAAACCCAATTTAGAAGGACTATCTCATATATAGTTTAGATTATTGCTTTCCTCACCCCTAAAGTGTTTTGGGGTATGGTCCACCTGAGGCAGTGGCCTCTTTTCCTTTCAGTGGTTAAGATCTTGATCATAGAGAAAAAGTTTTTTTAATTCCTTAGAGGAATGGTCAAGGAAGAAATCAAGTGGTTTTGGTTAAGATTAAGCTGTTGTTCTAGAATGTTGATCCCCAAGCTGCATTTTAACATTTAACTTATTTTAAACATGTAACATCTCCCTAGCTCAAGATTCCTACAAATTGTCTTGGAGAGAGATGTCAGAAGCTATTGGGGGACTATGCCAGTTTGGACATTTTTTTCTTGCTAAATTAGAAAGATTTAATAGAATAAGGATAAATTAAATTGGTTTTTGTCTCATAGATTTATGCCTAAAATAAAGAATGCAGTGTGTTTTTTATTGCTACTACTCGTAGTAACTGTTTGAAATATGTTAATTCATTATTGGTAACAATATTCTTTACAGACTGGGATAATATAACATAATGTTCTGTATATGTGTGAGTGATTTGGTGCATTTTCACATGAACACACACACACACACACAACATCATACCTGTGAGCAAAGCAGTTCTGGAGGGTTGGGAATAAAATCACTCCTTGAAATTTAATGCTGAATGTTATGGGCTACTTGTCCCATCAGGACAACCCAAATTTCCCAGTAATACTTTAAAAACAAAGCCATCAGTAATAAATTATCTTACCTCAGTTTTCATCTTATTTTCCTTCTTGCAAATCTTTCAGGGAGCTGGCATGGCATAGTGGAGAGAGTCCTGAATTTTAAGTCATGGGGCTTAGGGTTTAAATCCTCACCCTGGCACTCATTAGTTGTGTGACCATGGTGCTTAACCTTTCAGCCCCAGCCATTTCTCTAAGATTATAAGTATAAATGGATTGTGATGTGCCTTAGTGAATAATTTCTCACACCAATGAGATTACAGGTCATTAACATGTATCTTTCATAAAGATCAGAGTGTAGACTAATTAGCTATTAGTCTATAATAGCTGTCTAGACTGTAGAGAAATAGCATTGACTACCTATTCTCTCCATCTCCTTTGATCACAGAAAAGGTGCAACTGAGGTCCTACGTCAAGTTTCATCTTACCATTTCAATCTCTCACTTTTTAAGGGAGACACTCCATATCAACTAAGATAGCTTTTTTTTTTTTATTGTAGTGCCTCAGATGTTTCAATTTCAGAGTCATCGTCATGATGCTCCTTGTAATGCACTCCACCCTCCTTTTGGGGCAGGGAGTATCTTTTATTTCATCTTTATGTGCTGCATACAGCTGGTGCTCAATTAAATATTTATTGTATAAATTGGCAGAATTGAATGTAATGGGCATTCAAGTAGAAGGTGACAAAATAGAACAGGTCAGTCTGTTGCTACTGACTTGGAGATGTACCAAATGTCAAGTTTTTAAGGGACTGCTATGGTGACTTGATAGCATTTTTTCCCTCTGTCATCACAAGAATAAAGATGATTATAGTTTAAGAAATAGGAAATCATTCATTATTGAAATGGAGACATTCCTGAATCAGTGTCTGGGCATTATCAAACCAACAACTTATTAGAACAAAAATAAAGCTTGGTACAAAAGTACTAGAAAGAATAATAGTAAAAACCAAAAGATTTGTGCAACTGAAATGCAGTGGGGTTTAGACAGAAGAAAGGATACTGGTAGACTATAAGAATTTCATATAGAAGTTTAACTGATATAAATCAGTTGCCACAATAAAAAGATCAAAAGAGCCTAAAAACACTGTATTCAGCAACTAACTTGTCTAAGTGAGGTAAATGGTAAAGGCAAGTTGTTTTTCTCCTGTGAACTTTGGTCTCTCCATTTATAAGATTAGAAGTTTGGGTTAGATTATTCTAAACTCCCTTTTGGTTCTATGTCTATAATCCTATTATAACAGGCCTGGCCTTCATGAAGCCAGCCCACTTGTAGTGTCTCTAACATAGTAGGTATTTAAGTGCTTAAAAAAACATGATTATTAAATTGAATTTTAGAAAAATCATTATGTTAACTATGAACAAACTCAAGTCATCCAATATTTTACCAACATTCTGGGTACATGGGGTGGAGTAGTCCATTTCGGGAGTTTTTGCAACTGAGATATTCCTTAAAACCCTCTGGTTATCCAGAAAGTAGCTTCAGCCCTGGAAGAAGCTGGCTCAACAAAGACTGAATGCCAGCCATGTGCTAGCTTTGTACAAGGCAAAGGATTAGATGCAGTTCCTGCCCCTTGGACCCATTGTAAAAGCACCAGATCAGTGGTTTCTGAAAAATGAATAAAACAAGCTCTTTAAAGAAATCTGAGTTTTGATTCTTTTCTGACACCTCCATCAGGGATTTGATATTTTGGCCAGAGATAAACCGTAAAGGGTAACAGGCTGTCATGGAGAAATAAGAAAGAAGCCAATCTAGAGACCGAGAGTCTTTATCATAGAACAGGGAAGTCATTTATAGGTGGCTCACAAAGATTGCATAAACTAATCCTCTCTGTGGAAAATGTCACAGCCAATAACCGGTTCTTCTGTGATTGAGGTTTTCAAGGTAGTTTTGTTGATTTCTAGCAAGTATATGTTTTGTGGGGGCACTCACAGTATGAACTTGAAAAAAAATGGGAAAAAAGCAATCAAAATAGGCAGTTGCCAAGTAGAGGCCCGCCATTTTTCTATTCAGTAATTTATATGGTAGACACTGGTAATGCCCTTAGCCAGGAGTTGTTTTGATAGTTTTATTTGAAAATGATTGCTCATTATTGTAAATGGGGCTGATAGATACAATGAGTTTCATTGGAGAGATTCCCTCTTGGTAGTTATGCTTCGCCACAACCATACAGAATAATAGGACAGAAATGCCAAGAAAGCTGTCAGAAATAAATGTTTGGCTCAGTGGAGAAGGATTTCTCTAAAATGACTTTTTGAATAAAATTTCCTGCTAGTTTGAGTCTGTGAATTTTTCCCATTTCCATATTCTGACAAAGACTGGTAGCATAGACCCATCTGATGGGATAAATAGAATTAAATCTGAATGCTTCCTTGAACTATTGTGAAGCTTATTCTGAAAAGCCTAGAGAATTGTTTTGAGGGGGCCAAAAGGAAAAATAGCTTGGTTATATACAGTCCTCTGAGAAATCCCTTCTAGAACTGCAACTAGCAGTTTTGGTGCCTGAGACAAGCATCACAAAATGCATCTGGGCAAATAAGGGATGGGGAGGAGAACTTGGGACATAATACCCTGTTGGGGTACAGATTTTGGAAGGGGAACAGAGATTCGGGACATTTTGAGGCTGCTGCCAAAATGAATGTCACCTCGAGGGGAAGCAGGACAGGACCAAGATAGGGAGGTAAAGTCACAGGGGGATGAGCATTCCCTATTTTAGTTATTCTTGCTAAGTATGTGTTAAACTTCCTACCTGTTGAAGAAGTATAAGTGTTGCAGGTACCCTCCAAATTTCAGTGCTCTGGGACAAAACTCTGACTGCTTTATCCACTATAGATCTGATACCTATTTCTTTTATTACTTTGTCCATTGATTTATGAATACCAAAGTTAATTGCTGACATACACCTGACACATAAATATGTTCTTTTGGAATGAATGATTATATTGATGGATAGGGCATCAATACGTTTACAGCATATTTGTACTTAAATTTTTTTAAGGGCACATGTGGACCCAGTGATAGTTTTCATTATCATTTAGATATATCAGAATGTAATTGGACAGGTCTAGAAGGAAGAAAAAGCAGATTAGAGGTTCTTAACTTTTTTGTTTCATAGGTAATGGTTTTAAATGCATAAATTATATATCAATTGCATATAATTACAAAAAAGTGGTTTTAATTTTTTCCCTATCCAAGTTCAGAGACTCCCTAAAATCTGGGGACCTATGGACCCTAGGTTAGAAACCTCTGAGATAGAGTGTTTCCAAAATTTGTTAAAAATTGAAGTATAATATATAATCCATATCAAATTGCTTACTATCTTAGGGAGGAGGGAGAGAGGGAGGAAGAGAGAAAGTTTGGAACTTAGAATTTTATGTAAAAAAATGAATGTTAAAAATTGTCTTTATGTGTGATTGGAAAAAATTAACACTATTTAAAAGAAAAAGTGTATAGAATAGTTCTGAGATACATTGGATTCAGTGCCTTTAAGGAGGCAAATAAGTATTATTATCTACATTTTGTAGAAATAAGAAACCAGTTGCTGGAAATATTTCTGCTAAGTAGGTACCCCCAAACATAAAATTTCCATTTAGAAAAGAACAGGAACAAAGAAAAAAGTTAAAATATGAGGCTCCTGAAAGGTAGAGTGGGATGCTATGATAAGAGATGAGAAAATGTTAAGCAACCAATATCAGAAAAAAAAAATATTGGAATCCACTTCTAAAGTTGGATGGCCTTTTTCTTCTTAAATAAAGATTCCTTTACTCTGTGGAAAACAATGAAATGTTTCTTAATAATATCTCATAGAAGGAAAAAAATTGTAAGTTACCATAATACAAATATCCAGCTATTCTGGAAAAATGAAATTACTTCTGAAATGTTTCCATTTCAAAGTCTCCTGTGGATTTGAAAGACTGAATGGAAACCTTATGGTAAGAAATAATTTCCTAGTAGTTTGTATTTATGTAGCCTTTATAGTTTATAAAGCACTTTTGCAACTTAACTTCGTTGATCATCTCAACCATGACATTGGGTAGGTAATGTGAATATTATTAAACTCATTTTACACTTAAGAAAATCAACACGGAACAGCTATTGCTCTGCAATTTATAATTGTAATAATATAATATATAATTATGACAAATATAATAATAACAGCTAGCATTTGTATGTACTCAAATGTTTCCAAGGTACTTTACATCTCATTTTATTCTCACAACAACTCTGGGAGGTAGGTGTTATTGTTATTTTCATTTTACAGATGGGGAAACCTAGACAAGAGGAGGTTAATAGAGATAGTAAGTTTGTCAGGTGAAATCTGAACCTGAGTCTTCCTGAATCTAGTTCCAGCACTTCATCCACTTTACTGCCTTTCTGCTTTATAGTCTTTAAAAATTTCTTGGGACACAGTGGTTAAGTGACTTGCCCAAGGACACATAGCAAGTACTTACTGGAGACAGGACTTGAACACAGATCTCTTTATTCTCTACAACGTGATGTCTCTTTATATGGGTTTGTTACAAAAGATATTTAACACAGGTTTGTGTAATTGAATTGGATATTTACCAGTGTAACAGATGCATTTCTTTGAATAAAATGTTATGACCTGTTAATCTATTTGTGGTTATTAAATCATTTTGTCCTGTCTGACTTTTTGGCAATTAGATGGGGCAGTAGATAGAGTGCTGAGCCTGGAGTCAGGAAGACCTGAGTTCAAATCTGGCCTTAGACATTTACTAGCTCTATGACCCTGGGAAGTCACTTAACCCTGTTTGCCTCAGTTTCCTAATCTGTAAAATGAACTGAAGAAGAAAATGGCAAAACGCTCTAGTATCTTAGCCAAGAATATCCCAGATGAGGTCACAAAGAGTTGGACATGATTGAAATGACTGAACTGACTTTTGGTGGCCCTATTTTAATGGAGTTTTCTTGGCAAGGGTACAAAAGTGGTTTGCTATCTCCTTCTCCAAACCAATCTGCGGTCATTTGTACGATGCTGAGAATTTCCAAGAATGTAGAACGTATTTTGGAGAGAGTGAGGAGAGAGTGAGAATGGAATCTGTTTCTCACTTCAATGGCTATTAACTTGGATTTTTTTTCATTCCATGGCCATTGCCTTTCCTCAGTTGTTGTCAGGGGTGGAGTGGGGATCCAAATGATCCTATCTCTTCTCAAAGTGAGAAGACCTTCAGTGCTAAGCACTTGTGTTCCCCAAAGGCAGTCAGTGTATATATGTATTAAGCACGTATTATGTGCCAGATACTGTGTTAAACACTGAGGATGAGAAAAAAATAGTCCCTACTCTCAAGGTGCTTACAATTTAATGGAGGAACATGGCATGCAAAAGAAACTGAGAAGGGCAAGAAGAATGATGGAGATGGAGAGAGAACCTTTCCTGGAGTCATGAAGACCTGAATTCAAATCTATCCTCAGATACTTCCTAGCTCTGTGACCCTAGGCAAGTCTTAACCTCTTTTTGCCTCAGTTTTCTTAGCTGTAAGATGGGGATAATAATAGTGTCTATCTCCCAGGGCTGTTGTAAGGATCAAAAGAGATAATGATTGTAAAACACTTAGTGCAATGTCTGGCACATAGTAAACACTGTGTGTGTCTGTTCTTTGTTGCCAAAGAAGACCACACCATCAGAGAAATGATGACATGACTTGCACTTGACTTTGCTTTGAGTGAGGGAGGGCTATAAAGGTCACCAGCCTCACTTCTCCTCCAGAGCCATCTGAATCCAGTGACCAGATTTTCATAAGGATGCCTGGAGATGACCCAGGATGAGGCAACGAGGGTTAAGTGACTTGCCCAAGTCACAGCTAGTGGGTGTCAAGTGTCTGAGGTGAGATACGAACTCAGGTCCTCCTGACTCCTGCACTGGTACTCTATCCACTGCACCAACTAGCTGCCCTTATAGTAAACACTATATGAATGCTGGATATTATTATTGTGGTTATTATTAGGAGGGCTTGAAGTGTTATTATTAACAGTTATCTATCGTGGAGAAGATTCATAGTACGTAGGCTTCTATTTCCCTTTTTTTTTTTTTTGGCTATTTGAGAATCCTTTTTTTTTTCTTCCCAACTCAATATTGCCAGTTGACTTCTGTTTGGTGCTCAAGCTCTAAGTAGAAGTGAAGTGTGTCAATTTAATGAGCTCTGTCTTAGCAGAACAATAGACTGGATACTAGGTTCTGATTTCATGCAGAGCTTGTGATTGTTATGAAAATAGCTGGGAGAAAATGCCTTGCTGTGACATGTTTGGAGTTAATTCCTGAGAGAGAGAGAGAGAGAGAGAGAGAGAGAGAGAGAGAGAGAGAGAGAGAGAGAGAGAGAGAGAGAGAGAGAGAGAGAAAGAGAGAGAGACAGAGACAGAGAGACAGAAGAGACAGAGAGAGAAGGTGGAGCGCCAGTGAAAGCGAGGAAATACTTCTGGGTAGATAATGTTAAGATGTAGTGAGAAAAGCTACCTAAAGTGGTTGTACATGTAATATTTATATTAAACTTTGTCAAACATAGGTAAGAACAGTAATTCACATTTATGTAGAATTTTTAAGTTGATAAAGCACATTTCTCACAATAGGATGTAGTCAATAAGTTATACTGGTTTTATAATTCCCGCTATGACAGAACTCCCTTCACCCATGCAGATTTTAACCCATCTATAATTTAGTAGATACCTATTAAGAGATTTGCTTATGGGAGGGTAGTTTACTCTTCTCATTTTGCAGATGGAGAAACTGAGATTTGGAGAGATTCATGACTCATTTGAATGTCAGAGCCAAAACTTGAAGCGAGACATCCTTTGTGCTTTTTTTCCCATTCACTAGTCAAACTCAGCTATCTGGATGAACTCTCACATTATTATGGTTAGAAATATGAAACCAATACTGACAACGTAATAATGATTTCAGCAGAAAGTGAGGCATCAGTCCATAAGCGGCACAGTTTTCTATGATGAATAATAGTAATGTTCCAGTATCAATCACTGGAGCAATACGTAGGTCTCATTCATTGCAATCAGAACATTTGTTTATTAGAAACTTTCTTTGGTACCCCTGTGTTTGAAGATGGTAGAGTCACTATGTGACAGTACATGTCCATATGCTTAAGTTCTTTTACCCATAGAAAAGGGGTGATGGCTTTGACTAAATTTAGTATTGAGAGACACGTGAAGTTCAATTGATGGGTGAATTGGACAGAAACTTTACTTCCTCATTGAAGGACCAAGCAAGATAAAAAGTATGTAAAGGGGGGCTTTTCAACCTTGAAATACTATACAAATATAGACTGCTTCATCATGGTAATTATTTTTAGGGCATCACATCTTTTTTTGCTGTATCTGTTAGGCATAATTTAACTATAATTTGTATTTATAGAACACTCTATATACATAATTTTTGAAAAAAATAATTTATTTTTAGTTTTCAACTTCCACTTTTATGACATTGTGAGTTCTAAATTTTTCTCCCTCCCCATGATGGCATACAATCTGATATAGGCTATTCATGTACAATTATATTAAACATTTCCACATTAGTCATGTTGTGGAGGAAGAATCAGAACGAAAGGGAAAAAACACAAGAACAAAAAAAAAGAAGAGAAAATAATATGCTTTGATCTGCATTCAGACTCCATAGTTCTTTCTCTGGATGTGGATAGCTTTTTCAATCATGAGTCTTTTGGAATTGTCTTAGATCATTGCATTACTGAGAAGAGCTAAGTTTATCAAAGTTGGTCGTTGCATGATGTTTCTGTTGCTACGTACAATGTCCTCCTGGTTCTGCTCACTTGACTCAGCATTAGTTCATATAAGTCTTTCCAGGTTTTTCTGAAATCTGACTGCTCATCATTTCTTATAGAATGATAGTATTCCATTGCATTCATATGCCACAACTTGTTCAACCATGTGGGCTGAATTTTCCAATTCTTTGCCAACTCAAGAAGAGCTTCTATAAAAATTTTATGCATCTTTATTTAGTCAATAAACATTTATTAAACACCTACTATATTGTAGGCATTGTGCTAAGTACTGAAGATACAAAGGAAAGGTAGAGACAGTTTCTGTTTTCAAAAAAACTCCCAGTCTGATGGGGACAAGACACACAAACATCTATCTGCAAACAAACTAGAGACCTTGCACAGCCCTCGCTCACTCAAAACGAAGTCAAGTGCAAGTCATGTCATTATTTCTCTGATGCCATGGTCTTCTTCAGCAATGAAGGATGAACACAAGAGACAGCATAAATAGAAAATAATCAACAGAGGAAAGGCACTTGAATTAAGAGGGATTTGGAAAGGTATCCTTGAAAAGGTGGGGTTTTAGCTGGGAATTGAAGGAAGCCAGGGGAACCAGGAGCTAAAGATGAGGAGGGAGAGCATTCCAGGCACAAGGACAGCTAGTGAAAACAACCAGAGTTGGGAGATGAAGTATCTTGTGCCAGGAAAAACAAGGAAGCCAGAGTCACTTGATTAAAGAGTGCAGAGTGGAGGATTGGTAAAGTATAAGAAGACTAGAAACGTAGGTTATAGAGGGCTTTGAATGTCTTTTTAGATTATAGAGCAAAAGTCTGAAAGGACCACAGAGGCCAATTAATTTAACCTCCTCATTTTACTGTTGAGGAAACTATGATGCAAGAAGGTTAAATGATTTATCCAAGGATGCACAGGTGGTTAACATCAAAGGCAAGATTTGAACTCATATTCTATTCCTTTAGGACCATTGTTTTCCCTACTATGTTATTTCATTTGGTCCTGTAAAGAAGCCTTGTAGAGTAGTGAGGATATCATCACACCAATTTTACAGATGAATAACAAATTAAAATGGTTAAGTAACTTGTTTGAAGATTCATAGCCCATTGATAGTGCAGCTGTTAAGTGTTTCATACCTAAAGGTAGCCAGGTGACTTAGTGTATATAGCATTGGGGTGGCCTTGAGTCAGGAAGACCTGAGTTCAAATCCAACATCAGATATTTGTTAGCAAGTCACTTGATATCTGTCTTCCTCAGTTTTCTCAAGTGTAAAAGGGGTACAATAATAGCAACTACTTCTCAGGGTTATTGTGAGGATTAATGGAAATGGTATTTGTAAAGCATTTTTACCTAGAATACAGTAGGTGCTTAATAAATGCATGTTTCCTTTCTTCTTTTCAGTCAAGACCGAAATACAGGTTTCCTTATACTAAATATGAGATGCATTTGATTTGTCTCATTGCTCTCTGAAAAAAAAAACTCTTCTTTAGATCAGTAAGTACAATGACAAGTTTATGGTTGAAAGGACTTGTGTCCAGAGAAAGAATTAATGTTGTCTGAATACAAACTAAAGCATACTATTTTCTCCTTCCTTCCTTCCTTCCTTCCTTCCTTCCTTCCTTCCTTCCTTCCTTCCTTCCTTCCTTCCTTCCTTCCTTCCCTCCCTCCCTCCCTCCTTCCTTCCTTCCTTCCTTCCTTCCTTCCTTCCTTCCTTCCTTCCTTCCTTCCTCTTCACAAAATGGCTAATATAGAAATGTTTTACATAATTGCACACATATGACCTATATCACATTGCTTACCATCCCAGGGAGGGAGTGATAGAATTTGGAACTCAAAACCTAAAAAAAGTAACTAATGTTAAAAATTGTTTTATACATAACTGGGAAGAAATAAAACATTATTAAAATAAATAAATAAAATAGCAAAAAAATAGAAAAGCAATTTGATTCAACTACATTGTCTCTCATCACATTAATCACCTATAAACCTTATAATAAAAAATCTGTTTAATGGTTTTCCCATTCAACTCTTAAAAAAACTTCTAATTATTCTCTGTTCTTTATAGAATGAACTACAAACTTCTTCATCTGACATCTAATATGCTCCACAATTTAGCCCAAATACTTTTTATGGAATCATAGACTAGGAGTTAAGCATGACCTTAAAAGGCCATGGAGTCTTGAAACTGAGAAAAATAAAATATTGTTTTATAAAATGAAATATTATTGTATACAATATTATTAAAATAAATCAAATAGCAAAAATAAGAGTTATTTGTTGATGGAGTTACTGCTCACATGGTAGTAAGAGAACACAGTAAATTTCTCTTATCTGGTATTTTACCTGTTGAAATTCACAAAATGAACAGAATGGACTAGAAGATCTTTAAGGCTTCTTCCAATGATAAATCCTTGGTAGAGATGGTGTGGGAGGGTGGGTCTCAGATGAACCTGCCTTTATTTTCTTCCCTCTTTTTCATACTTTATCTGGAGTATTATGTTCTGTTCCGGACACTATGTTTTAGAAAGGACCTTTATAAGTTGAAAAATGTCCAGAGGAAGACAACCAGGATGGCAAAGGACTTTGAGATAATGCCTCTTGGAGATTAGTTGAAGGATGTAGACATCTGGAAATTAGAAGAATTAGAGAATTTGCTAAGGGAGAATGATAGCTGACTTCAAGTATTTGAAAGGGTTTTACCTGTAAATAGCATTAGAATTTAAAATCCTTGAAGTCAGGTGCTGTTTTGTTTTTGCTTTCATATTCCCAGCATTTGGCATACATCCTGGCATATAGTAGATGTTAAATAAATCTTGATTGATTGATTGACTGGTGGTCTTCATGAGCAACAGTTGCCAAAAAGAAATCATCCTATGGTGCCTGACCTTCTGATGACAAGCCTCTCCCAAAATAGCTTTTTGTTGTTTGTCAGAACTTGCTAGAGTTTTCATAGTTGGCATAGCCTTCAAGAATATGAGATTACCTTCATGCCACAAAGGGGCATCAGAGAAGAATTTTAATGTGGGTATAAGGCAACAAAAGATAATATGCTAATACATTGATCAACCTTCCTAAAAGGAATTAGCAAAAGTATTTTGAAAGCACAGAAAGTAATTAAAAAATCTGTCTTTTAATTATCTTAATGGAGAGCATTTGTAGAAAGAAAATATCAGTTATCTCAAATGAAGTATCAAAAAGCCAACGTCAAATTTCTGAAGAAAAGTGGCTAGTAAAAAGGATGAAGTGTGAATTTGCTTTTTAATATTCTCCTAGAATTTCAATTTCTTGATGTTATGGCAAAGATGACAAACATTTTAAGAAAATCTCAGTAGCTAAATAAAATACATGACACATGACTGAGGGATTGGGTGAGTGAGGGATTACAAAAACATGAATCTAGTCATAAGATCTACAGCTGGAAGAAAGTGCAGAAATTACCTAACCAAAACCTTTATTTTACTTTTGAGGGAACTGAGGCCAGAGAATTTGTCACTTGCCTGAAGACCTTGCATTTAATTTAAAATGCAATTTTTTAACAGCATAGATTTGGATGTACTGCAGTGCAGCTCTCATCTTCCAAACATTACTGGATTAATTCAATAAAAGTTTAACATAACATCACAATGTAAACTTAGTGTTATTTCTGTTTCACAGTATGTTATAAAGGGGTGGCACTAGTAGTCTGTTTATGTGGTCATTACCAATTTGTGATATGATAAATATTTATTAAGCATCTGCTATGAGTCAGGTACTGTGCTAAATGCTAGGGATACAAAAAACAAATAAAAGGACTATCCCTGCCCTCAAAGAGTTTATAATATAATGATGGAAGATAATAGATGAAAGGAAACTGAACAATGGGTTGGAGGATGGGGAAGGAAGGCACCAGAAAGGGACATGATGATGAGAGTGGAATTTAAACCCATCAGAGCAGCTGGTGGCAAATGAAGAGAAGGTTAAGCTTTTGAGCCCTTTAGAAAGGAAGGCTATGGGAAGAGTTTTTGCTCCACCCTCCAAGGCTCCCATCAGAGGGACATAAACAACTGAGTGCATAGGTGGTGTAGTAAGTAGATACAGTGCTCAGGCCTGGAATCAGGAAGACCTTAGTTCAAATCCAGCTTCAAACCCTTGCTAATTGTGTAACCCTTGACAAGTCAATTGATCTGTCTGCCTCAGTTTCCTCAAACGAAAAATAGGGACTGTTTCATTATTATTGTTATTAAATAATTAATAAATATTATTTCTTTTTATTATTAAATAGCACCTAGCACCTAGGGTTACTGTGCAGATTAAATGTGATAATAATTACAAAGTGCTCCTTAGTATAGTGCCTGGCACATAGTAGGTACTATATAGATGTTAGCTATTACTAATATTGATGACGTGTCAGTACCAACGCTGAAGCAATCTCCATGACAATGAGTTTAGTGGTGTGAAAAGTCTTCCTCTCTACCCTTCCACTCCTTTCTGTTCCCTCTCCTTCCCTTCCTTTCATCACTGAGAGAAAGATGTCACTTGCAATCATCAGTTAACAAGCCTGTTATCTATTGAAAAAAAAAACAAAGGACAAAATTGTCAAAATATAGACCCTGCAGCAGAAGGAGTCACTCTTCTGATTGGAATTGTGCCTTTAGCTCTTACTTTTGGTACCTTTCTGAGTCTTGATTTCCTCATTTGTAAAATGGTGATAATAATGCTGTAGTGCTCATCCTGTGTCCTGTATCCAGGATTGGTACAGATCAAATGAAATAAGCATTATGTTATTATTATTTTAAATTGTATTTATAAATAGGCATAATTAGTGTGGTATAGTAGAGAGAACACCAAACTTGCAATTGAAGAACCTAGGTTTAAGTCAAGCTTGACTTGTGTAAGCTATATGACCTTGGGTCAGTCACTGCTCTCAACTCAAGATTTTCATCTATAGAACTAGAAAATTATTCTTTTGCTACAAAATTGATGTATAAAGGTCTATATAAATATGCTTTTTGAAATTCCAAGCATAAAAGACCCTGAGATTATTTTTATTTGCCGTGGTTAGTCTGAAATCAGCTCACTGAAATGTAATTACTGGCCTATTTCTGAGTCAGGCAGAACAAGGCAGGGACTTGACTAGCTGGGGCTGGGATGGGGGAGTGAGATAGGGTGTGTTTTCTGAGGAAGGACTTTACATGAATTGGAAATTTGGAGGGAATGGGGGACAAGTCTGGTCTTTGGTAAAATTTTGTAATAAGTGATTTTTTCTTCAATATTCTCTCTTTTTGGTTCTCCTCTCCTTTGCCTTCTGCCAAAATTTGTTGCCCCTATTTCCTCCTACTCAACAACCTTCTCCTTGAATTGTCTCATGCTTCAAAATTACCCTCTGACTTTCTGAAAATCTCCTATTTCCTTAGTTTTAAGTTTTAGAAGGGCAAATTGATTCTACTACATTGTCTCTTGTCATATTAATCTCCTATAAACCTTATAATAAATAATCTGATTAATGATTTTTCCATACCACTCTTTGAAAAGCTTCTACTTACTCTCTATTGCCTATAAGATGTATTACAAATTTCTTCATCTGGCATCTAATGTGCCCTAATACTTTTATAGGATCAAAGATTTAGAGTTAGAAGTAGCCTTAAAAGGATATTAAGTCTAACCCTGTCATATTAGGGGAGGCAGAAACTGAGGCACAAGAATGCTAAATGACTTGCCCAGGATCATTCAGGTAATGTGTCTGACACAGGATTTGAACTTGGGTCTTCCTGACTTCAAGTCCAATGTCCTATCTATTATGCCATAGTGCATTTCTAACATTACCAAATATTGTTCTCTACATTCTCTATTTTAGTTGAAGTGAACTACTAATTTTTTTCTCAATTTATTCTGTCATACTTGCCTTTGAACCTTTGTGGAAACCTCTCCCCATTACTGGAATGCACTTGTCATTTCTACCTGTTGAAATACTTCTTTTCCTTCAAGATAGAACTCAGACACCTATCTGCCATGAAACTTTCCTTATTTTTCCCAGCTGGGGCTTATACCTCCATCTCAAAATTTCTTTGAGTACCTTCCCCAGATTTCTCCTTTCCCTTCTAAATATTACCCTTAGTGGATTGTAAACTTCATGAGTGGCAGAATCCTCTGTGTGTGTGTGTATTTAGTTTTTGCATCCCCAATGTCTACCATAACACTTTGTCTATAGCAAGTACCTGCTCAGTGTTCATTGAATTGCATGGAACCAGCCTTTCTGAGCTAGTTATCTATTTTCTTTTCTTCTCTCACTCAGAAAAATTGGGAATACTAATTTTAGGAAACTCTGTCTGACACACTCACCTCTGGGTATTGTGAACTGACACAGGGCAAACATTGTGGAAATAAAGTGATCCACTTTTCCCTGGGATCATGGCCAATCTAAGCCCTTTTCTTTTTTTGCCCCAAAATAGTCCCAGAAGATTTTACAAAAAAACCACCATAATTTAATTTACTTGAATGTTACCATGACTATGATAAAATTATGCATGGTATTAAATACGTCAAATTAACTTTATTATTTAATTTTCACATTACACTTTGCTTATATGCCTGTAGCCCCATTGCAATATTCACAAAGCCTATGGTGGCTATGAATATGCCAGCACAGTTCTGAATTGCAAAATATAACAGATTCTCCACATGCAAGACAGAGCCAAAACATTTATTCAGACACCAGAAAGCCAAATCCCAACACCAGAAAATCAAATCCATTGTAGCAACAAAGAAATCCATCCTAGTAACCAAGAAGTCTACACATAGTATCAGGCCTTCCCACAAACAGGCTCCCCTAAGCAAAGTGCCCTTCTCTCACTCACAGCCAGCTACCTGCTTCCTCTGTCCTTCCCAGCTCTGACTCATCTGACCAACTTCCTCTCAGCTCTGCTCTAGCTCCGCCTCTTCCTGTTCCACCTTTCCTGCTCCACCCTTTCCTGTTTCACCCATTCAGCAAGCTCCTCCCACCACATATGACTCAAACTCCTGTGACTTAGGCTTCCATGTGACTTAAGCAGGTCACATAGACTTATTAATTTTAGGATGGGAAAGGTCTTCCCATTCCATTAAAATACATTAATTCCATTAAAAATACATAAACAATACAATGCCACATGCTCATTTTCTTAATTTGAGGTTCATGTAGAATTATTGGTTTTAAGTTTCAAAGAATGTAATGTATCACAGAGAGACATGATTTATGTATGAGTCACAAAGTCATTGGTCTAATCTTAACCTTGTCATTAACTTGCTGTGTGATCTAATCTCTCTGGGCCTCATTTTTCTCCCTATAAAATAATAGGGTAGGATTGGTTCCCAATTTTATTTTTGTTCCATGAACTCCTTGTAATACTTCAAGGGTATTTAATATACTACTCAAACAGTCCCCTGAAATATATGCTTGTTTGGGCAGTATGTTGTGGGAAGTTGATACATCAATGACAAGAGACCAATTTTCCAATATTTTGAATGTCAACACTGTCAATGAGTATTTGAACTTTAAAACAAATTGCCTTTCAGTATTTGTTTGGACTTTCATTTAGACCTAAGCATTCTTATATTAGTAGTGATAAATGAAGGACTTTGATACCAGTAGCAAAAAAAAAATTAGATTTTACTCTTCAGATCATATTTCTGCCTCTTCAAAGATGGTTAGATTTCTATCATTTGTCTATTCAGATTATTGTTGATTTCTATTATTAGAAACCCCTTGCATACTATTTCTTAAAATGATTCCCTTTTTATTTTTTTACTGTGTACTTTTATTTTTGAAAGGATGACTGGATAGAAATTGGGACTTGAATAACTTAGCTCATCTCTGTTACAACTTTAATTTAACTTAATGAGAGAAGTGAAATGAATATGAGGAATAACCTGATGTAGAAATAGCAACAAAACTAATTGTTGTAATAAATTTTGTAGTATATTAAATGGAAATAAGTAAGATGTAATTTTCTCCTTTAGACATTTTCATCATTTTTAACAAATCTTTAAATATCTCGTGCTGTAGTCAAATAACAAAGCACATTATATATTGAATGATAATTTTGCTGGTTTTATTCATAAGATGAGAGTACTTATCTATAATCTTCTGTTCTTGTTTTATACATATTTTATATAGACTTATTTGTGTACATGCTGACTCTTCTGATAGACTATAAGTTTCTTCAAGGCTGTTTCTTTCTTTTTTTTTTAAATAGATTTTTTATTTATTTTGCTGTATGACTTGCCCAGGGTCTTGCAGCTTGCAAATGTCTGAGGCCAAATTTAAACTCAGGTCTTCCTGACTCAAGACCTTGCACTCCATCTACTGCACCATCTAGCTGCCTAGAGGTCATCTAGATTTCCCCTTATATCCTTCACTTACTCCTCTTATAAAGCTGTCTCCCATAACAAAGAATTCGGAAAAAAAAGAAAGCAAAGAACAAATCAGTAAAACTGGCCAACCTATTTTAAATGTATAGCATTACATGTAATGTTTCCTGACTGTGGACTCTAACTTCTATAATGTCTGTGGGAGGTTTCTCCTCATATCTCTTTTTCTGAAGACTTTTTTTTCCACAGCATTCATTTTGGATTGTTTTGTGGTGGCTATTCTCTCCATTTATGTTGTTATCTTTGAGTTTATTGTTTTCTTGGCTCTGTTTACTTCGTTTTGCATCAGTTCAAGTAATTTTCATGCTCCCCCATATTCATCATGCTTTTAGTTTCTTACAACAAAGTAATATTTCATCATATTCATGTACCACAATTTATTTAGCCATTTTCTAACTGATGGGCATCTACTTGTTTCCAGGTCATTGCTACTACCAACAGTACTGCTATAAATATTTTGGTGTATTTGGAGCCTTTTTTTTTTTGGCCAATGTCTTCCTCAGATCATATGTCTAGCAGTTGAATCTGTGTATCAAGGATATAGATATTTTGGACTGTCCCCCTTTTTTTGAATACATAGCACCAAGCAAAATACCTAGTATGTTGTAAGTTGGTTGGCTGTTGTCCTTCCTCTTTGAAGAGGACCAAAATGATGTCACCATTCTAAAATGAAATTTCAGTGTGTCTGACTGTGGCTGATCAGACCAATACAATCTCAGAATGCTCTACCACACGTTGGGCACAGATAGTCCATATGAATATTTGGGGTAGGTATCCCAAATTTATGCATCCTGCATTTACTTTGTGCTGTCTCAATTCTGCTTTGCTCAAAGAGCACAGCACCTTTTCTTACATGGGCATGCCATGCTGATTGGTCTTGTGCCAGTGTCTCCCATGTTGCACAATCAAATACAAAGTTCTCGAGAGAGACCTTGAGGGTGTCCTTGTATCGTTTCTTCTGGCCTCCATGTGATCACCTGCCCCATGCAAGTTCTCCATAAAATAGTCTCAAAAAAAAAAAAAGATGTTGTAGGTACCTAACGAATGATTATGTACTGGCAAAATAATGAGAACTGACATTTGTAGAACATTTTATGATCGCAATGTGCTTAACATACATTCTCTCATTCAATTGTGAAAAACCATGAGTTATATTAAGTTATCATTTCTCTCATTTGACAGATAAGGAAATTGAGGCTCTGAGAAATTAAAAGTAAAACCCATGATTACACACCTAGTTGGTGTCAGAGGTGGGATTTTCACGTAGCCTTTTTAAGACTCCAAATCCAGAACTTGGAGCTTCAGTCTCAGCATCACCAATGACTATAAGACTAGAAAACAATGCTTTTTTATAATGCTATGAAATGTGCCCAAGTGTTATATATTTAGAACAAAGTTTTATGGGATAGAATGTTGTTTTATGTAAAGTAGCAGTTTTCACACTTCAGGTAGGATAGGCTTTATAAAGCAAAGTATTAGGTGTGAAATGCCACATTTTTATTCTGTTTATGGGATTCCAAAAGAACCATGAGATTGCTTTTGCTTTAAAATACAATTTGCAGCAATGTGTCAGAAGTTTAACTACATTGGGGCCATTCTCAAAAGAGGTTTTTCACTAAGGTATAGCTACCCTTCCACTTTATATCTGTTTTCTACCTCTTGGAGATCTTGTTTTGGCTTTGACAAGATTCTGGAACATTTCCACCTAAGGTAACCTCATGTTAACAGACATTAGTCTAAAGTCATTTGCCATAATAGATGATGTTACAATGGTGATAGGGTCATGATCAGTGACTCCCTTTCCACTCTGCCCACAAAAAGCAGCTATCCTGGGTTGTCGTTATAGTTCCTATCCATAGTACTTCAATTCAATTCAGTTCAATACTTTTACGGTTATTCAGTTATATATATTTATATATAAATTGGGATCCCATTTGTTGGTTTGTGTGTGCAAAGATACTGGAGTGGTTTGTCTTTTCCTTTTCTAGCTCATTTTACAGATGAAGAAACTGAGGCAAACAGGGTTAAATGACTTGCCCAGGGTCCCACCCCTAGGAAGTATAATCTAAGGTCAGATTTAAACTCACAAAGATGAATCTTTTTGACTCTAGGCTTGGCACTCTCTCCACTGAGCAACATAGCTGCCCCGCAATCCCATCTAATCCAGTTCACATAATCCAATCCAGTTGAATTCAATTTAGTCCACCAAGGTTTTATTAAACATTTGCATTTTTCCTTGAATTATGCTTGGTAATTGGATATACACAGACAAAAACAACTGCAGCAACAACAAAAATTTCTCCCAGTCTCTTCAGACTGGCTATGATTTTGTCAGGTCTTGGCCTGAATGGAGAAGTTTAATTTTGTTTCTCTTTAGATTTTTTAGTCATTACTTGATATCATGGAGTATGTGTGAGAAAGCAAAGCTCCTCTAGAACCTTTTGAATTTCCATCCTAACTGACCACACAGTATTATTTTAAAAGGTACTCCAGAAGATTAGAAATGAATTCTGCTCTTTAGGTTTCTGCTTATTTAAGGATTTTACTCATAGTGATCTTACAAATATATATTAATTGCTGGGAAAACTTTACTTTGAAATATAATGTACTTGAGACTTAGTGAAAGGGAAAATGATTTCTTCAGAATTTTCACTGTTCTTTCTATGCTTTTACAATTTTGATGTGAATGGCAATGAATCAAATTAACATTTGTTTTGGAAGTGTTTATGGTACTACTAATAATCTGCTTATGCCAGTCTTGGGAGATTACATTTTGGAACTTTTGGAATGATTTGCCTTGATGCTCATGTCACTAATACTTAAATAAGAAGAGAAAACATTCATTTTTCAACTCTTTTCTTCATCACTTTTTGCTGAAGTGTATAATCAACAGGCTACTGTACTGAAATTTGTCATCTGATATTAATTTATTCCACTTAAAAAAACAGAATGAGACTGTTTTCTCTATCAACAAGAGCTCAAAGTACACTGAAATTTGATGTCTTTATTTGAAAGGGATGGCTATTTTCTTATGTCACCCAGGTACTACTTTTTATTATGACTTCCTTGCCAAGGAAGTACTCTCCAAGGAGGAAGCCCTTGGATTAGGTTAGTATTTCTTGGTTTGTGCCATGAGCAGAAAACAGTATTATTTTCAATGGGCAGATTGTTTTCTTCCCATCATGGGAGAAACTGAAAAAAGTTCTATATCTCTAATAAGAAATTGTAAACTTTCAAAAAATATCTTAAGCAAGTGTCCAACGTTAAATATCTCTGACCTAGCTGTTCAGTACCAAAAAAACCAAAAAAGTGGTTTTTTGAATGACAGAGGAATAGATCCCATTTTCTGAAGAAAACTTAGAACCCCAGCTTCCTCTTTTGCAAAATGATGAAGTTGGATGGGAGCAAGTGATCTCTAAGCTTCCTTTTAGCTCTTAATTCTACAGTTCTAAGTTGGGGATTGTAAACTAAGTTCAAAATTATAGCAAACACTATATCCTTTAGTGTTTTTACATTCTTGGAGTTTCTGGACCACTTAGATCTTTTAGTGAGAGGCCCTGCTAAAGTGACCACTGGCTCTAGTTCTGAGTCCCTCTCTTTACTAGCTTCCCACCCTAGTTACATCAGTAACAGCAGTAATCACACTGGCTTTTATAAGAAATTACAAATTAGAGTGGCTGAGCACTGGGAGAGGAGAATGTAGAGTAAACTAGAGGAGGAAAGGTCAAGGAAATCTTTCAAAGTAGACTATGCTCTTGAATTTGAGTGATATCTATAAGAAATGGAAGGGTCATTTCTTATGGAAACACTGGGGCACTGAACCATAAAGCATAATCCTGGAGATATTTTTCCCCAACCATATGTTTGGGTCCCTTTGACTATATTCAGGGAATGGGTTTGATTATTAAAGCTCACAAACAAAACAGAAAAGAAATTATGGAAATTATAGTTTGGGATAGAGAGTATTCTTTTCCAACTCTGGAAGAGACTGAAAATACTATGAGCTCTGTGATCTGGGACAGGAGTTTCACCACACTCAAGACTTTTGAATGGGAGACAGAACTGAGAGGATAGCATTTGTCTGTGATGGCAACAAGCAATGTGATGGTGACTGGGTTCCTGAAGTAATTTTGTGGTGTAAGTTCTGGGAACTAGAGACTAAACATGGTAGGCTAGCTTCCACAGCTAAATCTCTTCTCTATAGAATAAAGATCTCAGACTGGGACTACTCCTTCATGTCTCTTTATGTAGAACTATGAAAATTTTCACTCCTTTTAGTTCTCTCTCTCTCTCCCTTTTTCTGTCTCTATTATTTTCTAAAGCTATTTCTACTTAGCAATTTGGATTAACATAAAAACTCTGATCAATTATAATTTCTTTGTGATACATGCATATTTCTTCAATATGTGTATGCCAGGATAGGATAAATGGAGGATGCCTGTGATTAAGTGGAAGACATAGAACTTAAAATAAGGGCAGCTAGGTAGTACAATGGCTAGAGTGCCAGACGTAGAGTCAGGAAGACCTGAGTTCAAATCCGACCTCAGACACTTACTAGCTGTGTGACCCTGGGCAAGTAACTTAACCCTGTTTGCTTCAGTTTCCTCATCTGTAAAGTCATCTGGAAAAGGAAATGGAAAACTACTCCCATATCTTTTCTAAGAAAACCCCAAATGGGATCATGAAGGGTCAGACAGGCTGAAGCAACTGAATAAGAGCTTAAAATAGGTTATGAGATTAGCCCTCTCTTTCTCTCGAAGGTCAGAATTTCTTCTTGAATTGGGGGTTCCATGAGTTATAAGTATGAGATGATCATATGGGGATGATTCTTAATAATTTTTTATTAACTTCCCGAGAAATAGAACCAAGCTGTATCCAGCATTTTATTTTGCCCTAGGATCAAAAAAACAAAACAAAAAATGAGTCATTGTTGTGACCAAAGTCAGACTGGAGTTGCCCCAGACAAATCTCCCATCTCCAAATGAAATCCAGGGCAGAGGCATGGAACAAAAGAGTTATGTTCCCTGGACTGCTAACTGGGAGGTGAATGATGTGATCTAAAAAAAAGCAGCCCTTCACCTCCCGTTTCCCCATTTGGAAGAGTGTGAAAGAACAGTGAATGAAGAATCACTATTCAATATGTAGTCAGGGCAGTTAGGTGGTACAGTGAGTGGATAAAGTATGAGGCATGGAGTCACAAAGACCTGAGTTAAAAATCTACCCTCAAATGCTACCTATGTGATGCTTGCCAAGTCACTTATAACCTCTGTTTCAATTTCCTCATCTCTAAAATGGGGATTAAAAATAACACCCATCAGGGTTGCTGTGAGGGCTGGATGAGATAATAATTGGAAAGTGCTTAGCACAGTTCCTGGCACATAAGTACTATATAAATGTTAATTATTATTATCTTGGTTTCTCCATATCATTTGGGCCAAGATTAATAAATAAAGAAAAGCTTGTTGCCTATCTACTGTGTGTCCAATTCTTAGAAGTGGAATGGAAAGGGGCAAGTGTTAAAAGAGAAGTATAACCACAAAAAAAATCTTAGATTTTTGAAATATTGGCTTCCCAGAAAGAAGTAGTTAGAGGTGAAGAATATGATACTTATAAGTATAGGGAGAGGAATTCATTACAAACTTTGTGAACCAAGTATACTTTTTGCAGAGTTAATGAATTTTGAAATATGGTTGTAAAGCCACTTCAGTGTTTGAGTTTATGTTACATGAAGTATTTAAATGGATATAATTTAATGCATTTGAGGAGGCTACTTTGAATAATTATAATTGAAATTTATAAAACACTTTGAAGTTTGCAGACCATTTGACATACATTATTATATTTGAGTCTCACATAACTTGAGAGGTTACTGCCGTAATTATTTTCATGTTATAGATATAGAAACCAAGGCTCACAGAGATTAAGTTACTTCTCCATGGTCACAAGGCAGCTAGGTGGCTCAATGGATAGAGTGCCAGACCTGAAATCAGGATGATCTGAGTTCAAATCTGGCCTCAGACATTTACTAGCTGTGTGATCTTTGGGCAAGTCACTTAACCCTGTTTGCCTCAGTTTCCTCTTCTGTAAAATGTGCTGGAGAACAAAATGGCAAATGACTCTCATATCTTTGCCAACAGTACCCTGAATGGGGTCATGAAGAGTCAGACATGACTGGAATGACTCAACAGCAGCATGATCCCCCAGCTAGTGGGTATAAAAAGAAGAGCTATAGCTAGCAAATCTAGCACCTAGGGCACTCACTATAAAATGTAGCCTGGGGTAAGGAACAGGAAAGGTGCCTTCAAATGAACTTTTAAAAAATACTTAGGTGAGAAAGGGGAAGTTCCTGGACAGAGAGACCTTGGATGTTAGAACACAAGGCCCTGTGCAGGGAGAGAGAAAGGCACTAAGACAGCAAGACTGTGATATGGAAGTCATGCTAGGGAAGAAAGAGGGTTGGTTCAGGTTAAGACAGAGGTTAACATAGAAAGTGGTCATGGCAATCTTCATATGTTTGTGTATGGGCATGTGTGAGGAAGCCTATTATCTGCTAGATTCCAATCTTGAATAATTATTATTGATAGCTAGGTGTTCAGCTTAGTTGTTTCTACCTGCAGAAGGAGTATGTGCTATGAGCATCCCTTCCATTTCTGTACCCTTGGAAAAAGTCATGGCAACTCCATCTACTTACAGTTCTGCATAGGGGCAGAATTTCAGCTTAAGTCTTTCTTACCCTGAGTCCAATATTCTATCTACATGTCACAAATGAAGTTTGAAATAGCTTTATAATATGACATAATATATTTTAAATAACTAGTTAGCAATGATTTATGAAGCACCCATTATGTGCCAGATATTATGCTAGGGGCTATAGCCACAAAGAAAAAAAGTGATAATTGGCTCTTCTCAGCAGTACAATGGTCCAATACAGTTCTGAAGAACTCATGATGGAAAATGCTATCCACATCCAGAGAAAGAACTGATATGGTCTGAATGCAGACAGAAGCATACTATTTTCATTTTCTCTATTTGTGTGCATGAGTGTGTGTGTGTACATGTATGTATATTTTCCTTTTGGTCTGTTTCTTCTCTCATAACATGACATGGAAATATGTTTTAAAGGATTGCACATATATAACCTACATCAACGTGTTTACCATCTTAGGGAGGGCTGAAGAGAAAATTTGGAACTCAAAATTTAAAAAAAATTTCTTTACATGTGATTGAAAAAATAAAATAGTATAAAAAAGAAAAAAGTGATAGTCATTTCCCTCAAGGAGCTTATATTCAACCAGATAAATAAATACAAATAAAGACAACATCCCCCCATTTAACCTGGTGAGATGGATGAAGATTTTGGCTTATGCAGTTTTTCTTCTTTCTATGAATTGGCTCATTCATCCTGGCATTCACAGAGTTGGGGGAATAGCTCCCTGGCTGAGAATGATTAACTTCCCCCTGTAAATGTCAGAATTACTTTTTTATGAAGGGCATGCCACAGGCTAGAGTGTGCTGGTTGCATGTTATCACAGGCACTCCAGGGTCCAAGGGGTACTTGGGCTTTGGCCTAATGCCTTATTCCATACCTAACACACATCTGTCATTGTTATTCCCTTGTACTCTTTAAAGCCACATATGGTAGGGTTCACTTCAATCTGAACTTTGGATAATACATTCTGAAGGGAAATAAGAAACTCAAATGTTACCTAAATACCAGGAGCTGATCTAGCAAAAAAAAAAAAAAAGTGTTCTCTCTTTGGCATAATTCAGTAGCACCAAGAATGGGATGAAGATCAACCCCTTGAGTAGAATAAACTTTTATACTGAAAAAAGGTTGTTTTGTTGAAGTCAGTTATCATTTGCCGGAAATATTGGGTATGTGCAGATAAAAACTCAATTGATCACTCCTGCTTTAGTCTTTTTTGGGGGGGTCAAGATTGAGCAAATAGCATATAAAATAGATGATATTTTTTTCATGAAGGTATAGATTGCAGCTTGTAGTAATTCCGGTAATACCAATGGGATACTACTTTGGCTTGTCATCAATCACCATAATTTACATGTTATTTACATAATTTGCATATTGGTTATATAATAACAGTTAGCATTATTTAATGCGAGTACTTGAAATAGAAATCAAAAGTAGCAAAATTGTTTTTTTTCCACAGAGAATTCCTTTTAAAAATGCTTGTTTGTAGTCTGTTTTAATGGTTATTATAGCTATATATCATTTGCTTCTAGGATCTGAGGAAATATCTTATTGCTAAAATGTGCTAATGGTACCATACCATTATATTCACTATTAACAAACTTTTACTAGATATCTTTATGAGAAGTGCTGTGGACCTACAGAAGCTATGTATCTCAAGCTAGAGGATGGAGGAAGTTACTGCTACCAGATTGCTTATGTTTATAATCTGCAATTAGAAGCCTGAGCTATGCAGTCCTTACTAATGATGGAAACATGAAAATCAAAGACTTGGATCTGCCACTAATGCTCTCCTCTGAGGTTTCATCATGGCACAGTGACCTCCCACCAGCATAACCTCTGGCAGATTCTGTTGATCTGGAATTCAGGCCCTATTAGATAGTGTGTTATCTATCCCATGATCAACCTGGCTAGGGTTAGAGATACTTATCAGCATGTTGGCTGAAGGATAATGCATTTTTTCAACTCTAGGGTCTTAAAGTGCAATACAGAGGGTAAGAACACTAAGCCTGCAGTCAGGAAGACCCAAGTTCAAATTCTGCCTGAAATACTTTCTGGCTGTGTGACCCTGGGCAAGTCCTTAACCTTTGTCTACTTCAGTTTCTTCATTTGTAAAATGATATCAATAATACCATTTATCTCCTATGGTTGCTGTGAGGATCAAAACATAGGTAATTATATAATGTAATTACTATGTAATTAATTAATAGACAAAGATCATCTAATAAGTTTTAGAGAGGTTGTGATTTGCACGTGTGCAGAGAGAAGCATTGAAAGTATTGAAGAAGCATCTCACGTACATGTCAGGGGCTGCTACATGACATACTTTTACATTTACAATGGGTTGTTGTCCTTCATTTTTGAAGAAGACCTAAATGATATCACTATGTTGAGTTCAAGGTACAGTATGTGACTGATCAGAGCAATATGAATTCAGAAGGGCCTACTACAGGCTGGGCACAAATAGTTGATATGAGTATTTGGAGTCCAGATGTCTAAATTTGCACATCTTATGTTTCTTTTGAGTTAATATGATATTTGCATTTAGGATGACTATGGGTAAAGAGAGGCAACATGAAGTAGTAGGTAGAGGATGGGTCTTGGATTCAAGAAGATCTGACTTCATGTGTTATCTCAAACAAATCTCAAACCAAATGGGACTCTCAGCAAGTCACTTCCATCTCTACGGCCAACTTTGTTTTTTTTTTTTTTTTTTTTATAATATATTAGATATCCAAGTCTGTTCCTCACAATGATGAAATCCCATATTTCCCTTCCCCTCACATTTATAAAAAGAAGTAGGAGCCACTTTAATTATCCATATGATTGTAAACCTATACATATCTTCTTTTCAAGAATACTTCTAGGAGTTGGGATAAAAGCTCGAGCCACTAATGTTAATAAAAATAATAGCAATGTCATTATAGTTTAGTGAAATCTACTTACAATAATAATTACTTAAATATACAGAGAAGGTAAAAATAAAAATAGAATCAATATATTTTATTGAGGAAAAAGACCATTTCTTTATATCTGAGCAAGAGGAGGAGGGAAGAAGATGAGAGATTGTGTTTCATTGTCCCTTACTGCAGCAAAACATTAAAGAATAAAGGAATGCTGTGTGGATGAAAGAGGAGAGAAGTAATTAAATTCTTTGCTGTCAAAAAGAAGCAAGACAATAAAATATTAGAGAAATATCAAAAACTAACTCAGCAAAAATGTATTTGCCTTTTTGCTCTTGAGCAGCAAGAAGAATGGAGTTAAATTCCATTGTGTGTGTGTGTTTGTGTGTGTGTGTGTGACAGAGACAGAGACAGAGAGAGACAGGCAAGCAAAGAGGCAGAGAAACAGAGAGAGACACACAGAGAAAGTATGTTTTGGGGGAGGGGAGGTGACAGTAGGAGGAGGAACGAGTTTTCACATTTAAAAATGCTAGCATATAGGAAGCACAAGACCTATCAATGATTCTCTAGCTTCTCATTTCAAAAGAAAGAAAGCAGAGTTTGAAGACTGAGTGTTTGAGGGAAGAGATTGGACTGATGTTTCTCTGACTTGGGTTATAAGGGAGGCAAAAGCATCACTAGTTTTTGATAACTTGGGAAAGATGTGAAAGTGGCTAGGGTTATTTTCAGTCAAACAAGTATTTACAAAGAGCCTATCATGTGCCATTGTATTAGGCTCTGGGGAAACAGATAAAACAGTCAATGCCTTCAAGGAATGCATTTTTTTTAGGGAGTTCAGCATGAAATCATATAAGGAATAGGGACTGTATTTATAATTTCATTGCTATAGCAAGGTCCTAGATAAGCTTCTATCATCTCTCAGCACTTTTTCTGAAATGTATAAGTTTACAGAGTTGCCCAGAAAATCGCTGAGAAGTTAAGTAACTTGCCCAAGGTCACATAGCTACATATGTATCAGAGGCAGGACATCATTCAATGCTATCTCTGAAAACACTATGCTACCCAATACCCAGAAAAATAAGTATGTACAATTAATATAAGGTAATTTTTTTGGAAAGGGGTAAGATGGATTATTGCTCAGTTAATGATAACTACATATCTGTTCTAACCATGCCAAAGCTACTTCACATTATCCAAAGTGTGTAGATTCAACCATTTATGAAAATAACATTTGTGTGGATTTAGAATGTTGGAATGTCAAAGGAAGTAATTTTCACATAGGCTCAGTGCTTGGAAGCATCTCTCATGGGAATTTCCTGTCCTGCAAATTCTGGGGCATGTTGCCTTACCGGCTGACTGAGGAGTTGGTGTCCTTCTTAGTCTGTGGCAGCATGACCAGACTCTAGGTGGCAGTACTAGCAAAGGCATTCCTAATCCTTAATTCACAATTAAGAAGTGTGTTGAGGGTGCAAAGGAGATAATACTTGGGATTCTGTGCCACTGCTTTTCCCCAAACCTACTGCATCAGTAGGCATATGGGTAGTTCAGTGGATAGAGTCCTGGGTTTGGGATCAGTGAGTTCAAATCTGGCCTCAATCACTTATTAGCTGTGTGATCCTGGACAAGTCATTTAACATCTGTTTGCCTTAATCCACTGGAGGACCTGGCAAACCACTCCTGTGTCTTTGCCAAAAAACTCCCCACAGATAGTCCATGGGGGTCACAAAGAGTCAAACACAACTGAATAATAATTCATTTTGGTTACATAGACAGCAGGGGTGGGGAAACTGCATACTTAAGGTCATAAGTGGCCCTTTAGGTCCTCAAAGGCAGCCCTTTAACTGAATCCAAACTTCACAGAACAAATCCCCTTAATAAAAGAATTTGTTCTGTAAAACTTGGACTCAGTCAAAAGGCCACACTCAAGGACATAGAAGGCAAGATGTGACCTCAAGGCAGCAGGTTCCCCACTCTGGGACAAGAGGATATATTTCAAAAACTTTAAAACAATAAGCCAAAAGTTCATGAACAAAGACAAATATATAATGCAATAACACACACATGCATTTCACCTTCAGTACTTAGCAAAGTAGACCTAAACAAATAGAGAACAAGTAAAATGCTTTTGTTCTGTGTTCTCTTCTGGTGTGAGGTTCTATTGTCAGTGGTTTTGTTTTCTTATTTTACTCAGTTATGTAAAACATTTCAATGCATGTATAATTCTGATTGTACTGATTATGCTTTGTATCACCTTGTATGTCTTTCCATATTCATTGTATTGCTATTTTAGTATCATAAAAGTATTTCTAATCATTGTAAATACTGGTTATTTCCAATATTTTGGTATACTATTATAAATAAAGCAGTTATAAGTATTAGTGAAGGAAAGGATCCTTTTTTAGAAATGACCATTTCTGGATAAAAATTTAGTAATGGAATTTCTGGGTCAAAAGGTTTAATTCTGTGAATTTTCTTACATGCCTCTATATCACTCTCCAAAATGTTTAAGCCAGTATACCCCCTACCAACAATGAATGAGGGTGCCTTTTCTCCATAACTCTGCCAACATTGAATCTGATACTTTTTCTCTCCTTTTTCTTTTGTCATTTTAGGGGGTGATGTTTAAAGGTTTTCTTGATTTGTATTTGTTAGGGAATGTGAGGATCTTTCCATGGGTCTTATGAGTTTCTTAGGAATATCTCGGATTATTGAACCCTCTGCTCATTGATTTTAGTCCTATTTATACTGGGATGGTGCAATAGCTTGTGTTTCTGTTCTCACTACTGGTGTTATGATCACTACTGATTTTTTCCTCCTCTTGATTTTAAATTACTCTACAAAGCTCTCAAGATATTTGTGTCAGACTGAGCAGGGGACAATGACTTTTTGTAGGCTTTCCTATTTCAAAGAAATTTAAGGAAACAATTCAATGTAATTCAAAGAGTATACGTTAAGCACTGAATATGCACAAAGTGCTGTCCTTGGTGCTGAAGGTAAAAACCAAAAACCAAAAAAAGTCTTTCTTTACTTTCTCTGAGGTATTTACATTGTGTGGGTCATATAGTAATTACTAGACAGTTATAGAATTTTTAAGTACCCCTTCTTGTACCCTTTGTCTTTAAGGAATCTTCAGTATGTATAAGAGAAGGAAGTATTTGCGTTGTCACATTCATTTCCACACTCATCATTTAAAATCCCTATGATGTATTTACTGTCATCTGAAGTTTATTGATTGAACCCTGCTACTTCACAATTCCTATTATTATAATGAAGAAGTTGTGCATAAAATGACACAGTGATCTTAGTCTCAAAGGCAACCTGTCTCTAGTTTGTATTTCTGATGTTGTCCACATTGGACATTGACAGCTCTTTGGTAGTACTGTCTGAAGACTAATTGCTGAAACACAAATAAGGGTATTTTTCTAGATATTTCTGTTGACTGAATGTAATAAATTATAAAAAGAGATAACATATATAGTGCTCTAATATGTTTTACAGCTCTTTACATGTATCCTCTCACTTGATCCTTATAATTGCCCTATGTATAATTATTAGCACCTCCATTTAAGAGATGAAGAAACAGGCTTATGTAAAATAACATGTGTGGTGGTATGATGTGAATATTAAAGGCAAAATTTAAAGCCAAGACCAATGTTCTTTCCATTATAGCACAATGTCACATAGTCTTCATTGTTTTTGTTAGAAGTGTATACACACACACACACACATATATACATACATATATCATAGGTCCCAGCCAATACACACATACATATACATATGCATGTATATGTGTATGTATGCATGTGTGTATTGGCTGGGACCTATGATTTCATTGGTATATCAAGTTCCAAGTTAGGAACTTCTTTCCTGCTGTTATATGGGTACCTTCACTAAAACTTACAGTTTAAGAGAGCAGCTTCAGGTCACTAAGAGGTTAAGTGGCTTGTCCCAAATCACATTCCTAATATGAGAAACAAGAGGGATTTGAATCCGGGTCTTTCCAACTCAAAGGCAGATTTTATATCTTTATATCACACTGCTACTTAAAAATGAGATAATTAAGGACAAGTAAAGCAAATCATTCTTTAGTTTTTTGTCATTTTCCCTCTATAGATAATCTATGCCTTTTGATACTAACCATTTTATTCTATTGCTTAGAAGTTCTTTTATTTGTACCTTTCAGTTTACTTGCTTTTGGTTATTATTCTATCAAATGAAGAACCAGTGTTGGTTTGGCAAATCACAGTAGTATGACCTGTATTTGTTGATTTTGACAGCTACCATTGGCCACAGGATGAAGCAGAGGTTACTGCAATCTGATTATTGATGAGCAAATAAATCTGTGGCAATGGGGAGGGGATCTTGGGTAAAATGGTACTTTGGAAAAAGCAGAGTAGGAGCATTATCAAGTCTAGGCTTTAGTGAGCAGCCATAACTGAGCACTGTGAACACTTAGCTGTTGCGCTTTCACAGTGCTATTCTGGCATTACTTATTCACACATCAATACCTGGAATTTCTTATTGGGTGCAGATCACTGGCATTTCCTCAAAAAGACCACTAAAATAATTTCATTCTGCCATGGAATAATAGGAGACCCCTACCAGAACTTACCTCTTCTTTCTTGGATTGTAAAATTACAGAATTTTAGAGGTGGAAAGATGCCAATTATTCACACAATTATCCTATGCTCCTGAGTCTTCTCTTCTCCAGGCTAAGCATCCTCATTTTTTTAGTTCCCTTGCATGATTTTCATGTGAGATGAACTCAAGGACTTTTATCTTAATTGTCCTTTTTTAGGAAGATCTCCTGCTTATTAGTTCTTTCTAAAAATATTTGCCCAGAGTAGTACAAAATATGGATGTTATCTAAATAGGGCTGAGAAGAGCATGATGATGACTTCCTTATTTCTAGAAGCGACAACTCTCTTAGGTTAAATCAACATTATATGAACATTTTAAAGTTGCCACATCATACTGATGAGTAATAGCTTGCAGTTCATTAAAACCCCTCAGACCATTTTCAGACAAATTGCTCTCTAACCTGATTTCCTTAATCTTGTGCTTGTAAAAACCACTTATTGAAACCAAGACTAGACCCTCTGTCGCTGTTGAATTACACTTATTAAGCATAGTTTAGAAGTCTACACTTGTCATGATCTTTTTATAAATTGACTTTGCCATTCATTATGTTAACTATCACAACTTTATATCATCTCCAAATGTGATAAATACACACTTACACTTTTATCAGACATTATAATTTTTTGAATATTTTATTTTTCCCCAATTACATATAAAACAATTTTACATTAATTTTAAAAAATTTTGAGTTCCAACATCTCTCCCTTCTTCCCTCTTTTGCTCCCTCCCTGAGACAGTAAGCAATTTGATATAGGTTATACATGTGTAATCATGCAAAACTTATTTCTATGTTAGTCATATTATGAAAGAAAACACAAAAAAACCAATGGAAAAAATCAAAGTTATTTTAAAAAATGTTAACCAGTGAAGGATTAAGCACAGTTCCCTGGAGTATTTCACTGAAGATGTGCTGCCAAGTTGATATGAAGCCATTAACATCTACTCTTTGAAAGCCATTCAAACTGTTTTGAATTCATCTACTTATGCTAATCCAGCCTCTCTCTCTCTCTCTCTCTCTGTCTGTCTCTCTCTGTCTCTCTCTCTGTCCCTCTCTCTCTCTCTGTCTCTCTCTCTCTTTTCCATATTAATAGAATAAGATATTTTGTCAAACACTTTGTTAAAATTCAGTAAATATATCTACAACATTGCCCTGTCCTACCAATTTAATTTTGGCAAGTAACCTTGCCAAAAACGGAAATCAGATTTGTCTAGCATGAACTTTTCTTCATGAAAATATTCTGCTTTTAGATTCTCTACCATCTGGAGTGCCTTTCTGTAATGCCTTCTCCTAACTCCCACCCCAGGTCCTAGGCCAACAAGAATCCATTTAGGATGTTTATATTCTCGTAACTTGGTTGAGATCTCTAGTCTGCTATTTCCTCCTGTGGTTCTCCAGGTCTTACCTTTAGACATCTGTCACTGTCTTTTGACCTATCAGTGAATCTAAAGTCCCCAGAGCCTTGTCAAATGCCCTACTTTTGTTACTTTAGGACTTCCCCAGCTAAGCATTATTTTATGCCTTTTCTCTCAAAGTTAGAGAGTGAGTTCCTTGAGAGAGGAATCAATCTTGCTTTTTCTATTTTTGTCCTCAGTGTTTGGAACACAGAAAACACTTAATAAATGCCTATTCATTCATTCATTTTTTTCTTCTAAGGATAACTATAACAACAGCAGTTCACATCTGAGGTTTATAAAGATCTTTCATTACAAAAATCCTGTGGTTGAAACTATGAATCTCCTTTATAATTTTTTGGAATTGAAGGAGTTACTTTTTTATCATTGAAAATATTTTTTCTAACTTTGGCAAACATCAACAAATGTGAGCATTTTCATAGAGTAAAAAAAGATTTTATAGAAACCATGATTCTCTATTAAGTAAAGCTTGTTTTTATTAGTGTGTACTATATTCAACTCATTAATTTGTTGTCTCCCTCTAAACTTCCTTCTGTTCTCTTCCATGCATTTAAAAATGTTTATTATTGCTTTTTTTCTCCTTTTTGTTGCTATCACTATTTACTCTCTCCTTCCCTCAATCCCCATTGCTCTCAAAATATGTCCCTTATAATAGTTTGTCCAGCAAAAGAGATCTAAGCAATTTATGTCTGAAAATGTGTCTTACTCTGCACCTTTTGCCCATTACTTCTTTGTCAAGAGGTGGTTCATCATCACTCATGAACCTCTGCATTGTGTCTGGTCAGAATACTTCCAGGCTTTTGGCTAGTTTATGTCAGCCTGCAATGACATTCCTTGCTGGATCAAAGACTTTTGGTTATCTTTTTGTGCAGTCCTGATTTGGAAATCAATTTACTGTTTTCTTTTTGGAATTTTTTAAACCATTATTTGATCTGATGACATTTTTAGATTTTTAAAACTAAATATGTGGCTCTGTTAGGCCAGAGTATATAGTTGCAATTCTTTTCAACTGTTCGCATCACCATCTTTACTGGAAAGAGTTCTGTCTTTGTCAGTTTATCCAGCTCTGTTATGTAAGAGAAGCTGAAAGGCAGAGAAGATGGATGAAAAGACAAAGAAGTTTTGAGATGTGGAGAGGGTAGGGAAGCTTGTGAATATGCATTTAATAGTTTAGCTTTTATATGAGTAAAGCAAGATGCAAGTTTAGCATAGAGCCTAGCACATATTAGGTGCTTAATAAATGTTAGTTGACTGAATGAATATGTGCTTTTAGTTCTGGGGATAGTGGGACATGGAGGATAATGTGGTAAGATTTAGACAATCACAATGGAATGGAAATGGGAAGCAATGGGTGTGGCAATTTTTCCTTGTGAGTCAGGGCTTTGGGAAAGAATTAAATGCCATTGGAGCCATTTAATAGAAAAGTGACTTTTCAGCTAGAGCCAGAAATTGGGAAGGGAAATTTGTGGAAAACAGCCAAGATTGTGAGAGAGCATGATGCCAGGGGATCAGTGCTCTTTAGGGTAAAATGAAAAGAACTAGTAGAGGTGAAGTCCTACCCTGGGAAGGAATAGGACTTAACTCGATGAGGAAATGAATATGGGATGCAATTGCAGTTGGAAAATGTGTATAGGGCAGTAAAATCTATTGCTTAAATTTCCATCTAACAGAATTGGTAAAGGGAACTAAATCATTTTATAGCACCTGAAGCCCAAGAGGTAAGGAATTTTCAGTCTAGAGTACATAATTATAGATGATGGAGAAATATGATTACTGCTGTCTACCTTTATTAGCACATTGTAAATACCTTGTCTGAAAGAGGAGGAGGATGTAAAAAATAAGTCTTGAAGGTATGACCGTGTAGATAGGAAATCCCTAAACATGAGGCAAATTTCTGTGATGGGGAGTGAACAAAGTCATGGCAGATGGAAGAGAGAAGATCCTTGGGCTGGGGAAGTACTACAAAGAAAAAGTACACTGTAGATCAGGATAAACCTTTTTAATGCACCACGAATAAATCATTTTCATAAAAATTGTTAGACATTCGTTTGGGAGCTCTTTTTACAATGGAACTGAATCTCAAAAGTTATGATGGAAATCAATTGACAATATAATTTACAGAATTAAAAAAATATGTTTTTTCCACATGTAACTATTCTATATATATCCAGCAAGATAGATAGGGGACAGAATAGATTCAGAAAGATGTGAGTCCAAATTGTGCCTCAGATACTTTCTATCTATATAACTCTGGATAAGCTAACTTCTTCCAACTTCCGTTTATTTATTGGTAAAATGGAAATAATAATAGGACCCACCTCCCAAGGCTCTTGTGAGGATCAAGTAAGATGATATATATATATATATATATATATATATATACATAAAATACTTTGCAAACCTTAAAATACTATAGAAACAAATGGTAACTCTTGTGTCTTCTCCAATAGACTGTGAAATCTTTGAAAGTAAGGACTCTCTTCTTTTTCTGTTTGTATTCCTGGTGCTAATTGGAGAGTTTTGTACATAGTAAGTACTTAACAAATGCTACAACCATACATGTCTATGTAAAATGAAGAGAAGAGCCATCAATTATATGGGCAATTTAACTTTTTCATTTAGAAGTGTTTATTAACTTCCTGCTGACAGTTTGAACAATTGGAGCAAAAATAAATGAATGCACTGGGATATTACATATTCTCAGATCTCAGAGCTGCTGGAGACCTTCTAAGGTCTCTAAGCAGAGATGTAAGTAGAAATCTCAGCAGTTGGGGAAAGTGCTTTGGGGGTGGAGTGAAATATTCTGTCCCACCCCAGTAAATATAACTTGGGACACTGTAAGCATAAGCAAGGTGGGATTTTTGTTGTTTTCTTTTTGGAGTTCAGTTTCCCAGGCTCAGGCTAAATTGTAAACATCTGAAGGATTAATCTCCTTAGAACCCTGATAATTTACAGTTGTGCTGAGTCATGTAGGTTTCATACTTTCTGGCTCTGAGTCAATCAGAGACTGAGTCTTTGTTATCTACTCTGAGAGGTTGACATTTTGCTTTGGGGCTCACTCATGAGAAGAATGTATCTTTGTGATTTGGCCAGGTGAGACTCTGGGTAGCCATTGTTAAGAATCCCCCTGACTTTTTTGAACCCAAATGTTGGTGCTCCCTGGTCTGGTGATGTAAGTTACTTTGTTTAGACAGTTGGAGCCCTGTCTATCAAATCTCTGTGCTAATTCCTCTATGTTTTTCTGCTTGTATTTTCTCCACATTCAGGGTTCTGACTTTCCCCCTAACTAGTGAATAACTTATATATGTTTAATTAAAGTAAGATTGTTGACCCTTTTGAAGTTATCTTTCCTTTAGAAAAGCAGATCAAAGAACCTGTGCTAGCAGCCCACCCCGTATGCTAGTATGGTTGCTAATAGAAACCCTCTGGGAGCTGGGGTCCATGGAAATTCCTTTGGATATGAAGGTAATTGTGGATGACACCAAGTGTCTTGCCTCCTCTCTCTCTTCTTCTGATCTTTACTATCTGAAATCCTGATGTCTTTTTCTTTCATGGGGGTACACTTTCTCTTCTCCCTTGGAGACAGAGGTGGATACAGCAAGCCTGAGAAAATTATACTGTTTCTGCTATTCAGAAGCTCCATTTTTTTTTTCCTCTCCTGAGTCTGCCTTTTTACTAGACCCCTTCCCTCAAGTTGCTTGGGCCATTGGAGGACCTTGAGGCATGAAATGTGAGGCTGTCAATATCTGGGAAGAAAGTATGCCCTTGAGATACTGGTAATTTATACAAAGCCCCTGTTGCCCAATCCTGGTTTCAGCTCTGTTCAGAGGTCATTTAATCCATATCATATCTGAACAAGAATCCTTCCCATGACACACTTGATCAGTGGTCTCAGGTGGCTAGTGATAGGGGACCATTGTCCTTTTGAGACAGCTAAGTGTTTTGTTTCTTATGCTGTTTTTTTTTTCTAATATTGATTAAGTCTAAATTAACCTCTGCACCTTATCCCTTCATTTCTAGTTGGATTACCTGGGACTGAGTTATTCTACCTTGATCAAGGCAACTAAGGACCCATCCATTTTCTATTTCAAGGTGTTTGAGTTTGTTTCTTGTTTTATTGTATGCCACATGGCTGTTAGATTTTCATTAATAACGTCCAACAATCAGTAAACTAGTAGATTGATGCAGGCATTGATGCTACTGTTCTTAACCTAATGTCTTTGTTTCATTGTTTATTTTTAATTGTCATAATTATAGACTGTTAGCATTTAAACAGATCAGTTTTTCATAACCCATCAATTAACCTTTGGAAGAAAAGAATGAACTTACAACCAATTTATCCTTTTTATAATCTCACTAAGCATCAGTTTAAGATACTGATAACCCCTAATGAAGAGATTGGTAATCTCTTTACCATGCAGTTGAGTGTAGATCTGTTAATACAAAGGCACTTATCTATTAATTACTGATTTCCATTTGAACTGAGTTCTTCACATTTCATTAGCCAGTTAAAATAGAGAACAAAAGAAAAAACAGCTTTTATGACTCTTTTCCCCTATTTTGTTTATCACTCTTCCGCTCCCTGCTCCTTTATCTGTTGAGGCTAGTTTCTAGTTAAATACTTCCTGAATTGACTGTCTTTAGATCAAAATGGGAATCTTGGCTACTATCTTAGATGCTTTTATAGCTCTAATCCATGAACATCATTAGGGAGGATTCCTATCTCTTTTCCCCAGTCTCATTACTCTTCTTCCCAACCTCTTTGTTCTAGGCAAAGTAGACTGTTGTTTTCTATACACCACCTTCGATATCCCACCTTTGTAACTTTGCACAGGTAATGCTTACAAATCTGGCATATTTTCCTCTTTACTTCCATCCTTTAGAATCCCCGGCTTACTTCTGAGTATAGTTCACTTTCCTTCTCCTAATGGTCCCTATCCCTTACTAGTGCTCTTTCCCTCTTGAAATTATTTTACATAGTTCTTTATTTACTTACCTGTGTCCATTTAATATCCACCCATCCCATAAACCTATTTTAAAAAATTGTTGCTGAGTTGTTTCAGTCATGTCTAACTTTCTGTGACCCCATTTTGAGGGGTTTCTTGGAAAAGATACTGGAGAAGTTTTCCATTTCCTTCTTCAGCTCATTTTACTAATGAGGAAACTGAAGCAAAGATGGTTACACAACTAGTAAGTGTCTGAGGCCAGATTTGAACTCCAGAAAATGAGTCCTTTTCACCCCAGACCTCTGTGCCACCTAACTGCTGCATTTGAAAAAAATATATTTAAATGTTTTCCTTGTTTGTGTTTTTTTTTTAAAGCTACATTCTTTGGGGTCATTCTAAATCCTTATAATAATACCAATTCCTTACACTATTTATATTTCCTAGGACTTCACTTTTTTTCCCCAAATAAGGGTAAGCTCTTCAAGAGCAGAAACTGTAATAATTTTTGTCTTTGTACACCCAATATCTAGCAGAGTGTCTAATAGTTATTAATGAAAAATGTTCTCAATTACATCAAATTGAAGGGGTTAATTTTTATAATCAAGTAGTATCAGAAATATTTGGCATCTATAAATCCAACCTACACCTTTTTAAAAAAGCATTTTCTAACCTTACTGTAGCCTGAACCAGTCTTCACCACATGACACTGACCTTTGCTTTTCTCTTTGTTTCTGGGCCTCCCCTCATATTCTTCTAGCTTCTTTTCTTCTTCCCGGTTCACCATCTCATTTTCTAGCTGAGTTTCCTTGGATCCCAGATTGCATTCTTAAGCTCCCTCTAAGCTGTCTGGGTATATGCACTAGGTTCTTTTACTCCAGGCATTTTGCTTTCATTCTGGCCCTTTGTTGCTTCTCCCCATGAAGTGCCCAACTGGGAAGCCTCCTTACTGTTTACAATGCTTATGGTGTAAATGATAAGGTTTTCTGTGCAGCTCTGGGTAGCCATTACAGTTTGATTGATTTTTGGAAAGGGGAAAGGAAAAAAGGGAAAACTCATTTAGATTCTGCCCCAAATAATTTTTCTTAAAGATTTAAAATATGAACATTTAAAATTGCTCCAGGTCAATATTTGGCCTCACAGCCTCAGAGATGGATTTTTTTTTTAAAATGGAAGATGTGGCACAGGTTTAGAGAGAATAATTTTGGAAATGTAAAATCCTTTCTGTTCAAATGTTGTGTCTATTGCTTTTCAGTGTTTCCTTTTTAGTTTGCATTTTTAACATCCACATTACTGTATTTGGAAAGAAAAGGACAAGCAGTTATATTTTTATGTAGCATCTCCTTGGGAATTACATTATGTGCAGTGTATCATGAAATCTGGCTCGCCCACTGAGAATTATTATTCTTAGGAGAGGATGAAGCCTTTTCTCTTTCCCTATTTCTTGGTTAGGATCCAGCTGAAAGCTTATAGTATTTTATGAATAATTAATGCTTATAATTAACAGATTAAGAGAGCATGTGAGCCTAAGCATTAGCAGAAAAGTTGAGAGGGAGGTTATCGGTATAAAGTCACCAGTAAGCAAGACAGCTGGAGCATGGCCTGAATCTATTTGCATTTGGGAGAACTGGGAGTTCCTTGGAACTTTATTCATATTGCTCCGTGACTTAGGTTACATGCACAGGAATGAGAATATACAGTTATGCCTTCAACATCATGGAAGTTAGAGACGCAGAACCCCTGAAATCTGGAAAATCTGGGTAAAATTTTTTGGACTTCCCTTCATACCGGAGAAGTCTGAATTATTATGGCATTAAAAGATAAAATGTGTTGATATTATACAACACTATACATATGTATTTTTTGTATTTCTGAGTTTCTAAATTTTTGCTTCATCTGCTGACCTTTGTGTGTCATCTCTGGCTTTTGCAAAAATCTCAAAAAAATTGCATTTAACTTTTTATGATGACCTACGACATATTGAAACTGCAAAGGGGAAAGTCACAATGTAGAAGGGACAACTGTAGAGTTAATTGGTCAAGAGATTGCCTTTGGCCTCCTCAGATTCTTTCAGATAGGTTCCATATGATATGCCTATGAAGTAGCATGGAATACAACCTAAAGTAGGATGTTACATGACTACTATCCAAAGTGATTTAGGAACGTATTCCTGGTATCCCATACTTGAGTTCAACTTCAACATTTTAATCTAAATGTGGTTGCTAGTAATATAAAATAATAGCAATAATAATGATGGACATTCATGTAGAACTTAAGAATTCACAAAGTGCTTTACATCTATTATCTCACTTGAGCCTTACAACATCCAAATTTGGTACTATGGATATTAATACTCCCATTTTATGGGTGAGGAAACTGAGGATGAAAGGTTAAATGACCTGTCAATGCTTTGTTTTTCAGTCTTTTCAGTCATGTCTGACTCTTCATGAACCTACTTGGGGGTTTCTTAGTAGAGATACTGGAGTGGTTTGCCATTCCTTCTTCAGTCTGAGGAAACTGAGACAAACCGAGTTAAGTGACTTGCCCAGGGCCACACAGCTATTAAATGTCTGAGGCTAAATTTGAACTTATGAACATGAGTCATCCTGACTCCAGGTCTAGTACTGTATCCATTGTGCCACCTACCTGGTGGCTTATACGGTTCATAAATATCAGAGGCAGGATTTAAAACTAAGTCATTATGATTCCAAATCCAGAACTCTAGAGAATGTACTATGTTGTATCTCTTTAAAAGAAACATTATTTTTAGGATGAATTGTATATTAAGACATATTAAAGATTATTTAGAATATATTAGATCAAGCATTTTAAGGATTTAAAGGATTTCCTCTTTTAATCTACCTTTACTTATTTAAAAACATTTGTAAGTGCTTATTTTATATAGACTCTGCAGTCATCACTTACTAAACTGTGACCATATGCCAGGCACCGTGCTAAGTGCTGGATATACAAAGAAAGCAAATACATAGTCACTTCCCTCAGGATCTCTCTCTCTCTCTCTCTCTCTCTCTCTCTCTCTCAAACAGACACACACGCACACACACACACATACACACACACAATTCTACTCAAATGCCTCATTGGGGTATAGAGGTGATTCTGGGTTTTTGAAGGCTAGGTCAAGTAGAATGCAGCTTCTGCCATGATGGAAATACTTTGGGTATGGTATCTCTGCATTCCAAGAACCAATCTAGCCAAATACAGGGAGTTGGCTCACCAGCAGGCTGGCCCCTCGACCTTTAGTGAATTCTTTAGCCATGGCAACCCATAAAACAAAGAGAAGTACAATGATGTCCCCCAGTACAGTATGACCCTTTCCACCTTTTCAATGATGGTGTCAGCATGATTGGAAAGTGTTCAACTGGTGCTAAATGTAATAGTTTTTGGACTGTCTCTAAATTTTAACCTGACCATCCTTGTCTAAAGACCAGTGAGTGGGTACAGTACTAGAAAAAATGAATTATATCAATTTTGGTGTTCTTTTTATGAGGGAAGGGAAGGGAAAAGCAAGAAGGGAAATGCAGTTCCAAGAAAGGAGGGTTCATAGGCTGTACTTGGAGAGGGGGTGGCAAATAAAATAATTAGTTTTGTTTTGTTCCTAAAGGAAAAAAAAACAATACTTCATCGGATCAGGAGAGGCTCACCCCAGAAAGAGAATTTGAATTGGGTTTTAAAGAATTGGTAGGAATTTTTTAAAAATGTATTTTATTTTTAATTTGTGGAATAAAATAAGCATTTCCATAACATTATAATAAAAAAGGTGATTGCACATGAAAATGCAAATCTATTATGTACAACTTGCTATTTCTTTTAAATATACAATAAATTTTAATCAATAAATATGTGAAGGGAGCACATAGTAGGCATAGAGACTGTTATGTTCAAACACGCAGAAATGAGAGAGTATAAGATACGCTTTGGGGGCAGAATGTAGTCGGGTTTGTCCAGTATGTAGAGTGCTTATTTGTGTGTGGGTGTGAAGGCAGAGTAAGATGAGATAGAACCTTGGATACCAATGGAATGAATTTCAAGTCCTTTATGAGATAAAAATGGGTCATTTAAGAGTTTTTAATAAATTGAATGATATGACCAGATGTGTAAGGAATATTATCCTGTCAGCAGAAGGACGGATATGAATGGAGTAAGACCTACTAGGAAGATATGGAGGGAGAGAACATGCATTTATTAAATGCCTACTATGTGCCAGGTACTACACTAAATGCTTTATAAAAATTATCTCATTTGATCTTCGCAGTAACCCTGCGAAGTAGGTGCTATTATTATTTCCATTTTATAGTTGAGGAAATAGACTGAGAGAGGTTAAGTTACTTCTTCAGAGTCATGCATCTAGTAAGTTTCTGGGGTAGGATTCAAGTTCAGGACTTCTTGATTCCAAGTCCTCCACCCTATCCCCTGCAGGGTCACATAGCTAGTAAATGTTGGAGGTCAGATTTGAACTTAGGTCCCCCTGACTCCAGTCTGAGTACTCTATCCATTGCAGAACCTAAGTGGAAACTAATCCAGTCTGGAAATAATATTATTGTAATTATATTATACTGATTATCAATAGATGTTATAAATTTATTATATTATAGCTAATATTGTTATAGTATTAAATTATAATATTAAGATCAGGAATGAAATAACCTTGAAGTTCACATTTTCTGGTATATGTGTGTTTGTGTGTGGAACTGATGAGCATTATCATCACATTTCATTAGATTATGCATGTAGAAAATTTTATTTTATTTTTTAAAACAAATATCTGTTGAATAATCAATTAAAAGGACATTTTTATTCATCAAACTGAATGAACTAAAACTTAAGCAAACTATTTAAATTACCATGAATTTTACTTAAAAATATAAATTTTTACATAAAATACAAAATTTACTTAAAATAATGTTTTTAAATGAGGCACAAAGCATCAAATCCTTTTGAGACATTTAAATTGTACCCAAACATAACCTGGCACACTGTATATGCATACCTATGCATCCACCTTTGCTTGCATTTGAAATAATTTCTTCTAAGAAACTGGTTTCTTTTCCTGGGTCTCTTAGAGGTTATTGCAGGGATTTGGAGGAGGTAAAGATTTATTTATTACTCTTTTCAGAGTACAGAATTTTGTAGAATCTTTTCTAAAAAACCAGACAAATGAACAACAACCAAACCAAACTGATCCCTTGAATTTACTCTAGAATGATTCCCCCCCCCATCTTAGATCATAAGCCCCGAAGGCAAAGACTGTATTGTCGTGCAGTCTCAGTACACCTTCAGTGAATACTCAGGCATCTAACACATAGTTTTTGCAAATACTAGTAGTGATAGGGATGCTGGTCTCTATAGAATGAACTGTTAAAAAACAATGTGTTCCTATAAGCATCCAGAAGAGGCTGACTAGGGTGGTGAGATTGGAGAGTATGCTGTGTTAAGATTCCTTGAAAGATTTGAGGATAATTAACCTGGAGAAGAAAACATGGCAGGGTAAGGAAACTCAAGATATAACTGTGTGAAAGTATTTGAAGGACTGTCATATGGAAGAGATATAAGCTTTGCTCTGCAGCTATGGAAGTGTTGGACCTGGGGCCAATCAGAAGACCTGAATTCCAATTCAGCTTTATATGCTTACTAGCTGTGTGAGCATGGGCATATTACTCCTTCTCTGTTTGCCTCACTTTTCTCAGCAAATTGGTGACCTTGCAGAGTTGTGAGGATCAAATGAAATGTTTGTAAGGCACTAAGCACAATGCCTGGAACATAATAGGTACTGTATAAATGCTTATTTCCTTCTCACTACCCGTTTTTCCTCATTGTTTGGCCTCGGAGGGTCAAATTTGAAGCAATGAATGGAAGCAAATTTTGTCTTGATATAAGGAAAAACTCAGCAATTAGGTAAGACCTATGATGTAAATGGTTGTCCTAGTAGGTAGTGGGTTCTTTTTTCCTGGAATTTTTCAAGTGGAGGTTGATAGCAGTTTTTCATTTATTTCATGGAGGGAATTCTTGGAGAGGTCCTGGTTGGCCTGAGTGTCCTCTGTACTTCCATCCAACTCAGATATTCTGTCCCTCAATATATAACTTGGTCCAAGTGATAGTAGTGCAGCAAATAGACTTTTTATAAAGCCTGGTTGCCTAATGAGGAAATACCCCAAAAGGTGGAGCTGGGATAAATTCCAGTAGTCTCTTTCATTACACATCAATGATCCATTCTGATTGGAAATATTCCCTTGCTGGGATAGAAGAGACTGGCTAAAATAGGATTTGTGTCGAAGATGGCTTGCCAGACAAGACAGTTTGGTTTTACCATGAAGAAACCAATGCCTAGAGCCTAATGAATTGATTAGTCTAGTCCTCTATCAAATAGAATGATGTCCCCCTTGTAACTATGGTTTTGTAACACTAGGAGCTTAGTTCCAAAAATTTTATGGAACCCAGATGGAGCATCTCTCCTGCCAAATACATGGAAGGAAGGGCAGAAATAGGAATGAGGATGTTGGGCATCATTCTGTTCTCTCATGATTTAAAACCATGAAGAAAAAATATTTTTTGAATTCTCTTTTCACTGCACCTGGAAAAGATTTCACACCTGGCTGTTCAATCAGCATTTGGATAGTGGCCTCACTGAAGAATGAAAGATAAGCAGGTAAGATGCTAGCTCTCAATACTGACTCCAAACCCATTGGCCAAGTCATTTGGCAAATACGGTAGCATTCCATATAGACAACTGATTTACCATCAGGTAAGAGGAGAACTGTAGATCCAGGGGAAAAGAAGAGAGTATGATGAACAAATTACTTATTTTTTCTTCTTTTCTTATCCTTTTAATTTTTTTTTATCAGCAAGTCTCCATTTTCTCTCCTTTCTTGACCCCAGTAGAAAACAATCCTAGTAACAAATATGAATAGATAAGCAAAACAAATTTTCATATTGGCTATGTGCAAAAATACTTTTCTTAGTTTGCATATTTAGCCTATCACCGCTCTCTCTTAAGAGGTGGATAGCATTTACCATTGGTCCTCTGGAATTTCAGCTGCTCATTGCACTGATCAGAGTTCTTAAGTCTTGGTGACAAAGATCTAGAAACTAAGAGGGGGGGAGTGCCCATCAAGAGGAGAATGGATAAACAAATTATAAATGAATATAAATGAATAAGCATGCTGTAAGAAATAATGAAAAACAGTTTCAAAGAAATCTGGTGAGACTGATGATGAACTGGTACTTAATGACATTTTTTAAACTTACTGAATTCTTCCAATTAGATTATTTGCCAAGAGCAACTTGGAGCTATATAGTAAAAATTGTGAACAAGACAAAATTAGGCTGTGGTCATTCTGACACTTTGGTTTTTGCCTTTTTTCCTTGCTTGGGCTCTATACTCAACTCCTAATTTTCTTCAGATCTTCTCCCATAAAAATGAGCTCTGAGATGCTTCAGTAACATTTTTTACAACGTGAGACCCATGATTTCATTGAACTATGAAACTGGTAAGGAGATCCTCTTTCCCTACCAGTTTGGGTCAGTACTTGCTTTGTAATTCATCTTCAAGAACTGCCTGAATCGTTCAGGCTAACACAAGGAATACATGTTGGAGAAACAACTTGAATTCAGACTTTTTTGACTCTGAGGTCATCTTTCTGGGCACTTAAATAACTGATAATAATGGGGAAGTTGTCTCCCCTTCAAGCGGTATTTGCATTTTATCAGGAATAAAAACCTAATGACAGAATTTTAAGCATCTGCGAAGAGGTGGGAAACTTTTTTTGGAGAGAGGGCAAAATTCAGGTAAAAGAGAGTAACTGAAATTTCCACTGTTCCTTCAAGACACCTTGCTTACCATGTATGCAGGTATGTTCTGGTTAATGTTTAACAACTGTTTCTCTAGAAAAAACAAGAAACATGACATGTTTAATGTAAGTTTAGAATTAGTTTGCATATATATGCAATTTGTGTCTAATGATAGCCATCTCTAGGGCTGGGAGGGGAGGAATTTACATGATAATTTTATCATATATTTAAACGGAATAGCAAATTGAACATAATAGATATGCAGTTTCACATGCCGTCTTTCTTAATTTTGTTATGTTATGGAAATGCTTATTTTATTTCATAAATTAAAATTAAATAAATAAAAATGAAAAGAGACAAGTGAACATAACATTTTTTTTGATCTATATTTTTGACATTTCTCCATCATTTTCTTAAGCATAGGTAATAAAAAAATAATAAAGAAAGTGCAGATTTGTAGGGTTTGCTGATTCTGCAGGTGAATGCTCCCCCTAAAATTTATGTTAATTTAACTGCTTCTGTGGAGGGAGTTCAAGTTGGCTCCAATACATGCCTGCATACCAACTGAGGGCATCGGTACAAATGTGTATGCTAAATATTAGTAAAATTAATTTCTTTCTTTTAAACTTTTCAAAAATTTCTTTTTTCCCTTTTCACCAGTTTTTACAGTTTGTTTTCCCTAGCTTCATACAGTTACCAATCAGAACTTGCTCTCATGACCTTCAGTTAATCAGAAACACTTTTGATTTGTTATAATCAAAGTCTGGGGACTCCAAAGAACCTGGATGTTACCCATTAGCAGGTAGGGAGCTAAAGATATGTGGAATGGCGCTCCATTTGCTTCAGGAAGTCAGGTTATTAGAATTCTAGACCAGAAGGAATGATTAATTGGAATGAGCCCTTTACATTCGCTTTGTCTACTGTTGTCTGAAATATAGAGGCAGACATATGGCTGTAGCTATGCACAATCACTGATTTGGAGTGTGCTTATTGTAAATAGCCTATCCTGAAGTATTGCCTTGTTCTGTTTGTCTCCTTTTAACCTACTCATAAATAATAAGGCAGTCACAGTTCTTCAGACTCTTTTTTTTTCCTTAGGAACTGATGCTTTCCAGATATTCTCCCAACTCTTCCTTCAGCATTTCTGGATATACTTTGTGGTTGCTCAGATTCTAAACTCTTTGTAGTCACAGAGCAGAAACATGTTACTCTTGGGTAACCTTCCTGTCTTTCTTAGATTTGGAGTTCTATGGTGTCTGAGCTACTATAGAGTTGTCACTTTCTTTTTTTATCTGCATCTAAATTTAACAGCAGATTGGGCTCTTCATCCAAATGGTCAATAGCTAACTGTAAGGGCTGGGATAGGGTTGGGGGAGAGTGACTTTCTGAACCTCTAAAGAATATAACCTGAGTCATCTCTCCATGAAGATTTCACTGATTCCTTTATTTGAGAGTGATCTCTTCCTCCTCAAATTTCTTTTCTGTTGCTTCTTGGAAGTAATTTATTTATAATTTATTTTTCATTTTCAACATTCATTTCCAATAAGATTTTGAGTTTTCAATTTTCTCCCCTTTCCTTCCCTCCCCCATCCCCAAGATGGTGTGCAATCTGATATAGACTCTACATATGCATTCGTATTAAGCATATTTTCACGTTAGGAATGATGTAAAGAAGAATTAGAACTACAAGAAAGAAGAAACAATTTTTTTCTTTTTGCTTCCTCCTTAAATTTTATGTAGCATTATCTCTCCTTTGTCCCTCTACATTTTGCCTAATGTCAGACTTGTGTACATATTATCTTCTCCCTGTGAGGTTGTAAAATTCTTGAGGGCAGGAATTATATTTTTTAAAAAATTTATGAATTCCAGAGCCTCTTTTAGGACAATACACATAGGAGGAGCTTAAAAATATTGCCACATTGAATGAAAAATAGTTTGTGAGCTTCCCAACAGAGCTAGAAACCCATAAATAATTAACGTAATATTTTTCACATGAAGTGCTTCTTAAATTTTAAAATTAGAATCTTCATAAAGGCACCATTAATTTTTTTTAAGCCTTTTCCTCCTGCTTATTTTTTCAAAGTCTTTGTTATAAATCTTAAAAGGGCTGTCTAATCTGATGCTCATGGAGGAGTCAGATTTTTAATTTTTTTGTTTTAAAAATAATTTTTATTGATATCTTTTTTTTGTCATTTATATTTCTCCATATATACCCTCCCCTTTCCCCTTTCCCATAGCAAAGTGTAAAAAGGAGAAAGAAAAGCAGTTCAACAAAAATAGCTAATACACTGAAAAAAATTGATGTTATATTCAGTATTCCACATCCATAGTCACCTAACATTGTAAAAAAGGAGGAAAGTTCCCAGAGAACTTATATCTTAATGAAGCATTCCAATCCAACAATATAAATGGTGGATATCTATATAAATAAGTTTGTGAGTTCATTAAAAGAATTTTAGGATCATGTGAATGTCTGTGGTGATTTTTGAAAAATGCAAAAGGAGGGGAGGAGCCAAGATGGCAGAGGAGAAAGACTCACTGTATGCTAGCTCCGAACCCACAGCCCATAAATTTCCTGAAAAAAGAACTCCCCACAAATTCTGGAGCAGTGGAACCTGTGCAGCAATGGAGGGGAGGAGATTTCTGTTCCAGAGAGCCCTGAAAAACTAACCCCAAAGGTCCGTCACGCACTGGACAGTGGAGCCCACCCTGGCCCAGCCCTGGCTGTGTGGCCCCAGAGCAGCAGATCCAAGCAGGCTTCAGGGACAGAATCTCCAGCAGCCACGAAGGTCCCTCCACCCACAGGCACAACAGGTCAGTGAGAGAGACTTCTGAGCTGGCCAAGAGGGAAACAGGGTGTCTCCGTGACTCGGGGCCCCTCGGGAGGCAGCGGCAGAGGCAGTGGTGGCCCGGAACTCCCAGAGCGGACAGGAGTTCTACTCCATTATTGAAGGTCTCTGCATAAAGCCCCTGAGGGAACTGAGCCTGGGAGGCAGCCCTGCCCCGACCTGAGCACCAGAACTTAAGCTCACATTGAATAGCAGCCGCTCCCACCACTGAAAGCCCTGAGGCTGGGGAGCAGCATTTGAATCTCAGACCCCAAGCACTAGATGGGTGGATCTAGGCGGGGGTGGAGAGGAATCTCAGAAGTCAAGTAACTGGCTGGGAAAATGCCCAGAAAAGGGAAGAAAAATAAGACCATAGAAAGCTACTTTCTTGGGGAAGAGATGTTCCTTCCTCCTTTCATTTCTGATGAGGAAGTGCAATGTTTGCCATCTGGGAAAGATGTGGAGGTCAGGGCCTCTCTATCCCAGACATCTGAGGTGGATGTCCAGTGGGCTCAGGCCTTGGAAGAGCTCAAAAAGGATTTTGAAAATCAAGTTAGACAGGTGGAGGAAAAACTGGGAAGAGAAATGAGAGAGATGCAAGAAAAGCATGAAAAACGGGTCAATACCTTGCTAAAGGAGACCCAAAAAAATGCTGAAGAAAATAACACCTTGAAAAACAGGCTAACTCAATTGGCAAAAGAGGTTCAAAAAGCCAATGAGGAAAAGAATGCTTTCAAAAGCAGAATTAGTCAAATGGAAAAAGAGGTTCAAAAGCTCACTGAAGGAAAGAGTTCTCTCAAAGTTAGACTGGAACAGATGGAGGCTAATGACTTTCTGAGAAACCAAGAAATCACCAAACAAAACCAAAAGAATGAAAAAATGGAAGAGAATGTGAAATATCTCATTGGAAAAACAACTGACCTGGAAAATAGATCCAGGAGAGACAATTTAAAAATTATGGGACTACCTGAAAGCCATGATCAAAACAAGAGCCTAGACATCATCTTTCATGAAATTATCAAGGAAAACTGCCCTGATATTCTAGAACCAGAGGGCAAAATATTGAATATTGAATTCAATATTCAAAATTGAATTCAATAAAATATTGACGGAATCCATTGATCACCGCCTGAAAGAGATCCAAAAAGAGAAACTCCTAGGAACATTGTGGCCAAATTCCAGAATTCCCAAGTCAAGGAGAAAATCTTGCAAGCAGCTAGAAAGAAACAATTCCAGTATTGTGGAAATACAATCAGGATAACACAAGATCTAGCAGCTTCTACATTAAGGAATCGAAGGGCGTGGAATAGGACATTCCAGAAGTCAAAGGAACTAGAACTCAAACCAAGAATCACGTACTCAGCAAAACTGAGTGTAATACTTCAGGGGAAAATATGGTCTTTCAATGAAATAGAGGACTTTCAAGCATTCTTGATGAAAAGACCAGAGCTGAAAAGAAAATTTGATTTTCAAAAACAAGACTGAGAAGAAGCATGAAAAAGTAAACAGCAAAGAGAAGTCATAAGGGACTTACCAAAAGTGAACTGTTTACATTCCTACATGGAAAGACAATATTTGTAACTCTTAAAACTTTTTAGTATCTGGGTAGTTGGTGGGACCACACACACACACACACACACACGCACACATACACACACACGCACACACACATGTACATGTGTGCGTTCACACACATACAGATACAGAGAGCACAGAGTGAATTGAATAGGATGGGACCATATCTGAAAAGAAATTAAGGTAAATGGTGAGAGAGAAATGTAGTGGGAGGAGAGAGGGTGAAATGGAATGGGGTAAATTATCTCTCATTCAAGAGGCAAGCAGGAGACTCTTTAGTGGAGGGAAAAAGAGGAGAGCTGAGAGCTGAGAGAAAAACATGAAGTTTACCCTCATCACATTCGACTAAAGGAAGGAATAAAATGCACACTCATTTGGTATGAAAACCTATCTTACAATACAGGAAAGTGGGGGAGAAGGAGATAAGCAAGGGCGGGGATGATGGAAGGGAGGGCAATGGGAGGAGGGAGCAATTTGAAGTCAACACTTGGGGAGGGGCAGGATCAAAAGACAGAATAGAAACAATGAGGGGCAGGATAGGATGGAGGGTAATTCAGTTAGTCTTACACAACACGACTATTTATGTAAAACTACACAGATATGGCCCATACTGAATTGCCTGCCTTCCCAAAGGGAATGGGTGGGGAGGGAGGGATGGGGAGAATTTGGAACTCAAAGTTTTAGGAACAACTGTTTAGTATTGTTGTTGCTACTAGGAAATAAGACATACAGTTGATGAGGAATAGAAAGTCATCTGGCTCTACAGGACAAAAGAGAAGATGGGGACAAGAGAAGGGAGGGATGATAGAAGAGAGGGTAGATTGGTGATAGGAAAAATTAGATTGCTCGGTGTATTGGAGTGGGGGGAGGGGATAAAAGGGGAGAAAATTTGGAACCCAAAATTTTGTGAAAATGAATATAAAAAGTTAAATAAATTTTTATTAAAAAAAAGAAGTATCATCTTAAAAAGTTTTATATAATTTATAATCGAGTCTGGTGGCTTCTGGCAGCTTCATTTCATAGCTGGGCACAACTGGTGGCTTTGACATTTTTAGATACTATAGTATATCTCAGTGTTAACTCTCCCTGAGTTTGTGATTTACTAAAGTCCTCAGCTTTTTTTCCCCTAATTGAATTGCTTCTAGCTATGTTTTCCTTATCCTGTACATCTGAATTTGATGTTTTAAATCTGTTTATAATTATCCTTAATGGGATGTACCTGTCCATAACATGATGTAAATTCACAGAAGTGGCATGATGTAAATGATGAGCTAACAAAAGAGACTGAAAAGGTATGGTTAGACTGGTAGGAAGAAAACCAAGTGAAATCAATGTGACACAGAAACAGAGAGTGAAGAGAGAAAATCTAGGAGGAGAGGATCGTCACTAGTCATTTTTATCTTTGCTACTCTAGCATCTAGCACTTTACCTGGCACATAGTAGATGATTAATAAATGTTTGCTGACCGATTACATTTTGTCTTAGTTGATTTAGCCCCAAATTTTAGCATGTTAGGATCTAACTCTAATGAGTTTCCTAGCTTTGTGTTGTCTGCCTATTTTGTAAGCATGCCATTTATACATTTATCCAAGTCAGATACTTATTTTCAAACTGACATTAGGACAAGGATGATTATGCTTTAGGTCTAGTCATGCAGAGAGCATAGAAATGGACCACCTTAGTAACCTATATTCTCCATCTTGTCCACAAATATTGCAGGAGAGATTTTGCCAAGTGCTATGATGAAATCTGGGTATGCCCCTAATATTCCTTCTGATCCACCAATGTAATAAAACCGATAAGAAAGGTAGTAAGCTTGACTAAAGAAAATCAATTATGGGATGTAGACTAAGTAAAACTAAATTACATACCTAGGGTCATGCAAGTAATAAGCAATATTATTGGGATATGAATACCATGTCTTCTGACTCCAAATTCAGTAAATTTTTTAAAATAATGTACCTGAAAACAGAGATAGTTTGCTTTAAATTCTCTCTCTTCTTTCCCTGCTTCTTTCCTTCTCTGTGTGTCTTTCAGTTTCTATCTCTACTCTCATATATGTATATATATATTATATATATATATATATAAATATATATGCATATATCTCTCCCTCTCATATATGGTGCTCATTTTAACCTTATTCTACTCAGGTAAAAATACTACAGGGAACTGGATGATATGATTTGTATTGGCCCTACATTCAATTAGGGAGTTCTTGAATATGAAGCTAACATCGCCTCCCTCCTTCTACTAGCATAAGTACAGAATTTTGTGGTATTCTTTTGTACCTGGTTTTGGAACAGGAGGCATTAGTAGAGGTGACATCACATTCATACCACATGATTTGCCTTAAAATGTTTTATTCTAAGCTCCATTTGGCAACTGATTTCCTTCAACATCGTTTAACACCCTATTTTTAGGCAGCTGCTTCATTTCCCCTTTACTCGTGCTGATCTAGAATGAAGAAAAAGCCAAGGAAAGGCACTTTTGAGGAGGTGTGTTATGCACCTCAGCCTCCTCTTATCCCCTTCACAGGGACATATGAAGCAAATTAAAATGATTTATTAGGGATGAAGAGTCCATTCTAGGATCCCTACTCAGCTGTTTTCATGGCTTTCAGTAGAAGTGGGAAAACATTTGTCATTTTCGGACAGAGTGAGAATAAACAATAGAGAGGACTAGTTTCAGGTGTACAAAGTTTAGTCTGTAAAACCTTACATGCATGAAATTTAACTATCCTTATATTCCAGTAAAAATGTTTATTCTGAACAAGTTTTGATCCACTTTTTCACTAACAGAGTAATGAATGAACTTTACAAGGCAAATATAAGTCTTAGCACTTTGCCTAGAGTTTCCTCTGTCTGGACATTAAATTTTTTTTTCTGATTTTGGAAATGACACAATAGATAGGTAAATTAAAGGCAGCTAGGTGGTGCAGTGGATAGAACACTGGTCTTGGAATTGAGAAGACCTGAGGTCGAATATGGATTCAGATACTTAACTGTGTGACCCTGAAACTTAACCTCTGCTTCAGTTGCTCAACTATCAGAGGGTAATAATAGTATCTACTTCCACATGTTGTTATAAGGATAAAAATGAGATGATATTTTAAAAGTTGGCACAGCGAATGGCACATATTAGGTCCTTTTTTAAATTACTTCCTTTCCATATCTGAGCAGTGATGTAGTAGATATCCAAGCATGATAAGATCTTGTAATGTCGCTCCTTTGCTCAAAATGATTTGTGACTGAATTACATTGCTTGTTTTGCAAAGTCCTTCAAAATATGCCATCTTGTCTTTCCAACTTTATTTCACAATTGCCTTATATTTACTCTTTATTGTAGTCAAACTATACTCTCTCCCCTTTAATCATATCTTTTGCTTTCCCATCCATAGAACTTTTCTCATACTTTTCCCTATGTCTGAAATGCCCTCTTTTGGTTTATTGAATACCTGCTCATCTTTTAAAGATGGACTTGAATATCATCTGTTCCAATAGGTCCCAAAGCAAGAGCTATATGTTAGCTTAACTTTGCATTTTCCCCAACACCAAAGTTCATCCTCTGCATGCTGTAGGTGCTTAATAAATCCTTGTTAATTGTGAATTTGAAGTAACAGGCAGGCAGTTCATTGAACTGTATTTGCAGAGGAGGGGCAGTTAGTGTAGAGCAGTGGTTTGAGATCTGGATCTGGAGTCAGAAAGTCCTGAATTTAAGTCTGGCTTCAGATGCACACACAAGTAATTATGATCCTGAAAGATTCATTGGATTCCCACTGCTTCACTTTCCTCATCTGTAAAATAGTGGCAATAATAGTGTCTACCTCCAGGGTTGTCAAAAGGATCAAATGAGATAATATTTGTACAACACATTGCAAAATTGAAGTGTTATACACATAGCTATTAACGTTACTAATACTACTACTCATCCTCTTCCTCCTTCACAGGGCTAAGATGAAATGGACTTATGTTTCTACCTCCATTCTATTTTCTGTGCTTTTTCTGTCTACTTAGCCATCTTTCTAACTCCAAATATATATACATATATGTATATATATATATAACATATCATATGTATAACATCACATATATACATATTTTATATATATTACTTTTTAGTATCATTTTATGGATATAAAAGCAATGGGTAGTCAGGGATCAGGTTCTGCTTAGAATGTGGTATTATCAATTGAAATAACCTCTCTTGAACCAGTTAACAAGTGAATGGTCATATTAATATGTTTCTATTCTGTAAAATGTATAGAAGTCAAGATGATGAGCATTATTTAAATGTGGCAGAAATGGACCAGATATGAGATGCCATTAGGGAAATCAGTAATTTTGCATTTCTTAAACTCAGTTGGAAGTTGGACCATGGGAAATGATTTAATGTCATCACCCTTGGTGACTCTGAGCTTCACCTGGCTATGGGGACATGGGGAGCCCATGATGACGCTTTTCATTATGGCATGCGTAAGGATGTTGGCTCTGTTGCTATTTGATTGTAGATTTGTATCAAACTTTTGTTGCACAGATGGATAATGGTTTGCATGCACAGATGGAAAAGGGAAGAGCAAGTTCATTGGCAGAGCTTGTTCTAGGAGAGATCAAGGGGAAAAAGAGGAAGATGAGGTAAGACACCAATAAGAAAAAAAATTGGTATCTACCTGGTCTTTGTACAAAAGATTTTCTTTCTTGATATTTTTAAAAAAGAAGATGAAACTTAGAAAAATTTTCAAAAAACTCAGCCAGGATTAGCTTTTTTTTTGTGCCATTAACTCATATAGTAAATGCCTTTCAATCTTATTAATGTGCAGAACAACTAATCTGAAATAGAGGTAATCTCAATGACAAATTTCATATATTTCTTACAGAGCAGAAAGGATCAAGTTAAAAAGAATGGAAACAATGACCAGGTTCCCACATTCTTAAACATTATCATTGAAATTTATACTAGTAAAAACAGGCTTTCTACAAAAAAGGCATTACTGGTATATTGAGAAGTTTCCCTACTTTTTTTTGCTGGCATTTCTTCTTTAATGCTTGACATTTGCCTCATTTTATCACATGCCATTATCCTTAAATGGACATCAAATGTAACCATTGTTTCTTGATGTGAGGTTTACAGTCTTTCTTGCAACTTTTCTTTTCAACCTTTCCATAAAAAAGGAGAAAGGAGTCAGGGTTTCTCATCGACAATCAATCATCAAGAATTTATTTAGTGAAGTCCCAAGGGCTATATAAATAGCAAGCACAAAATAAATTCAGGTGATTTCTTGCATGTGAACAACTTATGCTTAGAATGATAGTGATGGTGGGAGTGGACAATTGCTCTTCATACCTTAATTCAAAGCACTATGCAGTTGGAGGTGATAAGGCTGGATAGCAGCTTTCACTTTATGCAGTTGTAGAAAGATATAGTCTATGAATATCATCTTCTTCTTGAAGCTTTACTAATCAGCCCTCCCATGAATGAGTTCTTCCTACTCTAATACCTGAAACACTGCTTATACTACTGACACATTCCTTGAATTATACTGATTTTTCTTAGAGCTATATGTAAACACACCTATTTCCCTCACTGGACTCTGAGTTCACCATAAACCCCTTCCTTCTCCATGTCCCTATCTCTTTTTCCCCCTCCCTCTTACCTAGCACAGTACTTGGAATATAGTAGACAATAAACATTTGTTGACTGATTAAATGGAGAGGTATCTTGTCTTACTTTACCAGTTAACAAGCATTTGTTAAATGCCTACTGTGTGCCAGGTACTATGCTAGGTGCTGGAGGCACAAGTATACGGAAAGAAATCATCCCTACATGAAAGTTGCTAACATTCAGTAATATCAAATGTTTTCCAAAATTCCTACAAATGTTTTCAAAAAAGATCCAGTGCAAAAGTTGGAGACTACTTTTATAAGCTACATTCCGTGTCTGAATTTTCTGAATACTGCAATATGGTGAGTAACAGAAATTTCTCATAGAGTGGTGGAAAGGCTTGGAGACAGAAGACCTAGGTTTGAGTCAGCTATGACATGTTCCCTTGATATGCCTTTACACAAATAATTTCTCTTCTTTGAGTTTCCATTTCCTTTTTAGCAAAATGGGGACAGTAATACTTGTATGAATTCCCTGTAAGCAATGCAGTGAAGATCAATTAAGAAAATGTTTGTGAAGCTCTGTGTAAACATGAAACACTCCAGAAATGAAAGCTATCATTATGGTAATTATTCCCTCTTTAGCTAGGAATTGGAAAGATTACTATGGAGATGGGCGCAGTTAACAATGATGATGTTGGAGGATTTATTTTCTGAATTGACTTTCAGTACCTTCCTATATTTACTGGCCATGATGTATGAAGAGAAGGAAAACACTTTTAGCTTATGAAAATATGTGTGTGGTGTGATGTTGGATGGGGGAAAAGAATGGAAAACCACAAAGATGGGCCATTGAGTTTTCACCCATTTGTGCCTGAAACACTTTGGACCAGCAGCCTTTAATGAGTGCTTTGCACAGAGGACTATAGATTTCTTATTAGAAGAAGCTGGAAGAAAACTTAGAGGCCATTAAATATAACCTCCCTTTTCAGGGAGCCCAGAGAGGTCAAGTGATTTGGCCCAAAGAGGAGGCACTTTAAAAATTCTTCACTTGAACTGGATCCAACGAAAGGCAATCTCATTCTTTCTATTTCTTTATGAGGGCTATAGAAATTCCTCATTTCCCCAAGCATAGTAAACTTGCTGTTTCCACAGAGGAAAAAATTCTCATCTTGGGGAGGGGTATCTGTGAAGAAATTTGACAGGGAAATGAAGCAAGTATAACATGTCTATTGATGATCTGACATAGTTAATTCTGTCTTTGAGAAGTGAGCCTAGCAGTCAGAAAGCAGCAGGTTTCACTGATAGGAAAGCAGGACCTTCTATGTGTTGCTCTGATGGGGCTTGATGAGCACCGGACAGTTCATGTAAGTGCTTCTTTGCAGTCAAACTCTCTAGTTCTAGGAAAAGGTGGGGAGTGGAGACATAGACCTTAGATTGTTATTTTTTCTCTAATACCTCAGTAGGTAGAAAGGTTGCAGGGTGGAGAAAACAAATACACTTATAACAGAGGAAAGAAAAGAGAATCAGAACTTCAGGGTAGGATATTCCCCAGATGAAAATGGTTCAACATTTTCTGCATTTGTTTTTTCAGGTAAACAAATGGAGTACAGGCACAGACTCTCAAGCACTTCAATAATACAATTTTCTTTCATCCCAGTTTGTCTGCTTAATATAGAACCAGGAGAAGATAATGATACTCTTGATGCAAATAAATGTGGGCATCACAGAACTGAATCTGTTTTTGCCCTGTTTTTAAAGTAACCGCAAGATTATTTGGGGTGTTTCACACCCTTCATCCCCTTTGAATATATATATATATATATATATATATATATATATATATATATACACACATATACATATATATGTATAAATATATATTTAAACTGCCCTTTTTATTACACCAAGATATATTGAAAGACTTATGGATGCTTAACCTGTTAGAAGAAAATATGGGGGTGGGAGCAGGGAAGGAGTCATCATTGCTTTGTTCAAATATATGAAGGATTGTCATGTGGAAGAGAGATTAGATTTGTTTTGGTTGACCCCAGATGGTCAAATTAGAAGCAATGGTTGGATGTTTCAGAGAAGACCTAGTAGTAATGTTCTGTGATGGAAGTGGCTGCCTTAGCAGTGGTGGATTATTTTGCCCTTGAAAGAAAGAGACATAAACATAGACCCTTAGAGCCAGGAGGGACCTTAGAGATAATCTAGTCCAAATATTTCATTTTCATAAGATGAGGTAACTGATACCTAGGGTGATTAAATGAATTGTCTTAGCTCATATGTCAGCTAGGTGTCATGATGGATAGAGCCCTGGGCTTGCAATCAGGAAGTCTCATTTTCTTGAGTTCAAATCTGGCCTCAAACACTTACTAGATGTGTGACCCTGGGCAAGTCATTTTACTCTGATGACTTCATTTCCTCATCTGTGAAAATGAGTTGGAGAAAGAAATGGCAAACCTGACCAGTATTTTTGCCAAGAAAACCCCAAATGGGGTAATGAAGAGTTGGACACAACTGAAATGACTCAACAATTTGGGTCACACAGGTAATTAGCATCAGAAGCAGGGTTTGAACCATATGTCTGATTTCAATTTCAGTATTCTTTCCACTGCTTCTCTCCCATGCTGTTTAGGTGTTTTTCATGCAACTTCTTGCACATAAATAATCATTGGTGATGAATCTGTTTTTATCCAATATAACACTTCTCTTTGCTCTTTGAGTAGAGACATTATGATTCTTTTGAGACTGTGGTATTCTGTGACTCACAATTGTATAAGATCTTTGAAAAAACATAGTTATTAAAAGAAAGGAGCATCACATCACAAATCAACTGAGTTGGGGGTTGGGAATCCTAGCTCCCCTCTCTTGTACTATTATGGTTAATATCTCTTGGAAATGTCAGATTTGTCTGCTGGACAAGCATTTCATCCTCCCTAGTTAAGAACTATTGTCAATGACTGGCAAAAATCAGAGACTAAATCCTAATGCACATGTTCAGTCCAGTTCTTCATTAAAAGCCTGCCACAATCTGGCACCACTAAATGAGGACTTCACACAGAAGCAATTGGATGAGAACTCTTTGTTCTGGGGGAGTTTTAAAAGTCAAGAGAAGTCTTGATTTTCCTACCCATTCCAATTCTTTCATTTATCAGCAAATGCCTTTCTAAATGAATGACTGTTGGAATTTGAATTCACACTAAGGAGAGGGAAAGGAAACCTATATACAAACCTTCTGTGTCCAAAGGAAATTTATTAAAGGATATATTTTATGGTTGGCTATGGATGGGATTATGACAGTTATCAAATCTACTTTCATATTGTGAGTTGCCCACGTTGAGTTGGTGATTTGGCAGCTCCAGATATGGCTTCCCAGCATTCCTTTTTTGTATTGGATAAGTCTTATCTTTGACGCATGCTAGAGATGCTTCCCCATTTTGGGGGGTTCCCAGGATTGTGGTTATATGCTACTGTGTTGTCAGATTTATGCTTTGGGATTTTTGAGTAATTGGTTGAGAAGGACAAGAGTATGAGACTAGAACATTCTTTGAAACACAAAGTCACAATTTTTCTTTATACCTATAACTGAAGGAACCAGGATAAAGGCTCATGAAGAGATGGTGCTAGTAAGCAATGTGACTGACCAACTGCTCACTGTCCTGTGTTTTTCTGATCTCTTGTCTTTTCTCACACCAGCCCCTGTGCCTGGAGTGATTTCATTTCATCTCTTGCCATTGAAATCTGACCCATCTATGGAGCTGCAGCTTAAAGGCCACCTCTGCTATTAGGCATTCCCTAATTTCTCCTCAATTAGAAATATTCTTCCTTTCCCTAGAGTTTTTACAGCTCTTTGCTAGTTATAGCTTATGGTACTAGAAGAACTGAGCCACATCAATATTGACACTGACTGAAAATGGAAACATAAAATGTAAAGAAGTTGCAGCTAAAATGAATGGCTTGCAGGTTGTCCTTGGAGAGGCAACTAAAATTGTTGGCAGAGTTGGTATCATCATATGCCCCAAAGGCAACAAGAAACATAATTTTATGGAAAACTTGGTAATCTTCTCTTGCCATGCTCATGATGAACATAAGCAAAAAGTTCACCATGAAGATAATTGCAACTTATGTGCCAACATCTGCTGCAGAGGATAAAAAAAGTAGGGGACTTTTACGAAGAATTTGATGAGAGCTGCTCAGCTGAATCAAAGCATCCTTTAATGTGGTGACTTAAATGTGATGACGGGGCATGATGGCAAAAACTGTGTTGGCAAATAAAATCTGAGATAAAGAATTGAAAGAGGACAAAACTGGTACAACCTTTAGGCATGGATATCACAAATAATTTCTTCTAAAAGAGTGAGCTGTAAGGCATTGTGAATTTGATATTTGGATGACAGATCTGTGTTCTCATCAGGGAGTATCCTCTCCAATAATGAAGATCCTTTCATGCCCTCAAATCTTGAGGGATTCTTGTCCATGTGCAATCATAAGTACTTTTCAAAGGATCTGGTCAATGTGCTGGGAGCCTTCCTCTAGTTTTCTCAATATTTTATGAATAGTAATGTAGCACTCAAGCTGCTCATTGGTTGGTTATTCCTTGATCTTGCCTGGATCAAGACTGGACCACCTTCTTTTGCCTCACCTTATCTTTCCATCTATCTTATGATATCCTTTACACTATTTCTCTTATGAAATTCTTGGTTGTGAAAGTGTTATAACTTACTCATATTCATTATGCACCTCTTTCTCCATTGACTTTTTGTTGACTCTCAGTTTTAATTCTTCAGGGACTATGATAATTCATGATTTTCTGTCATGTAGCATCACTACAAAAACTTCTATGTATATTTGTACGTATATGTGACTGTTCTTGACCCCATTTCCTTCTCCAGCTCATTTTATAGATGAGGAAACTGAATCAAAGAGGGTTAAATGACTTGCCCAGGGTCACACAGCCAGTTAAGTGTCTGAGGCCACATTTGAATTCAGGAAGATGAATTTTCCTGAATCCGGACCTTGCAGTCTATCTGCTACATCGCCTAGAGTCATGAAGGGTCAGATATGACTGAAAATGACTGAACATTTATATAAATGTATGTAATACTACACAATATGTGTATTTGTATTTGTATGCACATGGATACGTACTTTGATAACTTAAAAACTTCACTCAGACTTTAGAACTCTATACACATACATACATGTGTATATATACATATATATTTTATATTTATTATATACATATATATTTTTATATATTTATATATGTGTGTTTTTACATTTTTATGTGTATGGATTTTTTTTAACTTAATATGATATAAGTTTTTGAATTTTAGGGAATAATGAGTAAACCAATTAGCACCTGAGTTTGGGAACTATGAAGATGGGATAAAGAAGATTCAGTATGTACAGTTAAGCAGAGTTACATGGTTAGGTAAGTCCTTTGGCAACTCTGCAATGCTCCAAAGATTACTCCAATCAGTACATTAGCCTGAAACAGGAGCATCTTGAGAACATCACAATGTAAAGGGATCAATTTTCTGTTTGGGTCTTGTGATGAATCTCTTTCATAATGATGGAAAATGCCTCTGATAAAAGTGTATTTTCTTGTTTTATTTCATGCTTGAGATTAACATAAAAATGTTATTTATTGAAAAGAAGATGGACTATACCAAGGGTGGGGAACCTGTGACCATCTAGGTTCTCACATGTGGCCCTTTGATTAAATCCAAACTTCACAGAACAAATCCCCTTAATAAAAAAGGATTTGTTCTGTAAAACTTGGACTCAGTCAAAAGGCCATGCCCAAGGACCTATAAGGCCACATGTGACCTCAAGGCCACAGGTTCCTCACCCCTGGATTATATCATAAGAAACAGGAAATAATTGATAAAAGGAAGGGTAAAGATGAAAAAATACTACATTCAGTTAAGACATCTGTGGGTTCTAAAAATTCAAAATAAATAAAAATAAGGAAATTGGATCCCATCTTCAGCATTTCTTGGATAGTCACTATAGGTGTACAATGAATTGGGCCTAGAATTGACCAGGAGGAAGAGAATAGATTAGGTTTCATTTGTGAAATTGCAAACTCTCAGTGGATTCTAAGTTTGGGAATCATGGCAATGGGAGCCACACAATTATAACAAAAATAATTTTATTAAGGTAATAGAAAAGAGTATTTTTTTTGTGTGTGAAGCTTATGTTTCTAACAGCAAGCTAAGGTCTTAATAATATCCCTGAGAACTGAGGAGAGATGGATGGGGAGCTCCCACCATCTGGGTTTGATATGGATAGAAGTCTTGGCTAGGTTACCATTAATGTGTTCTTTGTTCAGGAACCAGCTCAACAAATGAGTCTTGTACAATAGGCATCACCCAGTTATATAATACACAAGGACAAATAAAGAGATTCCAGTGACTGGGTTCTAGCAGAGGTCACTATATGTCTAAAACCAAGACAGTTCTTTTGTTCAACCTGTCTTCAGATAAATAAACCCTTCAGCAGTATTCCCTCTTGCCTACAGATATAATTCAGTTTCTACTACAGTCATTGTAATGAAATTGTGGATCTAGTAAAGTATTCTCAGCACTAACCACATTCATATTTGAGTGGTTCAACTCATAAGAATTAGCAAGGAATTATCCTTTATTTTTCCTTCCTTCCTTCCTTCCTTCCTTCCTTCCTTCCTTCCTTCCTTCCTTCCTTCCTTCCTTCCTTCCTTCCTTCCTTCCTTCCTTCCTTCCCTCCTTCCTTCCTTCCTTCCTTCTTTCCTTCTTCACTATCCTTCTGGTATGAACAACAATAGTTAGAAAAAAAATACTCATCATGAAAGGGAATAATTTTTTTTTTCTTAATTGGGACATGGTGGAACTAAAGACCTTCTGTATCACATTTCTTTAGCACTGCTCCTTCTGCAGCCACTTTTTTATATTCCAATTGGACATCAAATTCTGGGTCAGAGTGACTTTATGTCACAAAGTCAGAGTGATTTTATATTGCTTAGCTAATTTTTATTAAAAATAAAATGCAAGTACCTTTTAAAAAACTAATTAGTCAAAATTAAAATGGTATTTAACTTGGATTGACTTTAGAAAGAAAACTGAGCTTTAAAAACAATAAAAAATCCCTTGAATATTTAATATTTTCAATATTTGGCACAATTTCTATACAATATTATTTTTAAATGAATCTTTAAACACTCTCTTAGTGGGTATTTCTTACTAACCCAGTATGATATTAAGTCTATAAAACAAAATTTCCGATGCTTTAAAACTGCATTGTGATGTTTTAGCCCATGCATGGAAATAAAAAAAACTGATTATGCTATGACAATATGGTATTATGTTGCTTATAATAAGCATCAGAGAGCCTTGTAGTGTACATAGAAAAAAATAAAAAGAATCAAACAAGAATGTAGAAGTAGCTTGGTCTAGAATTTATTTTTCTGTGGTGGTTATGTGACTCTTCTGCAGATGGCACTTAACGCTTAATAAACAAAGTTAATTTTTACTCACATTTGCTTTTGGATTCTAGCCTTTCTGTTGGTTATAGGAATTCTAAAAGCCTTTTACTGTGACTAAATTACAGATGAAGAGCTTAGGAAACTTTGGTCATACAGAATTTAAACAATTTATATGAACTTGCTTAGAAATCATAGGACCTTCTAAGAGCTGGAAGAAACCTTAGAGATCCAGTCATCCAATTTCTTCTAATTTGTGAAAGACAACATTGAAATACAGAAATTAAATGATCTTATGATCACACAACTATTTATTAGAGAGTCAAATGGTAATTACTACACTTTGGAAGGAATGACAATTAATAATTGCTACACTTACGGAGGAACAGTAACAATCATTGACAATGCTTTTTTTTTTTTTATGAGACAACTGCTCCCTCCTCCCACACTGAGGTTATGCTTACATAGTAGGTAAAAAGCAGAGCCTCTAGGATGATATTTTTCTGTAGACTTTCCCACTGTATTATTGTAATGTCAGTGTGATACCCATAGCAGCCGCTATAAATATAAATGCATATTTCCAGGGTAAATTCACAAAAATATAATAAATTCTCTTTTTCAAAGGCAAAGGCAAAATATGGACATTACTAGGATACCAAGAGATAAGATTTAGCAGGGTTCTTATCACTAATCCAAGGAGCAATGACATTTTAAACCTTCTTTCTCTCAGGTCTTCCTACAAAAACTATCTCCCCTACACAAATTCCCACATCCACCCACTCACAACTTGGCTTCTCTCCTTCTGCCCTGCCTGCTCTCACTCTCTGCTCATGCTTTCTCTCTCTCCTCCTTGGGCAAGCTCCTCCCAATCTGAGCTCCATGTAATCCAGGCTCCACGTGACCACAGACTCCATGTGTTAGATCTATTAATGGGTGGGGAAGATCTTCTTATTCTATTAACATTATTATATTATTATAAGTTATCAGATTTTTTTTTATCTCAAAATGAGAAATAAAGGGAAAGCCAGATGAAACCTCTGTGTGGCAGAGCAGTGTAATTTCTAAAATCTATTCTTTCTCAGATGCCTGCCCTGTATTGTCTGCATCACTGGAGAAATGTTGTACACCAGGTGGTTCTGTGAGCTGCCTGAGGTTTTAGGAACAGAAAACACTGAAAAGTTATTCAATCATGGCTCTGTGTCCCAAGGTCAGTGACAGTTGCATCCTAGACAGCATGTCCTAAGCCCTTCCCTAGCCTCTTTCGTGCATCCAGGTGTCAAAAAAGCATCATATTTTCATTCAGTCAATCAATCAATCAACAGCAAGCACTTATTGATCCAAAATTTACATTTATTAAGGGTCTACTATGTTTCAGGAACTGCGCTAGATGTTGAGTTTATGAAGGAAGAAGAAAAATAGATCCTGCCCTCCCTGATATTACATAATAACAGGGAAATCAATTTGTATACCTCTAGGTCTATACAAAACACATTACAAAATAGCTACAAGGTAACATTGGGGACAAGGTGTTATAGCAGTTGGAGGAAGAGAGTTGGAGTGGGATAGGAAAAGGTCCATGAAGAATCTTGGTAGAGTTTGAGCTGACAAGTGAAGAAAATCAGAGACTCTAAGTGGTGGCATTCAGAGGGAATCCAATGAAGGTATGGCGAGGAGCTAGTGGAAAGATAAAGGTAGGACATGGAGTGTCTTGTGTGAGGGTAAATAATGTGGTTGGTTTGGCTGGATTGTTAGGAGTGAGGTGGAAGTAGCATAATAAGCCTGAAACATAGGCTGGGGCTAGGTGGTGAAGTACTTTGAATGTCAGAGAAATTTATATGTGATCCTGGAGGTAATGGGTTCCTATTGGACTTTATGGAGTAGGGGAGTGATATGCTCAGATCTCAGCTATGCGAAAGTTAGATTGAAGAAGGGAGAGACTTGAGGCAGGGAGACCAATTAAAAGTGATTGTGATAGACCAGGTCTGAGGATTTGAACTAACGAGGTGGTTGTGTGAGAAGATAGAAAGGAACGGATGCATGAGATGGAAACAAAATTTGGCCATTGATTAATTGGTTGTGGTTCTTCATGCTTGAAGAGGACTAAAATGACATCACTGTGTTAGAGTCAAGGGACAGTGCGTCCAACGGTGGTTGATTAGACCAATATGAACTTGGAACACTGTACCATAGGTCAGGCACAAATAGCCCATGCGAACATTTGTGCAGATGTCTCTAAATTTGCACATCTCATGTTTCTTTTAAACTACTGAAGTTCTGCTTTGCTTGTAGAGCCTCTTTTTGATCCAGTCACACCATGGGTCCTCCTTTGTCAGTGACTCCCATGTCACACACTCGATTCCAAAATTCTTTAGAGAGTCCTAGATTACATGAGGGAAGGGAGAGGTAAGAGTGGAGGATGGTATTGAGTTTGTGAACCTGAGTGAATGGGAAGATGATAGTAGAATAGGGAATAAAAATAAGGAAGTTTGGAAGAAGGGCAGATTCTGGGGAAAAGATGAGTTCTATTTTGGATAAGTTGAATTGACAAACCTATGGAACATCTAGTTTATAACATATCACAGGTAGCTCATGACATAGGACTGGAGCTCAGACCAAAGAATGGGTCTATATTTATAAATCTAGAGGTCATATGCAGGAAAGTGATAACTATACTCATGGGAGCTGAAGAGGTCACCAAAATGAGAAAGTATATAAAGAAGAGGGCTCAGGACAGAGCCATAGGTTGCATTCTCAGTTAGGGGACATAATATGAATAATGAGCCTGCAAAGAAAATTGATAATGAACATCCAGACAGATAGGAGGAGACCTGGGAGAAGTATTGTTATAGACACAGGAAGGAGGGGGTTTGAAAGAGGAGAGGGGAGTTAATGATAGCAAATGCATCAAAATTCAAGAAGGATGAAGGTTGGGAAGAAAATATTGCTTTGGCAATTAAGATATTATTGGTCATGTTAGAGAGAGCAGTTTCAATTGGGTGATAAGGTCACTAAGGTTAGAGAGGGATGAATGGTTGAGAAAACAATATACTGTGGAAGATGGGAGGGGATGGGATCAAGGGCGAATGTAGAAGGACTAGTCTTGGTAAAGAGAAGAGTCACTTTCTTATCAGAGAGGTGACAAATGAAAGGGAAGGATTGGAGACATGAGCTCAAGGGGTTCTGAGATGACGAAAAGGAGAGAAGGAGCCTCCATGAGAATGGCCTCCATTTTCTTAATCAAGTAAGAGCTGTTCAGAGGGGAGAATGGAGACATGAGAGACGTGAGGAGAGAAGACAAGGCTTGGAATCACTTCTGCGGGGAATGAAATAGGGAATATATTAGGGAGAATTGCCCTGATACTATGAAGGCCTGGTTAGATAACATCATTTTATGGTGTATCTAGTCAGCACAGCAACTCCATTGAGCAGTATGTTAAAGGGAGTGGAAAAGCTGGCCCCCAGCACAGTTTTGGCACATAAATGCTTGTCGATTGATTGCTTAAGATCATCTCACAAAAGTTCAAGCTGTAACTTCCTGTTTAATCAATAGCCTTCAGTCCAGTTACAGCCTTATGGTCTTTGCAATCCCAGAAGCATTGAGTGCTCTAATCATGCCTCCGTGCAGGTAATTTGCAGTTGATTGGTTTGACCAAGAGTTCCAGTCTATAAAGTTCTTAGATAAAGTTTCCATTGCCAGGCAACTTTTCGGTTGACTCAGCTTTAATCTTTTTTTCCTTAAAGGGAACATTAAGGCTTTACTACCTGCTTTAGGCTACACAGCAAATGAATTAAGAGACTGATACAGACATTGAGAGTTCTCAGCTTCTCTCATCTAATAACTTGCTAGTTTTATTGTTCTGCTGTTGATTCTTTATAAATTTTACTCCATGCTAATAGAAAGGTCATGATGATTTGTCTGTGCCGTGTCTCCACACACCATCCCTGTGACTCCTCAGACTAAAACACCTTTCTCTGATGATGACTTTCATACACACATGCATACATGCATATTCACACACATACCATACACACATGCACACACAAAATACTCACACATGCACACACCACAACACCCCCCCACACCACACACACATACACTACACACAACAACACACAACACATAGACACACACGCTTCTTCCTTATTAGAATACAAGGCTCTTGGGGCAGAGAGATTCTCACTTTTGTATTTGCATTTCTGGCATAATGTCTGATACATCTGACACTTCATGAGTGCCTTTTCATTTCACCATTCATTTCTTTCATGTAAAGTGAGGTAGAATGGGAAGATAATATCAAGGAATTTTAGGATGAAGAGAAGAGAAGAGGGAACTCAGAGAGAATACTCTCCATTTTCTTCATTTGAAACAATGGAGTTGGAAAAAGAATCAATTAGGGAGGAATCCCAATGCACGTTATATTTAGTTCAGCGTGTAATATATCTAGATGGCTTTAAGTAGCACTTTTTTTTGGAGACAACATGCTTAGACAACACATATTTATCAGCAATCATTAATCATGTTGGCAATGGTAGAAAATACCGTGGTTTGGATGATATAATAAACTGAAATTTCTTTTTTAAAAAAATATTTATTTATTTTTCAGCCAAAGTAAAACAAGGTTTATTGAAGGGTCATCATATTGGGTTGAAAAATTGTTTATTTTTAGTTTTCAACATTCCCTTTTATAAGATTTTGAATTCTAAATTTTTCACCCCTTCTCTTTTCCTCTCCCTAGGATAGCATGCAATCTGATATAGGTGATACATGTACAATCATATTAAACATATTTCCCATTAGTCAAGTTGTGAAAGAAGAATCAGAACAAAAGGGAAAAATCACAAGAAAGAAAAAAAAGAGAAAATAGTATGCTTGATCTGCATTCAGACTCCATAGTTCTTTCTCTGGATGTGGATAGCATTTTCCATCATGACTCTTTTGAAAGTGACATAGATCATTGCATTACTGAGAAGAGCTAAGTCTATCAAGGTTGGTCATGGAATGATGTTGCTGCAGTGTTTTCTTGGTTCTTCTCAATTCACTCAGTATCATAAACTGAAATTTCTTTACAGTCATAGCCAAAGAGATCCCAGTTTTTGTTTTTGCTTTTAAACCACAATAAGCAAAAGGCAACAGAAAACCACCTGAGACAGAGACAGGATCTAGTTTAAAGTTAGTCATTTCCACTTGGGGCATATCCCCTAGTGGATGTAGAGAAAATTCTAAGATGGGAACATGGGAGATAGGAAACTGAATCTGAGAATGGGACAAGTCAACAAAATATAGAAATAGGAGTCTAAATTCCCAAAGCAAAGGGACAGAGAAAGCTGAAAAAAAAATCTGGAGCACAGTTCTGGGTTATGACAGAGTCAAGAAAATACTAAGTAGTTCAGATTGTTGCTTGCTTGCTTATGGACAATGAGATATGAAGATGCTTCTGGATACAAGGGAGCCATTTAGGAGCAAATGCAGCCCCAAAGGAAAAAATTGCCTTCCCCCACCCCTCTCTATTAGGGGTTCTTAACTCTGGGTTTGAGAACATTTAAAAAAATGTTTTGATAGTTGCATTTCAATATAATTGGTTTTTTTTTGTAGTCCTATTCATTTTATTTCACATATTTAAAAATAGTGTGAGGTTTCACCAGACTGCCAAAGAGCAAATGGAACAAAATGGATTAGGAATCCCTATTAGGTATCCTTATGAATTGACTCCGGAAACTCCTTCCCCACCCCCCAACCTCCCACTTCTTTTTAACACCTGGGACCTTGTCACTTGGATATCTATATTGGACAGCAAATACATTTTCGCCTCTACACCCTAACCTAATCATACTGGAGTTGCTAACAGGAGAAACCATCTATTAGAATCCTCTCAGTACCCATCCTGCTTCCAAGGCCATGTTCAAAAGCTTTATGCTGCATGTTAATTCCCTATCTTGCGATCACAGAAGTAGAGAAGCAGTTCTCAGAAAATAGAATCTCCTCCAGTCCCTGGTCCAGCCTGGGAAAAAAATTCATTTTTTGTCAGCATTTGCATATTTTAAATTATTCTACTTTCAGTTCACTGATTTTTTCTAATGTTACTGCCATAAATATGCAGCAGATGTTTCACTAAGTTTGAAAATTAGAAATAATTACTGTAGAAATAGTGCTTATAGATATCATTCTGGGAGCCACGGGGGAGACATTGTTTGGAAAGAGATGAGGAGCCACTGAAAAAGAATTAAATACTTTGAGATATTGATTTTTAAAGGAAAGGCCCTAAAATTATATAATCAGATGAGTTAAAACTATAATTTCAAGCTGCGCTCTGATTTATCTCCTGCTGTTTGATGCTGCCATTTAAGTGAAGTCAGCATGGTCCAGCATTTAAATACAAATTTATAATTCTAAATGTTTTCTCTCTTCAGAGCGGCACATTTAGGCATGCTTTTTCATAAGTGTTAAGTCCTCAGTTGAATGATCTAAATTGCAAGTGTCTTTAAGGTAAAAGCTTTTAGAAAAAATAAAAGGTATAGATAATAAATTATGTAACTTTGTTCATAGAGAGGATGGGATGTGTGTTCACTTTTCATTGCCAAAGAAGACCATGCCATCAGAGAAATAATGACATGACTTGCACTTGACTTTGTTTTGAGTGAGGGAGGGCTGTGCAGCCTCACTTCTCCAGAGTCATCTGAATCCAGTGACCAGGTATTCCTTAGGATGACTGGAGATGACCCAGGATGAAGCAATTGGAGTTAAGTGACTTGCCCAAGGTCACACAGCTAGTGAGTGTCAAGTGTCTGAGGTGAGATTTGAACTCAGGTCCTCCTGACTCCTGCGCTGGTGCTCTATCTATTGCACCACCTAGCTGCTGGATTGATGTGATATTAGAAAGACCTAGCCTCAAGCCTTGCCACTTCCCATGTTGTATATGTGTGACCTTGAGCAAGTCACTTCTTGATGCTAAGTAGGCATGTCACTACAAGACTATGATTTCTAGCTGAACTGAAAATCTTTTTTTTTTTCAGAGAGTGAATTTCCACACTGAAATTTCCCCACACTGGTAAAATCTCAGGTTCAGACAGCCACCCTCTGAAAAAAAAATTATAGATCATAAGAAGGTGGTGCAGGGGCTGGAATGTTGGACTTGGAATAAGGAAGACCTGTGTTCAAATTCTACTTTGGACATTTATTTAACTGGACAAGCCACTTAATCTCTCTGTGCCTCAATTTCCTTATCTGAAAATTGAGATTAGGAATAGCACCTACCTCACTGGGTTGCTGTAAGGATCAAATGAGATAACATGTAAAACCCCTTTCCAACCTTAAATCACTACATAAATGCTAGATATTATTAAGTATTAAAGGATCTTAGGGATCCTCTCCTCTTGACTCCTTCATTTTATGAATAAGGCTTGTGTTTGTCCTTTGTTTTCGAAGAAGACCATGACATCAGAGAAATGATGACATGACTTGCACTTGACTTTGTTTTGGGTGGGGGAGGGCTGTGCAGGTCACCAGCCTCACTTGTCCTCCAGAGCCACAGTGGTAGTAGATAATGGAGCTAATATTCAAACATAACTCTAATTGTAGTTTTCTAATACTTTAGTTCTAGAGGCAGGATCAATGTAATGTAATGGAAACACTGGATTTTGAATAAGACATGACTTTAAAACCCAAATCTGCTGCTTATTTACTCTCTGTGTGAACTTGGCCAATACCACTTCTTTTTGCCTCCATTTCTTCACTTTGTTTTTGAGGCACTTGGGGGTTAAGTGACTCAACTGTGTGTGTGTGTGTCGCACAGCTAATAAGTGTCTGAAGTCAGATTTGAACTTGGGTCTTCTTGACTCCAGGGCTGGTGCTGTATCCACTGTGCCAACTAGCTACCCCTGTTCCTTCATTTGTAAAAGAGGGAGTTGGAACTCATTTTCCAAGGTGAACTTCCAGCACTAAATTGATGGTCTTTTTGTTTCCAATGCTACTTCCTTTGACAATTTCAGAGAATGACAATTTCCTAATGTACTTTGAATATCTTTCAGGTGCTGCATAAACCTATGGGCCATATTTCATTAAGAATAAAGTTGGGTCAAATGACCATGGCCCATCATCTAATACAGACATCAAAGCCATTTATGAGGCAAGCAGAAAAGTACACACCATGAAAGGTCAAGTCAAGCTGAAGATAGAGAAAATAGGATCAATAAACATCTGAACCTGTTGGTGAGGCAAAGGATATTTCTAGGTGCTGTGGAAAGGGAAATCTGCATTAGTAGGAGAGGAGTAAATTTATTATTGATGAGACTGAGTGATCCTGTACTCCATTGTACACAATGAGGGATCAGTGGTCAGTTTTAGGTGGCAGCCTCCAGGGGACCGTATTAACTTCCGCTCAACCTCTCTTCTGTGGTTGAATTTATCCCCTCCTTCCTATTTTAGGCTTTGCTACTTAATCCTGCATAAGAATTTTATAGACTGAGTGAGCAATGGAGTATTCATGCTATATAATCAATCAAACATAACTTTTCCCATTTTATCTGTATTTTATCCACACGTAGAAGAAGGCTATATAATGTAATGGATCTTCTCCATGGACAGTGTTGATGTTTATCCAAAAGATACAATAAATGAAATCTCACTATTTTAATTATTCCAATCTAAATGCGTTAATACTTTCTTTTGGACTATAAATGATGAATAATGTTCATTGATTGAATTCCAAAAGTATACTAAGATATATAATTTAAGAAATGAAGCATGTTAGCCTGTTTGGCATGGTGATATGTTATTCCATTTACTTTAGAAATTCTTGAATGGAAGGGCTTATTTATTTTTGCTGGTGAATGATTCTTACTTGTGTATTATTTAATATGGGACAAAATCTGCTAAAATCTGAGCTGAAAGAAGAAATTTTGAACCAAATTAAAATATTTAAATGATCAAAACTGATTAATCCTTATCCAAATCATTTAAAATGTATCCTGAGTACTCTGCTGAGTACTGTATGAAGCCAATTAAAACAGACATTTTCAAATTATAATCATGTCTATGTAATGAAAGTGACATGTTTTGGCTAGAGTTGAATCGGTGTAGTTGAATATGGGATTCTGGCTTGTGGAGAAATTGGATCCCACTCATGATGAATTTCATTACATTTCTTTCACATGGATATGTTCACTTATATTGAGGAAATGTTTATGGGGCCTTCTTCTATTTGATGAATTTATCTAGATGGTTGAAGGTAGTGTCTTGGTGTACATTGAAACTGAATGACATGCCATCATAAGAACATGGGATATACAGCTGAAAGGGACCTTAGACATCTTACACAACTTCTTCATTTTACAGGAGAGGAAACTGAAGACCAGAAAAGAGACATGAATAACATTTCCAAGGTCACAAAACTAGTATCTATTCTAAGGTAGTGTGGTATAGTGGAAAAGCAAACAAAGAAACCCAAACCCCTACCTTTGGAGTCAGATGACCTGGATTCAAATCCTAGCTTTTCAATTTCCCCTTGGACATCAGCATCACTGAGATGCCATCATAGGTGCAGTCCCAACTAGATAAACTATTGACCCTTTATCCACCAGGCCTTCTGAAACTGGGAACCCTAATTGAGGAGTGTACCTGGGTGGTCTCACCGGAGACCCAGGAGAACCTGACAATCCAACTGTTATAGGATCAACAGTTGTGACTTTTTAACTTTTGTCTTTCCTTGTATACAAAATGCTTAGCAAAGTGCCTGCTACACAGCAGGTGTTAAATGCTTGTTGTCTTGACTTGACAACCCTAAAATGGCTGGAATCCTTATATGATTGAGTGCTCACTTCTACCTTAACTCCTCACACTTATAAGTCTGGCACTATTCTGAGATCTGGAACCAGGATGGCAGGACTTTCTTTGTTGGAGGCCAGACCTCACAACTCAGGGACCTATATTCTTCTTGCCATGCGACTGACTATCAAGTCTCACAAATGAGGATCAGTTATAGAGTAAGAGACATTGACCCTAAGAGATGCCAGCCCCAGGCCTCTTTTCTAGGGACTCTAGAGTTTGAAACTGAGGCTCTAAAAGAGATTTCCCTTTCATTTTTCTTTCTTTTTGGTCCTTCTGAGATACTAGAATGAATAAGTTATTTTGAAAAAAAGTCAGCAGAATTTTAGTACACAGTCCTCTCCTTCACTTTTTTTTGATGTTCACCAAATTGTAAATGAAATCAAAAGGAAACAACTCAATAAATGCAATTGAAAAACCCATTAATGTATAGATTGTTCCATATCAGAATGCTGAAGTTCATTCGTTAAAGTTTCAAAGTAGTTTCCATAAATTCATTATTGTTAAAAAATTATGTTTACAACAAATTACCTATAAAAAAAGAGTGGGCATCAGTTAAACCAAATGAAAGACTTTCACTAACCACTTTTTTATAACAGATTGCATTTCTAGTACATAAAATTCTAAAAATGAAAAGCAGTATGGTCTTGTGTCCTTGGCCCTTGACTGAATCTCAAAAAAGATGAATAAATACGTTGCCAAGAACTCTAAGACTTTGAGAAAACTTGGGAAGTGTTGGTGGGGCATATTTTTCTCTCGTTTTAAAAAAGTGTCATAAAATATTTTTTCCAGAATAAATGTCAAAATATTTTGGTTTGTGTTAATAAAGCATTTCCCCCTCTAAAGTCCATTCAAAATATTGTGACTCAAATAGAAAGAACTTAATATATATGTGCATATATATGAATACTTGCAACATTTATTTATATATGAAAAACTATTTATTTATACATATGGTTATATATAATGCCCATATAGATATATAAATTCCTTTATGATAAATTAATTTACATGTGTGAATATTTACACATGTAAATTAATTTACATATGTGAATATATGTAAATACATATTTAGAAACTCAGGGTTTGAGATATAGAAAGATATATAAAGTGTCCCTAAAGATTATAGTAGTTTAAAACTGCACTAAGACTTTTGGGACATCTTCCACATCTGCATCTAACTGTAGAATTATCTATAGTTCAAGATAGATAGATACAAAAATATCTCTGGATAAATATAGAGATATTTTCTTACATATTACACAGTGATATCTATCTATAATTGTATCTCCAGCCCTGAGTTTTTTTGGGTGAAAAACAGGTTTTAGATACTTTTAGGCAGGCCATTTAGAAATAATTATCTCATGTTATTTTGGTTCACATAAATGCACATGGTCAGGTAATCCAGTCACATTGGTAAATTGAAAGGAAACACAGTTACTTATATAGTCTGTTTCAAGAGTTCAATACTGGCTTTCTCATACATACTTTTTGTATCACCAATTCTTGCAAAAGTAAGATTTAAAAAAACAATATAGACTGCAGAGGTTTTAGGTCTCAGAAACTCCAAGAAGGGCTAATATGAATTTTCATCATTAAGATATGCCTAATACATATGTCATGTCTATTGCTTTTTTCTTTTTTGTGCAAAATAGAACACTCAGTATTGGTTGCCTTGTCTGGGGCTAGCATCTTTTCATTTTTTAAGTCTGATCTTTCCTTTTCCTTTCCTTTTCTTTTCAATTTCCTTTTTTTAAAAAAACATTACAGATTACATAGCCATAAATTACCATATGTAATACACTAAGACACATATCCATCCTCTCCACCTGTGGCAGCTGGAACATGTACTGTGGTTTCTTCTAAAAGGCAAAACCCTCTAGTGATGTTGAAGAGTCCTGGTCACAGCTAGGGAGGGAACCTAATCAGTCAGGTTCCAGGTACTGATTCTCATTTATAGAGGATATGAGATGAACAAGTTGCTTTAGGATTCCTGGATTACATGCTGCTTCCACAACTGGTGAAGACTGAAAGGAAAAAAATATATGTGGGTATGGGGGAACTTGGTTTGTTAGCAGTTTAAAGCACTTAGGGGAAGGAGGTGAAAAAAGAGACTGATGGTTAAACAAGATGTAAAAGAAATCAGAAGAGTCTCAGCTGTGACTAAGTGAAACTTGGAAACAATACATGTACCCAGGGCTTTAGTATCTCTTCTAGTGTGGCGGACACACCCCTATTACCTTCATGGGACCAGGGACCCAGTCATCAGAGCTGCTGTCTCACATACAAACATCTCTGAGAGAAAATGTCATGATCTAAGGGTTAGAAAAATCTACCACATCCTTCCAAGATTGCCTTACCCTACCCTGTACATAATGGCTGCCAGATATTCTTTTAGGATGGGAGGAGGTGAAAATAAAGGTGATACAATTCCCCATGATTCACTCAAATTCCCTTCTTTTCTTCTGTCCCTTACCAGGGATCCCCCCAGTTCAAGTAGAAGTTTCAAGGAGTCAGTTTTGGCATGGTTTGGGTGCTTATGTGGGGAGGAGGTTGATGCACCAGGATTTCTTATTGGGTGAAATTACGGCCACCTGGAGGTGGGGGCCAGGGGTGGGTTGGGGGAAACAGCCACTCTGAGTGGAATCCAAGGGTAATGGGAGATCTACAATATGGAGGGGTAGTAGAGAGGGATGACCTGTTTGTAGGTCAAGGAAGAAACTCTAGAAGAAATTCCCTACATAGATGTCAATCTTATTAAAACCCAACCCAAACCCATGATCAGTTTCTCCCAACTTAGAAAGGTCTTGCTCCAGATCATTGGAGCCCTTGCTTCTCTTTCCAGGGTCTTGGATGTGGCCCCAGAAGACTCTTCTCACCCTTCTCCTTCTAACACTAATGAAAAAAAAGGTTCCTAAGTTTCTCAATTTCTTCGGACCTCCGGGAGTAGGTCTCTCTGTAACAAATAAAGGGTTTGATATGGATAACCCTTTGGATGATTGCCTAGAACAATGACCCTGCATTCTGTCAGATTAGGGCATTGGACTAGAAGAGAGATTCTTAACATTTCTGATCACCTCTCTCATTGAAAAACCTTCATTTAGATTTTTTACTTGTGTTTCCTGTATTGTTACTGCTTTTGTTGCATTATGGACTAGAAAGAATATATTTAGTAATTTTGTTTCCATAATGCCTTAAAAAATAAACATGTGAAATTATGCCAAAAATATTTATTTTTTTAGTGGGGTCACATTTAAAAGACACCATAATTTTTTTTATATTCTCCAACAGTTTGTTCCAGTCTATAGATTCACTTTTGCTTATCATTCTGTTAGATTTGTTCATTTTGGAGTGAGAAATTTCAAGATCTCTGATTATTCTCCTTTGTTTTTGTGACATAATCAATATCTTCTTATAATTCAGTTCATTTTTCCTTTATGAATTTTGATACCATCGCATTTAGTCTGTACAAATTTACTATTAGTATTAGTTCATTATCCTTTAAGCATTATGACACCTTTTATTTAAATCAGCAATTTTCTTTTTTAGTATTTATATATTTCTACATATTTTTATTTTTATAAATTTTATATTTTATATTTACATTTTATGAATATTACATATTTCTTCTCCTTTTTCTCTTCTTTAAACAGTTGATTCAAATTTCTCCCCCTTCCCTTTAACTTATTAGTTTTCTTTTTTTCTGCATGCTTTTCTAGGAAGTCTTTATTTGCTTTGTTTTTCCATTAATTCTCATTTCTTTCAGTCCATTCTGAAATTCTCTGATTCATGGTCTATATATCCTTGCTCATTTACTTATTCCTTCTTTAATCTCTCTGTGTTGTTCAAGAGATTAGTTAAACTGAAGAACCATATTTGAAGTTCCTCTTTTAAACAACTGCGAGGCTATTACCTTTATGGGTCTCAACCCAACCTAACATTTTGTGTTGAGTCTCATTTTTAGAGGCAACAATTTGTGGGGGAGTATTGATTGGACAGAAGCAGCACTCTGTCATAAAAGTTACCTTGTATTCTAAATTATGCCATCCATTTCGACCTTCTGTCCTCCCTTTGATTATTCTCCTTCCCCCTGGCCACACCATCTCATCTCTGAAACCTTTCTTCCTCAATCATTTTGGGATTCATCTTCTCACAGGAGCCCATTTATTCCTTCTCTTGAGCCAGAATGCTGTCTACAGAGGCAAACACTCTAAAATAAGATAGTTTCTCAATGCATCAACTCCTGCCAGAACACCGTCCTGAGGTCCTCATATCCCATATGAGGCACATGTCTTTTTCCCACAGATGAGCCTTTGAGTAAGTTATCCTTCCTCACTGTGGTGAGATTCCTTCTTTAGTTGCCTCAGATTCAGTCTGTTCTATCTGCTGCCACTTTAATTCTCCTGTGACCAACCTTGCTGAGAGATGTCATTATCCCTTTGTCTCTCCCCATTTCTGCACACTCCTACTGGGCAGTTTGATTCCATAAAACATATTGATTCAAATATAGGAGTGTGTGAGATTTGCTTCATGTCATTTTCATTTTGATCTTCCTTTTCTCTTCTTAGAATTTGTTAAGTTCTGCTTACATCTTTATCTCATTATATAATTATAGAAAACCACTTAATTAATATCTTTAGTTTTTCCTTCTATCCCATAGATGACTTTTCATCTTTTTCTTCATAACAGTAACCTCTAAACATGGGGTAATTAATTTTATTATTTATTTATTCTTTCCTAGGTAATTTATGTATCTTCTGTTTCTGTCTTTTGGAATATTTGCAAGTAGACATGTAAATTTGCAATTCTATTCATGAGGGTTTTTTTTTTTTAAAAGGAATTCCTCAAATGCTTGTCTCTTGTTCAAAGTCTATCTTTTTCATTGATGATTAAGCTAATATTTTCAAAGTTTGTCATTTGGGGTTTCACTTCATGTTTCTTTCCTTTTCAGAATATATTATTCCATTCCTTTCTACGGTTCCTAGTGAGTGTGTGGGTTTCATGTTATTTGATTTTCCTTTATTTTATATTTGGGTGACTTTTCTCCTGACCACTTATAGATTTTTCTTTTGTTACTACAATTGCTAAATTTAACCATTATCTCTCTCAGTTTGATGTGTACTTGGGGTTTTTTTTACCTTTTTGGTGGGTGGGAGCTGTGTAGGAGGACTTGATCTGAAGATTCTTGAAATTGATACTTTGTTTTCTGCATTCAGAAATTCTGGGCAGTTTTGTTGTATTATTTCTTGCGCTATAGTGTTCGTTTTTTGATTTTTCATGTTTTTTTTGAAGACCAGTGATCCTTAAATTGTGTCTGAAAATACTGTCATTAAGGTCAATACTTTAGCTTTTATAAAGATTGTGTATGTTCCGTTCTGTCTGATTTTGCTCCTTTTCAACATTTTTGTATTTGTTATTTTCTCTTTCTCTTCACTGAAATTCTGTACTGTGGATTAATTTTTTTAAATCAAGTTTTCAAAAAATATTATTTGTTCAAGACTCTAAATTATAACTAATATTTAATGACGTAACAATGTGACAAAGAAAAGATGGTTTGTCATGTTCCCAGGGTTAGGGTCAATGGGTAGGCAGGCAGAGTGCTCCATCTTCCCCTCTCATCATCAGAAGAAAGTGAAGGAGACCTCAAGCACATCGGACCTCCTTTAGTAAATTTTTTTGGATGAATATCGACAAACATCCCCCAGGATAAGAAGGCATTAATGAACTGCAATCTACCTCATTGGAAAGAATTCCCAAAGAGATGATTTTACAGATCCATATAAGTATTTGAGTATTCATTCATAACTTTTTCTAATAGAATTAATTTATTTGAATCATTTTGGTATTTCTTGCTCTTCCATGCTGTCTTGAGAGTTCACAGGATTCTATGTTTTATGCAGTATTGTTTCACTTTCCTTTGAATTCTAATATTTATTAAGGTAGCTTTATATTCTCTTTGGTTTTTTAATACTCAGTCTCTTTTCTAGTCTTAGGGCTTTCTTGATTTATTTGCTTGTGCTCTTTTTATTGAGTTTTCTTCCTCTTGAATTATTTGGTATTTTGGATTTTTTTTTTTAATATTCCCCATTCCTCATTACTTCACTCCTACCCTATTCCTGGTGGTTACCTTTCAGGATAAGCTGCAAAGTGGTCTCACTAGTTCATATTAGGTGATTGAGAGTGCATTGGCTTGGATTCCTGACCTAAGTAGCCTCTGGTATGGATAGAATTGAACCCAACTAGGTTTTAATTACTTTTCTTTCAAACCAGCATAGCCACAAACATTGTACCTCTCCCTCTATCTCCCTCATTCTTTTTGAATCTTTTCCTTTCTATCCCTGATTGAACAAAGTCAGCTTTTGCTGATTTTTACATGTTTACATTAGGGTGGTGAAGTGTATATAGTCTCTACAGTCTTGGTTGTCTCTAATACAGAGGTATTCTGAAGCAAAAGGCAACAGACTTTCCTTCCCTAATCTCCTTGAAGTGCCTAGGCAGAATCAATCTGCCATTTTTCTATAGGGTGGGGAGCAAGGGGTAAGTAGGGGCTGACATGTGGCCACAAAGTTCTGGCAGCAAGAGGGAAGATACTCCCAATATGGGATATAAGCCCTTGGGTCAGTTTGTATGTCTTTGCCAGAAGCATTGATGTTGTTGGGAAGGGAGAGGTAAATGGACACCCACTTTAAGGATTAGCATTTTTCAGGGCTAATTCGTAAGGCTTTTACTTTGTTTTAGTTCTCTCTTTTTTCTTCTGTGAATTCAGCTGCAATTGCTCTCCATCTGGCACATAATTTCTCTTTTGGATTTTTTTTCTTTCTTGAGAGTTATTGGAGACTGGAAAAATTGTCTAATATGTCATCTTATTTGTCCTATGACCATTTACCTAGTTTATACATGACCAAAGATATCTAACACTGATATCAGAAATCTTTTTTACTTAATCAGACGCATAAGGGCACCTTGGCACGAATCGTCATCTCTTGATTAATCGTCATCCTCAGTGAACACTTATTTATACACTTCCATAAACCTCATGGTAAAGTCAGCAAGGTTATCTACCCTCTGGCTATAAAGTTGGCAACATGAACTTAGGAAAAAGAGTGAATGAAAAATGAATATAGCTCGGAAGTTTTGGGGAGATGCCTCTTAGTCTTTCTTCATCCCCATTTTTTCCCACTTTTATTCGATTTTATTAAATCCTGGACTGATGAGCAGATATCCAACTCAGGTGAACAGAAAAAAAGTGTGCAGAAGTCAAAGTACTGTCATTCTATCATCATGATATTCTCCAGGGAATTTCCAAGATGTGCTGCTTATCTTCAGAAATTTAAAGGTAGTGAGAAAGGTTTATTCTTACTTTTTGTTGCAGCCTGATGTTTTAGAACCTTTTTAGCCTTCCTGGTTTATCTCACTGGTGAAAAGGAAGGTAGTTGTTATTGGTGGGAGCTAGAGAGAAAGAAGTATTTCCTAGATGTCCTAAGTTATTCCTGTGCCAACAAAATGATAACTGATTCTATATCCCCAGTATGCATTATACTCTCTCTACATATATATGTACATATATAAAAATTTTAACATATTTATAATGCTCCTCACTCTTTATGTCTTGTATAATGATCAGTTTCCAAATCTTATTGGTTCTCCATCCCTAACATCTCTTCTCTATGCCTCCTTTTTAATATAGCAATCACTTGAATTTAGTCCTTTATCAGTTCTTTCCTAGACTTTCAGTTTTCCTGAGAGATAATCCTGCCTCCCACATTTTCCCTCTTCATGCCATTCTTCACACCGCTGTGAAAATAATTGTACTAAAGTACCAGTCAACTGTATCAGTTTCCCCATTCAAGAACCATCATTGGCTCCATATCTCCTAGGATAAAATACAAACTGTTCATCCTACACAATCTGGGTCCAATATTTCTTTCCATAAAAATTTCACATTTTTTTCTTTCTCCCGAGAACTCTATGTTCCAGTCAAACTGGTCTTTTTGCATCTCCCCAGTAACACAGTGTTATTCTATTTTCTGCCTTTGTGCTTTGTTCAGGCTGTCTCCTGGTGTGAATTATTTGACTCTCATTTCTGTGTTTTAGCTTCCTAAGAACTTCAGCACAGGAGCCACCTAACTGTTGGTGTTCCCTTCTGCTTCAAGTAATTTTGTGTTTACTTATCTGTTTACAGGCTGAATTGAGTATTAGAATATAAGCTCTTTGAGTAGAGGGACTTAGAATTTCTTTTCTTTGCATTCCTAGGGAATAGCACAGTGCCTTCATTATGTATAATATATTTGCTTAACAAATGTTTGTGGAATTTAACTTTATTGAATGCATATCTAAATCTAAATGTGTACACATTTTAGGCTGGGTTTGATTTAGGATGTTCTGATGCTTAAGATTTGAATTGGACAGAAATGAGATACTCATGCACCATCTAATAGTTAACAAAAGGAAGTTTACTTAGCCATAGGATGAAAAGGAGAGATCCAGCACTAGTTTATGTTTCCCTTTATCACTATAGGAAACTTGTCTGGTCAGTAGAGTGTTTTGGATGTGGTGACTTGCATGGTAACGGGACATTTGCTATATCTGAAGGGAACTGATTTTCATGGATTGGCCTTTTATGTTCTAAAGGACCAAGAAGTCATACCAATGGCTCTGGTCTTAGCCCTCTGGACCAATCAAGACTGGGATCCAGTTTCCCTGCCTTACATGAAAAAAAAAAGACTAACCTATATGACAAATATTCCTTCTGCCACAACAAAACAAAACTAAATATTAAATAAAAAGATAAAAACAAAACTATGAACTCTAAAAATAAAATTTTCTAGTATAAATAGAATGTTTTAGGTGAGATATCTTCTTGTTTTATAATAAATGGAGGAATGTTACATATGTGTGCATATATACACATACATGTATATGTATTTATATATACAAGTATGTTTAGTGTATATATACACATATACATACATACACATACATACATATATTTATGTTTTTTTCCCCTTCCTTTATCTTCTTCATCTATCTGCCCTCCCTCATTTTCTCCTCTAACTATTAAGGTAGTTGCAACAATTATTCATCCTGTGATTTCTTCAGTTTTACTGCTTGAAAATGTGCCCTAAATGCCAATAATTTGTTAGCGAGGTAAAAACCTTGATCCTTGTCTTTCATCCCTTTCTTCTTATCACAAATGCACACAAACATATACATCCCACACAGATTTTTAGAAAGTAGGTTCTCTTTAAAATTGTGTGACAAAATTCAAGGTTTAGGGTTGACATTCTTATGATTTCCAAGTAGTGATGATTTGTGTTTTTTGGCAGATTCCCTAAAAGGTGATGCTTATACCTCTCATTCAGGTGCAATTATATGAAGCACTGGCAAGTAAGCCTTTTTTTTTTTAAGAGAACTATTGCTGTTCATTGCAGTCATTAGCTAGTGATTGAAATCCTTACCTCTCTTTGATTAACAGTGATAAAGTGATGCCACATCTCTCTAAGAAATTGTTACCTATAAGCAGAAATCTTCCAATATGAATAGAGACACAACTTCATTTTCCCCCTCGTAAAACACAAAACAGAACAGTTCAAGTAGTGACAGAGGACAGTTTGACAATGGATATCTTTATGCCAGGAGAGAGGTAGCCAATAGCATTCGTTTCTCACTAAGTGACACAGTGCATAGAATGTTGGATTTGAAGTGAGGAAGACCTAAATTCAAATGTTCTCTTAGACACTTAAAACTATGTAATCTCAGACATCATTCAACTTTTATGTGCCTTAGTTTCCTCATTTTTAAAATGGGGATGATAAAAATATTTACCTCATAGGATTGTTGTTAGGATCAACCAAGATAACATTTTTGTTTTTGCTGTTTTCATTTTCAGTCATGTCTGCCTCTTTGTGATCCCATTTGGGGTTTTCTTGGCAAAGGTACTAGAGTGACTTGACATTTCCTTCTGCAGCTCATTTTCTAGATGAAGAAACTAAGGCAAACTGGGTTAAATGATTTGTCCAGGGTTACACAGCTATTGAGTATCTGAGATGAGATTTGAACTCAGGAAGGAATTTGAACCCAAGTCCATTAAGCAAGGTTAGATACTATACATCAGAGTCATGATATGGGGCAGTACAGAATGAAAATTCACATGCTCAGTTGCTTGGGTGTAATGGGGCAAATCTTCAGGCTTCTATTTATGGCAGTTTTTAAATTCATTCATCATTTCAAACTATCACAAATAAATTTATGGGTGCTTTTAGACTGATTGCTCCCCATATATAGTGTTCTAGATATGAGTTGAAAACCTAAAATTGTCTTTTAAAACTTTACCACTAAATGAAATGCTTTTAATGAAACATCCAAGTAAACTTAAAAAAGGATGATGAAATTTGAAAGGATCATGGAAACTTGAAAAACTATCATGGATTTATCCTGAGCTAGAAGGAGCTTTAGAAGTCATTAAGGCCATCCTCTCTTATTTTATAGATGAATTGAGACATTGCTGAAAGTCACATAAATGACTTAGGCAGAATGAAAGCCCAAGTCTTTTTGCCTCTAGGTCCAGGATTCAATTCTCTATGCCACCTTGCCTCTCAGGGGGAGCCTCACCTGTGATAAAAATATCAACTTTGTGAATAGAAATCTAAGGCTTGGTTGGGCATAAATTTCTCGACATATTAAAAGAAAGTTTGTATTTAAGTCTTTGTTTGGTCTAAGGCCATGTCACCCTGATTTTGTCTGTTCTTGGGATCTAAGCAGGTCTAAGCCTGGTTAATGTTTGGATTCAGGAACCACCTGGGGATACCAGGTTAGTAAATGAAGTGGCTATAAATGGACTTTTCTACTAAGTCATAGGTGGGTAAAGTGATATGCTTTATATAAACTCTTGTTTGATTTTATGTGGGGAAATCCCAGTATCATTAATTATATATAATGTATACCTGGTCTTGTTGCAAGCATCTGCTAACCTTCTTGGTGAGCACATAAAAAGTGATAATTCTGGAGATTTCACACTGGCAATATATGTATTTTGACTAGGGATTATGTCGTTATACACAATTTAACTCCTTTTAGAACTCCATTTTGATGGTATTTACCTGGAAGAGATGGAAAGCATTTTGCCAATATGTATTAATTTTCACTTTAGTGTTAGAAACTTGATTATTATAAATTGTCTCAAACATTTTGATTAATTACCCATTCACAGGAGGAGTAACTTAGTATTCAGTAGGTGTCGTATTCTCCCAAAGTAACTTTGAGATGACCAAATGAGATTCATGTATTAGGGTGTATTACAAGCCTCATGTCTAGTGGTTGTGAGCAAAGCAGAATGCTTCTACGTTATTGATACTCTTTCTTATTTGTTTACCCATTTGGAATAGATAGGAGAAATTTTGGATCATTCTCTTGTTTTGATATTGTAGTAGAATGCCTGAAGGCTGAAGGAGTTTTTCCATTACTGCTGAAGGTTCACCATATCAATGATTAAAAGTCAGTAGCCATTACATTGGTAGCGGTCATTGGGAATAGTATTTATATATCAGAAAATAAATTCAATAACAACAGAAGCTATGATGTGGGGAAGGGAGGAGATTAAATTTGGATCTAACTTCTAAAAACAAAGGATTTTTTTGGGGTGGGAGAAAGGATGACATATTATGGAGAGAATTCCAGAGAAACCAGTGGTGTAGACAGAAATAGAATACTAGTTAGTGAAGCATGTGCCTTCAGGACACATCTCTTCTTCATAGATGATGGTATTTTCATTTCAGAATGTAGCGATTGTCTTTCTTATAGAAAAGTCAGGTATTATATGTTGGTAGGCATAATGTTAAGTACAAAATAAATAACTTCTCTCCATGTATTTCCCAAAAGCAGATTTCATATGGCTATGTATTATTGCATCTATCATTATTCTTCATTTATAAGCTCCTGAAAGACAGAGACACCTTTTCTATTTCTTTTGGAACACCTCCAAAAGCCCTATATGAACTATAATAAATATAGCTTGATCGAAAGGCCTCAAGGTGGCGCTGTTGCTGGTTATCTGAAGGAATGCTTGTCTGGAGACAAGTTGGAGGAGGAACTCAGAAATCATAGGAGAATATGAATTAAGTTCTATTCTTTTTGCATTAAAAGATACTTTGCCTAGTAACAACTTGATTAAAATTTAAAATTCTATTTAAAATTGTGTTTTCCTTGTGCCTTTGCAGAGAAGGGGCTCTTGGCAGTTACAGAAGAGTCTGGCAGAGTAGAAACATTTTTCTAATTAGTTTGCAAGTGTTTCAGTCTCTTCCTGAAGCCATTGCTATTATTTGAGATCTGACATTTTTTCAAAGTAAATTTTTTTCTCAGGGATACCACTTAAGGTTTACAAATTTTCCTTGTTTTAAACTGAAGTCTTGGAGACTTCAAAGAAAATTCTTATCTCCTCTTCCTTTCCCCACCCCCACTCCTTCATTCCTGGACATCTTTCCTGAAAGGAATATAAGTGAACAAATGAGCTGTCACTATGCTTGAGATTTTAGCTCTTCTCATAATGATGCATCGTTTATCATGAGAGGTTGTTAACTTCACTTGAAGATGCTGTTGGTGGTGGGATTTCTTCTTATCTGTACTCATAGAGCTGAAATAAAAACCTGCAACTAGAACTTCCTTCTACTTTGATTTTATACAAAATTTCCAGTGCTTTGGTTGATGGCACTTGCTGACAGTCTTGTTGCTCTCTGTAGCTGGCTCCATGACCTCTTGGCTCCAATTGAAGCAAGCCATATTCAGGGGTCTCTTTCCATCATGTCCCTTACCATTGTTATCATCGACAAGGTTGTAGTTTTCTTTAAAAAATTGACATGTTTTATATCACTGTCACTTCAAAATGAATCTCTCCTCCACTCTTGTAACAAAGGAGAGAGAGAGAGAGAGAGAGAGAGAGAGAGAGAGGAAAGAGAGAGAGAGAGAGAGAGAGAGAGAGAGAGAGAGAGAGAGAGAGAGAGAGAGAGAGAGAGAGAGAGAGAGAGAGAGAGAACTGGGTCTGACAGTCTACATCGGAGGTACTTAACCTTGAACTTTGGTGGAAAAAAATTTAAATTTTTTTCCTCTAACTTTTGAATTAAATTTGCCATGTCCTGCAATTATCAATTTGGGCAAAAAAACCCCCATCATTCTGAAAAGGGGTAATACAGTTCACCAAACTTCTAAATTAAATTTGCCATGCCCTGTAAGTATCAAGATTTAGGCAACAAACCATTATTCTTAAAAGGGGTCCATAGGATTCACCAAACTGCCAAAGGGGTCCCTGATAAAATAAGTATAAAGAACCTTTGGTCTATGTAATATCCTACATCTCTGCAATGAAAATGGGAAGGCATATTTTCTCATCTTTTAATCTAGGTCAAGCTTGGTCATTACCATGTTCAGTTTCATTTTTTTCCTTTAATTTACTTTTTGTAGTCATTATGTATATTGTTATCTTGATTTAATTTATTTTTCTGTAGTCATGTATATTGTTGGTTCTTTTTATATTACTTTGCATCAGTTTGTATACATCTTCCTATACTTCTCTACATTCTTCATATTTACTGTTTCTTATAACACAGCAATATTCTATTATATTAATGTATAATATTATGTAGCTTTCCCCCAAGTGGTAGGCATCTACTTTAGTTTCAGTTCTTTGCAGCTTTAGCCAGATCCCTATTAGTGTGAAGAACAAATCTCAGGAAGTGATCACATTATTCAAATCCTTAGTATTTGAAGTTATAATTATATGCAAAATATGGTAATTGGTACCAGCCCAATGGAACCATATAGTGCATATTGAAATAATGTGACTACTACACAGGATTCATATTTTGTGCTAATTGGGATTAAACTGTACTAAAGGTCTTATACCAAGTATTGTGATGAATATAAGACCTCTCTTTCTATCTTTGACCCCATTGGGGTATATGTCTAGCAATGCGATGTCTGAGTCAAAGGCATGTTCATTGTAGAGGTATAACATATCAGATTGCTTGCTGTTTTGGGGAAGAGTCTGGGAAGAGAGGGAGAAAAATTTGAGACTCAAAATCTTATAGAAAATTAAAGCTGAAAACTAAAAAGGAAGGTATATTTACTGACACCAGTTGTCAAGGCTCATAAGTCATTGCAATTTCATTGCGTATGGGTATAGATTTGATATATTTCTTTTGCATATGATCACTTTCTTTTAGATCACTATCCAGTAATTATTTAACTCCCAATAATAAAATAATAGCTAGCATTTATATAGTACTTACTATGTGGCCAGGCACTGTGCTAAACACTTTACAACCATTATCTCATTTGATCCTCTCAACAAACCTAGGAGATAGGTACTATTATTGCCTTCATTTTAAAGAAGAGAAAACTGAGACAAATAGAGGTTAAGTGACTTGCTTAGGGTCATACAGCTAGTAAGTGTCTAGGGCCAATATGAACTCAAGTCTTCCTGACACCAGGTCCAGAACTCTATCCTCTGTGCCATTTAGCTGTCTATCATCAACTGAGAGCTTATTCAGTACCTTAAGAATGTGCAGTCAGTCACTGTGGCTATGCTTTTGCAAATGACATACCCTGAATAGTTCCAGACTCACAGCACACTAAAGCATACTTATCATGGCCTTAATCTTGCTCATTTGATATTATATAGAGTGTTAGAGATGGAACTTGTCTAGAAACTGAAATACTTCAAGATGTCACTATGACCTAAAAGGAATAGGTACTCCCTCCAATGGCAAAATATGCATCTTTTCAGTGTGTGTGACTCTTGTTTGTCCATGCCTCTCCATAAATCCTCCACTGGTTTCTCCTCAATGTTCTAGGGCCATTGTCTACATCTTGGCATTGTATTGATACCAATGTAGCACATAGGTTGTCAGTCCCTCTTGCTATATGACCAGCTCTTTTTTTCCCCCAGTTTTGTTTCTCTGAGGATATCTTTTGCCCAACTTTTTGTGTTGTATTTTGTCAATAGTGATATGCTATAGTTTCTTTGAGGACCGAATGTGTCTCCCCACTGCCCTTTGGGTGACCTGAGATTCCTCAGAGACTCTGGTAGTTCATGAATTTTAGCTAAATAGCATCACTAGAAGAATACTCTTTTGAAAAAGATGGATTTTGTTTCAAGAAGAAACTTGGGGTGACTGAAAACATTTCCCATTTATTGTCTGTGAACCCAAACATTGGGAAAGATCTCTCCAGCCACAGTATGAGAAATTCCTTTTCAGTTTGGAGTCTTCATTGGACATCCTTCATGTCAAACATTTTTGGTGAGCATAGGTCTCTTTTCATGTCTGGTTTAGAATTAAAAATAAGACATTTATGCTATTTCTTTCAGAATTGGAAGTTAAAAATGTTAAAAGTCACTTCTAGTCTCATGACAATGGGAGTACTCAATCTGTCAACTCTGGTCTGAATCATGGTGCCCTTCTGATGTCTAATATGTTCCACTAATATGTCAGAACACAGACATTGCCTTCCCTGGACAGTTCACATAACTCATCTTTGCCTCATTTTCCTTATCTGTGAAATGGGGATAATAATAGCATCTACTTCATAGGGTTTTTGTGAGGATTCATATGAAATAAAGTATGAAAGAGCGTTGCAAACTTTTAAGTTTATGTATTATTGTGTTCAGTTGTTTTTCAGTTGTTTCTGACTCTTTGATGTTACGTTTGGGACTTCTCGGCAAAGATACTGGAGTGGTTTGCCATTTCCTTCTCCACCTCGTTTCATAAATGAGGAAATGGAGGCAAAGAGGGCTAAGTGACTTGCCCAGGATCACATAGCTAGTAAGTGTCTGAGGTCAGACTTACACTCAGAGAAATGAGTCTTCCTGACTCCATACCCAGAACACCATCCACCTGTTTGATATGTGTAAGTACTACATAAATGTTGACTATTGTTATTTTTATTATTGATGAATATGATTTATCTATTTCTACATCTTCCAGTGCTTCATGCATATAATTCTGACCTGTGAAACTGATGAAAATTTTTACTTATGCTGTATTGATACATACATAGTAGAATTAGATGTGATCAGAGGATCATGTTCCACATGGCAGAAATATAGTTAAGGTAGTCCTTGGAGTGTCAGGTCCCAAATTTTCTCATACTCATTGTGCATGTATAGGTATAATCAACCTATTAGGTTTTGCCACCTGTAAGGTGATACATGTCTTCAGTTTTCCATAAAATCAGTGCAAAGTTGTATAGATATATTGGATCTTGGATATTATTTCTTTTATTTGAGTACAAATAATTCTTGTTTGAGTGAACTAATGTAATATCTTTACTGTGTGGTTTAACTTACAGATAGGATACACACTTATGCACAGTGACAATTTGGGTTATGTTTCATTGTAAAAGAACCCTGGATGAATCCAGTGTGAAGGCATTGATCTAGCATTAAAGTGGATAGAATATTTTTACTATGGAAATTGATAAACCAAAGAGAATACTGAGGAAGAAAATCAGTATGGCAAAGGGTCTTAAAATCAAGCAATATAAATATTGACTGAAAGAACTAGTGTTATTTATCCTGAGGATTCAGGCAGAGACAAATAAGCTGACTTCAAATATTTGAAGCATTGTCATGTAGAAGAAAAATTTGACTTATTCTGTTTGATCCCACTGGGCAGACCTAATGGTTAGGGGTGGCAGGTACAGAGAGGCAGATTTCCTCTTGATATAAGGAAAAACAACAATTTGTATTGCCAAGGCAATATTCACAGCAACAATGGTCACTATAAATATGCCAGCGTAGTTCTGAACCTTAAAGTATAACAGACTCTCCACATAGAAGACAGAAAAACCATTTATTCAGACACCAGAAAGTCAAATCCCAACACCAGAAAACCCAATCCATCACAGCAACAAAGAAATCCATCATAGTAACCAAGAAGTGTATACACTGTATCAAGTCTTTCTACAAACTGGCTCCCCTAAGCAAAATGCCCTTCTCTTGCTCACAGTCAGTTACCTGCTTTATTTGTCCCTCTGGCTCTGACTCATCTGACCAACTTTCTCTCAGCTCTGCTCCAGCTCCACCTCTTCCTGTTCCACCCTTCTGGTACCACCCATTCAGCAAACTCCTCCTACCACATGTGACTTAGGCTTGCATGTGATTTAAGCAGGTCCCATGGGTCTTTTAATGGATGAGAAAGATCTTCAAATCAGGCAAAAAATACATTAACAATACACAACTTGAACTATCCAGAAGACGAATGGGCTGATTAGAGAGGAAGTGGATTCTTCCACACTGGAAGATTTCAAGAGACTGAATGACCTTCAATTAGGGATGTGATAGAACGGATTCTTTTTTCAAGTTCAGCTAGATGGTTGCTGAGTTCCCTTTTAGCTCTGACATGAATATTGACTACGGAATCAGAGCATTTAGATTCAAATCACACCTCTAGAACATAGCACTTGTATGACTGGACAAATCACTTAAGTTGAACTACATGGCCTCTGAGGTTATTTCCAGCTCTAAATCTACACTATTTTCCCCCTGTTATCCAGCACTTTTCCAGTGTTGTATTGTCCTTGGTATAAAGGGAATTGTCATAATACACTGGGTGAGTGTGCTAGTAAATATTTAACAAATGGCTAGCAAAAACAAAAATAAAGAAAGAAAAAGAAAAGAAAAATGCACTTGCAAAATGCTTTTAATTTTAATTTCCATTATTGACATTTTCCCCCATCACTTTCTTAAGTCTAGACAATCAGTAAAACATTAAATCAAGCCCTGATCTGCAGCTTTGCTGGTTTCTGAGGTGTAAATGCTCACACTGAAACTTCAATAATTGTTCTCCAGCACACCCCTGGGGGGTTGTGGGGAGGGAGGGGCACCACATAACTGCCAAGGTACCAAACATGCTATAAGATGACACATGTATCTTTAAATGTCTCGTGGCAGTTTTCTTTCTTTCTGCTTCTCTTTACATTTATTAAAACACTGATTTCCAAAAATATGTTAAACAGAGAAACCATATTCCACTTGTTTCTCCATAAATTCAAATTCGTTAGGCACAATGACTACAGAAATGTGTGGGTGGGCGCTGGTATGTGTGAATTTCTATTATGTAGCTCCCCAAGTAAATACTATGCCTTCACAAGCTACAAAAGCATCAATTTATTCCACCTGTTTTGCTGTTGTATAATCCAGCCTAATTTATCGTCCTGTTCAGATCCCAGCCTATGCCCCTGATTTTGCTAGATTTCTATTTAGAAATGGCAAACATTCAATAATAGGCTTAATTCATGAGAGAGCATCTGTAGATAATTTCAACATTCCCTGGAGAACAAGCATAGCTTTCACTGTGGGACCACGAATGCCTTTTGGGCAAGGAATTAATTTTCAACACTGTAATGAATAGGGTGTATTTGTGCCCATGTCTAGTATATGCAGCTCTTTTGTTAACTGGGCAAATTTCACTGCAGTGTCTGTCTGCAGCATGAGTGAACTCACAAGTATTTTGCAGTCAAACTACATTTTCATTCACTATGTAGATTTAAGTGATTTTTTTCAACTTTGCAATAATCAGGCAAACAGAACATTTTTATTTCTCTTCTGAGTGGGTTTTATTATTGGGACACTTCAGTATTATTTGGGCATTAAAAAGTACACTGTCTGTTTGTTATTGGTAAGGTTAAATCTGAAGGTCTGTGCTTTAGAGTGTATTGTTTTTGTCCATTAAGATCCTTCCTATTCTTTTCTGGAGAGTGCTCTTAAGAATAAGAGATAAGAATACTGTGAAATGAGATAGTGAAAGAGTTGGGAAAATATTTCACCCTTAGGAAAAATTTGTTTACTTTTGCATTTGGGGCAAATGAGTTGGTAACCTTGGAAATTTAAGTTGAAAGTTGCTGATAAAATTGAGTCTGGCTATTTTTTAAAAAATCTTTCTTTAATTTTTTTATTTTCAGGTTTTTTTTTTTTGCAGTTTCATGTGCAATCATCTTTTTTATTATTGACATATTCGTTTGCAGTTTTCTACAATCATTTCTATAAGTCTTAGATTCTCTCATCTTCCCTCTCCCCTCTCTCCCTGAGAAGGCTCTAACCATCTTATGTGGGTTCTACACATGCATTCTTATTAAACACATTTTCATGTTAGTCATGTTGCATAGAAGATTTAAAATGAATGGGAGAAACCATGAGAAAAACCAAATCAAATGAAAACATAGCACGAGAAAATAATCTGCTTCATTCTGCATTCTGATTCCATAGTTCTTTCTCTGGATATGGATGACATTTTGCTTCAAGAGTCCTTTGTGAATGTTTTAGGTCTTTGCATTGCTGTTAAGGGCTAAGTTTATCAGAAACAGTCCTTGCACACTGTGGCTGTTAATATGTATCATATTCTCTGGGTTCTGCTCATTTCACTCAGCGTCAGTTCATGTAAGTCTTTCCAGGTTTTTCTGAGGTCTTCCTGTTCGTCATTTCTTATAGCACAATAGTATTCTATTACATTCATATACCATAATTTATTCAGCCATTTTCCAATTGATGGGCATTCCCTCAACTTCCAGTTCTTGGCCACCACAGAAAGAGCTGCCATAAATATTTTTTGTACATGTGGTACCCTTTCCCATTTTTATGACCTCTTGAGGATATAGTCCTAGAAGCAGTATTGCTGGGTCAAAGGGAATGCACATTTTTTTGTAGCCCTTTGGGCATAGTTCCAAATTTCTCTTCAGAATAACTAGATCAGCTCACAGCTCCACCAACAATGAATTAGTGTTCCAACTCTCCCACATCTCCACCATTTATCATTTTCCTGTTTTGTCATGTTAACCAATCTGATAGGTGTGATGTGATACCTCAGAGTTATTTTGATTTGCATCTCTCTCTCTAACCAATAGTGATTTAGAGCAGTTTTTTTATTTGACTATAGATAGCTTTAATTTCTTCCTCTGAAAGCTGCCAGCTATTTTTTTTTTTTGAGTGATTTTTGTAATATACTGGGGATAGAAGATTGGCCTTTGCCTTAGAAAGACCTAGTTTCAAATCCTACTTCTGACACATAAAGACTTTGTAGCCATAGAAAACAAGGTACTCAAACAATCTCTACGACCGCAAATTATAGACTATGATGCTTAGAAACTCTAAGGACCACATGTAGGATTTTCCACACTCTGGAAATTACACTTTTATACAGAAAAATGACCCAGTAGAGCTAAATACTATGAAAATTTAAAGCAAACTTGGAATTTAAGCTATTTTACACACAAGGTAAACCACTCCTCTCTAGATAGAGTATTTTTATTTGAGGGACTAACGATAGAAATGGCTTTGGGTGCCTGGCTACCACTCGCTAATGGTAGCATCATATAGGGTACAGAACCTTGGACGAAGAGTCAGATGACCTGAATTTGAAGTTCTGGCTCTGTTACTTGTTAACCGAATCTTTTCAGACAAGTCACTTACCATCCTTAAACCTCATCCATAAAAGTGGGGATGATAATACATCCACAAATGATCCCAATGAGTTATTGCAATGAGAGTGTTGTATAAACTCTAGTGCTATATGAAAGTTGTTGCTGCTGTTAGTTCCAATGTGTCCCACATTTGATGATAACTGAAATGGTTCCTTATTGAAACTTGCATTTCAGTGCTGAGCTCATTACTATGTACACCATAGGTATTTAATACAGTTGCTGAATGATGAATAACGATATAGTAACAAAATGACTATCAGTAATTCAATGTTTCAAGGATATATTATTTTTTTCTTTTGTAATCAAATTTTCTTTTTTTCAATGAGCAAACATTTATTTTCTCTCTTCTTCTCTTCCCCCCCTCCTCTACTGGGAAAAATAAAAACAAATATATAGATGCAAAAAAAAATGAAGCAAATATGCTCAATAAACAAAATACTTTCTCTTCCTTGACACATCCAAAAATGTTCTACATGTTTAATTCATTACTTCTCTGTCAGGAGGTAGGTAGTATGCTGCATCACTAGTCTTAATCATGACTGTCATTTCATTGATCAGATACTGATTGAAGATCATATCTTAAATCTTTTAAAAAATTTTTAACAGTGCTGTTATTTTAGAAATTGTTTTCATGGTTCTGCTTACTTTGGTTTGCATCTGTTCACACGTCTTCCTAAATTTCTCTGAAACTCTCTTCTTCATTATTTCTTATGACATGCACTAATCCAGGGACTATAATTTATTCAACTGTTTTCCTGTGATTTCTTAAAAGTGTACCTAGAACATAACCCTTATTATGTTCTGTATTATTGTAGAGATGGTTTTCAAGAGCTACTATGACCAGCCTGATGATATACTTCTCTGACTTTAGCTGGGTTGGTCCTCAAATAGCTGACATATAGTCTATCACTAGGCCCACATGTGAAGTCTTCCCAGTTGATGAATCACTTGTTACAGCATTTGATGATCAGTTTTACCTTCAGATCACAATGAAGCATTGGATATATCTTTAGAATTTTATTAGAACTTAAAAAAGTTAGAATTTTGAAATTGGGCTATAGGAGCATAAAGTTATAGTAGTCATGCTTTAAGAGTTCTGTGGAGTATTGCAGGTATAGAGTGAACAACACTTGATTTGGCCTCAGAAAACTTGGGTTCAAGGTCTAGTTCTTTCACTTAGCCATTGGTAAACCTCAGTTTCCTCATTTGTAAAATAGGAATAAGCAATATCTGCCTTTTTCAAATCAAAGGATTGATGTAAAGACCAAAACAAGGCAGTGATGTAAGCAAAAAGGGTTTGTAAACTCTAGAGGACTGTCAGTGTAAGACACTATGAATATTTTTAGGTTTGTACTTCAGATGTTAATGGCAACCTCATGGCTCTGGATAGAGCAGTGGACTTTGAGTTAGGAAGACTCATCTTCTTGAGTTCAAATCTGGCTTCCGATACTTACTACCTGTGTGACCCTGGACAAGTCATTTAACTCTGTTTGCCTCAGTTTCCTCATCTATAAAATGAACTGGAGAAGGAAATGGTCAACCACTCTAGTACCCTTGCCAAGAAAACCCTAAATGAAGATTGGACATGACTGAAACAACTCAATGACAATAACATTTCAGATATTTATATTTTCTTGGGATGAAGATGAAGGATTGCTGGCCACAAAGGAACATTTGAAACTAGATAGTATTCTCAGGAGGGCTATTTCAAGTGGCAAATTATAGGGGAAAGGGATCACATTTGCTTTTTCTTGCTGCTGCCTTCAGTTTATTCTTCTCCCAATCCTTCCAACTATGAAAAGCACATTGGTCTTTGGCAACATCTCCTGCTACAAATTGACTCTGGAATCTAGGGAAAGTTCAATTTCATATTGTATTTATTAGTCATTCAATAGCACTTCTGAATGCTCACTATGTTCAGAGTCCTAAATTAATGCTGATAATAAATCCTCCAAGGGAGGGGTCATATTACTCAAATTCACACTGCATATTTCTACTGGGCTAGAATAAGTTAACACATTTTATGTTATCCTAACTTCCAAATAGTGTGTATTCAAAAACATGTAACCACTTCATAGGATTCATTATTCACGCTAACTGGAATTAACTATATAACAAATGCCATAAAAAGATAGAAAAGCATAAGTATTTGTTCTTGAAATGTATAGAATCTAGTTGAGATCAGTACATCTATATGAAACTCTTTAAGAACAATTATAAAATTAGAGGTAGCTAGGTGGTACAGTGGATAGAGCACCACCCTTGGAGTCAAGAGGACCCCAGTTCAAATTCAGCCTCAGACACTAGCTATGTGACTCTAGGCAAGTCACTTAAACTTCACTCTCCCCGCAAAAAAGGGCAACTACATCAACCACAGAAAAAATCCTGTAAATTTCTATAGCCTAAACTTTTTTCTAAAGGGAAGAGAATAAGCTATACTATGTACCAAGCACTGAGCTAAGCATTTTGCAAATAATGTCATATTTGACCCTCACAACAGCTCTGTGAGGTGGATGCTTTTATGATTCCTATTTTACAGTTGAGAAGACTGAAGTAGATAGAATTTAAGTGACTTTTTCAGGGTCACACTGATAGTGAATGAGGCTGGATTTGAACTCTGGTCTTCCTGACTCCAGGTCTGAACTATCTAGTTGCCTCTAGTTTTTCTATTATTTGACCATAAATTATGAACCCAAGTATGCAGTTGCTAACCTTTTTTCCATTTGCATCATACTGGTGCAAAGAATGCCAAACAGAGCTCAACGAAGAGATTTCCATGAGGACTAAGAATCTCTTGATTTATTTACCAGAGTACATCTGAAAGCCTAGACTAGAACCAGAAAGTAATTGTAGAAGTAAATCTGCTCTGAATTTTTGAATGGGAAAGCTGTGCCTGGAATCCACTGCACTACCTAACTGTGCATTTATGAAGCTAGTTACCACATTGGTTAAAATATGAGCTACTTTTGATTTGCTAGTTAGAAAAAAATTCTGAACAAGGAGAAACTACATGCATAAATGAGAGATGCTTTTGATTTTTAGCCAAAGCTAAGTAGGTAAACAATGCTGATTACACTTCAGATGAAGATATGTTTATCAATTTCCTATTGTGCATAATGAAGAATTCACTAATTCGATGCCATTATTGATGAGGAAGGTACGCTTTTCCTTTAGGAATTAACTGGATGGGGAAAGAGAATTTTCCTCCCTCTTACCTCTTCATGCAGAAGCTGTAAAGAGTAGAGGACCTCTGTTTGAACTCTATAGTCCCCTCTATTTATAACCAGCGAAATGGGACCATGATATGAACTCAGCTGTCCTTCTATCACATTTTGCCTGCATTAGGGAACCAACATGATGTACTCAATGTAGACAGCACAAGTAGTTTCATTCTGAAACGTGACTTTAAGATTCTGTAATTTTTTCAGGTTCACATTTCCGTTCCACTTTTACTTAATCCCACAAATGAAACCAAGTGTCTTCTATTAGGGTTTGTCTTGATTTAATTTATACATGGACTTGAGATTTAATCTAGGGTAATGATTGACATAATAAAATCTTTCTGGTTAGAAAAGTTAATCAGGCAGAAGGCCCAAGTGTGATTGTGACAACAGAGTTGTTTCAAAAAGTGTCTGTCATTTTATTTTTCTCTCCCTTTGACCCCACAATTTTCTTTCAAAGGTCACTTTTCCCATCATGCACAATATAGATCCTAAAAATGTTGGCAGTGAAATTGATAGCAGCAAACATTTTTTCAAAACACCAAATGACTGCAATCAGTGTGTATGTTTGTGTGTGTGTAAAACTCCTGCATCCTCATGGGCAGTGATGCCAGAAAAAGGGTTAGGAACATTTGGGCATGTTGATAAATTCGTAATTTTCTAATTTCTTTGTAGTTATAAGCATGTTTGAAATGAGTTCATGCCCACATCATTATGCCTTCCAAATCACTGATTTTTCCTGAGAGGGTGCAATATTTCTTTTAAAAGAAGTTTAGGTACATCATCATTTGCTTAGACTTAGAAGTTTTTTTTAGTATGTGCTGGTATGTTAGAAATATTTTTATTTTCACAGGTTTTGTCAGTATGATAATAAAAAAACCACTATGAACTAGCATGCCTTGACACGATAAAAATCCATATTTCCCTTCTGTTGTCTTTATCTATCCATCCATCTATCTATCTATCTATCTATCTATCTATCTATCTGTCTGTCTGTCTGTCTATCTGTCTATCATCTATCAACCTATCATCTATCTATTAATTTATTTTTATGTTTTGCTTGTAGCAAAATATTATCCTATCATAATATGTTATATCTGCCCTAAAGTCTGCCCTGATGCCCTATCATGATGCACAAGAAGTCTTTGACTCTTGAAGGGGTTACTGGTGCCTAGAATATAGCAGATATGTAATCAATGTTTATTGATTGATAGTCAGTATCTGGTAGTTAGGAAGTCTTCCAGTGTGAGCACTGTGATAGGCTGTGTGTCTATTGTATAAGAACTCAGTTAACTCTATTAGAAGAACTCTGTCCATCCCTAAGTTGTTCACAGCCTGACAATTATTTTAGTCACAATAACTCTGGAAGACTACTTACCAAACTGTAAAGAGTCTGTGATCTATATTAGTGGAGGGATTACCTAATCCCTAGAAATTATGACTTGCTTAAATTAGAGATATAAGTAGTATTTTTTGGTGGAAACAGGAAAAAAAAACAATGGTCCCTGTTACCAATTGATTAATATCAACATTTGATCATAGATTGTTTTATTGCACTTCTGAGATTCATTATTATTTTTCTTTAAAAAATGTATCCCTTTGCTAAGGATAGCCAATAGAGCTCCTTCAAATAATCACCAGGGAAGGGTTTTTTGTAGGGGGTAGATCATAACTTTTTTTGAATGGGTTCAAAGAATATTAAAGTTGGAAGACCACCTAAGCAAACCTCTCACCCAAAGTAGGAAAACTTTCACTAACACTGTAGATGGATGTTCATCCAGCATCTGCTTTACCATTTCTAGCTGCAGTGACATTTGTATGGCAGTCTATTCTATTTGTAGACAATCCTAATTAATTTGAAGTTCTTCCTTGCAGTGAACTCAAATCAGATTCAATTTAATGCAAGTGTATCAGGTTTGGAGTGAGAGAACCTGGGTTTAGGTCCCATCTCTACCACCTGCTACCTGTGAAGTCTTCCACAATCCACTTGAACCTTACTTGAGTTTCCTCATCTGCAAAATTATAGGATTAGACTCTGTGGCTTCTGAGGTCCCTTCCACCTCTAAATTTATAGTCCTACGTCCTCTTCTTTTTCTATACATCGACCTTGCAAATATATGAACACATCGATCATATCTCACCTTAGTCTTTATTTACCTAAGTTTCTCTGGTCTTTGAACTATTTCTTCAACTGTTCTTAATGCGATTTCTAGCACATTTCCTAGTTATGGTTGCACTTTCGCTCTCATTTGTTATTGTCCCTCTTAAAATACGGTACCCAAGTCGAACATGGTACTCTACACTTGGCTTGACTAGGGTATAGTACAGGGGATGACATATTCCACTCCCCTTTCATGTGGATATGTGTTCATGGGTACTAAGACTGTATTGCCTTTTTTTTTTAGCGTGATGAATGATCCTAAATTAATCCTGGGAGAAAATGTATATATTTTCTGGGTCAATATGGTTCCAGTGATGTTATATAACTCTGAATAAAGAAATATCTGAAGAATTAAGATTGTGGTGGCCGAAAGGATTTGCTGGTTGTAAGGAAACTGATGCATGTTATTAACAATGGTGTGTTCAACAAATGGTACTGAATACATCCCTTGGGAGGTGTATGATCAGAAAAGGAGGTGGGCTAGTCATATAGTGAGAATGAGGTGATACCAGAGGGAGAAGCTGAATGATATAATAGTACCCATGAAATATTAAAAGATCAAGAGGAAGACTTCTCATATACTATGTAACCCTTTTGTGGGAAGACATAAATAAGAATCGCAGAGAATGGGAGCATGTGACTAGATTGTGATCTGTACTAGTGGTTCAAAAGTATGTTACATTATTAATTTAACTAAAATTTGAAATATTTTTCACCTGAAATTCTATGGAACCAACTTTTACCTGAAGTGTATTTGTATAATTACTTTTAACAGAAGATATAAATGCTTATTTTATCTTTGTCTCTAATAAACTTTACCTTTTCTCACCAGCCTGTGGAGATCCTTTAAATTATGATCTTGTCATCAAATGCATTGATTACCCATCCAACTTTGTTTCTTCTGCCAATTTGATAAATTCCTCTTTGATCTCTTTATCCAAGTAATTGATAAAAATGTTAAATAGTACAAGACAAGAGTAAACTCCTACAGCACACCTAGAGACCCATCTTTGGGCTTATATCCATCCATCAATAAATTTTCTTTGTACATAATTGTCCAGTGACTTATCAAATCACTTCACTTTCTTTCATCTTGTCCATAAGGACAATAGAAGATATGCCATCAATTTCCTGAATGAAATAAAGCAATTTTAGATCTGTAGCATACTCTTGACCTTTGCCACTTTCTCCCACAATCCACAAGCAACAAGACAGCAAGTAGATATAAAATGGAACAGGTTTTTCATTTTAATGCCATCCCAGTCTCATTACTGATGATAGTGGAAGTATCTTAGGATGGGGTCTGAAGGCAGCTTTTAGTATTTCTGGTAACGACTGATTTCCATGACCAATATAGTTTCAAGCTGTTACGTGCAAAAGTTACTCTTGCATATCAGTGTCTTCCCAATCCATTCCACTTGGTAGTGGTCAGGCCCAGACACGTTGTGCAATCACAATGTAATTTCTAAACTAATTTGCTCAACCTTTTAATATTTATTTTTCACCTCTCATAAATACCAAAAGTGAATGTAGTTTTCATAGCATATTATTATTTCTGTGTATTCTTTTGACTGGTACTTTAAAAGATAATATCCCTTTCTCAAAATCTTTGGTGAAAAGTCCAACCTCTCCAGATAATGGATGTAATTCTTTATCAGGGAAAGTGAAATAGTGCCAAATAATGAATAGAGTTGTAAGTTAAGGGCAGACTAAAGATTGGTAGAAGGAGGAGGGAAATCATTGGGAAGTTCATGAATTGTTTTTCTATTTTAGTATATATCTCCTTTGCCCCAACTTTGAATAAGAATGTACCTGAACTGACCTAAGGCTGTTAGGAAATTTGAAATAGTAAATTAATGTTAGTAAGTAATTAGTAAATTGAAATTTGCATACATTTCCACAGATAGAGTTGAATTTCACAATATTCAGCAGTTTTAACAAGTAGTTTCAGGTACTACTAATCTAATCAATACAGAAGACCATACATAAATAATTAGGTTTGAGAACAGAAAAGAAAAAAGCATTTCAGCCATTCATTCAACTAAGTTATCAGAAATCTAATCTGTACAAAACACTTTCCTTACTTCTGAAGGTAGTACAAATGAAATAGATATTTCTGTCCTCAAGAAACTTAGAATTTGTTTGAGTAGATAAAACATATATAAATGAAATAGCCAGAGAACAAAAGCAAATATATGATAAAATATTATAAAAGTATAAATTCTGTGCTTAAGGAAGACAAGATAAGTGAATGCTCAGTAGAGAAGATGATGCAAGACAGAGGTGAGTAGATCAGATGGAAGAAGAAAATTCCAGGAAATACAGGAAATTGTAACACCTTGAGTAAAGACATGAAAAAGAGAGTAATATAAATGTGGATAATGTCAAGGAGACAGGATTGGTGGGAAAAATAAAGCTTTCCTGGGATATAACATGGGATGAAGTTGAAGATGTGTGTAGCTGGCTGGGTTTGGGGAAGAAGTAGTATGTATAAATAGTAGGATTTGAATACTAGCTCAAGGATGTGGTGTCTACCATAGGAAGGTATAAAGAAAACAGTAAATTATCAGCAACTGTATGTAAGATTTTTGTAAATTAAAAATCCAACGTAGTCTTTCTTCCATAATATTAGGGACCATGATTCACAGTCTATATTGTAACAACCACTAGTATTACTGCTACTAATTGTTAATTATTACTAGTATCTCCTAAATACTAACACTACTAACTACTTCTAATTACCAATTACTAGTCACTATTAACTACTACTAATTACTAACTACTACTGTGAGTTATTATTAAGTACTACTAACTACTTTTAGTACTCTTACCCCAACTATCACTCTTACCACCCTTCCCACTATTACTGTTGTTTGTAGCTGATGTTTATGTAGCAATTTCAAGTTTCCAAAGCACTTTACCTTGGTTGACTTGTTTAAATACCTGTTCTTAATAATGACTGCTATACATTCTCTGATAGGAAAATGTAATGGGGGAAATAGTGTTTGTAAACAGTCATCCTAGCAACTATATGTAGAATACAATGCATTTGGTAGAGTACACAGACCAAAGGGAGATCACTAAATAGGCAGTTATAGTAATTTTTCCTAAAGTTAAACTTATTTACCTCCTGAGGGTTTTTTTTTAGTCATACCTGTGATTTTATTGGTCCAAGGAACTCCCCTGTAAGAAAACATTTCCTAGTAGTGTAGTAACTGCTCTGGTATTTGTATTCTTAGAGAATTGCCCATGCCTCTGAGAATGATTTGCCCATGATATAAAGCCAGTACGTGTTAGAGGAAGGGTTTGGACTCAGGTATTCCTGTCTCTGAGTCCAGCTTTGCATCCACTCTACCTCTCACCCCCAGTTTAATGAATCAATTCTGGGAGACTCCCCAAATAAGCATAATAAGTCTCTTTTATCCAGGGATAGTAAACTCAGATTTTCTAAAAAAAATTTTTCTCTTTCCATTTTTTAAGGGTCAACATTGTGAAAGTGACTATTTAAGAAGAGCAGTATCTCAGGTCCTAGCATCTCAAAGGTGCTTGGAAAATAGCTCCTTCTTGGAAAATTACCAACACCTACATACAGCATTTCTGTGGTTAAAAAAGTCCACCAAGTTCTCCTCTTTCTACCAGCAGAGGGCATGTTTCACAGCCCTGTCTCTTTATGCGCATCGACTAAAGGTAAGGAAAAAGAAGAATCTGAATGTTTTATGTCCTGCATGCATAAAGGCTTTAAAAAGTTACTATTGTTGTTGATGATGTTGTTACTTAATGAATGTATAATCTTCAGCTTGAAAGGAAATATTTTTCTTGTCTTTAGGGAGGATCTACGACTATATGCTATCACAGATAGATTAGAAGCTATTTAGTTTGAAAAAGAAATATATTTTAACTTTTCTTCTCTTAGAATCTGTTTATAGTAGAGGAAGATGAAATTAATGTGCTTTGTTTTAAGAGAACATGAGTTTGGAATTTTTGTGACTTGGAAAATCATTAATCTAAGAGATAACTTCATCAAAGGAAGGAATGAATTAGAAAAAGTATTGATGTTACGTAATGGGACTGTGGTAGGTGCTTCAGATACAAATATAAAAGTAAGACAGTTTCTGTGCTAAACAAGGTAAATAGCCAAAGAAGGGAGTTTTGGTCTGGGATGGGGGAGGTATGGTGTCACAGGAATGGTGAGTGGAAGTGAGAGACAATCCATAGTCATGTCCTGTCTAATAGAAATGGTCATATTAATTTGCTCAGTTTCTAGGACAAGGGATGGGATGGGGGGAGAGGCATGCACATGTTTTCAGGGCAAATGGCAAGATGTCCCAGGTGGTCTAGGATTGGCTAGATATTGGTTGTTTGGTTGGTTGGTTCTGTCGTCCTTCATTCTTGAAGAGGATGAAAATGAGATCACTATATTAGAGTCAAGTTATGTTGTGTCTGTGGCTGATCAAACTAATACGAGCTCAGGATACTCTACTACAGGTTGGACTCAAAGAGTCCATGTGAACATTTGTGCATCTCATGTTTCATTTGCACTACTGCAATTCCACTTTGCTCATAGAGCACTACACTTGCTTTGATGCAGGCACACCGTGTTGGGTGGTCTTGTGTCAGTGTCTTCCATGTTTTTCCGAAGTTCTTCAGAAAGACCTTGAGAATGTCCTTGTAGAGCTTCTTTTGTGTACTTTTTCTTTTCATAAGTTCTCTGTAAAATTGTGTTTGTCCTTCATTTTCAAAGAAGACTGTGACATCAGAGAAATGATGACCTGACTTGCATTTGACTTTGCTTTGAGTGAGGGAGAGCTGTGCAAGGTCATCATCCTCACTTTTCCTCCTGAGTCATCTGGATCCAATGACCAGATATTCATTAGGATGACTAGAGATGGCCCAGAATGCAATGGGAGACCTTGGCCTTTTTAAGCTGGGCTGTTTCACCTACTCACTTAGAGGGAGGTAATGCCCATTGAGTGAATAAGATTCTTTAAGAAATCATCAGGGAATAATGGCCTCTGTAAAATAGTCTTTTAGGCTAGCCCATGTTTGGCTTTGGAACAACATGACCAGCCAATTGGAGTTATATTCTCTACAGCAGAATTTGAATGCTTGGTATAGTTCAACTGTGGAAAGGACCCAGGGTCAAGTACCTTATCCTGCCAGGTGATTTTCAGAGTCTTCCTAAGACAATTCAAATTAAAGCAATTCAGTTTCTTGACATGTTGCTGATATACTGTCCAGGTTTCATAGGCATTCAACAATGTCTCTATAGTATCTCAGTTTGGTAGGCAGTCTAATACCTCTTCCCTTGCCCACTTTCCTTCAAAGCCTCTCAAACACTGAGATATAACGAGTTAGCTATGGATGTACTCATTTACTAATCAGCTTATTTCAGCCCCAGGGTAGATCTTTGCAGAAGATCCTTCTGTGAATATCAACAATTTTACTTTAAATGATGAACTTCCCAATGCATTTAGAATGAGCTTTTTTTTACAAAATTCATTAGAAATTTAAAAAAAGTCCATCATCAGGCATCTATCAAGCATTCATTACAGTCAGGCACTACTCCAAGCCCCATAAAAGGTAAAAAAACCCCCAAAACCCCAAATAAACTCCCCAAAACCCCCATCCCTGATTCAAGGAATTCACTTCACAATGGGGAAGACAACATTTAAATATGTATCTACCTTGTAAAGGGAAGACCATCTTAGAAGAAAGAGACTAACAGTAGGGTGTAGGTAACATTTGTAAACTGTCGTAAGATTGGCAAAGCATTTTTATATATATTTTCTTATTTGCTTCTCACAATAATTGTGCAAGATAGTTGCTATTATCATAGCCATCCTAAGACTGAAAGAAGATAAATGATTTGTCCAGGGTCACACAGCTAGTAAGTATTTGAGGTAGGATTTGAAAACAGCACATATTACATTTCAAGAAAATATTGAAGAAAGGAAGGATACCTCTCTTTAAGACTGCTTGGGAAAGAAGGAAAAAGCAAAGAGTACATGAAAAAAAACAGAAATTTAAAAATCACCAACAGGACATTCAGTCAGCCTCAGAATGATGGGATGGGGTACTTAAATTTCTGAGCCTTGATTTCCTCATCTGCAAAGTAGGAATAATTATATTACCTCACAGAGTTATCATGAAAATACTTCATAGACTTTTAATTGTTTCACAAATATGTCATTATTACTTTCATTATTAAGTAACATTTGTTATGGGAATTTCTGAATTCCAAATAACCTACAAACAAATTAAATTTTAGAACAACCCGTTTTCAAGTTGAAGATTGCCTGCAGTTGCAAAATACCAGAAGGCTAGCATATCAGACAAATAGTACTTCAGTTTCTGTCTACAACAGGCTGTTAGCCCCGGGGTTCTAAAATCTGTCAAGGCACATTGCCTCTTAAACTCTATTAAGATCAAGGCTTGAGACTAGAGTTAGCTCTTCAATCCAGGCTTTCCTGACTTTAAGGACAATTCTCTACCTACCACATCATGATGCTTCTCCTACATTCATTCATTTTTAAGCACTTACTATGTGCCAAGCACTGTGTTAAACTCTGGAGATGCAAAGAAAAGCCAAAAAGATAGTCCACAAAAAGACAGTCTAATGGCAGAGACTATTGTTGTCATGTACAAAAAAGTTACATAATAGGATTAGAAGCAGCAATTATAGAGGCATTTGGTGGTGAGTTGAATAGACCATTGCACCTAGAGCCTGAGTTCAAATCCAGCCTGGGATACTTCCTAACTGGGCAAATCATTTAACTTCTGTTTGCCCTAGTTTCCTCAACTGGAAAATGAAGATAACAGTAGCACTTACCTTCCAGAGTTGTTTTGAGGATCAAATCAGATAATATCTGTAAAATCTCCTTGGCACAATTCTTGGCACATAGAAGGTACTTAATAAATGCTTGTTCCCTTCACTTCCTTTTCCTTCCCCTTTAACTGGAGATAAACAATAGAGGAATGGTATTAGCAATAAGGGGAGGAGAAAAGGCTTGTTTCAGAACATGGGATTTTGTGTTTGTCCTTCTTTCTCAAAGAGGATCATGACATCAAGATGATGACATGGCTTGCCGTTGACTTTGATTTGAGTGAGGGAGAACTGTGTAAGGTCACTAACCTCACTTTCTCCTCCAGAGCCATCTGGGTCCAGTGGCCTGATGGATGTCAGGATGACTGGAGATGGCCCCCCATGGGATTTAAGCTAGGATTTGAAGGAAGCCAAGGAAGTTAGGAGTCAGAGATGAGGAAGGGAAGCATTCCAGACATGGGAGACAGCCAGCACAAATGCCTCGATTCTGGAGAAGTCCTTGTGCAAGGTACGGCAGGGAGGCTAGTGCCATTACATTGTAATGATTGTGGCAGAGAGGAAGGAGGAAGGAAGAAACATAGGACAGGGTCTGGCTGTGAAGAGATTTGAATGCCAGACAGAGGATTTTAGATTTAATTGTAGAGGTGATAGGGAAACATGGAAGTTTATTGAGTAGGGGAGAGGCAAGGTTAGCTCTGTACTTTAGGAAGATTAATTTGTCAGTTGTGCGGCAGATGAACTGGAGTGGGGGAGAGACTTGCGGCAGGGAAAGTAACCAACCAACTGTCAGTATCAAAGGAGAGCAGTCATTGCTTTTCAGCTGAACAACTCAGAGTGTCTGGGGGAATTTCCAGTTTAAATGATTTGTCCAGGAGTACACCTTTACTAGACTTGAACACAAACATTCCTGACCCTGAGGCTGGTACTCTGCATTATGCTTGCTCTAGAGTAAACAGTAGTCCTCCTGAAATTCCAAAGAGGAAGAAAGTCCTTCAGGGATGGCTTCACAGAAGAGTTAGGGCTTACAGGGGACCCAGAAGGATGAGTGGGAATTGGGTAGAAAGAAAATGGGATCATAGGATTTACACCTAGGAGGCACCTTGGAAATTCTTTTAGTACTCTATTATTTTGCAGATGTTATTTATTCAATTCAATTTGGAAAGCATTTAATTAAGAATCTTTTATATGCATACTTTATTAGGCACTCAGGATTCCCATAAGAATCTTAGTTGTACTGGGATGATCTCCCTCCTTTCTACCTCCTGGCTTCCCTGGCATCCTTCAGTCCCAGCTAAAAATCTCACCTTTTTCAAGAAGTCTTTTCCAATCCCTCTTAATTCTAGTGCTTTCCCCCAGTTCATCATTTCCTACATACCTTTTATGTAACTAGTTTGTAAATAGTTGTCTTCTATGTTAGCGCCACTGTTAGATTGTGAACTTCTCAAAGTCGGCACTGTCTTTTGCCTTTCCTTGTATCCCCAGAACTTAGCACAATACCTGATACATATTAGGTCCTTAATGAACATTTATTGACTTATTTATTAACGTCATTACTTATTTACATAAGTAAATTCAAAGGAATATGGTGGGAAGAAGAATAAATTAACACCAGATGCTCAGAAAAATGAATTTGCCTAAGGTCATACAGGTAGTAGGTAACAGAATAAAGCTTAGAACCCAGGCTCTATGATAATAAATGCTATGCTCTTTCCATGGCACTATCTTCCAAGGATAGGTGGGACCATATGAGCCAAAACATAGAGAGAAGAAAAATTTAAGGCTTATTAGGGTCAGTTCATAATCTAGGTTGGCTGAGAGATGCTATATGGAAAAGAGTGGGAGATAACATTGGAAAGACAAGTTGTGTGGTCAAAGGGACCCATTGGATTGGTTAATGGGCAGCTGAAATGTGACAGTGAAAGAAATGCAGCCCCACATTTAATACCTCCATCTACGAGATGGCTGAGTGCTTCAAAGGCAGAATTTTGTGGATTTGAATTTTTGATGAGTCATCTGATATGGTAATTGCACAACACTTTCATTTTGGTTCTGTCTTTTGATTCAGTTAAAACCATCTCTGATTTGCATACTTCCTGAATACCTGCAGTAAATTATTGGACAGAGAAACAACAGATGTGTGAGGTCTCCTCTTGCTGTCTTAATCAGTACCAATTCTCCCATCTGAGAGGGAAATATCTATCTATCTATCTATCTATCTGTATATATATATATATATATATATATATATATATATTTCCATCTCAGATGTATATATGTATGTATATGTGCATGCATACACACATATTTATATATATGTATATATGTAGGGAAAACAAAATAGAGAATTATAGTCACTACTCTTCACATATTGTACTTAAAATATGTTCACTTCCTAGTAATTTCAACATGCAGATAATGCATTTCCATTCAGTTCAATAAACTTTTTTTTGAGGATTATATATATGCGGAACACTGTTCAGCAACTGGGAGAAGATACAAAGTGGAGGTAAGAGACTGCTCAATCTTGACCCAAGTTAAAGGAGTTGGGGGAGACAGAAAGAGAAAGTCAGATGTGGGTGGAGTTGGTAGATTTGGAGACAAGAAACTTCAGGATTTACTATGAAATCTTTTTTTTTTTACTCCTCAACTAATACAGGAACCATTGAATCTTAGAATGGAAAGGAACTAGAGATGATATTTTGTCTAGATTTCTTGTTTTTACAAGTGAGAAAATTAAGACCCAGGAATGAGGCAACTCATCCAAAGTTACACACATTACTAGCAAAAGTAGCCAATGAGATTGGAAATAAAGTTCTGATTTCTTAACCTTTAGTCCATTTTCTCCCTACTATAACATACTGCTCCTTGTCCTTCTTATATGTTCTTCTATATTCTGTACAAAGTAAGTAAGGGGCAATTTATATAGCCCTTTAAAGTTTGCAAAATGCTTTGTAGATGTTATCTCATTTAATCCTCACAAAAACTCTGGGAAGTAGGTACTATTATTATTCTTATTTTACAGATGAGGAAACTGAGGCAGATAAGTGACTTGCCCAGGGTTACATAGCTAGTAAGTACCTAAGGTTACATTTGAACTCAAAACTTTTAGATTTCAAGTCCAACACCATCCATCTTATTGACTAGTATTACTAATAATGCTAGCCATTATTAAGCATTTAATATACACTTGTTGAAATGAATTACAGTATTTCTAGAGAAGTCTTAAATTTACTAAGTTCCTTTGTAAGGGCTGCCAAGAGATTAATATAGAAGAGAGTGACAGATATAATGATGTTAATGCTAATGATGTTATTTTTATTTGGTTGCTGCTCTCAAGGCATTTCTAATCTAGAAGCTTAGAAGACCATCACATAATACAAGATTATAGAATATTACAGGACAGCACATAACTGAGTGACAAATTGCATGGTGAATGATATCGGAGTTCAAATGATACTAGGATGACCTAGAACAGTCAAGGAGATCTTCTGGAAGGAGGTAGCACTTGAGCTGGACTTCAAAGGTATTTTTAATGTTTTGGGAAGGTATATAGAAATGTGGAGAGGCCATTCATAAGGAGGAGCATGAGCACAAGAGGAGAGGCAGGAGTGATCACAGGGAGGTCTATCTGATGGATCAGAAAGAGTGTCAGTGGGAAGTCAGGTAGGACAGGTAGCACAGGACCAGAATACCAAGGGTCTTGGAAAAATAGGCAGAGGAGTGGACTTCATTCAGCAGAGATTTTGACTCTCACTGTAAACTTCTTAAAGTTAGGGATGATATATTTTTTTCCTATATAGGCAGGTAGGTAGCATAATGGATGGAGTACTGAACTGGAGTCATGAAGACCTGGGTTCAAATCCAGCCTCAGGAACTTACTAGCTGTGTGACCTTAGGCAAACCATAAGCTCTATTTGCCTCAGGTTCCTCAACCACAAAATGGGAATAATAGTAGGACCTATCCCCAGTGTTTTTGTAAGGATCAAATGAAATGATATTTATTAAGCACTTAGCACAATGCCTGGCATATAGTAAATACTATTTAAATATCAGTTTTCTTCTTCTCCTCTTCTTCTCCTTCTCCACCTCCTCCTTCTTCTTTTCTTCTCCTTCTTTTCCTTCTTCTCCTTCTTCTCCTCCTTCTCCTGTTCCTTCTTTTCCTTTTCTTCCTCCTTGTTCTTCATCTCTTCCTTTTTTTCTCCTTTCCTTGTTCTTTTACTCCTCCTCCTTTTCTTTCTCCTCCATCTCCTATTTTTTCTCTCCTTCCCTATTTTCCTCTTCCTCTCTCCTTTTCCTCCTTTTTCTTCACTTTCTACTATATGACCTTGAGAAAATCCTTTCAGTAACCCCTGTTTCAGTTTCCTTATCAGAAACTGGCCTAGATGATCTCTAAGGTCCCTGCTGTGCCTACTTAGTTGTTATGGGGATAATCACAGTCAAGTGTTTTGAAAAGTAAATGCACTGTATAAATGAAGGCTATTACACATGCCTGATTACAGCTGGGCAAATGTATGCTAAAGCTGATGCTAGAGTTGGAGAGAATTGTCTTAAAACTTGTTCTGTCAGAGGAGTTTGAACAGGCTTTCAAAGAAGGGAATGTTTTGATTGGGAGACATTTCCTATAGATCTCAGGCCATACTGGAAAAAAAGAACACAGAAGATATTATTCACATTTTTCTACTTGTATTCAGGTCCTGAGGGAGGGGGGATATTCTTATTTAAAATGAAATCTTTAGAATCATAATGATGATCTAAGACTATGTAACTAGAATTAATTCAGTAACTGGGCCATTGTTTTTTTCAGAGAGCAGGTCACCATATCACTGCTCCACTGGGAGAAAATCTGTGACCTCACAGCTGAGAGATTTGGCAGGAACAGAAATGTCACACCTTCCATGGTTTTAGTGTATAAGCCGAACAAGTTGATGAATAGTGTGTGTGTGTTTTATGTAATCAGCAATTTTCCCCATTTGCATCCTTCTAGGCACTTCTCATTTCACTAAACTACTACCTGAAACTTAGATGAAGAAAAATGTGGTTGTTTAAAAAATGAAAAAGTAAACTTTTCAATGGAGTTTTCTGCAAAGACTTGAACAACCAAATATTGTAAAATTCCTTCCAGTTTTGAAACTGTGCAAGTGTATGTTTTTAAATGCTCATTGTGTTGGTTGAAATGTTGAGGCCATAGCAAACTGATGTTTGAATGACAGTTGCTGGTAACATTTAAACATCTATCTGTCTGTCTGTCTGTCTATCTATCTATCTATACAAATACACACATATATACGCATATATACATAGATGTATACGCACAATACACATATGAGTTCTCTAGGCTACATCTTCTCAAGTTATGTTTTTGTCAATTATTTCCCCATTTTCTAATATTTAATCAATGGAGATGTTATTCTTTCTCATTTACAAAATGAAGAGATATATTTAGTAACCTCTAACATCCCTTCCCTCTTTAAAATTGTATAATTATATGATTCTAAGTGGGGGCTTCTGTTTTCACTTCAAATCAAATCCTTTAGGGTTCAAAGGTACCTCAGATGATACTAAATCCAACATGCACTCAAGCCAGAATCCACTCTATGACATGTCTGGCCAGTATCCACTTAAAAACTCCAGTGATGGGAACCTTATTGTCCCTGGAAATAGCACAATTTGGTAGGAATTTTTTCCTTACATTGTCTGCCTTTCTATGGCTCATATTTTTTGTTCTCTCCTTTGAACCAAGGAAAGCAAATCTATTCTCTTTCAACATCTCAGTTCTTCAAATACTTGAAAGCAGCTATCATATACCTGGTAAACTCCTTTAGACAGTCATTGCCTGGTACAATTTTGAATCCTTTAGCCATCCTGATTATTCTCCTTTGGACACACCAACACTTGTCAAAGTCCTTCCTAAAATATGGTAATGAGGATTGCACATAATATTTCATTTGTTCCAATAATGGCAGAATGCAGGCACATTATAATTTTTTATTGTTTTGACCACTATGCTTCTATTAATGTGGCCTAAACTACTGGTCACTTTTGTTTGTTACACTGCACAGTTGACTCATTGAAATGGAAATCTAATAAAATCCCTTGCTTTTTTTTTTTTCTCACATGAAGCATAATTCTGTCATTCCTTCCTTACTCTGGACCAGTGTAGTTGATTTTTGTACTCAAATTTAGGATTTTATTCCTATTAATTAAATTGTTTTTCCTTATAAGATTTGGCCCATTGTTCTAGGCAAACTGCGAATATGGTACGTTGGCCAAATCCAGGCCACTGCTTGTTTTCCTATGATGTTTGCATTTTTTAAATTAAAAATGTAAAACTCATTTTATTAAAAAACATAAATATCATTTTTGGCTTGAAGACCATAGAAAATCGGGAGGTGTGCCTGTGGACCATAGCTTGCTGACCCTTGTTTTAGACTATAGAGATTTCTTTGGATTTTCATTCTGGTATCCATCAGAGCATTTAGCTCCTCCAGTTTTTTTCCTTCTGCATATTTAATAAGCATGCCATCTTTGTTTTCATTCAATTCACTTAGGACGGTATTGAATAAAATTGGGCCATGGACCTAGGTCCCCTGAGAGTGGACTAGAGAGTTCCTTCTAGTTTCATGTTGATTTGTTCATCACCAGTCTTTGGGTGTGATTGCTCAATCAGCAATGAGTCTACCCAATGCTTGTTATCTTCCTCACATTTCCCTTCCATTTTCTTTTTCTCTTTCATGAATTCTAAGAGGTTTAGGTCCTCCTCAAATTCTCATCAGTTCTAATTTAGCAATTAGTTCTCTTATTGGTGAGAAACACATTCAGAATAAGAGCTGTATTCATTGTTCTATCTCATATTTTGAAGAATGCAATTTTCATTAACAGGGTAATTTAAGAATTTGTCAATAGCTTTGCTTTTAAACACTTAATACTAGATATTTGAATAATTGAATTCCCTCATGACTACTTTATCTCTCTGGTAGCTTTTGAGATCTAATTCTGGAACTCATAATCCATTTCCTCCTGTTCAAGCAATATGTACAAAATTCCCCTCATGGTAAATTTATTTCTCCTTCCAAAGATACCAAATGCTGTCCCACTTGCTTCCTTCCCTTTGGTTTGTGGATTTCTTTTTTTCCATTTATTTTAGAACTTCTCTGAGAATTTTTTTTTTTTGGTATGGTTTTCAACTCTAGAGGTTGCTTTCTGTTTCCCTTAAAAGGGGCCTTTCTGATCCAATTTATCTTCGAAACAGATGTTTTTATATACCTCAAATCTTTTCACTCCATAAAGGTAATGTTGAGGATGGCTAGCTTTTTTCTTCTACTTGCCCCAATTATATAATTCATGGATTTCTCATCTCCAAAATTATGTTTGATTTGATTTAATTTTTTCACAAAAACATTTATTGATGCCTTTTGTTTTTTATATCATTATCATTTTAGATGTGTTCCTTTCCTTCTTTGCTCCCCCTTGAGCCCGAATTTCCTCATGAGCTTTCCCTTGGTGGAAAAAATAAAGCTAAGTAAAACCAATGGGCACATTAATTTTGGCAATGTATGCAACATTCCATAGTCATCATCCCTTACCTTTCTGACAAATGAAGAGGGGAACATTTTTTCATCTTTTTTTTTTTCTGGTCCAAGAGGAGTCATTATAACTGCAGTTTTCTGCTATTTTGTTATTCTTTTAATTTGAGAACATCTATAACTTTCGACTTATATATTGTCTATTTATGTGTCGCAGGCTATATAATATTCTCTGGTGGGGGGAGGGATATTGGGGTTTCTTAGATAGTGTAAGTAGAGATTCCAAAGTCTCTCATTTATTGAGAACCTTCAGTATTTCCTAGAAGAGAGCCTGGAATTACCACTCAGACAAATCCAGAGTGTCTGAGGTCAATTCCAAATCAGGAGGAGTATTCTGTGAAGAAAGATATACTTTTCCTTTTGGTTAAGTAGGAGCAGGTTGCCCTAGAGTGCAGGGGGAATTGTAATGTGCTGATCTACTTAGGAAATTTTAATTAATTAGAACAGTTTAGGAAACTTGACAGCTAGCTGGTCAGATTTCTGGTAGAATTCTACTAGATATCCTTTTAAATTTCTGTATGCATTGATTTCCCTTGTAAATAAAATCTGTCCCTTTACCCCTAAGTATACATTTGATCTGCAGTAATTGGGGGTGGGGTGGGGAATAAGGATTATCAGAGTAAGCATACTCAGAAACATTGGCAATGGGTGTCTTTTGGGAGTTCAACACCATGCTCATAACAGGACAAAATACAGAACCAAGTTGTCTCAGTTGCATTGAGATAGATCAACTGATTGTTGCATAGAGAACAGTAGTGTTGAGTAGCATGGAGCCTTGGGCAAGGGCAAAGGCTCCTTGGGTTAGTCTGAGAGCAAGCTGGTTTCTTAGGAAGCTGAGATTTAAGGGATGACAGCCTGAGGCAGGAATCTCTTACAAGTTGTGTCTATACCACACTAAAATATCTAGATCAGACCTGCACAACTTGGCAGGAGGTAGGGACCAAAATGAAAATAGTCTAAGCTTCTTTAGAATGCTGAGAGGTTTTTAGCAGCTTATTTTCCTACTGAAGGTATAATCAATGACAACTATTTTGCAAATAAACCACATTTCAAAACAGGGAAATTTCAATTATTGCCAGTTAATTACACTTACTACTTAAAGAGTTTTATTTATCATGAAATCACATAAATGTTAAAAAAATTACTTTGTTAAGCAGAACAAGTTTTAATACATTTTTCAGGTTTTCTTACTGTTTACATTTAGTTAATAGGACATGTTATACTTCTTGTCAGAAATCAGTTTATTATGCTCCAAAATCATGTTTGAAATCCATTTCTTTAGAAATCTGAAAACGAATCTTAGTAACGACTTCATTTTATGAGTTCACTTTCTTGAAAAACTGTTGTTCCCCATGGAGATTTTTCAACAATTTGGACACTTTAATTTGGTTTTCACTGGTGTCCAATTTACTTAAGTCAGGATGTTTTGATTTGAAATGGTGACAAAGATTGTATTCCTTTGGAATGGCTAATACTTCTTGGCAAACAAGGAACAATATTCTGTCTTTCATGTAAGTAAACAAGTATCTATTTGTCCACTACAAATTAAATACTTTTATTTTCTGATTTGATCTTCTATTTTTTATCACCCATTTTACAAAGTCACTCCTAAAACATTAATGTTAGAATCCAAAATTCTCCATAGAAACGGCTCATATTCAAAGAAATGCTGAATTGACTTTGGATAGAGCACCAGAAGCTCAAGTAACTTGGAGGGCAGCAGTGCAGTGAGTGTGGGGAAGAAGCCCTCGCCTTGCTGCTGCTCCTTGCGCAGTGGGCGTCAGTTGGATTGGTATGTGGCTGCACTCACTTTGTCCCTATTCAATGCCAGTAACAACCAAAAACGCAATGCAAAGATATGACTCTTGCTCCTCCCGGACTCAAGACAGACTGAGAATGGTTAGGTGTCATGGATTAAGTGACAGGCAGGAGAGAGTGTGCAGTGGCAACTCACCATCCAAGCTACATAAAGGGCACAATAGTGACTAGTGGAAAGTGGGTTAAGTGGGGCATGAACAAGGCACTGATTACGTCTTTACTTTCTTTCACATCCTCTACATTTTCCTCAGGCCACCTGGAAATCTTAGGTGGGCTGCAAGTGGGCTATAGGCCATATGTTGTGCAGGCCTGATCTAAATAAAGAGTAAAAATGCCATCTTAGGTTGACTTTATCTGTAAGATACTCTCGAAATGAATTGATTACTTTCCATTGATTATAATAGACTTAGTCCTAATATAGATGTGGGAAAATCTCTTGAATATTTGTTTCTTTCTACTTACATCAATGAATCAATCAAAAAACATTTACTGAGTGTTCACGATGTGTCCATAGTTTAAATGGCTTGTCTTTGAATCATCTCTTATTCTTAGAAGAATCTATAATTTTGTTATTCATTGCTTATTGGTTGTGCAATGTACAAGCGAGAATCAATATATTTTTAATTATCCCAAATCCATTGAAAATTATGCATTAAGGTGATCTAATTGTTTGAATTTTTATCTAATTTTCAATGCTAATGGAATTTATATTGTAATGTTCTTCATGGAAATTTTAGGTGCCACATTGAAATGTGGAAAATTATATGTGTGCAGTATGTAGATCTTAAGACATAAAACTATATCTGTCCTTCAGAAAGCTTTAAGTTCTAATAGTACTTTTCAGTTATGTCAGTAGAGCCAACAGAAATACTAAAGAATCAAAGAAAACCTATTTTTGAGACATGCATTTTAGACACATCTTTCTAATGTTACAGTCATTTTGGTCTGGAGTGTTTTTGTTTGTTTTGCTACCCAAATTTTTATTTTATATTTACCAAATTTTTCCTTTCCTACTAAACTGTCATCAAGTTATTGAATGTAGCTGTAAACTTTTAAAGAAGAACCTTGTCTATCTATATGTCCCCCTTAACACTTTGGGCAATGTCTCATGTATCAGCAAATCCTTAATAAAAGCTGATGAATGGATGAATGCATGTCTAGGACCCTACAACTGGAAGGGAGTGGTGATAGAATTTCCCCTGGTAGATTTAAGATACACGATGACAATTTAAAGGTATAAATTTAGAGGTATAAAACAGGTCTTCTGGTCTTATGCTGCCCCCAAACACTCATGAGTGCTATCTGACCTGATTTTTATATAATTAGGAAATATTTAACAAAATAAATTAAAATACAATAGAACATAGGAAATAATAATATATGGTTTTCTAAGTCAATATGTGACTAGAAGTTATCTTTTTGTATGATTATTGGTCACTATTTCTATTTGTGTTTGATATTACTGATTTAAAAAATCATTTCAACTTTATTGAATAGAGTTTTACCTGACGTTTTACCACCAAAATTTGACTAAACGCTGCTGTTCTTCCATGGATTCAGGAGTACATGATTTCTTGGCAGAAATAGTAAGAGTAGCAATGATTTATCTGGGATATTTTGATTGCACTATTTATAAATCATCTTCATCTTTTAATGATCTGAACATAAATTGGCCAGGATGCAAATCAGGTATTCACTTTTCTATTCTATATCAGAAAGTTGTGTAGTAAAACACATATTGTAGGCAACTGAGATATCTTACAGGTAGGCTTGAGTGACCTGCCATCACCTCATTTTCATTGCTCCTTAACAATGACACCACATGACTTTCTGTTTCTGCAACTAGAAAACACTAGTAAAAAGTTCAGCTTGTGTTTGCCTTTTATCAAGGAACATTTATAAAATGTAACACAATTGGAAATAGGGAAGAACACAAATGGTCTTATGAATTTATGGGTCATTTATTTAGGATTTATATTTGTCAGTTCTATGTAGACTTAACGATGTCAGAAAACTGCAGAAACTCAGATGCAAAAAAAAAAATTCCTGAGAATCAGGAAAATCTAGATTCCAGTTATGTCAACTGGTTAACTTGGGCAGTTTACTTCAGCTTTCTGTATCTCAGTTTCCCCATTTGTAAAATTTCTTGGGGGAAGAGAAGGGTGTTGAAGTTCCTGCCCATCTCCAAGATTCTGTTGTCCATAGGTGGTGAGATTTCCTTTTATAAACCTCCTCCCGTTAACCTAATCTCATTCATTCCAGGGTAAGAGAGCATACTTCACTGTGCTATGAATTCTTTTAAGAGAAATTTAGGATTTTCCAAGTGGACGTTTAAATAGTTTTAGGTGTAGCTGAAGTGAACTCCCCGTATTTGAGAGTAAGGCATACTCCATCTGAAGGGCAATAGAAATCTCTTTTCATAGCAGAGGCTGTCAGGATGGATCTTACCAGAATTAAACATTAGCGTAGGTTTCAGACTCTTTCACTGTCCATTTATTCTTCTAGACTTGATAAGTAGAACTCTTTTGGTGTTAAGCACATAAAAAAAAACCAGCACAGGGTACTTTGTTCAATATAGTAACATCTCACTTACCTGATATCTTTAGGGAATAAGGCATTTTGTATTCTTGAATCTTTCAGATAATTGATGCTTTACTCCTTTGGATGCCCACACTTTTAAAAGTGGCTCCTGTCTCTTTCTTTGATGAAAATCTTTTTTAAATGTATCACACACACACCTCTGCTACTTTAAACCGAAGGAATAATCTTAAACAAAGTATGTCTCGCCTTTCTTTGGTGACTTGGAGCTATCATTATGAACACCTGGGCTTGGTCGGTTTGGCCACACAAGTTCACACTTTTGGGATTTTCTGTCTTCTCCACCTACACTATGTCTTTAATGGTCTCTGCAATTGTCATTGTGCCTGTTTTTCTTTTGAGTTCTCCCATTTTCACTACCCTTCTTATTTTCTGTTTCTAATCTGCAGTGTTTCTGGGAGAACAGGTCACTTGTGATGAAACCTAAGTTGGATAAGAATCAGTTGATTTGGGCATGGTGACTAAACTTGTGATTCTCCTGTAAAGATGTGGCTGGTGGATATCTTGAGTTCTGAGCTAGAGTTAGAGTAAGCTAACACACATCATGCAGCACCATGAAGTCTGGCACCCATATGGTGAGCCTCCAGGAGGGGACAACTACTAGATTGCCTATCAATACTGTTCAGTCATGTCTGACTCTCTGTGACCCCTTGGACTTTTTCTATACAAAGATACTAGCATAATTTGCCATTTCCTTCTCCAGCACTCCCCCATTTTTACAGATAAGAAACTGAGATAAATAGGGGTTAAGTGACCTACTCAAGGTCATCATTGCTGCTGTTTGTCCTTCATTCTTGAAGAGGACCGTAACATCAGGGAGGAGATGCCATGATATGCAAGTGAGTTGGACGTAAGTGGCAGAGGGCAGTGCAGTCACCAGCCTTCCTCTCTTCTCTACAGCCATCTGGGTGGCCAGATATAGATCAGGAAAACTGGAGATGGCCCAGGATGAAGAGTGGGAAACTTGGCCTTTTTAGGCTAAGGTCTCTTTTTCGACTGAGGCAAAGCCTGTTGAGTGATTAAGGCTTAATAAGAAATGAGGCAGAGAAAGGCCTTTTTACCTAGTCAAAAATGAAAAAAAAAAATCTGGGAGGGGCAGACTCTCAGGGTTTCTGGCCAAAATAGAAACACTTGCTATTTATGCTCATTCTGAGCCAATCAGGGCCCAAACAAGGACTAAAGAGGATTTATCCTGGGACCTATTATTGGCCAATCAATGAGAACCAAAGGGTCATACAGTGTCTAAGATGGGATTTGAATTCAGATCTTCCAGGCTCTAAACCTGGTACTCTATTTACTGTACCACCTAGCTGTACCTACCAGGTTTGCCTATAGAGGAGCAAAACATCCCAGGCCACCAATGGAGTAAGGTCAGTAGTGGGGCCAGGCCCATGAGTGGAAATTGGTGCTACCAGCCTAGGAAAGATAAAGAGAGGGTCTCAAAAAACGAAACATCAATTGGGCTGTCAGTCGAGGCCTGCCTAAGTGGTTCAGAGAAGATGATTTTCATTCAGAGATTTTGTGACAGGATGGGGTTCAGACTCTGGGAACCTCCTTGAATTCTCCTTGAATCTTCCCCTTTGATCCGGTAGTCTCTGGAAGCCCATGGGCTTTTCATTATTTCTGTGCCCAGGTCTCTGTTGCACTCTCCACCCTTTATCTTATCAAAACCCCATTCCCCAGGCTGCTGACCACTCCCATTAAGATCCTCCCTACATTCAGTCTGTATTCACTCCAGGGTACTGCTCACTCACATCAGGACCTTTGGATTGCCCTACCTGCTTCCCAACCAAGTCCTCCATTGTCTGATATCTCCTGATTGCCTCCAGCTGTTTCCAATCCTTGATCAGTTACCCCAGTCCCATTGAGGTCCTCCTTGTACTTCTCCTCAATACCCTCCCTAAACCCCTCCTTCCATCACCCTGGACAACCTGACCACCCCCAGATCCCTCCTACAGTCTTTTCTGTATTTAAGCTCCATCTTGCCTCCATGAAGGGGCTCAGGTTTAATCCAGCACAGATTCTGTCTAACTGAGGTTCTATCTGGTCTGCTTGTCAATATGAGCAAGCATTAAAACCAGTTAGGCTCCTCTAGAGTCAACCCAAGGTAGAGAATCCTTAATAAATTTTGCTTTTCTTTGGCTTTAAGAAGGCTTGTGTTGAATTCATTTGAGCAGAACCAGTGTGTTGGCATTTCGGGGTCCCCCAGCACCCTTCAGATCTTAACAGTGATATTTCAGTGACTAAGAGACCCAGCTAGCTACTTTGCTACTGGTACCATGATCAGAAGATTGGTAATTGAGATAACTCTGACCTCTGAATAAAAAGGCTGTTACTATATTTAGGAAGCATGAAAAGCAATCCAAACTTCAGTATGAATTGCACGCTGTGTTCTTGGCTTCCTTCTTTCCTCTGTTATATGTGTCTTGCAGTAAACCTTTGTGGAAGATCATAGTTTGTACAGAGGAAGAAAAACTAAGGCAAATGAGGGAATGAATCAGTTGTTAAAGCTTGAGAAAGGAACAGTGGGAAAATCAGCAATGGTAGAAGATCTATGTCAAATACTGCCCTAGGCACATGCCAGCCATGTAACCTTGGAAAGTCACTTAAACTCTTTATATCTTGGTGTCTTCCTCTAGACATGAATAGCTAATAATAATAGCTAACATTTAGTTCTTTCTATGTGCCAGCTACTATACTAGGCACTTTTTAATTATTAGTTCATTTGATCCTGTTGAAAGTTTGGTTAAGAAAAGGCAAACTGGCTAAATGCATACAGTTTATTCCCTTAAAGCTAGAGGTTACATAATCATGGAGCCAGAAAACGTTCCGACTGACTAATACAAGAATGACCAGGCTTAAATCTGTTTAGGACAATCCAAGGTGGTCTGTGTCTTTCAGATTTTTGATCTCCATGAGTGATTAACCATAAGAAAGGAATTTCTTAATTGCATAGGTTGTAAATACAATAAGATAACAGAGCTGACACTTTCAATTGAAATTATGACTCAAGATATCTGTGTTTTCTTTACCGTTAACATGCCGTAACATAGTATATGTCCACAAAATATTAAGATGTGGAAAAAGTCCCATTATTCAAGATAGTGTCTAGGGTAAAGGGTCTTATAAGGAATGCTAAGTTAGCCCCATCTGGCTTTGTTGACATAGGAAAAAGCACTCTCTGAGTTTACTTCAGAGAACAAAGAGACTTAGGTCTAGGTTCTTGTTCTTCTGATTAATTCAAACTCTGACCCTTATTAAAGTCCAAAATTTATATTAAATGATTATCAATCCTTATTTACACATGAGGAAACTGAGGCAAGCAGAGGTTAAGTGATTTGTCTGGGAGTCACAAATCCAGTAAATGTCTGATATCACATTTGAACTCAGAACTTCCTGACTCCAGGCTCAGTGCTGTATTCATTGCACCACCTAGCTTACAAATATAGAGATAGCCTCAACTGCATCTAATATCTCTTCCAGCTCTAAATCTGTATTCATTATTTTTTGGTGACCAGAGAAACTCAAAGGGTATTAAATAGGGGTAGGAAATAATAGTTGGAATCTCTCCCAGTGCAGACAGTTGTGCCAAAAGAGATTTCATATGAAGTGCCGTCTTCCAACAAATGGTTCAGGGCTTTCTCTGTTATCCTGCCTCACAAATAAACATCCTCTCCCTTAAAAGAGTCCTGGAAACTAAAGGCACAAGGATCTGGCTCTCTGATAGGACAAAATCTTTGCCTTTTTAGACTTTACCAATCATCTCAGGTGGAGGTGGGAATCTGTACTAAGGTCTTTAGTGCAGATAGGAGGCTCTGCTCACAGTCTGGGTGGGTGTGACTTTCACTGAGCTCTTCAGACGCTTAAGTCTTCCATAGAGAATGACATTAGTGGATTTGAGAAGGGACAAATGTAATGGTAATTTCAGACTAATGGTGGGTGAGGGGAAGAGTTAAAGATCTCCCCACCCATTAATAGGCCTCAAGTACATTTTGTTAATTTTTTAATGAGGTCCTGGTCGTCTAGGGTTGTGATGCCCTCTGGCTCTAAAAAAATGTATAAATACTCCAAAGTGTGGTTTTACTTTGGGGCTTACTCTTTTTATTTGCCCAAATGAGATTCTGGGAAGTTGCTAAGGAGCTCCCTGCTCCCCCCCCCCCCCACATTGAAAATCCAGATGTTAGTGCTTCTTCTCTCTCTGGTAACTATATATTTATGGTCAGATAGTTATCTGTTGATCTGTCAGGCAGCTGAAAATCCTGTCTATTGATTTTGATTTCTCTGTATTTTCTCTGAAGTTCAGGGTGCTGACTTTTACCCCTGAACTAAGTGAATGACATATATGCTTGATTAAAGTGGTTGTTGACTCCTTAAAAGTTGTTTTCCTTTTAGAAAAGTGGATCAAAGAACCTGTACAGCAGGACCTCCTGTGTATATCAGGGTCCTTGTTTTTGCAACAAGTAATGTGGTATTTGTCCAGGGCCTTGACGCTTGATTTAGTAATAATAGGGAGGAACCATTGTCAGATTTAGAGCCAAAAGAATATGTGACTGTCACTTGTTTGCTTTTAACCAATTAGATTGAATTAATTTGTAAGAATAAGTCACCAAGAAATAAAATGTTAACCAAAAGGTAAAAGGATAAAAATGAATTGCTTTGTAAATTTCCTTTTTTCCCCTGATTTGCATGGGTAGTTTAATCTAACTATTGATGGCATTGCCAGATGCAATGTTTGCAAGCAGAGGAGAGTGTTTTCAAGGGTAATAAGTTACATCCTTTGACTTGCATTTAAATGAAGTTAAAAGTATAATTGGAATGGGAAAAGGGGAATCCTTGTGCTTGGAGAGTCTTCCTGTCTCCTAAAGAAGAGTCATTTGGTCAATATTCAGTTAATGTTCCATCAGACTACTAATAGAGGCTAAGGAGGAATCAAAGAATGTGGAATTTGGAAGTAACATGAGTGAGGCAAGGAGTCTTCTACTACCTGAAATCTTTAAAGGATTGTCAACATTTAGGGTCTTTTACTCTGTCTCATATACTGTGCACTGAGTAGTTGTTTTTCTTTTCTCTATGTTTCTCTCTTTCTCTGTTTGTCTTTCCTCTCTCCTCTATCTCTCTCCCTCCTCCTGTGTCCCTCCCTCTCTATCCCATTCCCTCTCCCTCCTCTCCAATCTCTCTCTCCTCTTTCTCCCCTCTCCCCTCATTAAACTAGATATATGGTACAATAGTCTTTCTGGCATCTGGTCCTAAGTATTCTTCAAAGTTTCTTTCAGTTGTTGAAAGACTGATAGACACTATTCCTGAAGTACATCTATTTCAAGGGTGGGCAAAGCATATCCGTCCTTTCCAACACAAGTATGAACTTGAGGGTGGAAATACCTTTCATTCTCATCTTTTCTTTTGAACTCAATACTGGTAATGAAATAGGTTTTTTGTTTTTGGTTTTTTTGGATGTGAAAAGGAGATAGAATTGTTTACTGACAAGTGACCAGTAGTATTTCCAACTGTCAGTCACTGAAGTGGATATTGGTATTGAAAGGATAGAAGCTAGTTCTTTTTTTTTAAGGATTCATTTGTAATTTCATTGGTGTGAATGAATACTCACTTGAATCCTTAACCATTTATTAAACTACTATAATGTGTAGATGTTGGGAATACAAAGTCAACAATGAAATGCTACTTGCCTACAAGGTGTTTGCATTCTACTCATGTAAAACAACATGCACACTAATAAAATCAAAGTATATCCAAAAATGATTGTTTTGTGGGTGAGCACTAACAACTAAGGGGATGAGGAAAGGTCTCACAGAGGAGATATCTCTTGAGCTGAACCTCAAAGGTAGAGGTAAAGAGGGATTCAGGAAGGATAGCAAGAGGTTTACTGGCATACGTTTAATATCCTGCTCTTGAAAAACAAAAATGTATACAAGACACTCTTTTTTAAGCTGATCTGCATTATTAACTTCTACTTTCTTGAGTCTAGACATTTAAAAAAAATGAAGTTCTCTGGTGCTTGCCAATTTCTGAGGTGTAAATGCTCAGGCTAAAAATGTAGCAGTCATCTATCTTGAGCCAACTTGAGATGGATCCAGCACACCCCTGATGGATAGCCCATGGAAAGGCATGTAGAAGTGACACTGCATGGTATGTACAAGCAACTGCCTGTACAAGTAGATTGGTTTGGCTTGAATTTAGGGCATGAGCAGGGAATAATGTGAAATCGGTCTGGATACTAAGACTGGAGGAAGTTTGTGAAGGGCTTTAAATGCCCTTTATCTTTCATCATACATAGTAAAGATATGCTCAGAAGGAATGTCACATCTCTGTAACAGGAAGACTGTACTCTATCTCATACTCAGTATACTTTGGTCTATCTTCTTTTTTGGGACAGAGCAACTCAGTTATTCATGGGATAGAGTCCATGATGCCATAATTTTCTTTTGATTACCTCTCTTAAGAATCCCTTGTCATTTTCCTTCAATGAGAATATGTGTTCTGTTTGGTACTTCATGGAATCAGAGAGAGCCAACAGGCAGATTTTACCTCTTAATATAGAACCATATAGCATGGAATTAATGCTGAACTGGGAATTTTAGTTCCAGATGACCATTAACCTGGTATGTAACTTTGGGCAAGTGACATGCTATTTCTATGCCCCTTTTGAATGATGTAGTAGATCCATGATCTTATCAATTGTGAGCCCACCCTCATTCCATGAAGATTCCACATCAGCCCATCTGTATCTTCTCATCCCTGTCCTTTGTTGTCGCTTAGTTGTTTATAATATCATGTCTGTTTGACCCATTTGGGGTTTTCTTGGCAAAGATACTGGAGTGATTTGACATTTCCTTCTCCATTTTACAGATGAGGAAACTAAGGCAAACAGCGTTAAGTGACTTGCCCAAAGTCACACAGCTAATAAGTATCTGAGGCTGAATTTGAACTCAGGGCTTCCTAACTCCAGGGAGGGTACTCCATCCACTGTATTACCTAGTGACTCTGACTTGGTTCTTCCCTAATTCTACCATAGTTTCTCTACTGATGATATTGAAAGCCTCCTAGGTCACAGCTTCCTGATCTGGGGTCTACGAACTTTTCTTCTGGGAAAAATGTGCTCTTTTACTTATTTGGTACATTCTGAATCCTGGGGAAATGCATTCCTCAGCTTGTTTGGATACTTAGCCAAAGAATCATCTGGCTCTCGAGATGCTTAAATGTACATTTTATTGAGTAGTACAACCTTACCTATTCTTTAGTTTATTTATTTGACTCCACAAAAGAGCATTAATGATATTTGATAATTGATTAGGCTATTATTGAATTGATCAACTTTACTCATTTGCTTTGCATATAGGAATATTCTGAACAAATTTGGTATATCTATATATACAGATATTGTATAATTATAAAATACTGCATCTTTGGTAAGTACAATTTTCATCACATTAACAATTGTTTATGTGGGGTACAATGAGTGAGAGAGAGGAATTCTATTTCTGTCTCTCTCTCACACACATAAACACACACACACACACATTTTGTTCATGCCTCTTCTCTATACCTTCTCTCTCTTCCTCTCCACCTTTCTCCTCCTTTTTTCTCACCTCTCTCTTACCCCCCAATACATTCTCCCTCTTTTGTCTCTTCATCTGTCTTCTCCTCCCCTCCTTTCTTTTTGCTTCTCCTCTTCTCTTTTCTTTTACCTCCCTTCCACCACGCACACACACACACACACTTTGTGTCTTCTCTTCCACTTCTCTCTCCCTCTCTACTTCTCTCTTCCTTTTTTCATTTTCTCTTACCTCCCTCTTGCCCGCTAATATTCTCTCTCTCTCTCTCTCTCTCTCTCTCTCTCTCTCTCTCTCTCTCTCTCTTTCTCTCTGTCTCTCTTTCTGTTCATCTGTTTCTTCTTTTCCCCTTCTCTTCCTTTGTACCCCTCTCCTCCTCTTCTCTTTTCTCTTACCTCCTTTCTTTCTCTAGTCTTTCTCTCCCTTGCTCTCTCCTCCTCCACATGTAAATTACTCACATACGTTTTAGGTAGCAATTACAATTATCATAGTACTTATATCTTCATACAAACACAATGTGTTCATTTTAGTCAGATACATTAAAGGCAGTATTTTATAAGGTGTTTAATTATTAGCTATCTTTCAAAAAGCTTCACACAAAAGTTAACATTGTTGTTCAATTGTGTCTGACCCTGTGGACCATATCACACCAATACTGTCCATGGGGTTTTCTTGACAAAGATACTGTAGTGGTTTGCCATTTCCTTCTCTTATGGATTAAGGCAAACGGAGATTAAGTGACTTGCCCAGAATCACACAGCTAATAAGTGTCTGAGGTAGGATTTGAACTCTGGTCTTTCTGACTTCACATCCAGTGCTCTATCCCCTGTGTCACCTAGCTGCCTCCACAGAAAACTTATACAACAATGCTTATATTTGTCCCCATTTTGAAATTCAACTCAATTACAATGAATTGTGACAATGCCACTATTTATAAAGTGCTCATGTTTTTGCCCTTCTCATCTTTCAGAAAGGGAGTATAACTATATAAGATTAGTTTTTATAGCATTTAGAGGGGATTGGTGACCTTATCTATCTTCCTTTAAATACTTCCTTAAGGCCTGATGCTTTCAGAAATTGTTTTCTCAGCCAATAGAATACCTTTGAGACAGGTGGTAAAAAGCATCACATTCTTTTCCCAAGAGTCATCTGCTGAATTTCTCCCTGCTTGTGTTTTAGGGCTTTCTTCCACCTTATCTACATAGCTGAGAATCTCCCTCTGAATTCCACAATGGTGCCAGGCAGCCAGGTATTGAATATATGAGCCTCCAGGGGCCTAAGAGATCAACTGATCCAACCCCACTCATTTTATAGAGGCAGAAAATGAAGCTCAGAGAGAATAAATAATTTATTTAAGGTTGTACCATTATAATTAATGATACTCACATGTTGATAAGTCTCACAATGCTAAATAAAACGAATGCTTTGTATTCATGAATGTCATAGGTAATAGGAATACCAGAAACCTTGAAAAACTAGCAAAATAAATAAATTACCTTGTGTAAATAAGAGGCCAGGAGCCCAAGGGAACCTTCTTAGTGGTGAAGGGAATGCAGGTCACAACTGCATAGTACAAAGAGTACTGGATTTAGAAGAATTAGTTGTGATTCTCTACTCTCCTACCCATAATGCTTGCGTGACCTTGGGTGAGTCACTTGACCTACCTTGGCTCTAATTCCTCATCTGTAAAATGAGGTAGTTGACCCATATCACTTCTAAGGACCCTCCTAACCCTAAGTCTATGACTTTTAAACTTATGAACTATGAATTTAAGGATATTTGACCTTCAGATAAAATTGCTGAGGATGGATTTGAACCTAGAACTCCATGTCCAAATCTTTTCCCACCTACAAAAATCTCCAAATGTTCTCTGGTGAGTTAAAGTCAAGTTCATGGGTTCCTAATAACTGCTGAGAGAGTCACAAATCTCCTACATTTGGTGAAAACACTATTAGCATAATGGACCTAAAGTGATCATGAAAAAAGGACAGAATCACTTTTCACGTGGTGCAAATAATGGTACTACTTAGTTGTTCATTACAGGACAGAATGAATAAATAAAGGATTTATTCCTACTCCTACCTTTCTGTAATATATTCAGAACATAGTGGAGGTGGGATGCTGAAGGTAATAATATCTAACCATTTATACCACCTTCATGTTTACAAAGTGCTTTCCCCATAACAACCCTATGAGTTAATAGTATCAAAATTGCTACCTTCCTTTTACAGATGAAGGAACAAGCTCAGAGAAAGGAAGTAATTTTATCAAATGAATCCTGCCCTTTGGTGTCCCAGGATTCTGTAGATCTCAATAGTATCATGATTTCAATGTTATTGGATGTTTCTGTGACAAATGACAGGTGCGAGACAGCATAATTTAAGGAGCGGTGCTCCATTTAGGGAGGAGATCTGGGTTCATTTCCTACACTTGGTACCCAGGAGTTCCATGATTGTGGATAATTCAACTTTAAAAAAGCATTTATTAAGCTGCTACTATATATGAGGCCCTTTATTAGATGCTGGGGATATAAAGACAACTTAATATCTCTGAAGTTCAGTTTCCTCATCTGCCAAAGGAAGTTAACAGTCCTGGTACTATTTAACTCATAGAGTTGTTAGGGGAAAAGCAATTTGTAAACCTGAAGGTGTTATAAATAGGTTAGATATTATTAGCATTAGCATCTCCCACACACTATTTTTCTGAATATATACAAAAAGGTAGGAGTAGGCATAAATATTTCATCTATTCATTTTATCCTATAGTGACCAACTAAGTGGCATAGTGGAAGAAACACTGAACGTCGAGTCAGAAAAACCTGAGTTCAAATCCATCCCTAGACATTTACTAGCTACATGACCCTGGACAAGTCACTTACCTGCTTTTTGCCTCAGTTTCCTCATCTGTGAAATGAGAATGGTAATAATATCCACCTCCCTGGGTTGATGTGAAGGTAAATTGAAATGACATTTGTAAATTGCTTTGCATATCTTAAAGAGACATTTAAGTGCTAGTTCTGAATATCTGTTATGAGAAAACTAAAATCAAGAGATGAAGGTCACTATAGTGGGAATGAATCAAGTGAAAGGGAAGTGAATGACATGATGGAAATTGAACCATAGAGACTGGGTTCGAAATAAAGAATTAGTTGAGAAGAAAAACCTTTTGAAAGAAATAATGTTAAAATAAGTTACAAAATAAGGTAATCAGAGAAAAAAAGCAAGTAGCAGAATTTTTGGTCTGCAAATCCAACCTTTTAAAAATATATAGCTTTAATTTCAACTCAACTGAGGTGCATTTGCCTATTTACTCACATTTTCAAATGAAGGGTATGATGAGAAAAAGAGGAGCTGGCATTATAACTGAGATGTCATAAAATGGAAGAGAGAATGGGAGAGAAGTTAAGAGAGCCTCTAAAGAGGAAGGAACCATTATTTGCACCACATGAAAAGTGATTCTGTCCTTTTTTCATGTGCACTTGCTCTTTAGGTCCATTATGCTAATAGTGTTTTCCCCAAATGTAAGAGATTTGTGACTCTCCCAGCAGTTATTAGGAACCCATGAACTTGACTTCAACTCACCAGAGATCATTTGGAGATTTTCTAAGGAGTGTGAAATCTCAAAGTAATAATTCAACATTCCCATAGCTACATGGCATATTCCATAATGATAAATTACTGAGAATTAATATTGACTCTATTTATACCCTAAGGAATTTAACACTCAAACATGGTGCTAGTATTACATTTTGTTTTTCACATTTCCAAGGAACTCCAGTGTGCATACCAACTAACAAAAGACATATAATGAACATTACTTGTAAAATATTTATATGTTATCTTTTATACTATATGTGGGGATACACTGTAAAGAGGAGAATGCTAATAATATGCACATTGGTCAATACACTAACCTCAGGGCATTATTCCCTATGCTTTCAAATTTTCGCATGTATAAAATGTTAGGATTAGATTGGATGATCTCTGAGGTACTTTTCTTATGAATACTTAGTCAATTGGATTCAATAAATATTCATCATTTTGTCTTTTCTCTTTTGTTTGTCTTTTACCTCTTTTTTTATCCCCAGCCCTTAGCTCAGTGACTGGCACATAGTGGGTACTTAATAAGTGTTTATTGGTTGACTACTGTGTTGACCGGGGCTGTCTCTCTGCGCCCAGTCCTTCACCGACACGCTCGACCCCTTCTCCCGTACCAGGGCTTCGGACGTCTCCGGACCGATCCCGGGGAAAGAACGGCTCTTGATCAGACAGTCACAGAGTGCAAAGTGTTTATTGAGAAGTCACACCAGAAGTTCCCCCCGAGCACCCTAGGGCGCTGTCTTTTATCCCCGCTCTGTTCCGGGTTCTTAGGTCATTCTCCCATTATGGTCATGTTTCTATTCTGGGGCGCTGATTGGACGCTTAGCCACCTGAGGGTGGTGCTGTACCTTGTACACGAGCCCTCCTTGCACCCTGCGTCAGAGTGTCACGAGCACGCCTGCGCAGTTGGTGGGTTTGGACTCCCGGCCGCCGCCTTCCCACTCAGGGTGGTCGTCGCCCCTCACACTGTGTGAAAGGCACTGCGCTAAGTAATGGGAATATTCAAATACATGAATGATCTGTGACTTGATTCCTAGAGGGGGAACTCCCTCCACCATCCTGATTTGATTTAATATTTAAATATTAGGATGCTATCTCATTTGCATAAGATCACAGGGCTAATGGCTAATAGGTGTCAGAGACAGGATTTGAATTTAAGCCCAGTATCTCTATATAAATCACATGGCCCCTACCATAGGAGTAAAAAGATAAATACACAGTCACTGCCTCAAGGATTTTAAAATATAGGGGATTTGGGGACTGTCTGACATGTAGACAAGTAAGTACATTTCTAGGGGGACAGATGTAAAATCTTGACAGAATGCTCTAAGAAAATTCAAAGAGGAAGCGATCACTTTCAGCTAGGGGCTCAGGGAATAGTTCAGAGGAGGTCACACCTGAGCAACCCTGGAAAGAAAGAAATATTTCAATTCAGTTCAATTCAACAAGCACTTACATATCTACTTTATGCAAGATACTATGATAGGCATCAAGGTGACTGTGCATTTCTATCATATAGAATGACCTACCAGACACAGTTAGGGGAAAAGATAGTAATCTAATCCATTAGAATATAGAATTCATGAGTCTATAATAAGAAATAAATGTGGAAAGGTAGATTGGTGGCAGATTATAGAGTGCCTTGAATGTGGAAATTTGCTTTACAGAATGTGAATTGCTTGTGGAAGAGAGGTGTGTCTTACATGCCAATCCCAATTAATGTAACTAATAAGATGTAGGGTGAGAATACCTCTTGGATTGAGTCATAGAAGCAAAAATAGATAGGTATGAACAACTCCTATGAACTAGTACATCAATCAACCAAAGCAATAAAATGTTTGAAACCAGTAGATGAAATAAAATGGCATTACACAGGACATGCATTGGAATCGGTTGAAAAGAATCAGTCACTCCTCATGATACTTGCATAGAACAGCAAACCAGTTCCTAATTCATTGTTAAAACAGCAGGTCCACCTACTGGCTGCTTGGGAGGGAATATATTGGGGTAGAGGAGGGATTTTGTATCTCTTTCTTTCTCTCTCCTGAAAAGAAGAAAATCTTATGAATTTTGAAAGGTCATACAATTTGATCTTTCTGTTGTTGATGATAAGGGTATCATCCCAGGAATGATATTGACTGATGGAAATGACCAACAGAGACACACCAAAGAAAGATAGATTCAATATTCTACAAGGACCCCAACTCTGGGAGTCCATTAGGACTAAAGAATTCTATCCAAATATGAACTGTGATTTACCCTTTGCCATATAGACTCTCTAAGCTTGATTCTGCTTTTCCCTGGGTATTATATGTCCTTGAGGGAGAATATGTTCCAGACTTTTAGGGTTGATATTTTGTACCAACTCTTCTTACTATAGCACCTCTAAGGCCTCTAACTAAAAGCTAATTAACTTTGGTAGCTTAATTGATATTAACTGGATAATCAATAGACGACACACTGGTGGGGGTTCATGAACAATAGAACTAGAAACATCCCCTCACTCCCCACAAAACATCTCAAAGTAACCCTTATATGATTAAAAGGAGAAGTTTCCAGGTGCCCTCTGGGAATTCCAACCTACCAGTGCTTATGAAAATTGAGAGGGTGAGCCCAGGCTTCATATGAGAAAAAATATTTTCCCTTTCCAATATCAGCTACATAATTAAATTCTAGGTGAGTTAAACAAACCTCTAAGTCTTTTAATTTCACTTAGATTTAATCAGAGACTGAGGCTAAAGTAAAAAAAAAAACTTTCTTAGAATTTATATTTATCTCAGATCTTCTATATTCATCATATTTACAAAACATTTATATTTATCTCTCAGATCTAATGTTAGACCAAAGGTTAACCTGAGAGCCCAACTAGTTCCACTCTCAGCATGAGTTTTGATTTCTTTTTTTTCCATCCCTTCCAAGTTTGAATACCTCCAGTGAAAGGGAACCCACTTGACTTTTCCAGATAATACATCCCATTCTTGAACACCTCTAGCTGATAAATTTTGCTCCCACCCTCAGTTAATTCCAGTTTTTCAAATGATTAAGAGATCAATATGGGAGCTGCAGCTACTGGGTTTTGTCTACTCCCTCCTTATGCAACATAACCTTGTCTCCATATACTGAGACAGTGGCATAGAGTGATTGCCTAATAATGTGATGAAGACATTTTAAATTTGAAATTCAACTCGTGAGAATATTGCATGTTACTTTTTCTTTCTTTTAAAATTTTTATTTATTTAATTTTTAATTTATGGAATAAAACAAGTATTTCCATGGTATGGCATAATAAAAAATATTGCAAACCTATTGTGTACAATTTGCTATTCATTTGAAATATATATTAAACTTATCATATAAATTTCTTTTTTAAAAATGTTTTTCTACCCTCCTTTGTCCCTCCTTCCTTGCCCTAGAGATGGCTACCGTTAGACACAAATTGTGTACACACATATGTATGTGTGTAAGATCATTCTATACATGCTTTTATTTGTCAGTTTTTTCTCTGGATGTGGATAGAGTCTTCCTTCATATGTTCTTTGTAGTTAATTTGGTTATTTATAATAGTCAAAATGGCTTATTTGCTCAAAGTTCTTAAAACAATATGGCTGTTACTATATACAATGTTCTCTTAGTTCTGCTTATTTGGCTGTTTATTTCATGCAAATCTCCATGTTTTTCTAAGATCATTGAGCTCATCATTTCTTATAACACAGTAGTACTCCATCACAATCATATAGCATAACTTGAACAGCCATTCCCCAGTTGACAGGCATCCTTGCAATTTCCAGTTCTTTGCCACCACAAAGAGAGCTGCTATAAATATTTTAGAACATATTTACCTTTTCCTTTATCTTTTTACCTTCCTTTACCTTTCCTTTACCTTTTCCCTTAATCTTTGGAAGTAGACCCAGTAGTGGTATTACTGGGTCAAGGGATATGGATTTTTTTTAACAAGATAATTTTATATAGGTATAATTAAAAAACACCCCTCCTATATTAAGCAGTGGTGAATTTTTTTTTAGGGGAAAGAGAATGAAGGTGGGATGGGCATTGAACTAGCAGGATCTCAGGAGATTTGAACTATAATTAAATGCAGATGTGTTAAATGAAGGTTCTTTAACATGCTAATTGTGACCTTGGAAGAAATGATCTCTATGTCTGGAGGAAGGAGTAAGATGATCTCTTAAGTAAGAACTGTTTCATTCCTTATATTTGCATTCTCGGTTCCTATTTAGGGAATATAGTAAAGGCTTAATAAATGCTTAATCAATTGATGGTTGAGGTCATAGATTTAGATCTGGAAAGAACATTAGAGCTCATCTAGGGTTGAATTATAAAGAAACAGTAATTTTTGAGAGGTTCTGAAAAGGAAAGGAAGTGTAAAGAAAGAAACCGTGTGTTGGAAACTTGTGGGTATGGGAGTGTTTTTTTTTTTTTACTTTTAAAAATTAAATTTGTTCTAATATTTATTTTAAAATTTTGAGTTCTAAATTCTATCTCTCCCTCCACTCCTGTTCCCACTGAATAGGCAAGCAATATGTTGGTATAGGAATGTTGGAAGTAATTGGAAGTAGTAAGTCAGGCTATATTTATTAGATAGGAGTCCCAGCTCAAAGAATCTTCCTAAGAGATTGAATGCTGTCTACTGAAGGTTAGTCAGATGATTCTCTAGAAGAAAAGCCTAAGGAAGTCTGGTGGAACCTTTGAATTGTGTGACATTAATGAAAACATTTTAGTTTCAAGTTAAAAGGGAGACCTTCTCTGTAGAAAGGAAATAATCTCCTCTCCCTCCTCATCCCCAGCACCTCATCCAGAAATGATGAAAAGGAGGACTTAGGTTAGGGATGAGATCAGAAGAAGGGTGGAGAATTCTGAAAGACAGTCCAATAACCCTAAAAGAAGTCTTCTTGACTAGCAAGGTGTGAAGGCTGGTGAAAGACAGTACAGTATAATGAAAAGAATTCTTTGGTTTACAGGATGCGAGACCCAGGCTCTATTTCTCACCCTACCACTAATTCACTCTGAGGCCTTGGGCAGGTCACATAACTTTTGCGGGTCTTAGTTTCTTCAATTATAAAATGAAGAGGCTACATGAGATAATCTTTGATATCCAGAACTAAAACTAGTAATTTCAGATGCCCAAGGCATCCAAACTTTTGCAAGAGAAGACCTTTCTTTCCTTCTCTTCCTTCCTTTTCCCTCCCTGGTCAGTGGCTTCTTTTTTATAGATGATATATTAAATATATCAAAGAAGATCCAGAACACAAACAACTTTATCAAAGTTTGTAGCAATATTAAGAGGGATAGGTTTGATGTTGGAAAAACATGAAGTAGATGAAAAAAATGAGTATTTCCCTGGCCTTAGTGATTGAGTGGGCAGCCTATTATGTAAACATCAATGTGTATGTCTTGGACAACCCCTGCAGGTAGACAAGGAAATGGTTTTGGAACTGAGTAGGAGCTGATGAAATTGATTTGCATTTTGGAAATCATGCCATGTATTCAATGATCCCAACTTGTACTCCTATGTAAAGATTCATCTCCTTACCTCCAATATGTTCCCAATGATGCTTTATGCCTGTAAGTCATGGAACACATTCATCTTAGGGACATTAAAATTGAATATGCATGGTGGGTGTACATGAACTACATGTAGCATGTTGCCAAGGATGACTATCATATACAAAATAGAATGAAAGGCATCATTGTAGAACAGCAAAAATGGGAGACAATGAGCTTGCATCTCAAGTTGTATGTTGGTGTCCTCCAAATAGGAGAGGAGAAAGAATGCCTCCAATGTGCTGGGTAGAATATTAATAGAGGGTTTTGGGGCTATATGTAGAATGATCATACAGAATGAGAAGGTGTGTAGGGAGAATCTATATCAATGAAACCACTGATCTCTCAATGGATCAAAAGTGGTAGCAGGAAATTATCCAATATCAGCTCTAGAAGGAACTCATATTGAGGAGTTTTCTATTTGATAGTTACCCGGTCTGATAAAAACAAATATAGATTATAAAGAGGATTTGGGAGATGACCTGACATTAGAATCCACCTTAATTTAATGGCATAGGAATAAGAATCCCTACCTTTCAAGTGAACTCTACAGTCCTCCCCACCCCTTTATTGCTTGTTTTCTTTTTCTAGGATTGTATTCCACACCTTCTGTGGTGACTTTTTTGAGATGCAGTGCATCTCGCCCTCTACCCCAATCCAATTCACAGCTAGCTGATGACCTTCTCTTTCTTTCTGAAATAACCCAATCTTTCTTAAAAATTAAATTTGAGCAGAGCGTGGATCCTGGGAGAACCAGAAAAAGCATGGTAAATATTTAACAAAGGCATAGCACCTGGGACAGAGTATTTGTTATACACTGCTTTTTACTTTAAAGGAAAATGCTCTCTGGGAGGTGGGCATTTTCAAATATCAGTATTTTATTTATTAAAAGAATTTCTCCTGCAGGAGTTACACTACCTATATTTATCTTTAGGCATTTTGAGGGGTGTGATGTGGTAGGGGGATATGTTGATATCCAAACTAAAAACTAATCTTCAATAAGAATGAAATTATAACAAACAAATGTCAATTTCCCTCACTAACCATCTTGAGAATGAATAAAAATTCCTTAAAACATCTTGAGTCTGTAAACTGTGTAAGATGCCTGAATGAATAATACATAAGTTAAAATGGACCTCAAAAAAGCCTATTTTGGTGTGAATTCAGTTCGAGTAAGTATCTTTTATGCTCAAGTCAAGAGAAAAACTGCTGCTGTCACTGGCTTAGACAGCAAAGAACAGAAATTTTTCTTTGTGTCTAGTTGAAGGGTTAATCAAATGTATATACAATGACCTCCCCGCTTACACCACTTCAGTCCTTAGAGTATTAGGAAAGGGAACAAGTTATAGTGTTATTGTGACATGTAGAAGACAAATGATAAAGTTCTTTAACCTATAGGTTAATTTCTTTGGTTCCACAGACCCAGACTTTGAAGTTAATACAAACTTTCATTTGATCATTTTCATTTGAATTGTGAAATCGAGAGGTATACTATAAAAAGCACATTAGTACCACCCAGTAACAACAGCAGCAGCAACTCTAATTTGTTTAGTAGAAATTGCAGTGGCTTTGGAACTTTGAATTTTAATTTTATTTCTTGTGGAGCACAATTATTTGACTTTAACTGACTTGTGTCCCTTCTTGGGAGCAAGTTATTTCACCCCTAAGCCTCAGTTTCCACATCTGTAAGATGACAGAATTGGAACAGATAATCTATGAGGTCCTCTTTAGTCCTAGATTTCATGATCCTCTATTTAACTTATATAACAGATGCATTCTTGAAAAGTTGTATATGAATCGAATATTTGAAAATCATGGTCTATCTTCTCATTATAATTTCATAAAAATGTTTCCAAGGCATCATAAAGATTGCATTACAAATGTATGAAATTCAAAATAACATTTCAAAGGGATAAAACCTGGTGGAGTTCATCAGTTTTCCTTGCATGAGTGTTGTTTTTTTTGTACATTTAGTTTGAAGTATGACACTGCGGTAAATTACCCAGTGAGGGAATGCAGTTTATAATTTGCCCACAAGGTAGCATTGTACTTAAGGCACCTGCCCAGTGGTGCATTCAAGATCTCTCTGACAGATGCACAAAAGATTCCCTTTAGTCAAAACCCTCTGTTCTTAACTGAAACTCAGTGCCTTCAAATTGTGGTACAAGGAAGGAACCCTCACTGATTCTGATTCTGAATGTAAACAAAGAAGTGAGGCAATAGGGCTCCAAAAAAAAATTATGATTCATCCTTCATAATACATATGAGATTTTTTAAAGCTTAATCTTTACCTTCTATATTTGTGTAATGCAAGGAAGCAATTTTAATTTGGCCCTATGATTTAGTAGACATAGCAAAAATTGCAAAGGAAGCTTAAGCACTCTCTCCCACACCTCAGATTACTTTGCTTAATAGAATAAGCACTTGGAGAATAAAGAATATTTCATTTTTTTCTTTTTTGCATCTGTAGCACAACGTGTGATCCAATAGTGGGCACTTTTAAATGCTTGCAGATTGAATAATCATTTTCTAATATGGCCTCCCCTTTTCTAGCTCACTTTCTCCTACTAGATCATGAACAGGAAACAAGAGGAAAAATGGTTGGCGCTTTGTCCAGGGTCTTGCTCTTTGTCTAGAAAGGCAAAAAGAATAAAAGAAAGGGACTGAACTGGTCTTCTGACCTCCTTACTGGTCAGTGAGGCTTCCCAGTAACTCTTAGTGCAGCTCCACTCTGTCCTTATATCTGCAATGTCTTGGTCTTATCTTTGCTCCAGGGTTTCCACCTCTTCCGTCCTACTCTCTAAGAGTTTTTCTCCACTGTCCCCCCACTGTTTCTGGTTCAGGCTGTGGCAGCGATCAGTAGCTGGAGGTAGCCACATGGTTTCCTGGCATCTTTCCATCTCCACCTCTTTCCTCTGGTACCTCAATCAAATTGCAAGCTAGAAGTCCCTCTCAAGGTCATGGAAGGGAAAAGCAAACAGAAAGGACTCTGATGTGCACCTGCACGCAAAACTTCATCTTGTCCTCTTGTCGATCTGATTTTCCAATGTCTTGCTGATTTGAATTTCTCTGGAGTTACCCTTGAGGCTCCATTAGCTTCCATAGAAGTAAAATGAGTGAAAAGCCCTGCTACACATGCATTTTACAGATGAGGAACCAAAGGTTCAGGGTTCAACATTTTCCCAGAATCATATAGTTAAGTGTGACTCATCCCTCATTCTAAGTCCAGTTCTCTTTTCAGTACTTGAGACTATTGGAATGCATTTAATAATGTATTTAGTAAATGTAAGTTTAATGATGAAAGCATATTTATATAGTGCTATCATATTTGCAGAACCTTTTAGCTATGTTATTTTGTTACATACAACAATTTATATCCTTATTTTACAGAGGAGGAAATTGAGGTTCAAAGACTTTAAGTGAATTTTCCATGATCACTCAGCTAGAGAGAGTCACAGGTGGGATTTGAACTAAGAGATCTTGTCTCCAAGTCCAGCATCAAAGTGTGCCTCTCTAGAAGGAAATACTACTAACCTTTGCTCTTTGACTTTATAAGGTGATAAATTCTCCTCAGGAAGGTGACAATTTTACTTGCAGCGTTTACACAGCAAAACTGTAATTCATTTTACAATGCACAAATTTCATTTAGCTATTGGTTCCTCAAAGGATAATTATTATTTACTTAATTATGCGGTAAGTGCTATGCAGTGGCAGGGTAATTAAACAGAGCATGTAGTTACAAAGTAACTATAGAATTTAGGGTGGGGTGAATGGGGTGGGGAGGTTTGTTTGAAAGGAATTAATGTTAATACTATTCCAAGACCTAAGGTGAATCCAGTTATCTTTAGAAAAATGGCAAGCGTACTAGAGTTTTATAGTAGTACCTAAATTTTAACCCTACTGAAGCAACTCTGAAGGTAGAAGCTGAACTTTTCCGTCAGATTATTGAAGGACTGGGCTTTTTGCCGTAAAGATGATAGGATACAGACTCAGGTATAAAGCTAGAAGGGACCTTGGAAGTCACCTAGTTCAGACTTCTCGTTTTACCGATGAGGAGCCAGAGATTCAGAGAGGTTTGGTGAGTTTTTCAAAGCCACTCAGGTAGGATGTGGCAGCCAGGATTCAAAACAAGTTATGTGATTTTAAGTGTGATACACACAAGGGGCCTTTGGAGAAATGACTTACTTGATCACCAGCATCATTTATTTCCAATTTGAAAAGCAAATACATCTTTCTGTAAAGAGAACGTCTTTAACATGAGTAAAAGAAGCCTGTCAATACCTTGTTAAACAGGCCACATGTGACCCAGAACATTTCTCAAGGCAGCTTAGACCAGATTAAAATGTAATTGGGAAATAGTTAAGAAAATAAATGAAAGTGCCGTAAAACATAGCTTATATTGCATTTTAAAACTAAGCAAATATGTGTCCTGTAGGTATCCTTACATAAGACTTAGTGGCCCTTTCCAGTCTCTATTTCAATTTGGTACAATTTCTTTCAGAAACATGGAATTCCAACTTTCAAAGGTATAGTGGGCGTCCTATGTCATATCCACATATGAAGATAGCAGGATTCTCATTTTTTTCAGTTTCAAGTGGGACCAAAATTCATTTGCTTTGTAGAAATTAGATAAAGAAACATTAATTAAACTGATAATCAGTTACCATAATTTGTACTTGAATCTTTCAAAGGTCTATTATTTCATTAGTTATGAGAGTTTTATCTACTGAATAGGATTATAATACCCTTACACACCTTATTAGATGGTTTTATGAGTTGTTGAAGTAAAAAAAAAACCATTGTCTGATGGCTAGCTTTTTGGTGATAGCTTCGGCAAGAGAGACAATGGACAGTAGACATCATAATCATAATAGTAATTTTATTCAATTATAATAAGAGTTATAGTTAGTACCTATGCATATATATACATATGCATATATAGGTGTATGCATATATGTGCAAACAATAATAATAATAATAATAAAACATTTATTTAGTGTTTCCTATGTGCTGGGCAATTTGCAATTATCTCATTTGACCCTCACCACAACCCTAAGAGGTAGGTGCTCTTACTACTACTACTACTACTACTACTACTACTACTACTACTACTACTACCATTATCCCCATTCTACAGATGAGGATACTAAGGCAGACTAGAAGTTAAATGACTTCTCCAGAGTCACACAACTGGTAGGTGTCTGAGGCAGGATTTGAAATCAGGTCTCTCTGATGTCAGGTCAAACACTTTCTGTACTGCACCACCATACCCTTGGCCACCTACTTAAAGTCTTCCAGTTTTGAAAAAAACTGCTCAAACTTGCATTCTGTTGAAAAAGCCCTTGAGAAATCTAAGCGTGAACTTTAACCCAATCTTTTTTCTTTTGGTCCAGATCTGTGATTTTATTGGTATAGATCCGGAAACTCCCTCTTTCCACTTAAATAGTTGATTGTCTTTCAGTTTACGTTCTCAGACCACTGGTGGTGCTTGGTCACATAAGCCAGCACTTCAGATCGGAGGTGTCCTAACTCTAAAGTTTGTTCTCCATCCACCATGCCATGCTGCCTCCCGAATATTTTCTCGTTGGCTTCTTTTAGATCCATTCCATACTAAGTCATCATCATTCATTGACTCCTACCTAACTCTCTGTAGGGCAGCTAGGTGGTCAGGCTTGGAGTCAGGAAGACCTGAATTCAATTCCAGCCTCAGACACTATGTGAACCTGGATAAGTCATTTAACCCTCTTTCTCTTAGTTTTCTCATCTGTAAAATGAATTGGAAAAGGAAATGGGAAACCACTCCAGTATCTTTACCAGGAAAACTCCAAATGGGGTCATGAAAAATTCAATGTGACTGAAATGACAGAACAATAAAACTCCCTAACTTTCTTGTCTTACTTTATCTTTTCCCCTCTGCTATGTTCTCTGGGTCAATCAAACGGGATCCTGTATCTGACATTCTTTTTCCCACCGCCTTGCCTTCCCACAAGTTTCCCTCCTCACTTCTACTTCCTCTGCTTCTTTCCAAACACAGCTAAAGGAGTCCCTCCTGTCCAAGGACTCTTCATTATTATTCTCACCTTCTTGAAATTACTTGGTCTGTATTTTGTATTTACTTACTTTTGGACCTTCCTTATATCCCCCAGTACAGTGTAACTTCTTGAGGGCAGGAATTCTTAGGTTTTTATGTTCATGTCCCCTAAGGCCTGGCACAAGGTCTCCTATGTATTAAGCAATTAATAAGTAGTAACTAGAATCTAATTCAATGTAATATGTCATCCCCCAACACAATAACCTTCAATGGCTTCTTATTGCCTCCACGAGCAAACAGAAAATCCTTTGTTTGCCATTAAACTAGGTCCTTCCTACTTTTCTAGTCTCCTTATTCTATTCTCCCATCACTTCTCTTTGATATGGTGACAGTAGCCTCTTGACTGTTCCACAATCAAAACACTCCATCTTTTGGTTCCAGGAATTCTCTCTGCTTATTCTCCAAGCTTGGAATGCTCTCCTTCCTCCACACTGTTCACTGACCTCACTGTCTTCCTTTAAATCCCAATGATAATCCACCTTTTACAGGAAGCCTTCCCCAACCCCTCTTAATTCTAGTGCATTAATTCCCCTTGTCAACTATTTCCTCTGTATTGTATATATAGCCTTGGTTCATACATATTTATTCGCCTGTTGTCTCTCCAGTTGGATTGTAAGTTCTTTGAGTTCAGGGGCTGTTTTTTGACTCTTTTTGTATCACCAAAGCTTTGAACAGTACCTAGCATGCACCTAGTAGGTGCATAGTAGGTATTTAATAAAGGTTTACTGATATTTCTATTTATAGCACTTAGAACATAGTAGGTATCATAATTCTTCAATATGTTCATTTGATTAATTTTTTTTCTCTTCTGCCTTTTTGGGTCTTTGTTTATCTGCTTATCAAGTGGTTTTTATACTTAAGAATTTCTCCTTTGGATTTTTGGTCTTTCAGCCTTTCTCTTGTATTCCTAATAACATATTTGATTTCCTTCCTTATTCTTTGGTTCTTTCCCTCTTCCACTGCTGCACAAACTTTCTGCAGTGTGGTGGTATCTCTGTCTTGGAGGATCTAGGCACCAGGTTCAGTTCCCTATATAGCATAAATTCCAGAGTTAAATCCCATTTGGCTCAAGGCATGAAAGCTCTTTTCCTTCTACTCAGTTGTGCTTTGTCCTATCTTTCATAAAACTCCTCCAGTTAAATCATGTCAAGGAGCACTTATTAGGCACTTAGAATGTGCCAGGCATTGGTCTGAGGCTATAAATGCAATGAATTCAATAAATTAAATAATGAATAATTAAATAAATAAAAATAAATTAAATAAACCCTGCTCTTGAGAAGCTTGCTCTGCATTTCCTCTCTTTGACTCAGAAGAGTAGGAAGCTACCACTGCCAATTATGGAGAAAAAGGAAAGGAAGAGTAAAGGTTGGTTGACTACCATAGAGGAACTGGACATATATCTCCAAAACATTCTGGAGCAGAGATCTTGAAGATAATTTGTACTGGCTCCACCGATGGTTGGGATGCTGATTTGTGACTCAAAGTTATACAAATGTCTAATGTAATTTCATGAGTTTTTCATCTTGTATTAGCACTTCTGCTTCTCTTGTGAATTAAGCTTTAGTTAGACTATATCTTGGGCCCATTTTTAGGTCACTGAGATGTACCAACCATTCCACTGTCTTTTTCATGCAAATCTTAAATTTTTTTTATTGTAAAATATTTTAATTTTCTTATCTAAAAGAATGCAGAAATCTAACCAACTGAAATCTCTTTTCTCATTATTTTTCACTTTAGTACTTAGATTTATGAATATTTTCCTTCATAAGACCAGGTGTGAGTTGAGGTCAAGGAAACTTCTGGTCACTAGAATGGTGTATCCTGTTTAGACCTACTGGATCATTTTATATTACCTCTTAGGGTAGTTGCACTTCTTATTCTTCTAAAATGTTGGTGTTCATCATCACAAAGATTTATCAGGAAAATATTGATGGTAGAGATAGGTAGATCTTTGCAGTGGTGAGGAATCCAGGATTATTGAATGTGCTACACCATTTTCAAAATGTGTTCTAGTCTGGTCTTTTCCTTCAATTTAATTCCTTTTGAAGAAGAGATATAATAATAGAGAAGAAGAAAGACAATGAAGAAAAAAAGAGGAGGGAAAGAAGCAAGAAGGTGAAAAGAGATGAGGAGAAATTGAAATGTAGAAGTGAGAATTCTAATTAATATGTAATGTTCCACTGGATAGCATGAAGGAGGTTGCCATTCACAAAATCACCTGTTTCATGTTAAATTGTTCAGTGAGCATGAAGAGAATGTGAATGAATGGCAATATACCACTGAAAACCCTGAAGCCCGGAGAGTGAGGGAAATTCTTTCCTTTAAAAAAATGACAAATTGAGGTCTCTAATCTATTAACTGGAAAGACACAGAAATTCAATTTTATGCTTTTTAGAGGCCAGGTATATGGTTATTGGATGGGTAAGCCTTATAATAGGTGAAGGTTTCAGATTAGGCAGGCTTGTTGACAGTCACTTATTGCTTTTGTCTGGCCTTACTAGGGAAGGCATAACAAGGGCATGCTCCGTGAATAATGTCAAATAAAAATATCGAATAATAAACCATGCTTTTGTTTCACATTTGCTTAATACTCTTTATCATACCTCTACTGTGGATGAGAGAATCACAAGCTATCTTTTAGGGAAAGAGATAATTAGGATTGATAAAATCTTATTAAATTTTAATGGCTCAGAACCATCCTAATGGTTGAAGGAGAAATTTTTTATTTATCCAAATATCTTATTAAGAAGAGAAATGAAATAAAGATCACAGAGAACATTTAATGAGGTTTTAGGAAAAGTTCACCTGAGTGTGTCATTGGATTCTTAAGGAATGTGTGGCATATACTGTAAATTACTGTTAGATTTCTTGGATGAGTAAATTTTATTTGTATAATACACTCTGAAACTTTGAAAAATTTGTATTTTTATCTCTGGAAATTCCATGAATATTGATTGGAATCCCTTTAGGCTTTTTCATCAGAATGAAGTCTTACTTATATAGCCTGTGAGAAGGGACTCATCCCTCACATAAACTGAATCTAATTCCAGGGTCTCAGTCTCCAAGAGAATTAGCTCTTCTCTTTGACTCATTGACCTCACTTGGAGTTATTTCAGTGAAACTTCCAAAATAAATTTTTAGATATAGCTTGTATCCAGATTTTCTCAATGCATTTGACTGTATCCTTAATTCTCACAATCAGTGGATAATATGAGTATTTGGAATGGCAGAGTATTTATTTAGCCTCATTTATGGTCATGTTATTTCAGTTGGGTCTGACTCTTTGTGACCCCATTTGGGGTTTTCTTGGCAAAGGTAATGGAGAAGTTTGCCATTTCCATCTCCAGCTCATTTTACAGAAGAGGAGACCGAGACCAACAGGGTTAAGTGACTTGCCCATACATTCCATTCTAATGGGTTAGATATAACATAAAGGGAAGTTGGAAAAGACCACAGAAAATATACCCGTGACATGAAAGTGGACGATAATGCCAAGATAAGGAAAAAGCTGACCCAAAGTACAAATCTGGTACATACAAAGTAACTTCAGAAGGAAGAGAGCACACCTAGTAAGTATCTGGGGCCAACTTTGAACTCAGGTCTTACGTGACTATAGGCCTGATGTTTCATCCATGGTACCATCTACCTACCCGTTTAGCCCCCCTGAAAAAGATTAAGCTTAAGCTTAAGACTCTAAGGGCTCAGAGGAGTCCATAAACAAGTGAAGAAACATAAAGCTTTCAAATAACTTATCTTCTCTCTGCCCTCTAGTCTTTCTCCAAAGGGAAGGCAACTTGTGTTTCTTGTTGGGGCAATCCTCTGTCAATTTTAGTGTTTCCTTTTCCTTCAGAGCTCCAGGCAGTCACTTCCAGTCTCATATTGCCGTAATGTGGTAAGGGCTAATGAGCAAACAGTCCCCTTCATTGGACCTGTGTAGTCTAAGTAACTAATTAGCAAGATACTATATAGGAACTCTGTAAACTTCCTTTATTTTTCCCCAAGAAAGTATTTTTCTAGAAAGTGCAGAGTCCAAATTCCCAAACACAAACCTGGGATTATTCACAATGCCCAAAACAAGTATTGTCTAGAAAATTTCTTTTCTTTCTCTAGAAAGATAAGATTATGGGATCATACTCTCTAGGGAATAGAAAAATTTCCCCCACCCTTTATTGTATTCCACAAGAAGTTTCAAAGTAAAAGATATAGAGTCCTGAAGAATGAGCCTCTGAGATGTTGACCAGGTTGAGGAGGGATGGCTGATGAATGGTCAGCTGATTATTAGGCATTCCCTTTGTCCCATTAGCCCTTGAGCATTCCACATTTCTTATGAGAGGTGCCTTTCAGTGGCCTCCAGGTAATGACTGTTGTTTTCTGATTTCATTAAGTTGATCTGGGAGCTCCTCAAATTGATCAGGGCTTCTCCCTGAACTGCCCCACCTTATACAAGGCACAAAAGCTCCATTTTTCTGGAGGCTTTTCTTGGTTCTTTTAGATTGTGGGATAGATAGAAAGGGATTACCAGAGGATCACCCAGGCTTCTTTATATAACCAGCCAACCTCCTTTCTTGATCTGACACGTTCTTTGTGTCTGGAATGACTTCCTTCTTTATCTTTGCCTGTTTTTTAGTAGCCCATATTTCCTTCAGAGCTCAGCTCAGATACCACTTCATAACTAGACCTTCCTTAATTCTCTCCACTTGCAGTTGATCATGCTCTCTTCCTCTTGAAACTACTTTGTGTGTACCAAATTTGTACTTTGAGCCTCCTGATCTGATAGGTCAGCTCTTTCTTGATCTTACCACTACCCTGGACTTTTTGTCTAGTTTCATGCCATGGGCATATTTTCTGAGGCCTTTTCTAGTTCCCCTTTATATTGCGTCTATCCCATTACAATGTAAGCTATCTTAAAGGTACCAACTAACCTGCTTGCTTAAATTTCTATCCCCAGTGCCTTGCATGCATAATAAATCTCTCTTTCTCTCCCTCCCCCGCTCTCTCTTTCTCTCTCTGCCTCTTTTTTCTTTCTTTCTCTCTCTCCTCTCTCTTACTTATATCCATTATCTCTTATTCATCAGTCTTCCCATCTCTCTATTCATCCATCTATCTATCCCCTTCAGTAGAATATAGTCTCTTTGAGGGCAGTAGCTCTTCCATTTTTGTCTTTGTGTACCAAGCACTTAGTATAGTAAATTCTTAATAAATACTTGCTGAATTGAATTGAGCTCAATTGGTGCCAATTTCTGAGCATGTCATTGTAAGTAATATTTCATTGTCTTCTGGGTTACTGACTATTTTAATTGCTTAATAATTACATTTTAAATTATAAACTTGACATTTAAAAATAATGAGTAGATAAAAATATTTATCACATTTGTTTTAAAATAGAAGCTGATTTGGATATTTGGAGGCAATAGGGTAATCAGCTCTTGTGGGGCTTTTTTATGGAATGACAGACTTTAATATTGCCATCGTAATTTACATTTTCAAAGTCATTTGCAAGCTGTGAAATGTTGTTAGTCAAAGTCAGACTACATTTTAAATTGTTAAAAATAGAAGGATTTAATGAAAAGAGGAATAGACCTTTAGCTATGACGGTTATAGAATTATAACATGACCAGTTGAGCAGACTTCATAATGAACAGCAATGCTGCTGTCTCAAGGAGAAGATGCCTGTTTTGCTTTTGTTCCAGTACCCAACATATCCATAATATATTGGCGGTTAGCACTTAGCAGGAATAGAAAGGGAAAAAAAGACACAGGTCTTAGAAATTACTTTGGCAAATCACTCATTTATTTCAATAATGCAGTTCAAGTCAATTCAAGAAGGATTAGTTATTAAGCACCTACTATGTGCAAGGTACTTTGCTGGGGAAGGGCGAAAAGAAGGAAAAAGAATACAAAGAAAAATGGGCAACAAAATAATTTCTGCATTCATGGAGCATACTGCTTCCTTTTGGAGAGAAGTTGCCAATGGAGAGAAAGAGGCTAAATGGAAATTTCCACCGAATAGTCAGATAACATTGTTACCAAAGTAAAGACTATTCCCTAATGAAATTATTTGGCAAAATTTCCTGTACAAAACCATGACAAAGATTGGTAATATCCACAACTGCACCTACCTATAAAAGTCCTAGGCATAATTTAGGAGTCAAACTTTCCTTCTGACTCGGGCCCAGTGACTTTCATTGACAACAGCTAATCCATCCTGCAAATTTAATTGGGTGTGTGGCTGCTCTCCCTTTAACATTTGTCCTATACAGATGTCACTTTGATGACAGAAGCCTAACTGCCACCAACTACCAACTGGTAGCAACTGGGGCTTTTACCAGGCAGTTAATTTGCAAAAGGCCAAGAATGAGCATTTTTTTCCTATTTATGTAGCACAACGATTCTTTAGCAAAAAGAAACCTGCATTGATGAATAATTGAAATCCCAGTTTCCCTGCAAGTCTATAATCATGTGCCCTATAGAGACTGAAGTACATTCTGCTGTGAGCATTGTGCAGGAGATTAGTAGCTCCTTGGTGGCAAGGCTGCTATAACAGTGTGAATTGCACTTTTAATTTGTCTTCCCATCTGACAGAGCATCTAATTATACTTTATAAAATCTGTTTTAAATTATGCTTTAAAAAAATCTACCCTTCCATTGAAGGATATTTATGTAAAAGGTAAAGATTAAATAAATGTTTAAAATTATATCTTCAAAATCCTTTTTAATGAAACCATCCATTCTTTGGCATTTGAAGGATAATATGCATTTTATTCACAGCCATCTTATTTACAATTAGACTAACTCATTGTTTTTGCAATCTGTTTAGCTGGAAAATAAGAGGTCTTCCTTCCAATTGTGAAATGACATAATAATTTTGACAATTGGCCTACATATCTGAGAATCAGAAGACATTCTGCAGCCCCTTCCTCCCTTTACCCACAAGAGCCTCTTTTCCTACTTCAAAACTTTAGATGAAGTAGTGAGCAGAATGTGAATTTTTTTTTATTAATTGCACAAAGACTGAATTGCTCATCTTCAAATGAAAATAGGTTACATTTCTTTTTCTTTCATTGTCTTAGTCTTTTTGTGAGACTGTCTCTGCCCTAATTGTCAATAATGTAGTTAACATAATAGCTGATCTACTTACAAGGGCATCATTAGTTTTCGATAGTATAATGCATGCTCAAGTTTCTTTTTTCTTTTTTTTCTTTTCTTGGTGACAGTATTTTTATTACTATAATAAGGAGTCTTTCCCAGACATGTGATATTCTGTATGAACATTATTAACCAGACTGTAAAATGATGGATCAAATTTTTTGTTATGGAGACTTATGTTGACCTAATTGAATCAAATGCTTTTTAAGGAAATTGGACTGTTGGCATATTTGCAACATATCTTTATTAATGTGTATGTCTTTTGTTGTATTGATTTCTCTCCTAGTTTCAGCACCATGCAAGTCATAGTGTTAAAGATTCTTGGAATAGCAAGGCTTGGGATAACTATAGTACCCACAGAATTTAGATTTACATATAATTTGCTGGACAAAATCAACAGATCCAGGGTGTTTATTTCACTAATTGTGGACTTGGTCTATCTTTGGCACATGTATAAACAGAATAATTTACTGTATACTTGCAAGGAGGATGATCAACTCTTCTTTTATGCTGATATTGAAATAAAACAATTTATGATCTTTTTTCTCTGTTATATTGTCTTCCTACAAAAATGAAATATAACAACTTCTGAGAACAGCATGTAGCACATTATTTACTAGCACTTATATGTATCAGGAGATATGAAAATAAATATGATTTAATCTACTGATGGTGAGTGAGGAAGAATTTGGGTAGCTCAGGAAAATAATCGTCTCAAACGTGTAGGTAATAAGGTTGATCTTGAGTTTCTGTGTCAGGTTCATGGAAGCCTTATCTTGTCCTCTGCCTCCTAAATATGGTTCTTAATGAGCTATGATTTCACTGTCATGATTTAAATCACTATTTGCTATATTTTTTGTTGCTGTTCAGTCATTTTCAGTTCTGTTGCACTCTTTATGACCCTATTAGGGATTTTCTTTGGCAGAGATGCTAAAATGGTTTGCCAGTTTCTTCTCCAGTTCATTTTACAGATGAAGAAACTGAAGTAAAGTTAAATGACTGGACCAGGGTCACAGAGCTAGTAAATGTCTGAGGCCAAATTTGAATTCAGAAGAGGGGGCTTCCTGATTTTAGACCTGGCACTCTATCTGCTGCATCCCAGTAGTCATTTGTAATCAACCTTTTGACAGGTCAACTGTTGCTGCCCAGCTGCTTTTTCAAAACTTCTTGGTGGTAATAATTTCTTTTCCTTTCCATCCACCAGTTTATTCATCAGTACTTCTCCTTAAGAATCTTTCTCAAATCCTTTTCCTCCCATTTCAGATTATTCTCTCTAATTATAGTTGGTACCCATTGCACTTCTAGCTTCCTCGAGCTATCGAATCTGTGTTGACAAAAAAATTCCTTTGCATTCATCTTCTTTGTACTTGGATATAAATGCTATTTTCTTTTCCACTTTCATCTTTCTCTTACTCTGATCATCCAGTTATTGCTACCAAGCATTTCAAAGGCATATCTTCTTCCAAAATTCCACTACCTTTCAGTCCCTGGTACAGAATTTACCTTCTCTATTCCTTCCATTGGGCAACTAGGTGGCACAGTAGGTAGAGCTCTGAGCTTGCAATCTGGATTAGTCATCTTTGTGAGTTCAAATGTGGCTGTGTGATCCTGGGTAAGTCATTTAACCCTGTTTGCCTCAGTTTCCTCATCTGTAAAATAAACTGGAGAAGGAAGTAGCAAATCACTCCAGTATCTTTGTAGAGAAAACCTCAAATGGAGTCATGAAGAGACAGGCTTGATAAAATGACTGAAAAACAAAATTCCTTCCATTGACTTATTCACATTTAGTCACCCTTATTTTTGTTCTCCATTGCCGCAGCATCCCTGTTCTCTCATATCTCCCTGCCTACAGGTCCACCCCACTTGAAGATTTCCCCTCCTAACAAAATGGACCAAAATAGGACATATCGTTGCTTTTAGGACTTTCTTGCCTCTTACCTTTCCTATTGTCAGAACAAGTAACCTGGTAGTCTAGGCTCATAATCTCAGAGTTCTGACCCATTGCTTTCTTCATGACAGCCAGTGCAACACCAAAATGGAAAAGGGAGGATAAATTCAGGTCATTCTCCATAATAGTGGCAGGATCTATCACTCTTCATTGAATTTTCACTTCCAGAAGATCAGTAAAATTCTTTATTTAGTTACTTACATTCCAAGCAAATGGTTAGAGGAGACTTAACCGAGTAGCATGTTCAGGTAAATTACTTAAAATCACTGAAGGTGACACAAAATCATAAATGATAGTATAATTTTAAAGTAAGAAAAATGGGTTATTTCTTATATTTCACTTATACTATGTTTGGCCCTCTAAGTGAGAGGACTGGAAATAATTTAATCTAATGTAGACTTTCAAACTGATCCTCATAATAAATGCTTGTTGACTAAATACACTTTGGATATCCTATGTTTGCACATTTACTCAAACTCTTTTTGTGCTCAGAATCCTCTTTGTTACTCTCTGTTAATCCAAATCTTACTTTCTTCAAGATATCACTCATTTTCTTCCAATAGCCTTCCTCAATCAATGTAGATCTCTTTGATCACTCTTAAAACAGTTATTGTCTATTTCAATTATCTTAGCACTTAATTAGACAAGGTACTACACTTCTATTTGAATATTTTCAAGTGTTAGCTTAAGTCTTAACTCCATTGAAAGAATAAACAACATAAAGGGAAAGACATATTTCATAAATCAGCAGCTTAGGCATTTAGTTTAATTACTTATTGGATGAATGAAGATGACTGACACTTTTTGAGAGGATGTGTGTGTGTGTGTGTTTGTGTGTATGACTTCTAAGTTCATAGGACTCACAGATTTGAATTAGTTATCTCAGACTTCAAATCACTCCAACTCCTTTATTTTAGATTCAGAAGGTGAGGTCAAGAGAGATGAGGTACTTCTAGCAATACAGGCTGGAGCAATGATCTTGTGTTTGAAGGAGTTTGCCTTCTAGTGTTGTAGAATTGGATTTGAATGAGGAGGTCTATATTCTTGTTTCTGCAGCTGTGACATTGGGCAAGTCACTTGATTTCTCTGGGCCCCTTGCCCTTCCCTGTCAAAGAGCTGAGGTTGAAGTAGATGAGGATTCTAGTCCGAACATTTAAATGTTGGTGGAGCATACCTTCACTAAAGTTGTTTCCTAGAGACGTGCCAGCTGCTGATTGTCATGGGGGAAGATAAGCTATGACCTTCTTTCAATTCCTGTTCATACTTCCCATAGTACCTAGTAAGGCACAAGGAGGGAATACTTAGCCTTTAGTCAGCTAGACTGGTGTTGGCATTCAAAATGTACTGTATTCATTTCAATAACTCCACTGAAAGGCTATAATAGTATTTAAAAACCTCCATCCAATCCCAGCTACAACTAGACACTAAAAATCACTAATATATTATTAGAGGCTCCTCAAAATCAGGTTCCATACATAAAACTTGAGAATTGGGATGAAATATATTTTTCACAGTAAATTTATCTGTGAACCACTTTTGTAAAATCAAAAATTCATAGTATCATGGTTTGAGAGTTGGAAGAGACCTTAGAGGTCATGTAGGCCAACCCTCTTATTTTATTTTATTTTCATTAAAAAAAATTAATTTATTTGTTTTCAGTTTTCAACAATCACTTCCATACATCTTAAATGTTTCTCCCCCTCCCACTCCATTCCCTCTGCAAGACAGCATGCAGTCTTATATATGTTCTACACATTGCTGTTGTGGTTGTGTTTGTCCTTTGTTGCCAAAGAAGACCACGCCATCAGAGAAGTGATGGCATGACTTGCAGTTGACTTTGTTTTGAGTGAGGGATGGCTGTGCAAGGTGACCAGCCTCACTTCTCCTCCTGAGCCATCTGGATCCAGTGACCAGATATTCATCAGGATGACTGGAGATGGCCCAGGATGCAATGGGAGACTTGGAAGGAAGGAAGGAAGGATATCAAGTCAATAAACCTCGAAGGAAGGGGAGACAGAAGGGAGACAATGAGTTGGGTTACCCAGTTATCTGGGTCCCCACTTAGGCAACTTGATCTATTCTCAGGTTGTGTTTGTCCTTTGTTTTTGAAGAAGACCATGATATTTGAGAAATGATGACATGACTTGCACTTGATTTTGTTTTAAGTGAGGGAGGGCTGTGCAATGTCACCAGCCTCACTTTCTCCTCCTAAGTCATCACTCTACCACTAGTCTCGTATACTGTGTATAACAGGGGTTTTGATTTTCTTTCATTCCCAATCAGGAAGAGGCTGTTGGAGAGGGAGGAGTGGTAGAATTTGGGGAAGAAGTGTTCTACACATACATTCTTATTAAACAGTTTCACATTAGTCATGTTACATAGAAGAATTAAAATGAAATGGGGAAAACCATGAAAAAAAAACCAAACCAAACCAAAACATAACATGAGAAAATAATCTGCTTCATTCTGCATTCTGATTCCATAGTTCTTTCTCTGGATGTGGATGGCATTTTGCCTCAAGAATTCTTTGGGAATGTTTTAGGTCCTTGCACTGCTGTCAAGGGTTAAGTTTATCAGAAACAATCTTCACATGCTGTGACTGTTACTGTGTATAATGTTCTCCTGGTTCTGCTCATTTACTCAATATCAGTTCATATAAGTCTTTCTAGGTTTTTCTGAAGTCCGACTGTTCATCATTTCTTACAGCCCAATAGTATTCCATATACATTCATAGACCACAACTTGTTCAGCCATTCCCCAATTGATGGGCATTCCCTCCATTTCCAATTCTTGGCCACCACAAAAAGAGCTGCTATAAATATTTTTCTACATGTGGAACTTTTCTTATTTTTAGGATCTCTTTGGGATACAGTCCTAGAAGTGGGATTACTGGGTCTAAAGGTATGCACATTTTTCTAGCCCTTTGGGTATAGTTTCAAATTGCTCTCCAGAAAGGTTGGATCAGCTCACAGCTCCACCAACAATGAATTAGTGTTCCAACTCTCCCACATCTTCTCCACCATTTATCATCTTCCTGTTTTGTCACATTAGTCACTCTGATAGATGTGATGTGGTAACTCAGAATTGTTCTGATTTGCATCTCTCTAATCAATAGTGATGTAGAGCATTTTTTCATATGATTATAGATGGCTTTAATTTCTTCCTCTGAAAATTTCCTGTTCATTTCCTTTGACCATTTATCAGTTTCAATCTCCTTATATTAAAGATGAAGAAAAGGAGGCCCAAGGTCATAAAAGCTAGTAAGCAGCAATATAGGGCTTTTAACTCAGTTCCCATGATTCTAAGCTTAGAATTTTAAGTTCAATGCCCTAAAGATCGTTCACAAAATTACTATGTATTTGTTTATTCAATAAACATTTATTGAACACATAGCACTATATAATAACATTTGTGTAAATATAGACGATTATGAAGGTCAGCATGGAATAGCAGAGAGGATACTAGATACCGTCGGGAATATCTGGGTTCAAATCCGGCCTCTAACATTTGCTAGCTATATGACCATGGGTAGTTTATTGAGTTTCTCTATGCCTCAAGTTTTTCATCTGGAGAATCTGGACTAGAGGACCTCTAAGATCCTTTCAGGTTCTAAATCCATCATCATCACCATCGTCATTGTAGCTAACATTTATAAAACACTTGCTCGTTGTTTGTCCTTCGTTCTCGCAGTGGAACATGACATCAGGGAGATGATACTATCATGTACAAGTGAATTAGATTTAAGTGAGGGAGGGCTGTGCAAAGTCACCAGCCTTACTTTCTCCTCCTGAGCTAGCTGGGTCTAGTGGCTAGATCGGGATGGCTGGAGATGGCCCTGGATACAGTGGGAGACCTGAACCTTTTTAAGCTAAGGTCTTTAACAGGTCTTCTATTCAGTAATTAAGGTTAGGTAAGAAGTGAGGCAGGGGTTGGCCTCTTTTACCTAGTCAAAAAAAATATCAATCTGGGAGGGGAAGACCCTCATGGTTTCTGGGCAAAGAAGATACAATTGCTATTTACATTTACTCAGAGTAAATCAGGGCCCAAAAAATGACCAAGTGGGGCTTGGCCTGGGATCTATGGTTGGCCAATCAATAAAGCCAGAGGGATTTATGCCAGGCTAAGCACTTACAATTAGTATCTCATTTGATCCTCACAGCAATCCTGGGAGGTAGGTGCTATTATTATCCCTGGTTTACAGATCATGAAACTAAGGCAAACAGAAGTTAAATAATTTGCCCAGTGTCACACAGTAAGTTTCTAAAGCTAGATTTGAACTCAGGTCTTCCTGATTCTAGGCTCAGTTCTCTACCCATTGTGCCACCTAGCTGCCTTATCCTCAATAACAAGCAAGATATGTGTGGAGCATGGTAACAACTCGAATTTCAGTATCACTTATAGGCCATGTGTGCCCTGTATTTTAGGGGCCTTTACGTCCCTTATGTAACCTCTTCTTTAAATGGACTAGGTAGACCTCAGAAAATGATTGATCGTGTTCTGTGATATGGGACCCAATCTACACAATCCTTAGCACAGCCCTTATTCCTATTGGCCTATGGATTGTGTAAAGGAGAAGGGAGTCACCAGAATTCACTCTTCCTAAAACAGTCCCTCAGGATTGTTGGACCAATCTTGGCTAGCTTCTTCCTGTCCCAACACTCACTCTCCCTACCAATCACTGAATTGTTCTCTTTCTGCGAACTCCTTCTCTTTCCACTCTCCCTAGATCTCTGCTTTGATAAATACTCGAAATCCTTTCAACTCCGAAATGACTTTTACTCATACCTCTAACCTCTTGTTTCAAGCTCCCCCAGAGCAATTTATAATAGCCAATAACAACCCTGAAGCTAGTTCTAGAGGCCCTTAAAAAGGCCTGAGGAAAGGCTTAAGGAACAAGGAATAGCTCCTTGACTCTGTAGCCTGAGGCTCAAAGATTTTCCCCCTTTCCAACTTCCACCTCTGACACTTGTTGAGAGTTGAGGTAATTGTAGACAGGTTTGGGGTATGGAGAGGGTGGGGGTGGGGGGGACATGGGGCTAATCTTAACAAAGCTAATCCTTCTGTTTCTGGCTTCCCATTTCTTGCTTCTCTCTCCATCTAATCAGAGGCTCTTAACCTAAAGTCCATGGATAGATTTCAGGCAATCTGTGAGCTTGGATGGGAAACACTTAACAGTTTTGCTTTCACTAAGGTTTAGCTGAAATTAAGCATTTCCTTCAACTATTCAAAAGATTCTTTTGGGATACATAGGCTTCAACAGGTCTATGACAAAAGGGATCCATGACAAAAAAAAAAAAAAAAAAGCTAAGAACCCTTGATTTAGTCTACTTTTCCAAAAGTAAGATTCATCTTCCTTGACCGTTATTTTCATAATTTCATTGCTTTCTCAGAATGTTGCTGTGGTTTCCGATTGCTTTTTTTCCCCCATCAAATTTAAATCCCTATTCTTGGACTTCAAAGTCTTCCACTAATTGCTTCCTTCTTACTTCAGCTAATTCCATTTATTTCTCACAGTACCTGTCCTAGATTCTTACTCTTATTCAATAACCCTGCTTCCTTTATCCACACCCACCTTCATATAACTAAGTCATCCCAAACAGACATATTCCATATAATATCAGACCAATGCAGTCATACTTAGCATTCCAGCCCAAGGAGCCTGTTTGCTTATCCACGAATACAACATCGCATGTCCTCCAGTGCCTTTGATTGGGCTGTTCCCCTTTCCTGGAATACTCTCCCTCCTCTAGGGATACCAAACTCTACTCAAGGCTTTCCCTCCCCCAGTGTTATCTCTTACATGAGGTTAGCCTGAGCCTTCCAACTATTGATGGTTTCTTTTCTTGAAACTACTTCGTGTTGCCTTGACATATATTTTGTATTTATTAGTGTATGTGTATTTGTTATTTCCTCCAGTAGTATATAAGTTGCTTGATGGCAAGTACTGGTGTCCTACTTAATGCCTAACATAGTTACTGAAACACAGTTGGTTCTTAATTAACCCTTGTTGAATTGAAGAGTTTCAAAGAACAGAATGATTTCTGGGAGCATCCTGAGGAGGAGAGGATCATTTCCAGCTTGGGGGGAGGGAGAAGAGAAAGGGAAATAAAGGAAAGTTGCATGGAAAAAAGCATTTGAGACTGGAGTAGGGCATCTCAGCAAATGAATTAGACAAAGTAACAAGTAAGGATTTTATTCTATGTGTATTAAATTACATATGATAATCACTGATTGGCATATACTGACCTTTTGATACATACTGGCCATGTGATCCTTGGCAAATCATTTATCCTTTCAATGAATCATATAACCCTCTAAGACAGTAAGTTGTGGAATTAGTGCCTATCTGCAAGATTGTGTTGAGGTTTAGGGGTGCTAGAGATCCCAAAATACCTATGCGCTGGGTCCTGCCCAAATAAATTCCACTCAAACCTTCTTTCAGCCAAAGAAAAACAAAGTTTTTTAAGGATCCACTATATTAGCCAGACTCTTATTAAGAAATCTCACAATTTGGCTAGACTATCGAGGAATCTGAGCATTTGTGATGCTAATGCTGGTGGTCCAGATTGAATCTGAGCAGCTTCATGGAGGCAAGGTGGATCTTACATACAGAAAGACTGTGGGAGGGATCTAGGGGTGATCAAGTAGTCTGAGGTGACTGGAGGAGGGATCCAGGGAGGGTCTTGATGAGAGAGTTCTATAGACTGGGGTGACTAGCAATCAGACACCCAGAAACAAGAAAATGGGATTTTGATGGAATCAAGGACGGGAAGTAGCCAGAAGCAATCTGGAGATAACAGACAGTGGAGGGCTAGGCTAGGTTAAGGGTAACAGATTTGAACAAGAAAAGACAGATCAAATGGGAAGATTCAAGGAGAGGACAAGGTGGGGCTTTCAGGGGTCTATGGACAAATGTGACTAAAATTCTTTTGGGGTCAGGGATGAAGTTCTCGGTTTGGGCCTGTCAGGTGGAGGGTGTTTCTTCACTAAGAATTGCTTATATCTTTGAAATCCCAGGTCCATACCAAAAGAAAATGACAGGCACACAACACAACATTTCCTTTAAGTCCCAAATAAAATCCCGTCTTCTACAGGAAGCAGTCTCAAACCCTCTTAATTCTAGCACCTTCTCTCTCTTAAGTCTCCAGTCATCCTGATGAGTATCTGGTCACTGGCCCCAGATGGCTCAGGAGGAGAAAGTGAGGCTGGTGACCTGCACAGCCTTCCCTCACTCAAAACAAAGTCAAGTGTAAGTCATGTCACCATTTCTCTTATGTCATAGTCCTCTTTGAAAATGAAGGACGAACACAACTTGTGAGCTTCTCTGTGCACATTTGCTTACTTGTCTCCCTCTTTAGATTGTAAGCTCTTTCTTGAACTTTTTAACCTCTTTTTGAATCCCCAGTGTCTGGCCCATAGTATATACTATGTATATTGACTGACAAACACTTTGGGTCACTAAGCAATAATCTAAGCAAAGGAAATATTTAGGCAGAAATACAGGACAGAGTTAACCAGTTCTGCCTTTCTTTTCCAGTTTCTTTGTACCTCTGCTTGATATAGCATTAACAAAATTATCAGACTTAGGCTTCTTAGGTAGTGTAATGGATATAGTGTGGGACCTGGAATCAGGAACATCTGAGTTCAAATCTATTCTCAGGTACTTACTGCTATGTGACTCTAGTCAAGTCACTTAATCTCTGCATGTCTCAGTTTCCTTATCTGTAAAATGAGGTTAACAATAGCACCACTAAAAAAAACCCAACATATGTGTTTTATTTCCATTAAGTATCTTAGTATCACAATAAAGTGATGAGAAAAGTCTTTCCAATCCCTTCAAATAATCTGATGAAATAATATTTGTGAAGGGCTTTGCAAACCTAAAAGTGGTATAAAAATACTATCATTTTTAGTAAACCAATACAGTGTTGAAAAAAATGTAGCACAACACTATTCATTCTTCAGCCAATTAGGTGAGGCCATTCTTGCACTCTCCATTCCCTATTACTTGGCTCTCTCACCCTTAAGGGTCTTCTCTTCCTCTATCTCAGCTGATCTACTCTATCTATGCCTCCACCCCCAGTGGCCCCCCAATTTGTAACATTTTCTTTATGGTACCAATTATCCTCTGTAATGTTCTTCACCTAACATCATGCTTTTGTGAAACTAATGTACAACATTAAGTGGGATTGTCTCCTTACTCTTCTTTGACAAAACTACACTTGAGAATTACTCTACCTATAAAAACTTTCTGGTATAGCTATAATTGGCTTTTTTCTCATCTCTCTAATTAAAACAAGGGAATAAACTTCTATGGCTGGTTCTCAACATTTTTTTTATATTGTGTACCTATTTGGAAGTTTGGTGAGGCATATGGGCCTCTTCTCAGAATAACATTTTAAGATCTGTGATTACAATTTTTAAAATTTTGTGCCTAGAGTTTATTTTTAAAGCTGCTTTATGATGGGGTAGAAATATGCTTGTTTACATTTATGTAAAATATTTGCAGGGTAAAGTTTTATAATTTACTCTTTTTAAGAAAATCATTATATTTAAATGAGAAATTACAGTCAGAAATTCTTTAAAAAAATAATTGAAGGAAATGCTCAATATTATTTACAGGTTCCTGAAAATAAAGATATAATTATTTCTCCCTCGAGTTCATGAATCCCCTGGAATTTATCCTTAGACTTTTAGGTTAAGAATCTCTATTCTCCGGTATACCACCTTTATAATCTTTCCTTTTGGGAATTCTGAGGACTTAGACCTACGTATCTCTGAATAGTATGGTTTGTTGTATGTATTGGAACAACATCACAATGTCATTTGCTAGATAACAGAATTTATTATAAGGTGGGTGTAGGGAATGTAATCCAACAGGCCTTATTTTCTGAAGTGCTCAAAACATCTTGTAAAGTATTCTCACTGGTAAGGCAATTCTATAGCCTAATGCTGAGACTCCAGTCTCTTTGTATGTGGTTCCCGTGCTTGTCTTTGTATATTCGTCTTCTGTCTCTCCCTTTGGATTTGAAAGTCTTTGAAGCAGGAATCATGTCTTTTATATACTTTCTCAGTCTTGGCAGCACTGAGCAGCAGTGGGTGCTCTGAAAATCATGACTGAGTGACTCCTGGTTTTGTTTTCTGTAGATATCTCAATTCATCATCTTTCCTATGTCTCTCCTGGCTTTCCTCTGCATAACACTGTGATTATTTTTTCTGTGTCACATTCTGAACTGCAAGGATGCTTCTATGTACAATGCTTTGAGTGGTTCAAGGAGTTGATTCAACTTTAAATTCAATTTCCAGCATCTTGCCATTATCACAGATTGAAAGGACAAGACTTCTATGTCATTGCTTTTTGATATAATATATTAAAATGCCTTGAATATATTCTATTCAGACTGATGACAAGAAGTACAATCCTGTCTGAAAAATTTGACCTACTTTGTTTCATCAAACAAGGCTGGCTTCCCAAATGGATAGTGGGTGATTCTATTAAGTTGAAGTGCTTATCAAAGAAATCTAAATTTTCTGCTTTTCGGAGAATTTCCCCTTCCCCGCTGCATTTTAAAGGAACTACATCAAGCCAGGGCCCTAACAATCCTTTATAATAAATGAAGTGGTGCAATATTGCATTGTTTTTCTGCTTATGTCTTCCTCTTGCTGTGAAACAACATTTCATCTTGCTGTGAAAATGACCCTGGATTCTTGAGGGCAATGTTAGAAGAGTACCAGATGACATTGATGTAGGGGCCTTATCATTCTATATGTGCCTTTCATCTAGGACCAATAAATGAATGGAATAAGAAATGATTGTTAAATGTGAAAATAAATAATGAAATAACTAGCCACATGTCAAATTAAAAATTGCATTTATATTGTTTATTATTAAAGTTTTTCCTTTGCATGTTTGCCATAGATACCTACCCATATTGTCTATACCTATTCCTAGCTATGACCTAGTTTAAAAGGCAGTGTTCAACTTTTTGAGAAGAGTGTTATTAGAGTAAATAGCTTGGCTTAGTGAAAAACATTACTTGAAATTTCTGAATCAACAACGTGTGTGTGTATGTATGTGTGTGTGTGTGTGTGTGTGTGTGTGTGTGTGTGTGTGTAGGGAAAACATCAATTAGAGCAATAGACAACATTTATACTGAATTAGAAAAAAAGAATAAGAAGAAAGACGAGAAGAAATGGCATGAAATTACAGCAACTCCAGAATGACCTATTTAAACAAGTTCTTGATGATGAAAAATGGTAAGGATGTTGTATAAAGCAAAAGGCATTGGCTTCATCATTCTTTCCTATGGGATTTTTAACTGTTGTAAAGCAATCATCATAAAAAAGAGACCAAAAATAGATAAAATATCTCTTCTAGTAAACAGTTTATCTGCTTGACAAGTGGAAAGGTATGGCATCCAATAGCAACATTGGCATAAAATATAAACTCACAGAACATTATGGAGAGGGATGGTGGCAAATTATAAACCACACTTCCTTACAAAGGAAATAAGAGCTGTGAATGGAAAGCAAGTCTGCCAAAAACTTGACATGAGATCAGCTTATTAATCAATATGTATATCTTGGACAGGCTAGTATAGATGGACAGCAAATTGGACTCAGTTGAGTAACAAAAGATTGGGATGGGTGGTTTTTGTGAAACTGCAAAGCTCCTTTCATGAAACAAAGTTTCCTATAAAAGCAAAAATCTATCTTTTTAATATCAATATTCTACCAGTATTGTTACATATCAGTAAAACATGGAATATAGTCTTTGAATAATGCAAGAAGGATACCCCAAAGAGATCAACAGAAAGGTGTATTTAGGATGTGAGTGTGTAGGCTGCAAAATAAACCTAAGGTAGAATTCTAAAGACAAACAGAAGAAACAAAGATATTATTAAGAAATCACATGGCAGAAAGAAAAGATAGGTTGTTCACGTGGTGAGGGAAAGGAATGACAGATGAACAGCCAAAGAGCTCTCCTGATACATTTAATTGTCCATAGAAAGTGAGAAAGGTCCCCAGAATTTTGATGGTGAACTTATGAGAGTTCTTAAGGGAAAGTTGTATAAGATGGACAGATATAGATAGGTTGCTATCTATATCCCTGGAAGGAACTTCTGAATAAATTAATCAAACTTCCAAATACCCTTTTGAGTATGGGTATAGTTCCACAGTGATTTCAGGTTTGCAAAGGACTTCTCTTGAAACAACCCAGTGAGGTAGTAGTAAGTATCACAAGTATTTAATTTTATAATTTAGTTATAAAATTATTAGTAATTTACAATGATAAAATTTAATGAAATAATTTGTGTTTCTATGATAAAAACTAGGAAATTGAATCTTTGAGAAGTTAAATGATTTATCTGTTTTTGCTTATTTAATTTGGACATGGGATTTCATTAGTGTGAGGAAGTCTTAGTGAAGATATTTCTTAATTGCTAACTTATCGAGTTTTGAGGGGTCACTGAGGGACTTGCCCTTGTTCTTATAGCATATTATTCAAGATTAAACAGGTAGTGTATGTCTGAGGCAAAAATTAAAAGTCCCTTGACTCTAAGACCAGAGATCTATACATTATACCTCTCGAAAAAAACCAGGTCCTTAAGATATTCTGCAAACTTAAAGTTTGCATATTTAAAGAATCTTACATTTAGAACCAAAAGAGACGTTATCAAGTTCAAATCCCTCATCTATAAGATCAGGAAACTTGATGCACAGAGCAGTTAAGTGAGTTGCTCCAGGATCACATGTTTAGTAAATGTCTGAGGTGGGATTTTATCCTTGGTCTTCCTGACTGTAAGTCCAATATCCTAAGCTGCCTTTCAAATTACATTGTTAGTGATAAAGGTGCATCAAGTACCAGAACACTACAGGGCTTCCTGAGTAAAATCCCCAGATGTGCAAAGGAGACCATCCTGACAATCCAGCATAGAGATTTTGACTTGACATCTGAAAAACGATGAGTTCAAATTCTGCCTCAGACAATTAACTACTTGTGAGACCCTGAGCAAGCTAGTTAACCTCTCTTTGCCTCAGTTTCCTCATCTGTAAAGCAGCTTAGTAGCACCTAAGATCAAATGAGATAATTTTTGTAGAGCCCTTTGTAAACTTTATATGCTATATAAATGTCAGTCATAAAAGGGAAATCAAATGAATGAGGAATTTTTGTCTAGACCATGGAATTTTACTCTTTACCAAGAGGTGGGAAAAACATATCATTTCTTCTGAAGAGAGTCAGTCATTGAATTGATCAAGTGTCTGAAGTCTTTCAAAGATTTTTTTTCCTTTACATTTCTGTGTGTTGTATAATTTGTTCTCCTGGTTCTGCTCACTTTGCTTCAATTCAAACAAATCTTTCCAAGTTTCTCTCCATCCATCAAATTAATAACTCCTTGTGGTTCAATTTTATTCCATTTTGTATATTACAATCTGTTAAGTCATGTTCCAATTTATGGACACTTTTTCTTTCCAGTTCTGTGCCACAACAAAAAGTTCTCCTGTAAATATTTTTATACGTACGAATCCTTAGTGATGTATGCCTCAGTTTACTGATTCTTCTGGTATTGTACAAATTGCTTTCTGGAACTGTTGGACCAATTCACAGTCTTATCTGCAGAATATTAGTGTGTATGAGCTCTTTTAACCCTTCCAAACACCACCTTTTTTTCTGCTTTCATCATCGTTAATCAGATGGCTGGGTGTTGGAACCTCAGAGTTGTTTTAATTTGTATTTCTATTATTATTAGTGATTTGGAGTATTTTTTATGTGGTTGTTGATAGCTTGTATTTCTTCTTTTGGAAACTGCATGTCATATCCTTCAATCATTTAACTATTGAGGAATGGGTCTTGTTCTTATATATTTCTATCAATTTCTTCTATATTTTAGGTAAAAGACAGAAACTAAGAAATTTGTTACAAGGGTTTCTTTTGTTTTCTTTTTCTTTTTTTACCTGTTTGCTATTACCCCCTCAATTATAATTGTTGGTTTTGTTAAATGAAAGTTTTAAACTTCTATGTCTATTTTATCTTCCATGATTCTATCTCTATTCCCTGTTTAATTAAAATTCTCTCCAACTATAGTTTTGAAAAGCATTTCATTCTACTCTGCTTTAATATATTTATGATATGACCTTTTATATTTAATTCATTTATCAATTTGGAGCTTATTGTGAGATGATGTGGTGTTAATTGGCCAATATTTAACATTAATATTTTCCTTGTAATACTAAATGACTGTGAGTTCTGGAATACCGCCTCAAAAGTGTGGGTGACCCAAAGGGTAACTAAGAGACTCATGGTAGGTTTCTGTAATCCATATTATCAATAAAAATTTGCAAGTTATAGTGATACACACCTGTAATCCCAGTCACTGGGGAAGCTGAAACTGTTAGGTCTTTTGAAATTAGGAGTTATGAGCTGTAGTGGGCTACGTCAACTGAGTGTCCTTACTAAATATAGCACCATAAAGTGAGCCTCCAGTTTACCTAAGGACCATATCAAAGCTCCTGTGTCAATCGGTCAATCATGGAGTCAGACTTAATAGTAGCCCCTGCATTTCTAGCCTAGACAAAATGGGGAGATGTAGTCTTGGGGAAAAGATTATTTTCATGTAAGAAATGGTATAAATATATTTTATTCAACAAAGAACTAGAGGAGTGGTTATGTATTGAGAAATAAGAACACCACTTATAAACAGGCTCAGTGTTGCATTAAATGATAGAAGAAAATACTTAACAGTTGAGTATCTCCTGTTTAAAGGATCTGAAGGAAGATATAGCCAAGAATAACACAGGATTAAAAGCTGTTGATGGATTTCGATCACCTTTAGGAAAGGAGTTCCAAAAGTAGTGTTATTACTATGATTAATATTTCTATTTCTATTGTTTGAGTTTGAATATAAAACCCCCAGTCCTTGGTCATCTGAACACAAACATATAACAGCCTGCAGCTGATTCAGAAGCCATCAAAGGAGAGCTAGCCCAAAAGATCCCATTGGGAAGCATTAATGAGGTCTTCTGATTCTTGTTAAGTAGTGATGGATCAGTACTAAATTCTCTGGGGGTGGGTAAGTTTGCTGGTGTGCTTTGATGGGGGGAGGGAAGGATGTGATGTGGGGGTAGTGTGAGTTGGAGGTGTTTTAGAACACAAGGATGATAGAACGCCAAGCTATTACATTTGAAGGAAAGACAATGAGTGAAGGACTACCTGAATTGGAGCTGAGTCAATTCAGTCATATCATAATGAGAAAAAGGAATGACTAAACTGAGTGGGACAAATGAGAAAGAAAAAAAGGATGAGAAGTCCTTTGGGGGAGGATCTTGATTGAGCTTTTTGGGAGCTGAAAGTATGGGTCAGTCATTGTCAAAATTAGTTGATTGAAAAAATTGGATGTAGGGGCACAGAATTAAACAATTAAACAGCAATAGAATAAGTTCTATTGTTTTTGGGAAATACTAACAAAGCTCTTTTAATAATCCTAAGTTTCTGATAAAAGCAAAGGCCTATCTTTTAAAAATAATAACCTTATACCTATATTGCTATATGAGGGGAATTGGAATACAATAGACTTCAAGCAATAGAATATGACTCAGATGACAATGGAAAGATAATATGGTGGGTGTGATTAGGTTGTACCCTATGTTACTAATGATGATAATATTAATTCACATTCATATAGGGCTTTAAGTTTTACAAAACACTTTAAAAATGGGATCTCATTTTCTCCTTACAACAACCCTTGGAAGCAGGGGCTATTAGCATTCCCATTTTACAGAAGAGGAAATCAAGACAACCAGCTTTGCCAAGTGTCATCCAGGTAGTAAGTTGTGTTACTTGCTAAGGCTTGTACAGGTAGAAAGTTCAGTGCCTCCCCAAGGGTCACACAGGTTGCCAAGCAAGTATGCAAGGTTAGATATAAATTCTGGTTTTTCTGACTCCAAGTCCAGCACTCTATCCACATCTTAACTGCCTAAAATTTCAAAGAAGAGTTCTGAAGAACATAAATAAAAGATAAGAATGATAGGTGAACAGCTAGAGTGTTTTGGTCAACTTTGGTCAAATTCTCTGAACCTCAGCTTCCTCTTCTGTAAAAACGAGGAGATTGAACTAGATGCCCTCTGAGGTCTGAGGTCCCTTCCCCCTCTGTTATACTAAGTTTTGAAATCCAAAACCAGTATTAATAATAATAATATCAATATAAAATCATAACACAGATTCAAATTTGATAGAAAGATTTCAAGAGTGACGTCATATGAGCAACATCAATGGACCTTTTTGGTTCTTTTTCCAAAGTTAATTTTTCACGATACAGATCCACCAGTAGGAATTTCTTTCGACATCAAAGGAACTATAAAAATGCTTGGTGTGCACACAAAAATGTGTAACAAATTGGGAAGGATGAGGGAAGTTTTCCCTGTGATTTGTATTTCCCCAAATTGGATAATGATTCTAAATACCCTAATAAGGTTTTAGTTCTGCAGTGTGTCAATGATAGATCATGTTTTTATAGGATCATCTCATTGAATGCTCACAACAGCCCTATGAAGTGGATGATGTTATCATCATCAATTGACAGATGAGGAAACTGAGGCCACCAAATGTTAAATGACTTTCCCTGGGCCACAGAGGTATTACATATTCCAGGCAGAATTTTAACCCATTTTCCTTACTTTTTTAATGCTTTATCTGCTATATCATAGAAAATTTATCATGAAGATCATTAAGACCTAAATTCAAATCCTGTATCCACTGCTTGCTAATCATTTGACCACTTGCAACCACCTCATTTATTTGTCCTTATTGTCCTTATCTCATTGTCTTTATAGGTAAGTTGAGGATGAAATTGCTTAGAGTGTCTGCCTCACAGTGATGTTTTAGGTTTCAAATGAGATACCATATGGAAAGTAGTTTGCAAAATTTCAAGCACTATGTAATTGTCAGCTATTATGTAGCTGACATTGTCTTTGCATTTATTCATATTTATTTTAAAGCATAGGTGATGTCTTCCATGTGAGAAAAATGTAGTAGACATAGATATGTTGTGGATAGAGATAGAATCCTGGGAGTTAGGAATTTTGCATCTTCTAACTCTGACAATGACTCACCTTGGATGCTCTGTAAAATGAGGATGGTAATAATGTCTACCTACTTAGGTCATAGGAGTGTCATGAAATTTAATTAGCTAATGGTTATGAAGTGTCTTGAAGAAAGTGCTTGCCAGTACACGGTGTTGTTAGATAATACACACGTTCTTCCATGAAATACAGATTTTTAACTGGAAGTAATTAAAGGCAAGTACAGTGTAGATGCTCATATATGACTTCCATTAGGGTTCAGAAGAGTTTTCCATATCCACTGAAGAAATAGCAGATCCCATACTGCTCTTGAAAAATTCTTGCACTCCCCTTTTGAAATCACGTTTGCCATCTGCTACAAAATTGTTGAGAGGGCTGCCTATGAACTTAGCAATTAAATGTGCTAATACAGTAGCAGGGGAAAATGGTTGTCACACCTGTTTAAAAAAACAGCAACAACACAACAAACAGAACAAGAATTCAGCCACCGCCAAACAGAAAGAAACACCATCTGGTTGGCTGTGAAAACAAGTCTTCAGATGCTAAAAGAAAAAAAAACCAAATGCAACTACTTTTTCAGCAAGAAGAGGTTCTTTTTTTCTCTCTCTGAGAAAAATGATGTTTGCATGTGAAAAATTGAGCCAACTGGTCTTTGAATAACTTAAATGAACGGTGTTCTCCAGCTATTTTTTTTTTTTTTGGTGGAGGAGAGAGAGGGAGAGGAATCATTGAAAGAGATGCAGGGTTATTTTTAATAAAAATCAAGGAGATTCTTTTGCCATTTATTTGTGATAGCCCAAACCTAGGATGATATGTGGATCTGTTTTATTAAAAAAAAACAAAACCAAAACAACAAACGCAGGCAATGATAACGCATGCTTAGAACACACATAGAGAAATGAGATCATAGAATGCAAATGAGACCATACAATTCTAGAGTTAAAGAAGACCTGAAATTTAATTTTGTCCAGGCTGTTCAGTTTGCAGATCAGGAAACTGTATCCCAGAGAAGGAAAATGACTTACTTACAATCATCGCATTTTTAGCTAATGGCAGAACTAAGACAGAACACAGCTATCCTAACACAGGAATCTTCTTTTTCCAAAAGGATCCGTTTGGGTTCTTCAAAAAGCAAACTATTTTAATTCATTTAAAATCTGATCTTTTTTTTTTTAAATGACCAAAAAACTTTTAAAGATTTCAGCTATTAAATAAAAAAGAAGATAAGGCCTGAATAGGGTTTTAGAAAAATTGTATTTGATAGTACTGTTACAGAAATTCATATTGTGTGTGTGTGTGTGTGTGTGTGTGTGTTGTGGACACCTTTGACAGTCTACTGAAGCCTATAGATAATTTTTCAGAAAAAATTTTAAATATATAAAATAAAAGTATATTAAAATAGTTATTAAATATATATTTAAAAACCAAATACCTGAACCCCAGGTTAAGATATGATAACTAATGAATGGTAATAAAAAAGAGTGTACATATATCCCAGAATGCACATGCCATCTTTACCAAAATTCACAATGTACTAGGCCATTGAAGGGATATAAACAGTTGCAGAAAAACAGAAATATTAAATACATTCTTTACTGACAATAATTCAATAAAATTGTAACTAATAAAGTTTTGGAGAAAAATTCAAACTTAAAGGGAAATTTAAAATATTAATTCTAAAAAAGGTAGATAAAAGAAAAAATTATAGGAAGAAAATATAGTTTCAATAAAAAACCAATAACAATGAAATAATTTACCAAAATTTTTGTGATGTAGCCTAAACAAACTTTATGGGAAAATTTATGTCTCTAAACACTTTTATCAAGGGAAGAAAAAAATAAGAAGTCTTTAAAATTGATGTGGATGCAAGTGTCTTAAAGGTTGAACTGTCCTTTCCCTGGTTCATCCTCTAAAGTCACCCTGAAGACACTTGATACAAAAACACCCTAAGGGTTGAGTTGCTAATTTCCTGGCACCTTAAAGTTTTCCCTTATCTAGGAATGCCAAAAAACTTTCCCCTTATCCTGGACCATGGCCATTCCATCCTGAAGAATAGAATTTCCTTATCTCCCTTATCTTTTGTCTTTCATTGTCCTCTTCCTGTGTCTTTATCTTGCAAGATTTACCCTGGATTTCCATACCCCATAAGGAAACCCTAAAAGCATCTTATATAAATTTGGCCCTTTTTCTATATCACTGCATTTTTTAGCTCCTTGCTAAATATCAGATCCTCTGCTTTTGCATCAATAAAGTACCCAATGTCTACAGAGAACATCTAAGTGAATTCTTTCACATTTGAATCAGCTGTCCCAACTTTCTTGCTTTTCAGCAAAATTAGTTAGGAAGCTTTAAAAAAAATTAAAAAGTAACAAGTAAGTTCCCTCAACCAAATTAGAAAATACAGAAATTCTGAAAAAGTCAGAGGATATAAACAAAATAAGTAACACATTGAATTGATGTACAAAAGTAGCTGCTATTTCAACAAAAATAATAAAATAGATAAATTGCTATTCTGAATCAGAGAGATAAGTCAAAATGTCATTATAAGAAATGAAAAAATGCATTCATAATAAAGAGGAAATAAGAGAAATCATTAGAAATTACTTTGCCCAATTATACATCAATGAAAATGATGTCAAATAAAATTGATGCATATATACAAAACTACATACCCAGACTAACAGAATAAGAACTCAAATTTTAAATAATCTAATTTCCATAAAAGAGTTTGAACAAGGTACAAAGAAAAACAAATAAACCCAGGATCACATGGATGTCTATGTATTTAAAGAACAACAAACTCCAGTATTACATAAATTGTTTACAAAAATTCAAGAAAGAAGAGATTCTAACCAGCTCCCTCTGGGACAAAAATGTTCCTAATAACTAAACTAGACAGAGAGAAAGTGGAAAAAATGAATTATGGACCAATAATTTTAATGAATATCAAAACATAGTGAAGACAATGTTAACAGAAATGTTAAAAGATAATGAATGCTTGTACACTATTACCTTGTAGGATTTATATTAGTAATGCAGGTTTGGTTCCATAGAACATAAATGGCTATATTTCTCACAAAAACAAAACCACAAGATTAGATTTATAAAGCACTTTTGACAAAAATACAATAGCTTTTTATGTTAAAAAGATTAAAGAAGCATAGGGATAAATGGACACAAGGCAGAGTTCTATCTAAAACCAGATCTAGCATAATCTGTAATGGAGAAATGTTAGTTTTGAGTAAGAGAGGGGATAAAGCAAGGGTGCCCATTGTCACCACTATTATTTGGTATATTCTTGAAATGTTAGCTGTAGCTATTAGAACAGTAAAAAAAAAAGTAAGTGGATAAAGAGGAAACAAAATTATCAATTTATATACAACATGGTAGTTTACTTAGAGAACCCTAGAGATATGACTAAAATTAACTGAAGTCATAATGTTGAAATTTGGGATGCTGGGAACCCTTAAATTGAAGGGTACAGGGGAGTCTGCCTCAAAAGAATTGGACCACACAGGCCTTCTTTCAGTCAGAATAGTGAGTTTTTGTTATAACACCAGTTAGGTGGGCAAGATTCCTAGTATATCTGCACTACTGTGTTGCTAATACAAGCTGGCAGAGTTCCTAGTGAGTCTACAACTTACTGGAGGTAAGATTGGTACTTATATGCAAGAAAAGACTTTGAGAAGATCCCTGAAAGCAGCCTGAGATGGTCCAGGTGCACACAGTAGAATGGTTTAAGTGCTTGGAGGAGGGAGGGCCACAGTGAAAGGGCTATTGAAAGGACTATTGAGTACTTAGGTGAGCTGGAATAGATTTGATTCCTTAGGCAAATGCCAGGGATCTGGGCTGCTGAATGTGTGGGGAAGTTCAGGGGCTGGGTTGCATTCAAATACATGAGCTATTCCTTTCAAAGGTCCGGGTCCCATTGCCTCATCAATAACATTAGCAAAGTAGCAGGATACCAAAGAAATCCACAAAACAATCAACCTTTCTGTAAGTTGTCAACAACAGCAGGCAAAAAGAAAGAAAAAATAAACTCCTTTCAAAGTAACTATAGAATACATAACATATCTGGATATCTAGCTATCAAGCCTCAGACAAGAATTATACTAATACAGCTAAAAGAACCTCTTTACAGATATAAAGATAGACCCAAATAATTGAAGAGATATTAATTACTCAAGGTTGGACTGAAATAACAAAAGTGACAATACTCCTCAAAATAATTACAGATTTGATGACATACTAGTCAAGGTACCCTAGGGTTATTTTATAGAAGTCAAAGTACTAATGGTAGCAAAATTCATTCAGAGAAAAATAAGAATGTTCAGGTAAATGATGAGAAAGTGGGAAGAAAGTGATGTCACTTTCCCAGGCCCCCTGAGGGACTTTAAGGCTCATTCTGTAACCCATTCTGTAACCCATTCTGTAACTTGAGGGTATCCTAATGCACTTTCCCCCATATATTGAAATATCATACAACATGTACCAAAAGAATTGTTTTTGTCTCTCTTATCCCGTGTTCCCTATCCTGTCATTCATCTTCCTCATCCTGTTATGACAATTTTTCCCTATCTTGCAAGCAACCATCTTCCTCACCTTGTTTATAGTTATCTTGTCCCTAAATCTCCAACCCCCATAAAAAACCCTAAAATTACAGCATTATCCTACAGGCTGTATAACTTTCTGTCTATGTAAGTCTGGGTTTTTTCCTACATCAGGGCCTTGGTTTAGCTCCTTGCTAAATTTCAGGTCCGTGTACTTTTATGTCAATAAAGTTCCCATTGCTTAAAGAGGTCTAAGTGACTTATTTCACATCTGAACCAGTTATCCCAAGAGAAGGAGGCCTAACAGTATAAAATTTGAAAGTATTAATTATGAGGTTTTTTTTGGTACTGGTTAAAACATAAGAAAATTAGTCAGTGGAATAGATTAGCTTTACAAGACCTATAAGCAATCAAACATAATAGCATTGTGCTCAGTAAACCCAAAGACTTGAATTACTGAAGGAAGAACTCACTATTCTACCAAAACCTCTAGGCAATCTGGAAAACAGTCTGACAGAAATTAAGTTTGGACAAATAATCATACCAAATGCCAGATTATGTTTGAAATGGCTGCAACTTCTGGAGATAAAAAGTCATATAAAACAGAAGAATGGGGAAGGAGATATTGCATAAGTCAATGAATCCATCAGGAAACTTAAAAAAAGCTTTAAAGAACAACAAAGAAACTCCTTCATCTACATATAAAAATAGAAATTCTAAAAATTATTGACTAATGAAGGGATAGTGAGGATCTCTGTTTATTAATTAAATTAATTAAAAAGTTGCTGCACAAACAAAATCAGCATTGTTAGAAGTAGAAGTTAACTGAAGAAAGGTCTTTTATCTCTGATGAGATCCAATGTGTACATTATATTGGGAATTGATGCAAATATGTATGAATAAGAATCATTCTCCAACAGGTAAAATGGACAGATAATATGCAAAGGCTGTTCTCAAAAGAAGAAAGGCAAACATTTTAGAAAGTGCTTCAAATCACTACTGTTTTTCCTTCATTCTTGAAGAGGACCATGACATCAGGGAGGTGATGTCATAACATGCAAGTGAATGAGATGTAGGTGAGGGAGGGCTGTGTAGCCTCGCTTTCTCCTCTGGAGCCATCAGGGTGCAGTAGCCAGAAATGGATCAGGACAACTGGAGAATGCCCAGGTTGCAGTAGGGGACCCTGGCCCTTTCAAGCCAAAGTTTTCAACAGGTCTCAGTTTGACTGAGACAAAGCCCATTCAGTGATTAAAACTTAATAAGAAATCAGGCAGAGCATAGCTTCTTTACCGCTTACAAAAATAAACAAAAGATTCAACTGGAAGGGAAAGACCCTCAGGGTTTCTGGCCAAAACAGAAACAACTGCAATTTACATTAATCCTGAACCAATCTGGGCCCAACCGTTGACCAAGTAGTGCTTGGCCTGGGAGCTATTGTTGGGCAATCAATGAGAGCAAGAGTGATTTGGAGTTTAAAAAAATAGAGGTTTGGGTAGAGTGTTCCTGGATAAGGTTGTTATAACCTATGTAGACTGGGAAAGGAAGGAAGAAAAGAAGGAAGGAAGGAAGGAAGGAAGGAACCTAAAAAGGAAGGAGAAAAGAGAAAGAGAGAAAGAAATCATGCATTCTTTCTTCAAATCACTTATAATAAGAGAAATAAAAATTTAAAAATTCAGAGGTTCTTACCTTACCCTTATTAGGATGGAAGAGATGACAAGAAAGGAAAATTACAATTCTTAGAGGTCATGTGGGAAGACAGGCACACTAATTTCCTGATGGAATGGAGAAATAGTCCAAACATTATAGAAAGTAATTAGGTACTACATTCCCAAATTAACTAAATTGTCTATACATACACTTTAACCTAGTGATACCACTACTATGCTAACAGCACAAAGAGATCAAAGAAAGAGGAAAAGGATTGAAATGTTTATAAAAAAAAATCAGAGCAACACTTTTTATCATAGCAAATAAATGGGAAACATGGTGGGTGTCCCCAAGTTGTGGAATAGCTAAAAAATTGTGTAATATGAGTGTAATATAATATTTTGCTTTATGAAATGACAAAAGACAGTTTCAGAGAAATGGGGCAACTTATATACATTGATGTATAATGAAATGAATGGAACGAGGACAGTTTCTGCAGTGATCATTTAAGATTTAAGAACTAGAGCCAATTCTAACTTTAGGAATACTGACAGTGAATCATGTTTCATGATGAACTAGAGGTACAGAATGATATGCATATTTTCAGACACAGACAATGTATGGATTTGTTTTGTGTGACTAGTTACTTGATACATGAAAGATCTTTTAAAAAATCTTTCAAAGGAAGAGAGAGTTAAAGGAACTAGGGAGTTGTGATGGTGACACTAATAAAGGGAGAAAAAGAAAAGAAAGTCAATGAATAATTAAAATATACAGAAGAAAGCAGAAAGTAGTTCAGATGGGGACACAGACAAATTGGGCAGTACTGGAATTACTATGATAAGTGTGGAATATATGTATAACACCTTAACTGTACATAGATACCCGCCCCCCCAAGACCAACTATATATAACAGAAGTTTGTAGTTTCACATATAATTCCATTTCTGTTTTTCTGAGCATATTGAAATGTTTATAGTTGATACTTATTAACTTCATAAAATTTTTTTTAAAAAACCCTGTTGTATATAATGAGACATACCTACACAGTGGATGGAGCTACCTTCAGGAAATAAATCATCTTAGTAAACCCAACTCTTAACCTATCTTTTCTCCAAAATTCTATGTTTATATTTCCTTTGACATAGAAATCAACCCTTGCTGGATAGAAGTAATAAACATAATAATAATAGCTTTTAAAAATATTTTTTAATTCAATTTATTTATAATTATAAATTTAATTTATAATTATATAATAATATAATTATATATAATATATATAATATAATATTATATATTATAATATTTTAATTATTATATTATTCATATTATATATTAATTATATTATAATTAATTTATAATATAATTTATTAATTAATTATAAATTAATATAATATATTATATATAGAATTATATATAATATATATAATATAATAATATATAATAATTATATAATTATAAATTATAAATTTAATTTAATTAAAAAAATTTTTTTTATTTATTTCCTTCAATGTTCCCTAATTATAAGTAAAAAATTTTTTTAATAATTGTATAGAAAAAAATTGGGTTCCAAAAATTTTCTCTCCTTCCTGCACTTTCTCCCACCTTGAGAAGGTAAACAATTTCAGCTCAATTGTACCTGTGAAGTCATGCAAAATATATTTCCATATTAGCCATGTTACAAAACAAAACACAGACAAAAATAAAACAAGAAAAATTAAGTAAAGTAAAAATAAAGTATAAAAATAAAATAAAATAAAAATAAAAAAAAAGTAAAAAGCATGTTGCAATGTGCAATTTGGAGTTGATCAGTTCTCTTTTTGCAGGTGGATATCATTTTTCATCATGAGTTCTTTGGAATTGTCTTGGATCATTGCCTTGATCAGAGTAGCTAAGTCATTCACAATTGTTCATTCTCACAATATTGCTCTTACTGTGTACAATGCTCTCTTGCTTCTGCTCACTCTACTTTGTATGATTTCATATATCTTCACAAATTTTTCTGAAACCATCCTGCTCATCATTTCTTAGAGCACAATAGCATTCCATCACAATCATATACCACAATTTATTCAGCTACTCACCAATTGATGAGTATTCTTTTGATTTCTAATTCTTGGCCACCACAAAAACAGCTGCTATAAGTATTTTTCTAGAAATAGGTCCTTTTCCCTTTTCTTTGATCTTTGGGATACAGACCTAGTAGTGATATTGCTGAGTTAGTTCTCTGGGATGGTTGGTCTAATTCACAACTCCATCAACAATGCATTACTGTCCCAATTTTTTCCATATCCCCTCCAGTATTTGTAATTTTCCTTTTCTGTCATGTTGCTAGCCAAATCTGATAGGTGTGAGATAGTTTTCAGAATTATTTTAATTTGCCTATCTCTAATGAGTAGTGATTTAGAGCATTTTCCCTCAGTAACTATGGATAACTTTGATTTCTTCTTCTAAAAACTTTCTGGTCATATCTTTGACCAAATAGTAGTCCTAAGGTTTGCAAAGCACTTTACATATGTAGCCACTATGTGATAGTGGTCATCATGGCCCTCTGGGCTATCATTCACTGAGTGAAGACTAATTATGTGGGTTCTCACAACCTCAATCCCTCTTCCTTCCTGACATTTTCCAAACTAAACTCAAGATTTTAGGGCAAAAGAAAGAAATGTCTTGCTTTATTCACACCCATATTCACCCTAGCAGGATTCTAATAGGCTAATGTGTTCTAGAGATATCAGGTGCCAGAAATTATCCCTTTTCTCTCTTATAGTGTTTGGCTTATTAATTTTACTTTGATAGTGTTAATTTGAGTTGTAAAGGCAAACCTTAACCTCCCTTCTTCCTTCCCCATGGGGAGTTTAAAGTAGCAAAATGCCTGACACATAGTAAATACTTAGTAAATGCTAGTTGACTGCCTGACTGACTCCTTGGCTTTTGTCCTCCCTCACTTTTGAATGTTATGGTTAGTGTTGCACTGTGAGCACAGATTTGAATAGCCATCTACATCTTAATATATAGAAATACTGGTAGTGACACAATGTTTAAGCCCAAATGAAAGAAATGGAAGATTAAAAACAAGTACGGCTACGGCTTCAAGACAGGAAGGAGAATCAAGGGTGACATGGATTCATTCTCCATTAGGGGACATATAAAACACGCGAATAACCTGTGGTCCTACTGGCTGGAGTCAGGTCCTATTGGCTATCAAGAGCTATTGTTTAGTTTCCATCATGAGTGCTGAAAGATGCCCTGAAATCAGTAAATACTACAGACCAGGGCTTGACCAGCTGTTTCATTGATTTTCTACATTTAAGAAAGTGATGGAGAACATTTTAATAATGTGGATTTAATATAAAAGTGTGATATGGACACATATAGCCAGCTTCTGGAGGGCTGGTTATTAAAATGTTACCACCACACACCCAGAAATAACCTAGTCAAATAGAAGGCAGACTCACTACAGGACTGGTCAGTCCTGAAAATCTGTCACTGGCGAGTTTCAATGACTCACTCCATTAATTTCAATACACAGTGATATAGTTCAGTATATAGGTTCCCACTGGGACACTTCTGTGACTTGAAGTCTCTGCCATTCTCCACCTGTCAGCTGGGTCACAGTCCTTTCCTTTTGCCATGCTTCTCTGATCTTACCACATTTCCCTTCTCCCATTCACCAGTTACCTTCTAGGTCAGGGTCAGATAGTAACAGAAACAAAGAAAAACATGGTCAGACAATTTTTGGGCAATTTGCCTGAAGAAGTTTAGGGAGCTAAGGGAAAGGGGCTTGCCTAATTGCAAATTCATTTTTGGGGAGCTCCAAAACAGATTGGTTATACGCACATTATCTTGTATGATACTGACAGTAGCTTTGAGAAGCAGGAGATTCTATTATCTCCATTTTACAGTTAAGGAAACTCTGCTCTGAGAGTAAGAGTACAATTCTAATGTATTATAGCTAGAAATGATCTTCTTGGACTTTCCAGCTTAATCTTTTTTCTTACATATGACATTTTTTTTCCTTCTCCTACTGCCACTCACCTGAGGGCTGAATACCATTCTTATTCTTTGTGTATTGATACATGCACGTAGAGGAAAGCTCCTGTTCCTTCAGCACTTGGCCAGCTCCTAAGAGCTATAAAATAAATGAAGTCTTCAGAATCATAAATCTTGCGTCTGATTTAATGTCTTTGTGCATCTCAACACATTCTAAAATTGGGCTTTTTTGAGGAAAAATGTACACAAAGTAAAAATATCGATTGCTTTTAATGCAATAGATAGGGTGTACCTGATTCTCCAGATGTAAAATAGTGTATTATTGTTCAGAGTGTTTGTGCTTCCCACTCCTCCCAGACCAACCCCTCACTTAATAGTGAAGAAAAATGAGAAATAAATGATGAAAATGAAAGCTGCAAGGAATATGAATTCCACAGGGAGTGATTGGCAGCAGTTAATATGCCAAAAGAAAAGCAGGATCTGATCTACATTTTACTTGTTCTTACCTCACAATGTAACTTTTCTCAAAATGACACCTTCAGTGAATGGTTGCCGTTCATTCCTATACTCTGATTTGAAAGTTGGTGCTACCCTGTAGTTATTTTACATTGGATTCTTTGTGACAAACACCTACAATCCAACTGAAGTAAACACCTTTTGAAAACACAGGCTAGCTGGAGATATAATGAAAATTTATTTCTTAGGCTCTCCCCCCATCCAGTGGTATTTAGTAATAACTTACTTCAACTAATTTTGAGTTTTATTTAGGGTGTAAGCATCAGTTTGGCTGGGTGTTGAAAAAGATTGAAAGGAATAAAAGACAATCCTGACCCTCATGGAGTTTATAGTCAGCTAGTAGGGAGTGTGCAGAAAGAGTGACAATGCAAATGGAGTGCCAGTGGGCTTAAGAGAGATACAAGCCAAACACTAAAAAAGTTCAAAGCATGGGAAGCATCTTTTGCATCTGAGGAGATGAAGGAAGAAAATGAGGAAAGGATGACATTTGCATTGTGAACAGGGCACAAACGCAGTAGCACTAGATCAGAGCCCACAAGAAAGCATGTCATAAATATAATTCCCAACAAATGGAAGGTAGTTCATTTTCAGGGTTCTATGTTGCTTAGTTCTTTCTTATTTCCCTTGATATATGTGAATATTTTGTGCTTTAGAAAGGGTGGATAATGAAAAGGGCTGAAAAGATAGGAAGGAGAGAGGGAACAAAGCAAAACATGACTGATATCATCTTGCTCTAGCTTTATTTATGTCTAGGTTCAAGATGACAAATTATGTCAAAAGATAATGATCCCTTCCCATCAAAATTTTTTTTCTACTTTGAATCCACATTTTACCTGATAGATTTGTCCCATTCAAGTAGTTTACTCCTAGTAAGGAAAGGTCTATGCTACACAGAACAAAATATATTATTAAAAAAAATTGGTTTCTACATCTGAATGATCTCCTTTTCCATATTTCCAAATTTATCAGGGAAATGATCTAAAAAAAATTTCATTTAGGGTATCAAAGCAGATTTCTATACTTCTCTACATATGCAAAAGGGAGAAAAGTCTGACTTCAAGAAAGAAAGATACATTTCTCATATTTTCCGATTTCTTCTAAAAAATGGCTTTGAACACTCAAGAATTGTTCTGGCAATAAATGTGATCATTGAGTTTACCCCAGGAGAATCATGGTGATAGGCACTTGGTAAGTATATAAACAGATAAAAAGGTCAAAGTTCTGTTATTTTCTGTAAATTGTTCAGTGCAATGTTTTTTTTTTTTAACAGCCTAGAGGCCACCAATGGCCAACCTATTGTAAACTCTGAAAGGTGGCTTATGTCGATCCTAAGTAGGTAAACCTGCACACCATTAGCCACCTGGAGTAGGGCAAATACTTTTCTGGGCTTGGGCTTTCTACTTAATTTCCTAAGTTTGGTTTTTAAAAATGAGAAACAAAAGCCTTTCAGGAAAAAAAATGAGAAGCAGTATAGGACAGTGTATGTAGAAGGGGAGTCCAAGAGTAAGAAGTGTAGCATCTGACACATGCTAGTGGTTGTTTTAAATTCTCACTATTTCTGGTTAGTATTTCAGAGATAAGCTGTCAATCTGCATTAATGGAGTCTGCACTGGTGCAATCACAGGTCTAAATAGAAAAAAATGGCGTGGGGTTGGGTAAAGCAACAAAATAAGTTAGAACTAAATGTATGGTGTTGAAGCAAGTTTGTAAGGCCATTCAATGAAGAACTGCAAAAATCCAAGAATTAGCATGCTCTCCGAAATAATCTAGTCCAATCTCCTACACAGTGGATGGATCTTGTCTCTAACTTCTGTAGTAAGAAGTGGTGATCTAGCTTTTTCTTGAATACCTCTTTTGAAAGAGCACTCACTACCTCAGGAGGCAGCCACTCATTTCATGAGTGTCAGCTGTCATTGTTAAAAAATCCTTTATTATGTTAAAATGAAACCTGTCTCCCTATCTGCCTTCATCTCATTATCTGTTACTGTCTTTACATCGCATGGTGATTGTTTAAGTATTCTGCCACAGCTTTTGTTTCCCTCCAACTTTTAACTTTTCCAGTCTACATAGGGCTGCTAGGTAATGCAGTGGATAAAGGCACTGGGTCTAGTGTCAAGGAGATCCCACTCCTTGGCTCAGATATTTACAAGTTATGTGACCTTGAGTGAGAAAGTGATTATCCTTGATCCCACTTTACTTGTTTGTACCAGTTTCCTTATATAAAACAGGGGTAATATGTTTCTCTATCCTGTCTGCAAGGATAGTAAGAGACTTTGTTGTAAACCTTACTTAAATCTGGATTCTTTATCTCAAAAATAGCCCCCTCCCCCACTAACCTTCTAACTTTCTCAACCAAGGAAATGAAAGCTTAACACTGTAACCATGTTCTCCTTTCTTGAGAAATAAGATTTCTTGAAAGTGTCTCCATGACAAAATTGTTTCTCACCATTATATTTTCTCTCTCTACTCATTTTTTTTTTTTTTTAGGAATTCATTACTGATTTCCTTTTTCAGGATGGAAAGTCAGTGTCCTTGATCCCACAATTAAATCACTTTGATTCTCTTTACTCCTTTCCTCATCTCAATACTTTTCACTGCATTTTTGCCTTCAAGTTCATTAATTTCCACATAGCTTTATGTCTTCTTGAACATACAATCAGAGGTGTGCTGGGGATAGAACTGATTGTTCAGTTTTCAATGTCCATATTTACACTTTGGAAATCAGTAAATGCTACAAATTAGTGCTTGATTAATTGCTTTGTTGATTGTTTAGACTTAAGAAAGTGATGGAGAAAATACTAATAATGTACATTTAAATTAAAAATATTTCTTGCATAGGGTTTTGGGTTTTTTTTGGGGGGGAGTCAGTTGTTAAACATTTACCAGCACAATACTGCATACAATGTTGCTTTTCTGTGCCTTCTATTAATTCTGTTTCACGTGAATCAAGTAATCCATTGTCATATTTCGGTCCTGATTCAGATCACACTAAGTCTTGATGATATCTTAAAATTTAAAGTTAATTTTTTTAGAGTCCCCATACCCTATGTACTGGCAACTTTGTAATTTGAGTCCATCCATTTTGTTAGTTATCCTTTTGAGAGTTGTTTTCTGCTTTGAATTACTGTACGAATTCTTTACTAAATGTTTTTTCTGTACCACCAAATCTGCCTTCCTTCATAGTATATGAATGTACAATTTTCTTTGGATATTTTTCTTCATCTCTTTCACCCTCTTCCCCATTTTGAAATCAAAACCTTCTTGATAATATCTAAAGGTTTTCTGGCAAACAAACATGCCTAATCTTTTTGTAGTTCCTGCTCCCCCCTGGCCCACGCCCTCCTTCTGTCCCATGAGAGATATATATATATATATACTTTCCCTCCCCCTATTAGCTACCCCAAGTTCAAGATACTTTTTGAATTCACATCTGCTCAAAAAAAAAAAAATGAGCCTCCACAAATGTGTTTACAGGGGACATGGCTCAAAGCAAAGGCATTTAATGAAATAGTGTAGTAAAAAGGAGGGCAGTTAGGTGGCACAGTGGATAGAGTGTTAAGCCTGGCATTGGAAAGACCAGAGTTCAGACATGGCCTGAGGCACTTACCAGCTGTGTGACCTTAGGCAAGTCACTTAACTCTTTTTTGCCTCAGTTTCCTCATCTGTAAAATGAGCTGGAGAAGGAAAATACTAACCACCCCAGGACTGATTTTATCAAGACAATCCCAAATGTGTTCAGTAAGTCAGACATTATTGAAATGACTGAACAACAGCAAACAAAAAGTAAGAAAAATAATATTTCCCTCAGACACCAGGGGTTTTTCCATATACACATATCTATCTACCTATCTATCTATCATCTGTCTATCAACTATCATCTATCTTCTATCTATCTATCTATCTATCATCCATCTATCTATCTATCTATCTATCTATCTATCTATCTATCTATCTATCTATCTATCTACCTATCATCTGTCTACCAACCGTCTATCATCTATCATCTGTCTATCTATCTATCTATCTATCTATCTATCTATCTATCTATCTATCTATCTATCTATCTATCTATCTATCCATGCATCCATCTACCTACCTATCTATCTATCTACCTGCCTATCTATCTATCATGTATACATACACATATGTGTTTGTATATGTACACATATGATATAGATGGAAAGATTCTACATGCCTAAGTCATACTTAGGGAACACATATGAATTGTGGAGGGCATCTTACAAAGGGAACACATGTGCTCAGGGCAAATACATAGCAGAGAAGCTGGGGGAGAGACCTGTGATGCAGCAGAGTTATCACATGGCACCTTTTAATGTTCCTTCTGGGCCTGTTTCCTTCTTGTCTTACTGCTACTGCTCTGCAGGTGGTTAGTGCCAAGTGTGCCTCCATTAGGTAAGAAGCTGTCAAACTTCTCTCTGCCATAACCTTCTGACTTCAGCTGTAATCCTTCCTCTTAAGAAAAAGAATGATTTCTTCCATCTCTCTTTGAAAGTTCAGAGGTCTTAACTACAGCTCTTCTAGAAAGGTAGGGTCTTCAACACACCTATTCTTTGGGCTATAGAAAAAAAAGAAACCTTTACCAGAGGAAAGTCTGTCAATCTTCAGTCTTGGTAGTGAACAGATTTTCTTCTCTAAAAGGAAAGGTGGAAGCTTTTATTACATATTTGTGGCAGAAAGCAAGAAGACTTGCTGGTGTTTGAACTGTACCCTGCACTTATAAGATGCATTTCATATCTTTTTAGAAAACCAGATCCCGTTCTTTAACACACGTATCTGTTCATTTTCCGTCTCTCCCTTTTGCTTCCAAAATCTCTACACTCAATCGGAATAATAGATGAAAATATCACCTGTGCTCCCAGGGCCTTCACTTTCTTTCCCAGGACTTCATAGGCCTTCAATAGGCTTTCTAGTTTTCTATTTTTAAAAAAAGAAATCTAGGTGGAAAACCCCAAGATATCTTGTGAGATTTCAGTGATCAAAATTTCCATTCTTTTGGGCAGAGCAAACCCAAATCACTCAGGCTTTCACCCTCATGGATTGGCCAACAATAGGTCCCAGCCCTAGCCTCATTTAGTCACTGTGCTCTGATGGCTCAGAGTGAATGTAAATTGCAATTGTTTCTGCTTCTTCCCTCCTCCCCCCAAATAGGCAAAAGTGGTTGTTCTTTGCCTCATTTCTTACCTAGTCTTAATCCCTGAACAGGTATTGCCTCAGTCAAATTGAGATCTCTTAAAGACCTTGAGATCTCTTAAAGACCTTAGGTAAAAAGGCCAAGATCTTCCACTGCATCCAGAGCCATCTCCAGTTGTCCTGATCTAGATCTGGCCACTGGACCCAGATGGCTCTGGAGGAGAGAGTGAGGCTGGTGACTGCACAGTCCTTCCTCACTTTAATCCAATTCACTTGCAAGTCATGGCATCACTTTCCCGATGTCATGGTTCTCTTCGTGAATGAAAGGACAAACACTGATGACAACAACGTTTTCTATTCTTTACCTGACTTACCAGAAAGGGGAAATGGCTGGTGGTCTCAGCAGACTATTAGCATCTATAATCTCTTTTCATGATCAAAGGCCACAGGATATATACTCTATAAACATATACTCCTTAATGTAGAGGCAGGTAGATGGCACCGCCTGGAAGTCAGGAAGGCCTGAGTTCAAATCCAGCCTCAGATACTTACTAGCTGTGTGATGTGGGGCAAGTCATTTAACCCTGTTTGTCTCAGTTTCCTTACCTGTAAAATGAGCCGGAGAAGGAAATGGCAAACCACTCCAGGTTTTTTTACCAAGAAAACCCCAAATGGGGTCATAAATACTGAAAAACTTGGCCATGACTGAAACAACCAAACAACAAAAATGATCATGTCAGGAGTGCTAAAGAGAAAATGTCAAGTCATAGTCCCCATGACAAACTTTATCTTCATGGGAACTAATAATACCTATTGGTGCCTGTGGATGCTCATGGTTTCTTGGAGTTTGGGATGATGCTTCCCTTTCTGAAGGCCCAGATTTGCCCTAAAGCATGAGCCCTTACCCTCGTTTATATTATGGACATAGAAATTGATGAAGTGTATGAACCCTTCCTCAGAATAATGATTTAAAATACATAAAATAAATAAATAATAAAAGAAAAAACCCAATAAAATAATAATTCCCTCACTCCAAGTCCATGGACCCCTGAAATCTAGCCTTGTGGTTTCCTGGTTAAAACTTCCTGCCCTAGGGTTCTGTATTCTTTTCTCTTTTCTATCTAGTTCTTCACTCAGCAACCTTTTGATGCTGGCTTCACATTTCCTTTGCTTACTCAGAATCTTTTACTTCCTGACTCGCTTTTTGCATTATTTCTTAAAAACTAAATTATTTCTTCTTCATGCCTTTTTTGAGAAGCAAGCAGAAGGAAGAATTTACTGATGGAGAAACAAATATAGAAAGGATAGACAATTTTGTCTAAGGTCACAGATGTTCTGTGCAGAAGCATGGAACAGAATAGATTTTTTTAAACCTATTATCTGTCTGCTTGTCAAGCCCCCTACATATATTTATACCACAGTTCTTGGTTCATTTAAACAAGTGAGTGATTAGCAATAGCTAAAATCAGAAAAGGGGGTGGGAAGGAGGGGAGAAAAATCCCTTCCCTTATTAGTCTGTATTTCTTACCACCCAACAATCAAACCTACCAGACTCATGGTTGATTGCTAGTCTAGAGGAAGTAATTGTTAATATTTCTGTAGTTCATAGTGCTTACTCTCTGATACTATTTGCCTTCCTTCTCATGTATTAATTATGTGAAATTTAAAAGCTTCTGTGATGAGATGTATTTTTGCATCTTACTAAATGAAATTGATTGGAACCTTTGGTACTATACCAAAGAGTTTCCATAATAGTTGACTGAAAAACAGGTCCCCTTTTCTTAGCACATTTGTGGATGCTAGGAGGTAGAAGTTATTTTGGCATATGCATTCCTCAATTATTGCTATTTTAAATCTTTTTCTTCATAGTTTTAGTTACTAAATGACTGAAGAAAGTCTAAGTTGAGATTATCAAATCCTCTCTCCTTCGATATGTGTCTATACATGTAAATATGTATAGAACATTTACTTTATACCCACATACATATATACACAAATATATGCACATATCTGTGTATGTCCATATATACACACATACATATGTTTACAACATACATGATGGGTTTAGGTATGTATACACATATGTGTGTATGCTAAAGTTAAAAGACTGCTGGTCTCAGAGACAATACAGACTATATCATACTCAGCCTAACAGTAGGCAGGTAGATTTGAAGCCATGGGAAGCAGTATAATTTAGAACACTGATTCTGAAACTTTTCCATTGAAGCAGAGTCCTTCAGTTTAAACAAAACTTTGGCAAAACCTTTGTCATAAATCCTCTAAAATTATTATTTTAATGCCAGTTAACACACAAATGAAGGGTAAAAAAGTCCCAAACAGAAACTTAGGATGTTTTAGGGTCCTTGTAGCACAGTTTGAGAAACATTGCCTTAGAGCACAGGTAAGTGATGTGTTTAACCCTGAAAACAATCAATGGAATTGATTGTCAACTTTCCCAGGTATCCCTCCCTAGCAGAGGTGAGAGGTGCTGTTTTAGAATCTTGTAGTGTGATATCCTGGGTATCTGTACTCCCATTTGGAAAATTTTTGTTAAGAAAGATGATGATGCTACAGAGGACAGAAGATGATTTGTGTGTTGATCCAATTTTAGAGTATTTTTCCTATGGCAATTAGGAGATAAGCAGAAGCAGAAGAGAGATATTTAAATGGAAAGGGGTCTCTGTCAATAGAAGGAGAGTCAGTTTTTATTCCATATAACCTTGGAACAATTCACTTTCCTCCCGTGGGATTCAGTTTCTTCATGTATAGAATGAGGAGGTTGTACTAGGTGATCTCTGAAGGCTTTCCTGCTCTGAATGATATGATTCTGTGACTGACAGGATTGCTTCTGTAAATCTTCTCTCTTTGTTGATTCTGAACCATCCTGGATACTTGGTGCCTATTTATTGAGGGCTTAGGGTTGTTTCTGTCTCTCACGCCAGCAGGTCCCCTTAGACTATGCTGATATACCTCCTTCTTAATAGCCTCTGACAGACTTGATTCCAGCAGGATATTCCCTTCCACGCAATAGTAGAAATAGGGAAATGTAGGCTCAGAGAGAATGAGCCCTCAGCCCTGGAAAAAGTTGGAAAAGCATTTCATTGCCTGTGTTCAGTCTAATGTCCTATTCCAACCAGCTACTCATTTTAAGTCGGGCTGTTTTATGTGGGAACATAAAGGACAAAAGCAGGGAGTAACTTAGTGCTTAATAAATGCTTGTTTACTTGACTTAATTTAGAAATGCCACTGTTACCTGTCTCATCCCTGGCTGTTTTGTCTTCTCAGTTTCTCAACCATGTACTACTGTACTCCACATTGAAATGAAATCATGGTGAAACATGGCAACCCCAAAATATAATTCAATTCCACCAGGTACATATTTTTGTAACTTAAATACCTACTAAAAGTTAAGGTGAAAGGCAGCACGATGTAATGGATGGAGAACAGTCTTTAAATCAGGAAGAAATACATTTGACTCTCTGGGTAACTCAGTTTCTTCTCTTGTAAAAAAGAGATAATAATAGTATCTATTGCCTCTGGTTTGTTGTGAGGATCAGATGAGATAGTATTTGAAAAATACTTTGCAAACCTTAAAATGCCATGCAAATGCTAGCCTGTGATTATTATTTTAATGAGTCAATCAGATATTCTCATTATTTTTGTCTGTTCCCTAAATCCTTTGAGGAAAATCTTATGATTCTTTTTTCTCTATCTGAATGACAAATACCCTGCAGAATTTAGGCTATTTTTACTTTAGGAAATCTTAGTAAGGTTAAATAAATTCCACAATGAAAGTGATTCAATTTCAAGAATCTGAGGTGCTGATACATTGGATAGAGTTTGAAATTGGCATGGCACAATCCATCAGCTGCTTGGTAATGCACTTATAAACTCATAAATAGATAGATAAATAATTTCCTTGATTCTGGGATTATATTGGCATTTTGGTCTGGTGATTTTCAATGAATTGGAGCATGATGAGGTTTTTTTGGATGAGTTATTATAAAAGCGATCGATCCTAATGAATTTCTATCAATAGAGAAACAGTTTGTATTTATTTCTGGGAATGGAAGTTTAAGTAATTCTCATTTAAAAAAATTCTTGGCTCCATTGTTTCATAATTATTTCTAGATAATGTTGTTAGACAACAGAAATTATAAGAATAAAATAAATTCTCCTGGAATTAAGATGTTTTTAGGGCAATTATACTATAATAATACTTGATGCTTTATAAGTAGCATTTCATGAGCCTGTTTTTCATTCTAAATAGCTGATAGTGCTATACAACTGCTAATTAGCTAATTTATACCCCAGTGACTCTTTTAGTCAATGCCTCCGATTTCCGCTAAGTAGGTTGAATTGTCAAACTTCTTACTATCCCGAAGCACCTTTGCTTTATTTTCCCCAGGAAATACATTCCTGAAAAGCTGTGTGTCAATAGAATCATACTTCAAAGGCAGGAGCAAAGCCAGGCATTTAAAGAGAAGTTATGATGGGGGAGGGAAGCCTTTGGATGCTGAAGAATTCTCTTGCAAAATTCACAATCCCTCTTTGATTTGTTGGTTTTATATACTCAGTGGTAATGGTAGTCAACTGAAGCAAACAGTCTTAAAGCAAAGCACAGCTGTGCTTTATACTAGGCCTGTATTGCACCTGTGGGGCAGCTACAAGGAATCAGGATGCAGCCTTGGGGGTAGGGTTGGCTGGGGAAAGTAAGAAGAGATAGAGGAAACCAGAATGTAATAGGTACTTCAGAGGAGAAGCTCCAATTTCTTATCTAATAGTTGAAAAGAACTGCAGTGATAGTCCCAGAAAAGCCTGTCTTTATTATTATTTTTATTACTACATGAAGTGTCCTTGCAATTATAGTTCCCATTTATATAGTATTTCAAGGTTTATAAAGGGCTTTCCACCCCTTACAAGTCTGTAAGCATCTTAATTTTTATTATTACTCTTTTACAGATGAAGAAATAAAACTCAAAAAACTCAAATGACTTACCCAGGGCCACACATGTAGTAAATGTGGAGGCTACGTTTCCAATTTAGGACTCATCTGATTCCAAGTCCTATGTACTTTTCACTAACCCATGTTATTTTTTGTTGAATATCTAGTGTTCAATTGCGTCCAACTCTCTATGACTCCATTTGGGGTTTTCTTGGAAAAGATGCTGGAGTAGTTTATCATTTCCTTTTCTAGCTCATTTTACAGATGAGGAAACTGAGGCAGAGTTAAGTGACTTGCCCAGGGTCACACAGCAAGTAAGAAGATTTGAATGCAGGTTGCCTTGACTCCAGGCCTGGCATTCTATTCACTGTGTCACCTAGCTGTTATACAGAATATCTATTAGGAAAAACAAAGCAAACACTATGGATCAAAGACCTCATCTATCTGACTTGACATTTCATTCTAGACAAATGTCAATCTCAACCATTTTTAATATATCTCAGAAGAGATCCTACAGATATTTTCAGCAACCTGTTTTAGTGTTTAACTTGTCTTAATATTTCTGAGAGGTAGATGACTTTTCCCTTGTAGAATATGACCATGAGTTTTCCAATTTATGTAATGAGCCAGCTGGTTTTATCATGATTTGGTGCCTCTGTCTTCTCCTCTCTCCTTCATCACACTGGACCTTCAAGTATCATCCTTGTCATACTATAAATGGAGTCCATATTAACCATAAGTAAGAAATGAACCCCAACCAAAGCATTACTCCAATGGTTGTACCTGATAGTGATGTTTCAGGATTTGTTTTCTAATCCTGGAGACCTTCAAACTTGACCAAGATTCTACAACTAATTAGTGATACAACCAGGCCTAGAACCCACATCTCCAGCTTGAAGTCCAGGGCTCTCTTGTTCAGTTGTTTTTCAGTTATATCTGACTCTTTATGACTTTGGAATTTCTTGGCAAACATAATAGTTCACCATTTCCTTCTCCAGCTCATTTTGCAGATGAGGAATTGAGGCAAACAGGGTTAAGTGACTTGCCCAGGATCACACAGCTAGTAAGTGTCTGAGGCTAGATTTGAACTCGCGAAGATGAGTCTTCCTGATTCTAAGCTCAGTGCTCTCTCCCAGTACTATTCCAGTGTACCACCTAGCTGCCTTTGGGGATCTTCAAGTACCCTAGGATATGTGATCTCTTATAATTTATAGTTTTCCTAAGGATACTTCCAGAACTTCAGTGTATCACTTGGGAAGGCAGTAAGATGATCATGCTCAAATACTCAAAACTATAGTTGAACCCAGAGGCAGCTCCTGGAGGCAGAGGTAGAGTGACCCTCCTGTCTGATACTCAGATGAGCGTCCCTGGGGTAACATTGCTTGACGCTTTGAATTTACTTGGGGCCGTGAAAACTATTAATCTCTTTTCTTTTTACTTTAGAAATTTCATATTGCATCTCATAAACAAGAGACATTAATTACTTTAGGAGATACGGTGAAAATGAGGTTGGGCTTAATATATTGTCTTAAGTAAGATGGTGATTCTACATAAGGTGGTTACTGAATGAGGCAAAATTAATTTGTTTTATGCACTCTGTGCATTAATCAAAATGGCATACCTGTTGTTCTCTGCACCTGACACTCTGAGTTCTACTTTTCATACCAAAAATGCTGTCTTTTCCCACCTCTTTGAGTTCTTAGCCCTTCGAATTTCAATCCAAGTGCTGTCTTCTTTAAGAAATCTTTCTTGATTCTCTCAGATGTCCTGGCACCCCTTTGCCCCCACCATGTGTGTGTATAATATGTGTATGTGTGTATATACATATGGTATATACGTCTTTGTATATATATGTGTATGTACACACATATGATATGTATATCTGTGTATATATACATATATTTGTGTATATGTGTATATGTAGCATATGTTGTGTATATATGTGTACACTATGCATATATGCACATACATGTATATGTATATACATATGTGTATATATACTTATATTTGAGGGAAAAGGCTTTCTTTCTTCGATCTTTGTATCTCTAGTACCTAGCCCAGTTCTTGGCTTATTGTAAATACTTAATAAATGCTTATTGATTTATTCCTTGAAAGTCTGACCAAGTTGGAAAGCTTTCAGTATGGACCCAGTGATAGACATTCTGACAACCATTGACCAGACAAGGTACTTTCATCACTAGGTTGACTAGAGAAAGATGACTCTTTTAGTCATCTATAGAGTTGCTATGGCTCAAGAATACATAGGAGGGCTGTGATCTGTGATCTGTTCCAGTGGAGGGAAGATCTACACTAATGAAATCATACATCTTCAAGGTGTTGAGGAATATTTTAAACCAACAGGATGTCTGAGATAGGAACTAGAACTGTGATTTAAATGGAACTCCTGGATGATTAAACTCCCTCTACTAATACAGGCTGGCAACTTCTCTGTAATTTATGATTTTAGAGTTGCCTAGCATTCTGAGGAGTCACACAGCTAGTACGTGTCAAAGCTTGGACCCAGCTCCTACTAGTTCTGAGGCTAATGCTCTATCTACTGTGCCACACTGCATTTAGAACCATGTGATAAGCTTGTGTAGGCCTAAATCTTGAATTACACAAACTGAATGCCAATATGTAACCCTTAAGTTGCTAAATAATCCATATGAGCCCATAATAATTTATAGATCATAGTTTAGGGAATTATGATTGTACCAGATTGCCTTCTCCTTCGTCTTCCACAGGTGGAGAGAATTTGTGCAACTCTTAATAATCACAGCTCATACAATGCCTTCCAATATTATCGGCTGGCTGCCTGCCCTGATCTCAGGAGACAGTGGCATATATAATCCAGGCTAGCTTTAGAATCAGTAAGGTTTGAATTGTTAGCCCTCTATAACCCAGCAGCATCTACCCTACAAAATAATTTCCCATGGACCATCATCAGTTGTTAAAGCATTGGCTCTTTGTCTGGGAAAGGGAAAGATCTGGGAAGGCTGGAGGAGTCTTTTGGGGATAGGTCAGTCAGAGGGCTTATTGAGCAGTGAATGAGTTCTGCTCTAGGACATGTCTGAGGACCTGTGAGAGCTAGGAGAGGTGTGGTCTCTATCTTTTCTTTGGCTTGGCTGTCACCATTCATTTTTCATCCTGTTCTGTCCAGGTTACTAAAGCTCTTAATTTAAGAAAACCTCCAATAGTGCTGCATTGACTAAAGGATAATTATGCCCCTGAAAACAACAAAAGATTGCAACATAAGTAGAAAGGAAAATAACATCACTTCACATGCATACCATTTTCCTATTTCTTACCCTTAAGGATGTCTTCTCTTTTAGGATTGGTCTAAATGCTAAATAACAATAATAAATTCCCAGCAACTCTTAATAAGATCATACCAAAGAAAAAGAAATCTACAAATACTGTGTTGATTTAAAAGGCAATAATTTTATTACTCATTTGAAAAAAAAATTTTATTTTTGAATAAAAATTTATTTAAAATGAAGTACATATTATTAATAGATCTTTCCCATACTTCCCAATTTCTGCGCATCTATATTTCTCTGTAGTAGGTAGCTATTACTAATTTGGATAAGGAAAGTCATTTCCTGCTATTAAACTTCAGTTTAAAACGAGTCAGTGATTTATACAATTATTTGGTGTGGTTTGGAGGAAGAGAGGTATGAGGTAAGGGGAAAATTTATTCATAGATGTAAAATTTGTAAGGAATGCAAACATTCATGAACAAGAATTATCTTCAAATATATCCCTGCAGTCAGGCAAAAGCAGGGTATACTGAATTTTGATTATTCTTTGAATTTTCCAGGCACATACTTGATAAAAAATGGCTCTGCTGTATATTACTTTCTTTGAGTCCAGAATATTTCTCAAAGTAGATAATTCATCTGATAAAGTTGCTTTATAAACCCTCTGTGCATTTTAAAACAAAGAACCCTTGTAATAGTGTAAAAACCTCAATAACCAACAGGGATGGATGGTACCACCGGAGTTAAACTGTACCTCCCAATCCTAATATTAAAAAAGAAAAGGAAATCTATTTTATTGCAGCTTTTGAAAATGCTGGCTGAATCAGAGCAGATCCAAGGTTTTGTAGATTGTCTAGAGTTTTAACAAAAGAACTCGACCAAGCTGCAGCAAGTATATAGATTCCAAGTTCAGAGCTTTCATGCGATGGTGTTTACTCCTGAAAGGCATTAAAGGCAGTCAATTTCACAGCAGCTGACCAATGTTAACAGCTCGGATGGTTGGAAGATCAGGGACCGTACCCACTTCATTGCCTTTGGTTTGAAGTGGGCATCTTATAATATTTGCATCTCAAATTAAAGAAATATTTCTCATAGATCAGATCAAACAAAGAACTCCAGGTTTTCAAGGCGACCTAAAAGGCATGCAACATGAGGATTAATTTAGGTGCACTCAGAGTAAGGATTAATTACCAGTGCCAGAATCAATCAGACATATCAGGTCAGCATAGGCCAGCTTACAATTTAAAAATAAATGGTTCTATATGGCCGTCGCAGAGACATGAATAGAAAGCTACAGATATTTATGATTTTGATTAGGCTGATGGTGACATGTAGAGCAGAAATAAATTATGAATAGCATCGTTTCTTCAGCTAGGATGACACAGAGTACAGCATGGAATGTATTATCTATCACTTATCTGCCCTATCAAGTCTACCAGCTATCAGCACAGTGAGGCACTTTCTAGCTGGGTGACCCTGGGCAAGTCTCTTGACATCTCTGAGTGCCAGGTTCCTGATTTATGGGGCTAAATGATTTCTATGATCTCTTCAGCTCTAAACTTTATCTATGATAATGGGATCTGACTTATCTTCCACAGGAAGCCTCTCCCTCTCAATTCTAGTATCTTTCCTCTCTTAATTATTTCCAATTTTTCCTTTATTCAGCTTGTTTGTAAGTATTTGTTTGTTGGCTGTCTCCTCAAATATATTGTGAGCTACTTGGCAGGGACTCTCTCTCCTCTTTTTTGTATTCCTAGCTCTTAGCTCAGTGCCTGGCACACAGTAGGTGCTTAGTAAACGTATATTGACTGATTGACCTGTTACATGTTAAGAAATTATATGGCTCATGGGATCTAGATCTTGGGCATCCTTCAGTTCCAACCTCTCATTTTACGAATGGAGTAACTGAGACCCAGAGAGGTCAAGTGAGATCTTTCAGAACATATAATCAGTAAGCGGAAGCTTCTTGCCCTGTGTGAAACTGCTCTGTCCTGGGACCCTCACTTCCTAGAACTGCCCTGGCTTGTTCTCTCTCTATCTCTGTCTCTCTCTCTGTTTCTCTCTCCCCCCTCTCTACCTCTATCTTCTCTTTCTATCTCTCTCTCCCTCCCTTTCCTCCTCTCTCTCTGCCTATCTGTGTCTGTCTCTCTCTGTGTGTCTTTCTCTGTCTCCCTCTCTGTCTCTCTCACACGTGGGATAGAGTTTTGGCCATTTCAATAATTGTTATCAGGTAGTTTTGGAAGTTAGTGTTATTTATTATAACGATTATGATTTACAAGTTTCTTTGTACAATTCCAGGAGTCTATTTTATTGGAATATAATCTGACAAACTCATGAAAATGTTGTATTTGCACTATTAGGCAGTAATTTGCTAAGTACAAGTCACAAATAGGTGACTTTACCATGGAGTCTCCTTTGACTTTAGGAATATTAGCATCAGAGCTGCCAGATAGTTGAAGTACATTCCAGGTTGCAGATTCATTTGTGATCTCAGTGATGTGAGTATTCTCTCCCCTGAGTACTACTTGCCGCCTATCCAAGCCTGCCCATTCTTTATAATGCCCATTGTTATCTTCCCATCAATTCACACAGAGGGGTGACACAAAGTGTTGGGGGATTTCTTGGTTAACATCCTGACATTTCAGGGATATCAGCTGAGTGTGAAGGCTGTCATCTCTGGAATTTTTGCCCTGAGGGTTCAGTGTTATCTTTCTGGACCTACTCTTTCAATGTTTCACTTCACTCACCCACTTTTTTCTTGACAGTCTTGCCAACAGTACCAGTAACCATACCAGTATGGTTTTAACTCTTTCATCTCTGGAACTTCTGTCCTATGACTCCCACATTCCCCATAGAGGACTTCTCTCCTTGTTTCCAATTTTGAGAAGGCTCCAGCATGGTTCCTTCATTTCCTATCTCCCAGTCATCTCAAGAATCTTGTTGACACCTTTTCCAACACCCCATTTCTGGAATCATGATCAAATGAACTCTTTCATCTTCTCTGGAGGGGGTGTGTCAATCCATTTCCCTGAGATCCATAGGTCATCCACATCACCATGTATTGTCTCTTCCATTAGAATATAAGCACCTTGAGAGCAAGGATCATTTCCAGTTTTGTTTTTTTATTCCCAGAGCTTAGCATAGTATCTGCAGTAGTACGAGCTTAATAAATGCTTTTTCATTCATTCATTCATTCATTCATTCATTCATTCATTCATTCATTCATTCATTCATTCATTGTCTTTTGTTGTGTTTGTCCTTAGTTTTTAAAGAGGACCATGACATCGGGGAAATGATGACATGACTTGCAGTTGACTTTGATTTGAGTGAGGGAGGGCTTTTACTCTTGATGTAAACATCTTTATTTTTTGGCCATATATTTCTCCGACAATATTCCTCATAACACTTCAGCTGTGAATTTCTCTTTTATAGTGTGTGGCAGCCTATTCATACCTATCCTGCCCTTGTTAGTATTTGACAGATCAGAACTCTGATTTAATTAATTGGTTAACAATTATTTATTAGTGTATTAGAGTAATATATGTAGGATCATATACTAAAACTTCACAAGAATTCAAAAAGTGTGTGCATGTGTGTGTGTATGTTGACAATAGGAGAAAGTGCATATAAGTCAATAATTGTGAAAAGATAGACAACATACTGAATATATGAATTTAATTCAGCTATATAGGGCATATTTTCAGTTGTATAATTTTTCTGATTAGTACAATATGATTGTAGGCAGTATTAAAACAAAACCATATAAGCCAGTTATATTATGAGATGAATATTTTATTTATAGATTTTAAGTTCTAGGTCACAGGAGATGGAGGTGGGAGTTCCTCTAATAAAATTCTGGATTTTTCACTTTTTTTTCTTCCATAGACTCTCATTGTGAGAATTTCCAGAGTTGAGTACCTATCACCCATCTGGTTCTTCTAAATTGATAGAAAGAACCTTGCTGGAATTCACTATTTCTATGTATTACCTATCAAGTAAAGGTAAAATTTCTCTAAGTTATCTAAACGAATCAGTTAAAGAAATAGTCCCAGACAGGATGTCAACTTGTCAAACCACTTTCTGAGATAATGGTTTACATGTATTCTGATTTTTCTGAGAGCTGTTTTTAAGTGCACAAAATAAAAATGCCACATATGTGTAGGGATGTAAATATGACTTCAACTTTCATGTGCATTTTGTAAAGCCTTATAAATGATCAGTCTATTCTTAGGCAATTGTTTAGTTTAATTAATTTACTATTAGGGTGACATAATGGATAGAAAACTTTCTTTGAAGTCAGGAGGACATGGGTTCAAGTCCTGCCCTTGACACACCCTGACCTTATTACCTCTCAGTGTTCCAGGTAACTGTCTAAAATTGAGGGTGTCAACCTATGTTGAAAGAAGGGATTTTCCTCATGGAAGAGTTTCTTAAAACAATGAAATCACATGTCTAATCCCTAACTACTATTATATCCAGTGATGGAATTGATTTTCTCTTTTACTGTTATTGACCCAAACTCTTTTTATAAGTATGGTGCTTCAGAATCCTAGTTGGCAAAACCAGCAGAAGAGTAGGAAGGGGCAGCAAAAGTCATGAGAAATCTCTACAGGGCTAATAATGTCTGACGGGTCAAAATTTAGAGAGCTATCACTTTGCCTTCCAGGGTATATAGAAGGAAAGTCTAGCCAAGGAAAGAAGCCAATCTCATGAATTATTTTGATATTCATCATACTTGTGGCATGATATACTTTCTAAGTGCATCATGATTACTTTTTTATTAGTTATTAACTCAATTCCCAAGGAAATGTAAAGAAAGGGAAAGGAGGCTGGGTAGATAAGCTTGTGACTGTGCCAATGTTCAGAAGTGAATTGTAAAGTTTCCATTTTAAAGGGATGTTTTGTATCCAACTAAATGGACACACACCATGGAAAGAAATAAATGATTGTATAACTGATCCAGTCTGTAATGTAAAATAGACCAAATCATTGAGGAGGCAGTGGAATTGGCTTTTTTACAATCTTACATTAAAAAGAAAAGGAAGTAAGGTTAGCTGCTTGAAAAGCAAACCAACCAACCAACAAAACCAAATTCAGAATACATTTCATGGCATTCTAAAGGTAGAAAGGACCTTAGAATGGAGGCCACAAGATGCTATGGAAAGATTTGGATTTGCTGTCAGAAGATGTGGGTTCAAATCCCGAGTCTGTCATGCACTACCTATGTAACTGTTACTACTTTATCTTGTCTCAGTTTCCTTATCTGCTACATAAAGGGATTAGGATAGATGTCCTCTAAGGTCCCTTCCAGCTGTAAATTTATGACATGAAATGAGAGTCATTCAATTCAATTTCATCAATCCTCATTTCATACATGAGAAGATGTATGTAGAGAGGTTAGGGGATATTCTTTAGGTCACACAGCTAGTTAGCAACAGAATCAATATTGTTGAACCACAGTTGAGTAATCTTTCTGACCACTATACTCCCACAAGAATTTAAACAAGTTTCAAGGAAAAAAAATCTTTTAAAAATTATAATATTTTATTCTCCCTCCATTCTATGTTAAAACAATTTTTAAACTTTTTAAAATAAGTTTTGAATTTTAAATTCTATCGCTTCCTCTCTTTCTCCCTCCCTAAAATGGTAAGCAATCTGATGTAGGTTATAAATGTGCAATCATGAAAAGCATTTCTCTACTGGTCAGAAAAAGTGCTAACATCTTTATGAAACAAAATTGATTTAATGTCCTCATTTTCCAATATTTGAAGACATATCAGGGAGTTTAGAAGATATTCCTTAGGTCACACAGCTAGTTATTAGCAGAGTCAGTACTCTTGAGGCACTTACGAACTGCATCATATAGTCTATTGTTATGGTCTTCTCCATGATTGTATCTACACGTAGTGTGGCTACCTCTTCCAAATGAATTTCCAGTGCTAGTAATAAACCGTAAATTCCTTATGTCTACAGATCCAAGATATGAAGTTTTAGGCAGTCCTGTCAACAAATGTGAATCATGCCTCAGACACTAGTTATAGTGTCCTAGGAAAGTCAGTTAACATTTTGTGCCTCAGTTTCCTTATCTGTAAAAGAATATGGTTGGACTTGATGGCCTCTAAGGTCCCTTTCAACTCCAAATCTCTGGTCCTGTGACTTCTGTGAGCTTAGGATCTTCAGTATGATATATTCTTTTTGATCATTAATGGTGGTTGTCAAAGATCTATGAGATATATGTATCAACAAGGAACCCTGACATACACAGGAGGGCCTATTATACAGGTTCTTAGATCTGCTTTTCTAAAAGGAAAGCAACTTTTGAGGGGTGAAAAACTTACTTTAATCAAACACAAATATCTTTCACTTAGTTCAGGGCAAAAAATCAGCATCCTGAGCTTCAGAGAAAATACAGAGAAATAAAAATCAACAGATAGGGCTTCCAACTGTCTGACCATAAGCAATATGTACATCGCAGATCACCAAAAAGATTCAACTGTCTGACCATTACATACATACATAGTTACCAGAGAGAGAAGCACCAACATTTGAGTTTTCAAAGCCAAGGGGCTCCTTAATGGTTTCCCAGAGTCTCATCGGGCACACAAATCTTTTTCCAAAAACTAAGGCCTAAAGTAAAATCTCACCTCAGAGTATATATACACTTTTCAGAGACAGAGGGCATCGCAATCCTTGAGAACCAGTGCCTCATTTGAAATTAACAGAAGATAAGGACCTTCCAACCACCACAACAAAAAATTTCCCCTAATCAATAATCAAAATGCACCAGCCCATTAATGGGAGAGGAGGACCTTTTACTCTCATTAGTATTACATTGGGTCCCAAGATCTTTCACATCTTTTACACGGGAAACTGGCATTAACATTTATTAAGTAAATAGAACATGATTCCCACAAACACATATCAAATGCATGGTCCTGAATAGATATATATCATGTTTATCCCACCACAGATATTCTTCCTCATACCACAGCTCCCTCCCCAATACCAGCACCTGCCAGCTAGGATTATCCTCCTTACTCTTCATCTTCCATGTGTTCCAAAGTTCTTGTGACATTCATCTCAATCCTGAACTGTTATACTATATCAGCAAGGACCCCAACATACACAGGAGGGCCTGCTGTACAGGGTATGTCAGGGTCCTTGCTGATACATTTATGGCATAGTGGGGCAGGGTCTGCAAAGTAAAGGGAAAGTATGGGAACCAGGATAAACACAAACATTGAGAAATGCTTTTCATGATTGCACATTTATAACCTACATCAGATTGCTTACCATTTTAGGGAGGGAGAAAGAGAGGAAGCGATAGAATTTAAAATTCAAAACTTATTTTAAAAAGTTTAAAAATTGTTTTAACATAGACCTTCACATTCATGACCTTCACATTTGCAGAATACATAACATCATTCTTTGTGGGGGGGAGCGTCAATCTTTGTGTAGTGAGCAACCAGCTCCTCCTTCCTCAATCCAAAACGTATTGTCTAAATAAAGTCATCTTGGGGGTATGTCCTTCTCCCCACGCTGCCTTTGCAGACACTCTCAGGTGCAAGCTTTAGCAAGGCAAGTCCCAGTCTTAACAATGCTCCTCTGCTTCCAAGTTCTGAGGGGCAGCTAGGCAACAAAGTCATCAGAGTGAGATCTTTGGGGATACATGGCACTTCCCCCCACTCACCATAGGCAACTCCACCCCCTGGGTCCCAAACTGTCCCAGGAGAATGCTGCAAAAAGCACACTCAATGCCTTGCTGCACAGTCCCCATCTTGCCCCAGGGCTGAACTCTGAGTTCCTGGGTTCCTTCTCCTCCAACAGGAGTCAACCACTCCCAGTTCCCATATGTGTCTGCTTCTGTTCCACATCTCATCTCTCCATGGTTGACACACTGGCAGTTCTCTGCTTCTGCTGGGTTGGTACATAGACAGTTTTCTGCTCCTGCTCCAGGGCTCTATTTCAAGCTCTTACCACTCCTGCTTGGGCTCTGCACACAGTACAATCCCAGGGTGCTCCTGGGGCTCCAAAGAACCATAGCCATCAGAACTGAGAAACAGTGAACAATTATCCTGGTTCCCATACTTTCCCTTTACTTTGCAGACCCTGCCCCACTATGCCATAAATGTATCAGCAAGGACCCTGACATACCCTGTACAGCAGGCCCTCCTGTGTATGTTGTGGTCCTTGCTGATATAGTATAACAGTTCAGGATTGAGATGAACGTCACAAGAACTTTGGAACACATGGAAGATGAAGAGTAAGGAGGATAATCCTAGCTGGCAGGTGCTGGTATTGGGGAGGGAGCTGTGGTATGAGGAAGAATATCTGTGGTCGGATAAATATGATATATATCTATTCGGGACCATGCATTTGATATTCCTAGGAGATTAACGTAACCATCCCTGACTCCTGAAAGAATTGATTATGTGGCTCCAGATAACTAATCTTCAGTACTGTTGGGAACAGGTGTATTGGGTAATAGTCAGACTTAGGACTTTTCAATGTTTTTCCATTCAGACTCCTAATGACTTAATTCCCTGGGTCTGTATCAAAGCAGGTATCTGTCAGTTGTTTTAGCAACCACTGTCATGGTAAACTTACGGTAAATTCATTTGGGGCTAGCACTGATTCTACCAAGTTGGTATAAATCTTAAAATTTATATCACTAGGAATGATAACATCTAAAGTTTGAATCTGGATTTTCAAATTCAAGAAGAAATGGGTTGTAGAATAGGATAGGACTATTAGTCACTCTGTGGTGGTCTCCCTGCTTGAGTGAAACACCACGACTTATATATCCACCCCTTCGCTGCCTCCATATGCCAGAAGTCTTTCTGAGAGAATACTGACAGGCCTGCTATCACTTCGGGTATATCTCCATGAATAGGTTTCCAGATAGGTACAAGTTGATTGGTAGCTACATCTCCCTGAGCTTAATCACAGGGTAGCCAAACTTTCCAGATATGCATCCATTAGGATGGAAGCATTCTATGATATGTCTTGACTTTAGATTCAGAAGGAATCTACTATGACCCCATGCTCCTTCTGAAGATGTTCCCTTTGCTTGTTAACAATTTTGACTCTAAGAGTTTCTTTGGAGTCCTGAAGGAAGTTGTTCAGAGCATGGTTGTTGCAGCGAGGAGAGTGCTGATGTACTCTCTGTAGTCACAGGAATATGGATTCAAATTCTGGTTCTGCCACTTATTACCCATGTAACCTTGAGCAATTCATTCATTTTCTTCTTCTGTGCTCCTCTTCCAGCTCTAAATCTGTGAACCTGTGATAATTCAATTAACACACATTCATAGAGCACTTTAAGTTCTAAAAAGCATTTTCTTAACAGTTTTGTGAGATTGGAAAGATAAGTATTGCTTTCACCCCTCTCTTTTTTTTTTTAACAGATTCAGAAACTGAGGTTTAGAGTTGGGAAATAATTTGTCCATGGTCATGTAGCTTGTAATTGTCATATGTGGGATCTGAACCATTGGTCTTCATATTTCATTCCATATACTGGGTTGAAGGAGGGTGTATCTCAAAAGGTAAACTGCTCTATTAGGTAAGATAAAACAAAAGCCACCTTTCATGACTAGTTGGACAATTGCCCATGAAAGGCTTGCCTTGAGTCACCAAGCTTAGGATTAGGGAGAGTGGATCTTCTCCTTTATGGAAAAACCTGAGGGGAAAATACATGTACTCTCGGTGGGTACAGTTTATGACTTAAGTCTTTCAGGCAGAAATTTGCTTCTCACAAGATGACAAACACACTTCCAATCATCACCAGGCTCTGGGAAAGCTCCAACTTTGGGAATGTGCAAAGTTTCAGGCGTCATCTCCAGAGGGACATGCAGAGTGGTTCTTCCACTGTAGGCATTTTGTGTAGCCAGACAATTCTGTTGTGTAGGGGAATAGAAGTAGGGGAGTAAGAAGTAGCTGCTCAGTGCTGGCAGTTCTGGTAATCACATTCTTGGGTAAAGAATGGCAGGGACCTAATAGGGGATCCATAAAAATGTAAAACAAAAGTCGGGCTGGGTCAGAGTGCCAAATTCCAAGTGGTTGAGGTGGCTAGGTGTTGGATAGACAAGAGAACACTGGAGCCCACATCTGGAAAGCCTGAATTCAAATGTTGCTTCAGATATTTATTAATTATATGACTCTGTGCCTCTCTATACCTCAATTTCCTTACGTGTAAAAAGAAACTGGCTAGCATAGAGAAAGGAAATGACAGTAACTTTATTTATTTGGAGTAGAGCTAACATTTATATAGTGCTTTAAGAACTAAAACACTTTGCAAATATTTCATTTGATCCTCATGACAACTCTGGGAAGTAGGTGCTATTATCAAACCTACTTTACAGATGAGGAAACTGAAGCTGGCAGAGTGACTGCTCAAGTGACTTGCCCAAGAGTCATGTAAATAGCAAAAGTCTGAGGGAGAATTTGAACACAAGTCTTCTGGACTCAAATTACAACACCATCCACTGTGTCGGTTAGCTACTATGATCCTGAGTTGGAGGTGGGCAGTCACATGCAGAGATGGATTTTCAATTTTATACGTACATTACCAGATCAAGAGACAAGACACACATAATTTGGGTGTGCTGACTAATTGACTTACTTTGCAACCTTGAAATTCTTCCTTTTGATCATGACAAAGGTGTATTTTCCATCTCAACTTGTTCTGATGGACTTAGAAACTTCCTTGTTCTGAAGTATCAGAGAGAGACCTCAAGCCATGACCTGATATTGCAAGGTTGAAGGTAGACTTCTACCAGCTCAGCAACTGAATATTGTGGGCTGGAACTATGAGAATGGTCAAATTGAGGGCCCCACACCTTGCTAGAAGGAAGATCCATTGGTGAGAAAAATGTTCAGGCATCGTCCAAGGAACTTGTTTTATTGCTTATAATAAATGCTAACATTTCCTTAGCATTTTAAAGTTTGCAAAATACTTTACATATATTATCTCATTTATCCTCCCTGAAACCCTGGGAAGTAAGTTCTATTTGTTTTTGCTCATCTAGCATGTCCAATTAGTTGGCAAAATCTTTTCCATCCTATTGTTATCCCTGAAATCAGGTTCTCATTTCCTTTTACCTGGACTATTTTGCAGCATCCTCCTCCTAATTGATCTTAAAGCCTCCAGTCTCTCCCCCATTGCATCTTAATTAATCTTCCTAATGTTCAGGTCTATTTATATCCCTTCACTGATTCAAAAGTGTCAATGATTCTCCATTGTCAGGCTAATAGAATCCATACTCCTAAATCTCACCTTTAAGATACACTATACCTTACCTATCTCGTCTTATTTCATACCATCCCCTCCTTTACTTCTCTGTGCTTCAGCCAAGTTGAGCTGCTCAGTTTCCTGATTTTGGGCCTTTGCTCACATCATTCTCTATACTTATCATGCTCCCTTTACTCATCACCACCTGTTGACATGATAATATTCAAACTATATTTAATACTTACCCCATGATAATATTCAAACTATATTTCATACTTACCCCGTGACGTCTTTTTAATAATCTAGCCAGTAGTGATCTTTCCTTTTCCTCCCACATATCCTATTTTACCATGGATTTTTTTGGAGGGTGTTTTTGTCATTGTTCAGCTATTTCAGTTATATCCAACTCTTTATGACCCCATTTGAGGTTTTCTTGGTAAAGATACTAGAGTGGCTTGCTGTTTCCTTCTCCATTTCATTTTTACAAATGATAAAACTGAGGCAAATGGTTGGGTGACTTGCCCAAGGTCACACAGCTAGTAAGTGTCTGAGACCAGATTTGAACTCAGGAAGATGTATCTTCCTGGACCTCTATGCGCTATGGGGTCACCTATCTGCCCCCAGATAGTTTGTGTCCCTGCCATAATCTCTACTAGAGGTCTTTTCAGATTCTCTCAATTATTAGTGTCCTTAGCCCCATTTGCTCTTTGTATTGTAGGTTCATAGATCAAGGGATGGAAAGAAACTTAAAGGCAATCTAGTCTGATCCCTTCATTTACAGATAGGAAAATCCATAGATAATAAATGACTTGCCTGTGGACACACAGGCAATGGTGAGCCAGGATTCAAACTCCACATTTGAATTCCAAGTTCAGTGGAAAAAGTTACTGTCTTTCATTTATATACGTGGCCTCATCCTTCAAAGAGATCTTTCCTGGTTCTCCCATTTGCTAGTGCCCCTGAAGTTATTGTATGTTAATACTGTATGTTAATATGTTAATATGTATTTACTTATTTGTAAGCATGTTGGACAGCCCCTTTTAGAAAGTAAGCTCCTGGAGGGCAGAGACTGCATCACTTAAAAAAAAAAAAAACAAAAAAAAACAAGCATCTTTTTTTGTTGCAGTTGTAAGTTCACCAAATATCAACACACATGGGCATTTCAAAATACTAACAAAAAGAATTAAATATGATAGTGGGAACTTCTGTAGCATAAAATTTATTTAAAAAAATCCAACAAGTTTATTTTACATTTAACTTTACAGTAACAAAGTGTCCTGCTGATTTATGTACTCTTCTGAACTTCCCTTTGCTCTCTTTCGTATATTTTAAAATGTTTCTTTGATGTTCATTTCTATCTTCCTCTTCTTTCCTTTCTTTTCCTTCCCTCCCTCCCTCCTTCCTTCCTTCTTTCCTTCCTCCATCTCCTCCTCTCTCCTCCTCCTTCTCCTCCTCTTTCTCTTCTTCCTTCTTTTTCTTCATCATCATCCTCATCCTCATTTTCTCCTTCTCCTTTTTTCTTTTTTCTCCTCCTCTTTCTCTTTTTCTCCTCCTTCTCTTCCTCCTCCCCCTTTTTATCCTCCTTTTCCTCTTCTCCTATTTCTCTTTTTCCTTCTCCTTTTCATCCTTCACTTTCTTCTCCTTTCCATCTTATTTTTCTCTTTCTCTTCCTTTTTTTGCATTTTCTCCTTTTTTTTTCATTTCTATCACTCCCCACCAACTCTGTCCTCCACAGCATTCTTACTTTGGTTTACTATCATTAGTCCCTAGTTTAGTGACTGGCACATAGTCACTAAATTAATCACACACAATTAGTCAATGCACATTGATTACTAGACTGTAAGTTACTCAAAGACTGGAATCTATGTTTTATTTTTTCATCTACTCCCCGGTGCCTGGAATGGTGCACTAAATGTAGTTGAAACCTCAAGGATCTTTCAATGGATATTGAATGAAAATAAAATTTTGTACTCTTTTCAGAATGTTGCTAGTCTTAGATCCATGAAGACAGCTTTATGCTTGATCTCACTGTTCTGTTGATCTCAGCTTCCTTGTTAAAAAAAATAAGACTTTCCATCAAAGAGCAATATGGTTCTTTGCTGTCATGCAGTGCTGCTAGGTTCACTTGTCAACTGTCCCTCTGTGATCTTGAAAGTTCAGCTTTGCTTTTCTCTCCCATGCTGAGAAACTTCCAATGGCAGGGAATGGAAGGGGGAATCCACATGTCTCACTCTCCTTGCCTTGTGCAAATTCTTACTACTCCCAGTTGGGCATTTAGGTTAATTAGACATGAATGACAATGATGTGACTGAACTTATCATAGTTAATGTAGTCATTAAGAATATATTTCTATGCAGCATCTGTACATAATTTGGATAAGGAAGCATAAAACCTAAATGTATCCTTCCTTAATTATTTTAAAGTGAAAATGGAAAGCATTTTAGATTAATTTAAAATTTTATCTCTAATTCTGTCAATGTGAAATACAAGATTTATCTTGAGCATGTACCGCATGTGTGCTATGACACATGGCCCAGGTGTCCTTCCTCAAGAACTAATTCTGAAAAGAAAGTAAAGCAAGGGAGCAAGTCAGAAGATAAATGAATTACCATAGGGAGAGATCAGAATTGTAAAACTACAAAAAGGCAATAAAAATGTGAAAAACACAAATAGGGCATACATTTTTTTAATATAAAATGTATGAAAACCTAAAAGTCAATTTTTCTAGCTGAGAGACAGTTAATTGCTGACTTTAAAGTTTTACTAGATATATGACCTTGGGCAGGTCATTTGTACTCTTTGAGACTCAATTTCTACTCTTTGAGACTCAATTTCTACCTCTCCTTGTAAAATAGGGATAATAATGCCTGTAGTATTTATCTCACAAAATTATTGAATGAAATAACAGAGATAAAATGTTTTTCAGATCCTTAATGTATTTGATAAATGTCAATTCTAACTATTATTGCGAAGAGGTGGAACAGTGAATAGGGGGCTGGGCCTGGAGTCAGGAATTTTTGAGTTCAAATATAAATTGAGACATTTACTAGCTGTGTGACCCTGGGCAAGTTACTTAAGTGCCTCAGTTTCCTTATCTGTAAAATGGGGACAGTAACTGCATCTACTTCCCCGGGATCAAATGAGATAATAATTTTAAAATACTTAGCATAGTGGCTGATGCATCATATTAAGTACTATAAAATGTTAGCTATTATTATTGCTAATTCTATTAGTATGTTTTGAAAGCTTGCTAATTCTTAAAGGAATATATCTCTAATCTGACTTGTCCCTGGAAGCTTCTCTGCCCAGATACAGTTAATCGGGTTAAAGAAAGATTATATCCAATTTAAAATAGATTTTGATATTTGATAGAATGAAATATACTGAAAGCATAAGAAAATAAATGACTTATATAAGCCAAGTCATGAGGAAAGACTCTCCTGTGCCTGAGTGTCTGTTCTCTGCCTTCTCACCTCATGTTCCAGCCAAAACAATCTTTTCTGAGGCTGATGGGACTCTTCTCTGCAGGAACCTCCTCCCATTAAAACGCAAAAGTCATATCAAGTACCGTAGCGGAGTGGACCATGATGGACCACAATTTCTCAGCATTTAGTATACATCTCTCCCATACACTTATCGCAATGGAATTTGCATTGCTTGTTAATCTTATTGAACATGTTTTGTTCAGCAAAATGCCTTCAGCCTGAGATTTTTTTTTATTCAGATCAGAGCAATGAGATCAGTTCTAAGGTAGAAAATGAAGGAAAGAGGGAGAAAGAGCTGGTATCTGAGGTAATAGACTATAAAGGACAGCTTGAAATTAAGTCTTATGGTTTAAATGTTTCTGTAATTTGCCCATCCCCAACTCTTCAGCAAGGAAATAAAGCCAAAAAACTCACCAAAAATGTTTTGTTCACTCTAAACTGCTTTTCAGATAAGGAAATGGACCAAAAAAAATGCCATTATTTATCATGGATGGCCATTTAATGGTAAAGAATAGGTACTTTGGAGCTAAAATTCCTCAATGAAAACCTCTCTTGGGTCTGACCCTTCCATCTTGAATACTTTTGTTTTTTTTATCTAATGAAAATGTCAGCTTGAATATAATTTCAAGAACACATTAGAATGCTCTGTAGTTTCAAATAACTTTACTTTAAACCATACTATATAAATGATATAATTTGCAGACTCAGTAGCACTCAGGTCATTGCCAGAAATCAAGGATTAATGAGGGTTAAATAAGGCTAGAGGACCTCTTAGAATAAATACTGTTTTTAGTTTTTATAACAGTGATGGCTGTACTCTAGCCCAAACTCAGACTTTGGTGTGAGCTAACATCAGACCCTGTCTCTAACTCCACTTTTGGGCACTTTGGCTAAGCTGACCCCAGATAGAGTTGCAAAGTTGGAAAAGTTTGCTTTCAGCAAAGTCTCAAAACCTTAGAACGAAAGTTCCCCAAGAATTTTGTCATTCTTTATATTTGTTTCCCCAGCATTGAGCATGGCATATAGTGGGAAACAAATAAATATTTTTTAATTACTTACTTGGCTACCAGTGCCCCAGCTACCTTTTGGTGATGTTCTCCCCTCATGGCAATCTGCTGTAGGTACTCCGGACCCCGTGCTCTCCTTTCTCCCCCTATACAGTTATCAGTTGAGAAATGAGAATAGGGACTAGACCTGAGTCTTCACTAACATAGTAAACTCCTGAGAAACAATTTCCTCTGACATCATAGGTAGGTACCTTTCCTGTAAATTGTTGTCTTTGTGAACTGCCAAAAGAAGCAGCATCATGCAGCATGTGAAATTCACATTTCGACATTATCTGCTTTCTATTGTACTTTTAATTCACTTTGTTAAATATTTCTCAATTATATTTCAACCCAGTTCTGGTCCCACTCAGGAGTGTTGCAGGCTACAGTGTAGCTCTGTGTGTTGGCCTAGAGGTTAAGTGATTTGCCCAGAGTCATGTAGCCAGAAAGACTAGAGCCTAGGTCTGTTTGGTTGTGAGGCCAGCTCTCTATCCACTATAGGATGATGCCTTCTCATTTTGGAAATAATCTGCTGAATTAACTCACTGTAAGGTATATATGACAAATAGTAACTTGCCACAGTGTCTGGCATGTAGTAGGTGATTAATACCTGCTCATTGCTTGATTGATTATACCTCTTAGGGATATTTATATTTAAATAGGCATCACCTCCCATGGTTACACAGTAGGAAACTGCTAGAGGTTAGGATAGAGTTTGTGGGCAGTGTCTATAATGCACAATTTGGTGCCATAGTTTTGCATAAGGCCAAGCTCATTTATATGGAGATCTGAGCCCTCATGGAGGGAGAAGGTGGGGAGGGTGTAGGGAATTACTAATGAAAAATCATGCCAAACCCTGATCCTGGGAAGACCACGTTTGGGAGCAGGGGAATTCTGGAGCCAGTTTGGTGATTATTACATTTTTAGCATGAGCATTCACATCCCAGAAATCAGCAAATATATAAATCAAGGAATGATTGATTATTTTGCTGGTTAAGAAATTGATGGAGAAAATATTAGTAATTCATACTAAAATTACAAATTTAAAACACTACAATTAATCAACAAATCAATTACTATTATATATCATATATAATATTATTATATATACATTAATACTAGAATTAATTTAAAATACTAAAACTAAAAGTGTTTCATTTGTATACTTTTTCCCCAGAGAGCGTCTTGTTAAGCTTTTATCAGCACACCCCACATTAGGAACCACACTTTTCAAAGAGATTGAGGGAGACAGGAAATGATAATGCAGGGCAGTATATTAAATGAGTATTCATGCATTTTCTGAAGTGTCCCTCACAGCCATGCCAGAAGATCGTCATTATTATTCGGCATTTGCCACATAAAGCGCTTTTAGCTTTACATATACAAAAATGGGGGTGGTGGTGGTTATGCATCAGTTAATTCTTATTTATTTCTGCTATACCCCAGAGATAGCTTGGAATCATCATCCTTCACCAACCGAAGAGAAAGAGTGTGTAGGCTTGGGTAGGTGAAGCAATTTTCTCGAGGTCACACATTAGTTTCCATGGGATATCCAGAACGTTAAGTGCCTGATTGTAATTCCATCCTTGCCCTGTTAGGTTATACTACTACCTAGTTTCTAGGATTTAAGACTGAACTGTGCTGAACTCATGAGGCACAATACTGTGTCTTCAGGGAACAGAAATCACACAGTTCCTGACTCTCAAGGGTCTGGAATGCTACATATTAATATTTGTTTCACAACTTGACTTTCCTGGTCATTTAATTGCTGAGAAAATGAATGGGGTCAACAGTAATCACAGCTGAAGTCCTTCATGCAAGAAAGCCCCAAACTAGTTGGAAGAGCGTACAGTCCTTTCTCATATCCATCTTTAAGTCAGACAGAGAAAATGAGCACAAGCTGGTGACAGTGATGGGGTATTAGCCAACCCAGTGTTTCAATCCTTGTCTATAGGGTCACTTCAAACCAAATTAAGATAAAATGAGAAAGAATAGTTCAAACATGGAAAGAACTGATCTCCCTTGCTTCCTTTAAGTCCCAACTAAAATCACTTCTTTTCCTGGAAACCTTAACCATCCCCGCCTAATTTTAGTGCCTGTCAATTATTTTCTATTTCTGGCCCCACTCAGGAGTGTTCTGGGCCACAGTGCATGCATTTAGCATCTTTGGCCGAGAAGTTATATGATTTGCCCAGGGTCATATAGCCAGGAAAACTTGAGTCTGGGTCTTCTTAGTTGTGAGGTCAGCTCTCTGTCCACTGCAGCCTTCTCAGTTTGGAAATATTCTGTTAAATTAACTCATTCTATTAATAGCTTCCTATTTATCCTGCTGGCAACTAAGTGGTGCAGTGGATAGGGCATTGGAAGTCTGGAAGACCTGAGTTCAAATGTGCAAACCACTCTAGTACCCTTGCCAAGAAAACCCCAAATGGTGTCATGAAGAATTAGACAGGACTGAAATGACTGAATAGCAATTTATCCTACTTGGAGTTTATTTTGTATATATTTGTTTGCATGTTGTTTTCCCCATTAGATTGTAAGCTCCTTGAGGTCAGAAACTACCTTTTGCCTCTTTCTGTATCCCTAGTGCTTAGTAAAATGCCTGGCACATAGTAGGTGCTTAATACATGTTTAGTGATTGATTGAGGTCACCAAATTTCTAATCCTAGTATGCTATTAATTTACTATGTGATCTTTGGTAATTTAGCCCCTTTGCAACCTTTAAGCCTCAGTTTCATCATTTGTAAAATGAGAGGCATATACAGTACAAAGAATGCTTGTCTTGGAGTCAGAGGGATTGTGTTCAAGGCTTCACTCTGACACTACCTGTGTAAAAGTCATTTAGCCCTCTTTCTCTTCAATTTCTTCATCTTTAAATTAAAGGGTTGTACTAGTTGACCACCACTAAATTCACTTCCAGTTCTCAAGTTATGATCTTATGGCCTATTTGGTCTTAGGAAAGTTATTTAACTTATAGGCCTCAGTTTCCTCAATTGTAAAATGAGGCAATTGAAAAAAGATGACCTCCAAGTTCTTTTCCAGTTCTGACTTTCTGATCCAGACTTGTATTTGAAGTCTTTCCAGATGGTGTCTGAATGACCTTTAAGAAGTCTTCTGATGAAGACGGGGAGAATTTAGGGGCAGATCTACCCTCACAACTAGACAATTTATTCTAGCATCATTGTGAAAACTAAAATGAGAAGAGCTTAAGATAGAATATAATATGCAGTGGCATAGTGACAGTTCCAGAATGTGGAGAGTTAAACTCTATTTGCCCTACCACTCACCACTTTTGGCTTGCCTAAGCTGGGAATAGCAAGTTCTAAGGCAGATGGTGGAGCTAATAGCTGTTCAGGGCTGTGAGAAGAAATGGAAGTTTAGATGAGAGCAGATCTGGACCAAGGTGAGTCTTCAGAAATGTTCCCAGTAGCCTAGAATAGGGGTGGAGGGAGGGAGGAATGGAAAGAGGGAGGGAGCTGATATTGATAATGATTGTAAGGCTAGTACTCCTCCAAGGTAAAGCAAAAAGAGAAACAAAAAACCTAAAGAAGATCTCTGTCCAAATTCTTACCTAACAGAAATATACAAAGAAAAATAATTTAACTTACCTTCTTGTCACTATTATCCTCCCCCTGGAAATCTGAAAGGACAAAACTCCAATAAATGTAATCTTTGCCAGCATCTTTACATGATATTCTGAATGTCACTCTGCAGCCAAGTGGGGAACAAGAAGGCAAATCGCTGAAGTTATTTCTGCAAACCCTAAAGACAAAGAGACAATCACACTTGGCCTGTGAAACAATATACCTCCCAAAATAGAACCCCAAACATCACTGCCAGTTTTAAGACTGATATTTACTGGCTCTGAAGAAACACAGATGGTTCATAGTTGCATGGTGAGAGGTCTGGGGAGTATTTAGCTCAACTTCAAAAGGGATGCTGATTAAGATAGGGGTTGGCTCTTCTAGTTTTGCAGCATGGGGTCTATATGCAAAAATAGAAGCACCGTTAACTATCCCGCAAGGCTGAGCTCCAATTCTATCTCCTCTAAAAAGGATCTCAAACTTCTTCCCTGTATAATTCACAGCATCATAGCACTGCTCTTTATAATTCCTTTAAAAATTAATTATATATGACTGTATGAATTCTGCTGTTGTCTGTAACACTCAAAACGTGGTACCATGGGAAGATACACACACACAGACATTACATATGTCTATGTGTGTGTATACATATATATGTATATATGTGTGTGTGTGTATAGAGAGACAGAGAGATTGAGAGAGAAAGAAGAGGAGAGGAAAAAGATAGAGACAGAGGGAAGGAGAGAGAGAGACAAAGACAGAGAGACAGAGAGAAAGTTGAAAGTTTAATGTCTTCATTTTACAGATAAAGAAAATGAGGACAACAAAGGTTAATTGATTTATCTAAGGTCATGCAGGTAGTAAGTAGTAGATTTAGAATTTGAACCCAGATCCTCTTGTTCCCAGTCTAGTAGTTTTTCTCTTTACAGAGTTAGCAGGTATCATAATAGATAGACTGCTGTAAGTCAGGAATACATGAGTTTGAATCCAGTCTCAGAGATTTGCTAGCAATATGACCCTGGGCAAATCACTTAGCTTTTCTCAATCTCAGTTTTACTTATCTGTAAAATGGGGATAATAATAGCATTTACCTCCTAGGGTTGTTATGAGGATCAAATGAGATAATAAATATGAAATGCTTTGCAAACCTTAAAGTATTATATGTTAGCTTTATCATTAATACTGTGAAGTTTTTAAAGCATTTATATCTGATCTTCATAGCTAGATTTAAATCTACTTAAGAAAAACAATCATATTTTATAATTTCTATTTCTATCTTCTACCCTCCACAGTGCCTTATTCATGCCAGGTATTAGCTATTAGCATTCTTATTAGTTAATACTATTACTGCTTCTACTATTGCTATTACTATTACTACTTGTAGCACCAATGTGATATTCACAGCGCCTACAGCAGCTATGAATATACCAGCTTAATTCTGAATCGTGAAATACAACAAATGCTTCACATGGAAGACAGAACTAAAACATTTATTCAGATACCAGAAAGCCAAATCCTTCGTAGTAACAAAGAAATCCACACACAATAAGAATGCAGGGGGCACTACCATCCCCGAGCCTCCCCTCTGTTAGACTTCCCACAAACCAGCCCCCTTAAACAAAATCACAAACAACCTCTCCCACTCATAGTAGTTGTGGCATTTCCCATCTCTGATTTCTCTCTGGCTAACTTCCCCTCAGCTCCACTCTAGCTCTGCCTCTTTCTGTTCTGCCCTTCCTGGTCCATCCTCTTTCTCTTCCTTGACTCATGTGACACAGGCTTCCATGTGACTGATGCAGGTTGCATGGACCTATTAATGAATGAGAAAGATCTTTTCATTAAGAAGCAAAATTACATTAACAATAAGCAAAAATGCATTATCAATACACTACAACTACTATTTTTATTACTGCTACTTCTACTACTATTGTTACTACTACTTCTATCACTATTACATCTACTATAATGACTACTACTACAGTTGCTACTACTACCACTACTATTTCTACTACTACCCTTATTACTCTACAACTATTGCTACAACTACTACTACCACTACTACTTCTATTATGATCACTACTACTCCAATTAGTATTATTGCTGCTGCTACCACTTCTACGACGCATTTGTCCAGCTGATTTGGGTTTGATCCACAGTACTTCTGAGCAAGGGTCCTAGAGTTATTATGATTCCAGTTGGATTTATAGTTTGCTATTTCTGAATGACAATGTAGTTCTAGAATAAAAAGGCTCCCTATTCTTCATGGCTCTGCTGAGACCCTGATTGTGAAGGGAGAAAGAGGTTGGCAGGGTTTTGTAGTGGAAAGAACAAATGATATTTATCAAGTACAGGTCTTATCGTGTCTCTCTCCTGCTCAAGAAGCTGTAGGGGCTCCCAATTACCTCCAAACTACTCCGTTTGGCATTTGAAGCCTCTATCCTGTTTCCTGGGTCATTGCACATTGCTTGTCTTTATATTCTTTATGTTTCACCCAAATTGGTCTGTGTTTTTAGTACATGATATATCATTTCTTATCTTGTGACTTTGAATAAGCTGTTCCCATAGTTTGAATATATTTCTTTCTGAACTCTATATCTTAGAATTGCTATCTTCCTTCAAGATTCAGCTCAAATATGACATCCTATAAGCATCTCATGCTGATCCCTAGTTGGTTGTAGCTTTCCTTCTTCAAAAATTACTTTGTATTTGTTTTGCATGCATTTTTTTCTTGTTATTTTTCATGTTCATGTTGTTTTTTATCCTAATCTACTACATGCAACATGAGGGCAAGGCTTGTTGCATTTTGCATTCCCAATACTTAGCAAAGTGCTTTGCACAAATTCATGGTGAATTGAAATGAATCGATGGATTTTCAGTCAGAAGATCTGGCTTTGTATTACATCTGTTACTTTATTAACTAACTCTGTAACCTTGGTCAAATCAATTATTTTTTTTTGGCCTCAGGTCTCTCCTCTGTAAAAGGAGAGAATTGAAATGGATCATCTCTAAGATCCTTTCAAGCTTTCAGTCCATCCAACACTGGTTACACAACAGGGAATAGCGACCAAACCCACTTATTTAAGCAGAACAGCCAGCAGAAATTGGAGAAGTTCTACAGAATAAAATGTATCAGAAAATAAACAAGAATGAATGAGCTCTTCTTTTGAGAACAAAGTGAAATCTCATCTCAAATTGTGAGAAAGGTCTTGATCTCACTCAAGGGGAAATCCTGTTTTTGAATTCTCTACTCATTATGCCTACTATGTTCCAGGCAAAGATTATTCCTTTTCTCAAGTGACTCACATTCAAATGGATTCCATAGCACCTAGAATACTACCTTGTACATCAGAGAGGCTAAATATCTGAATGGATGATTATAACTCAGTAGCACAATGTACAATCTATGAAGGACAATATTTTCCTTGAACCTCTGGATGTCATGGAGACTGTCATTGGGTCTCAAGATAATTTGATAGTCTGACTATTTTACAAATAGAATGATGAAAGCATGCAGAGGTTATGACTTTAAAGTCAAGAAATGCAATTAGAATGAAATAACACAAGAGTAGCTTTGTATCCAATGCTGGTATTGTAAGGCTATTCACTGAAGAGTTCATGATATATGACCATCCTTCACTGTATCCATGGGATTACAAGCTGTCATCTCTTATAAGACTGTGACAGTGAAATGTAGATTCCTTCATCTGAAGCATGCTTCCTGAAATTGCACTTTGGATCACTGTTGGATTACAAATTATATTTCAGATCAGTATAAACTGATACTGAAAAAAAAGCCCATGTTAGTTTTGTTTGCATTTACAGAATGTAGAACATTTGTGTTATAATAGAGGATTGTGGGGATGGAAGGGACCTTGAGAGGTCATCAGCTTCATCCCTTTACCTGTCAGTGGTCCTACAAAAAAGACTGGAGCACAGTACATGAGGATGAGTCCCAGATCTCTACTTTCTATCGATGTATTTCTGGGTAAGCTGGTTAACCTTTGCAGTACACAATTTTCTAATTTACAAAGTGAGAAAGTTGGAATAGGGAATCTCTTCAACATTTAAATCCTGTGACTGTTATCCATTGCAGTTTCCCCGTCATTCATGATTTCACACAGATGCCTGTGTCTTATAATTCAGTGTGACATCTTGGATGTTTGGTCTTTGTCTCAGCTTCAAAGAAGAATTGAAGTGCAGAATCACTTCAGCAATGGATACCTTGGGCTTGCCATAACGCTATGCCATATACTCCATGGGCTTCTAGGCTCTATCTAGTGCCTAGGTGTTTATTTTTCCATTGTGTACCTGAATGACAATAGCAAGTTCATGATCTGTCATATACTGGAGAAATCTGCATCAAATTAGATTGGTCTCTCCTAGGTGACTGAACACAGAAAACCCATGAATTTGTAATGTAGAATATATCCTTTGTTTCCAAACAATTTGCCAACTATCTCTGAATCCCACACACATCCATCTTACACTTGTTTCCAACTATCTGCCATTAGGAACTAATTAAGACTTTTTAAATAATAGGACAGATCTTTGGAAAGAGACAGCTGTTAGCAACCTTTTTTTTTTTTTTTGCTAGAAATAAAAGGTCTATTACCATGATTCTCCAGACCCCAGTCCCTTTTGTATAAGGATGATATTTTTAACTGTACTTCATTAAAAAAAAAACCTAAATATCTTAGGTAGTAGTGTTAGCTAATTATGGAACCTTGAGGAAGTCTCTTCACTTTTCTGTGCTTCCATTTGCCCAATTATAAAATGAATAGATATTAAACTAGTTGATCTCAAAGGTTCCTTCCAACTCTCAATTTCCATGTTTCTATGATAAGACATTCATCTTTAAGTTCCTCAAGTGTAGCCCTGTATGTAAAGCAGGTCACTTCCCTGCTCAACAAGCCCCAGTGGCTCCCTATTGCCTCTGAGATCCAATAAAAACTCCTCTATTTGGCTCTTTAAGGTGTATCTCCAGCCCTTCTTCCCCCATTCAGACTGATTACATATTGAGTAATAGTTGAAATCAAACAAATGAAACACTTTGTTCTTCCTTACATGACATTCCATCTTTTATGTCCATGCCTTTGTATAAGTTGTTCTTACCTGGAATGTACTCCTTTATTGCTGCCTCTTCAAATTCCTAGAGAAGGTTTCTGCGGAAGTCTCCTACTCACCAGTATATGAAATAATGAGATCCCTTAAGAATAGTTGGTGATGTTAGCAAAATAATATCAAGGCTATTTTTGTATCTGTAAAATTAAGACAACGTCATGTTTTCTTTTATGCAAATTATCTCTATGATGTAGATCCAGATCTCATGAAGTTGGAATATTGATGCCAAGCTAATAATATAGTTGGGCCATTGAACTATATATAGTTGAAGAACTGACAATTTACTATCATTTCATCTGTGATATTTTACATATTAGATTAACTAATCAGCATCATTATTGTAGCACCCTTATTAAGTCTTGAGCTTTTCAATGGCAATGTAATCTTTTGTTCTGTAAGGAGAAAGATTATCTTTTGAAATGACTATAAAATAATTCCATTAAGCCCTAGGACTTCTGTTTATTGCTAATTGAGATGTAGTGGTTCTTGTTGGAGACAGAAAATATTCAAATTGACCTTATTCCTAGATTGTACCAATTAATTATTTTAAAAGGAAGACCTAGAAAATTTTTTAAAAAGAATGTCCTGTGTTTCTGAAATTGGATTTATTCCAGTCTCATTACATGAGTTATTCTAGATTCCCCCTTAGTGATCAAAATTTCGCTGTCATCTTGATGAATCTATCATATAAGGACATTTAGAAAATCCTAAAGATGCAAAAGCAACAAAGGCTGTATTTATAACTTTTCACTGAACTCAAGCATTGATATTTTTTTAATTAAATTATTTTATTTGTTTTCAGTGTTCTATAATCACTTCCATATATCTTAGATATTTTTCCCTCCCTCCCCCTTCTTTCTCTTTCCCACCCCGCTCCCTCCCTGAGACAGTATACAATTTTATATAGGTTCTACACATACATTACTATTAAATACATTTTCACCTGCATAGAAGAATTAAAATGAATGGGAGAAATCATAAAACAAAACAAAACAGAACATAATAGAAAAGAAAATGGTCTGCTTCATTCTGCAGTCAAATTCCATAATTCTTTCTCTGGATGTGGAAAACATTTTACCTCGAGTCCATTGGGAATTTTTTAAGTTCTTGCATTGCAATGAAGTACTAAGTCTACCAGAAAAATTCCTCACACACTGTGGTTGTAAGCATTAATATTCTTATGAAAGAAATATTTAATTTTATCCAAATTATGCTATATTCAGTTTTACTTGATATTAGTTTAATTAATGCTGGCACCCAAAAGTGGTGGTTTGATTAATGTCATTGGAATTGGATGAGAATAAACTATTTCATGTGTCTTCTATGAGGCCTTGAAGATTGCATAAGATGTCAACAGAAAGGGTAATATTGTGGTGATAGTAGAAAAAGTACTGGAACTGGAAATGTAGACAATTGGATTTGAATCCTACCTATGATACTTACAATTTGTCTGACTTAAAGTCAGTCAGGAAACTAGGTGGCATAGTGGTTAGAGTTCTGAACCTAGAGGCAGGAAGACCCAAGTTGAAATCTAGCCTAAGACATTTTCTAACTATGTGACACTTGGCAAGTCATTTAACTATTGTCTGGCTCAGATTCCTCATCTATGAAATGGGAAAAATACTAATGCATAGTACACATATATATAATAGTACAGGGTCGTTGTTGTGAGGATCTGATGAGATCATATTTGTAGAGTCCTTAGCATAATACCTGGTACATACTAGCTATTGTTATTAAGTCACTTAACATATTGGAACCTCAGTTTTCTCATTAGAAAAATAGGGATCATGATTGTAATACCTACTTCTCAGGATTATTTGACAGAAAGCCCTTTGAAAAGTGCACTTCCCCTCAGGTCTTTGATTTCGTTGACTTCATTTAAGACTCTGCCCTCTGAGATTAGCTCCTGTTTTGTACAGTATATATCTTATATGTAATCAGATTTCAAGGAACTTGAATATTACACTAAAGAATTGGGTTTATCCCCCCTAGGCAAGAGGGAACTTTTGAAAAATGTTGAGCAGAAGATCTTTGTGAGTGGTTTCTAAATTCTCTTTGTTGTCAGTATTCTCTTCTTAAGTGAATTTGTATTTACTTATCTGTGCACGTTATATTCTTCATTCTCCCTTCTGCCAAGTAGAATGTAAGTCCCCAGAAAGTAGGGACTGTGGTCTTTTTATTTGTGTTCTCCAGTACATAGCAGTCTTTTAATATTTGAACACTGAATTTAAGAGTGACAGCACTTTGTACATAAGGGATATTAATCTGGGGATATGTGATAGTAGGGAGAGATTTGACACGTTAGGAGGCAGATGTTGCCCTAATCCAGGGGGTCACTGACACCTAATTAGAAGAAAAAAAGTTCTTTTGTGTTGTTTATCTTTGCGGGGATCCTCTTTTTCTGTCTTCTGAATCTCTCTTCTTATGTTATGGTGAGACTCATGAGATGCTAAAGGGACTTTCCCTTCCCCTGCCTGTAACTCTCTAGTTACCAGTGGGATGCTGTATTGCCAACGCAACATTCACAGTACTGAGGGTGACTATGAATATACTGGTGTCGTTCAGAATTGCAAAGTATAACAGACTCACCATGTAGAAGGCAAAAGAAAAATACTTCTTCAGACACCAGAAAGCCAAATCTTAACACCAGAAAACCAAATCCATCATAGTAACAAAGAAATCCATCATGGTAACCAAGAAGTGTATATACTGTATCAGGCCTTCCCACAAACAACATAATCCTAGTGGCCTGCTTCCTCTCTGTCTCCCAGCTCCAACTAATCTGACCAACTTCCTCTCAACTCTGCTCTAGCCCCACCTCTTCCTGTTCCACCCCTTTCTGTTCCACCCATTAAGCAAACTCCTCCCACCACATGTGATTTAGACTTCCATGTGATTTAAGCAGATACTCTTCTCACCAAATACAATCTTTCCATGACAATGGTGGCACACTGGGCCCTACCTTCTACCTTATAGTTGAACCCTTTTATGAGTATTGTTTTTCTTAATTAGAATGTGAATTACTGAGGGAAGGGAACTATCTTCTTTTTCTATTTGTATCTATTTCTATTCTATTTGTATCACCAGCACATAATAAATCTTTAATGAAAAATACAAATAAAAATTTTCCCATTCGATTCCTACTGTATGTCTGTGGATCAATATAATTAGGCTTGAAGCTCAGTTTGCAGTTTCAATAGTTGGTTGGTTCTTGTTCTTCATCTTTGAAGAGGACCAAAATGACATCACCACGATAAAGTGAAATTTCACTGTGTCGGACTGTGGCTAATCAGACCAATATGAGTTTGGAATGTTCTGCCACAGGTTGGGCACAGATAGTCCTTGTGAATATTTGGGGTAGATATCCAATATTTGCACATCCTGTGTTTACTTTGTGCTGTCTCAATTCTGCTTTGCTCAAAGAGCAGAGCACCCTTTCTGATGTGGGCATACCATGCTGAGCAGTGCTGTGTCAGTGTCTCCCATGTTGCATAGTTAAATCCAAAGTTCTTGAGAGAGACCTTAAGAGTGTCTTTGTATAGCTTCTTCTGGCCACCATGTGATCGCTTGCCTCATGTGAGTTCTCTTTTTGGCAAGCGTACGTTTTGCATTTGAACAATGTGGCCAGCCCATGAGAGTTGCACTCTCCGAAGCATAGCTCGAGTCACTCAGCTCGAGCAAGGACTTCAGTGTCTGGTACCTCATCCTGCCAGGTGATCCTCAGAATCTTCCTAAGACAATTCAAATGCAAGCTATTCAGTTTCCTGGCATAGCTCTGGTAGACTGTCCAAGTTTCAAAAGCATATAACAATGAGGTCAACACAACAGCTCTGTAGACCTTCAGTTTGGTAGTCAGTCTAATACCTCTCCTCTCCCATACTTTTCTTTGGAGCCTCACAAACACTGAACTAGCTCTGGCAATGCATGCATTAACCTCATTGTCAATGTGTACATCCCTGGAAAGTACACTACCAAGGTAAGTGAACTTATCCACAGCATTCAAAACTTCTCCATTTGTTGTAATCAAAGGTTCCATGTATGGATGGAATAGTGCTGGTTGATGGAACACCTGTGTTTTTTTGGTGTTAATTATTAGGCCACAATTAGTACAGGCAGCAGAGAATTGATCCGTACTTTGTTGCTTCTTGGCTTCAGAGGCTGCATTGAGTGCACAATCTTCTGCAAACAGAAAATCATACATCAACACTCCCTTTACTTTGGTCTTGGTTTGTAGCCTTTTCAAATGGAAGCATTTGCCATCAATATGGTAGTTGACCTTGATGCTGTTTATACTCATTGAAAGCATTTGTCAACATGGCTGAAAATATCATGCTAAAAAGCATGGTAGCAAGCACACAGCCCTGTTTCACTCCATTGGTGAGTGGGAAGGCACAAGAGCATTGTCCATTATCCAGAACCCAGGCAAACATGCCATCGTGAAATTGATAAACTTGTCTGCGCAACCAAATTTTGATATAATTTTCCATAAGCCCTCATGACCAACAGTATCAAAGGCCCTGGTCAGATCTACATTGTATACAGACCTCTCTTCTGCTCCTGGCATTTTTCCTGGAGTTGTCAGTCAGCAAACACCGTATTAACTGTTCCTCAGCCCTTCCTGAAGCCACACTGGCTCTCAGGTATATTGCCATCTTCCAGGTAAAGGATCAGTCTATTAAGGAGAACTCTAGCAAGAATTTTACCAGTCCTGACTAAGAGAGAGATCCCTCTGTGAGTGTTGGAGAACAATCTATTCCCTTTACCTTTATAGAGATGGATGTGACTTGCACTTGACTTTGTTTTGAGTGAGGGAATGCTGTGCAGGTTACCAGCCTCACTTCTCTTCCAGAGCCATCTGAATCCAGTGATCAGATATTCATCAGGAGGACTGGAGATGACCTAGGATGAGGCAATTGGGGTTAAGTGACTTGCCCAAGGTCACTCAGATAACAAGTGTCAAGTGTCTGAAGTGAGATTTGAACTCAGGTCTTCTTGATTCCTGCACTGATGCTCTATCCACTGCACCACCATTATTTCTCTGATGACATGGACTTATTTGGCAACAAAGCACAAACACACACATAGAGATGGACAGTGGAGGCATCCTTGAACTCCTGGGGAGGGGCATAACCTCCTCTTGTTATAAAACCTGAAAGATTCAATTAGCTTTTGCATGAGGGATGGACTCCCTACCTTGTAAATCTCAGCTGGAATAGAATCAGCACCAGGTGCTTTGCCACATGAAAGGAGCCTAATGACCCTCAAAACCTTTTCTTTTTCTGGAACTTTAGCTAAGTAGGGACTGACTTCAACCTAAAGTAAGCTGTCAATGACCTCAGCATTGATTGATGATGATCTGTTGAGAGTACTATAGAAGTGTTCAGCCCATCTCTCTAGGATCATGTCCTTATCACTAATCAATGTGGCTCCATCAGCACTGAATAGTTGTAATGCACCATAGGTTTTTGGTCCATAAATAGCTTTCAGGGAATAATCAAAGCACTTTGAATTGTTACTATCAGTATAAAACTGAATTTCATCTGCCTTCTTACTGAACCAGGAATCCTGCATCTCTCTAAGTTTTGCCTGTACTTTGCTTTTGATGGAATTAAATACTGCCTTCTTAGAGGTGGATGAACTATCCTGCTGGTAAATCCTGTGGAGTTCATGTTTTTCATTTAGAATTTCCCCATCATTTTCATTGAACCACTCTTGGGGTTTGTGAGTGTTCTCTTCCAGATGAGCAAATACAGTGCTGTACACCAAATCTCTGAAAGCTGTCCACTCCTTTTCTGCTCCACTTTTGCCAGCTGTATATTGGCTCAACTTTCCCTTCAAGTTAGCAACAAACTGTTCACACTCAGGGAAGAGCTCTAATTTGTTGACATTAATTCTTCTGGTAGTCATTTTTGCCTTGGGGGCAACGCTTTTGATGAATTCGAATGTTTGACTTGGAAAGGATAAGTCTATGATCAATCCAGCACTCTGCACCGCACATTGCTTTTGTCACTCACATCTTGTCTTTCTCTTCTCCTTATAATCACGTAGTCTATTAGATGCCAATGTTTGCTGCAAGTGTGCATCCACGAAGTTTTATTTTGTTTAGGCAAATGGAAGATAGTGTTGGTGATGAGAAGGTCATGTGATCCACAAGTCTTCAGCAATAAATGACCATTGCTCTTGCTGTTTCCAGCTCCATTCTTCCCTAGGATTCCCTTCCAAGTCTAGTAGTCTGAGCCTACTCTAGAATGAAAGTTGCCTAGAATTACAAGCTTGTCTTCTTTTGGCATGTTGATGATGTGTCTCTAGGTCTTCATACAATTTTTCTCTGACTTCATCATGGATTGTCATTATGGGAGCATAGGCACTGATGATGGTGGCATGGTATTTTCCTGTGAGTGGCAATCGCGTTATCATGAGCCTGTCACTGACTCCTTTTGGCAGGCATCCCAGCTTATTAATTAGATTAGTTTTATTGAAAAATCCGCACCAGCTTAATAGCACTCCCCTTCACTGTACCCACTCCAGAAAAAGGTGTATCCAGCTCCAAATTCAGTAAGCTGGTCTTTATTTGCCAACTTTGTTTTACACAGTGCTGCTATTTGGATGTAGTACCTGTTGAGTTCTCTTGCAATAACAGCAGTTCTTCTTTTAGGTCTACTGGATTTTGTGTTGCCTATTACTGTGCGCACATTCCATGTGCTGATGGCGAATGGAATCATCTTTGCAGATATTTTCATATATTTTGTACATTTTTTTGTGTTTTAACTGGATAGTGGGATTCCCTACCTGCCTCAGTAATCAGGCCAGGGTTGGGTAAGCAGACAATGTTTAGGGTACCTTTTCTGGCCCCCTTCTTCACACCAGGAGGTGAGCAGTGCAATCCTTAAAAGGTTGCTCAGACACCCAGGGGGTTGCTGAGTCCCACTGTGTGCCCAGTGAGAAACGACCCTATGACCTGGGCTGCCTGTGTGCAGGGTTGTGACTACAGCTCCCAGTATATCTGCACCTGCTGCTTCATCACTTGCCTGTCACCACAGGCATAATAGTGAAATGGTATGGGTGATGTCTTTTGTTTGTGTGTAAATTGGATTTAAGTGAGGCAGAGTTACACGAAGTCATCAGCCTCATTCTCTCCTCCAGAGTCATCATAGTCCAGTGGCAGGACAGAGTCAAGACGGCTGGCGATGGCTAAGGATGTAGTAGATGACTTTGGTGTCTTTGATGTCCAACCAAGCTCTAAGTGCTCCACATCACCTGCTTCATCTGCCTTCATGGCCATTGGAACAAATTGCTCTCATCTGCCCACAGAGGAAGTCTTCACATGCTCAGGGTAGACACCTCCCTAACTCATCAATGGGTTTGAGAACCCTTGGTTACCCTCAACCTGGTTTGGTCCATCTGTCAAATGGTTTACCTGGGTGTGGCTGCTGAGCTTGCTGCAGCTTCTTGGAGCCACAGGAGAGAGTTAGGTGGAACAGATGGACACCAAAGGTGGAAGGAGCCCTGAAAAGGGCTTGGCAGCCATCACACCAAAAGTACTAGTCCTCCCTGAATGCACCCTGCACCCCACTGCAGTTTCAATAAACATTTATGAAGCACATAATCTCTAGATACAGAGATAAAAAAATATATAATTCCTTTCCTCCAGTAGAAACTATACAACTTGCGTGGGAATAAGTATGATATAAGATAGATTGCATTAAAGGGGAAAAGAATTCTTTTAAATAAACTGCTGCCAGAAATGTGAAGAGGGAAAGACCATTTTCAGATAGAAGGGTCAGAGAGGTTTCACGGGGGTAGTGGTAACTGAAGTTTGCCTCATATGCACAGAGATGTGAGAAGTTTATCTTTCTGGCAGGTGGAATCATTATTACCCAGTGGTAGAAGAGGACAGGATATGATTAGTATAATTTGGCGGGACTTGATGTATGAAGGGGAGTAGAGAGATGAGGTTGAGTGGATAGGTTGGAATGAGCTTCTGGCTTTAACATCTGCAATCTTAATTTTTTAAATCGATCAAAATTCATGCTTCAACAAAAGTTGACATCCTTAGGTTTTGTGATGACAGTTCTTTAAAAGAACAGGATGTATCTAGAGCTGCATATTTTTTCTAAAATTTTCTCATATATTATTATTCTGTTAGTTGAGAAGGCAACCAGGTTAATGAGTGTTAATGACAATTGACTCTGTATAGAAAATTTATATTCCTGAAATTTTTCAGCACTACCAAGAGTGAACTTTCTGCCTTGATGAGTGCAAGTAAGTTTTAACTCAATGCTACTATTTAGCATGCAGGGGAACTTCAGTTTCTATATTATTTTTACTATTAATTAGTTCCTTAGTCAAATGTAACCTTTAAGACTGTGAGAATTGAAAATGTAAAAAGACATATTTAAAAAAAAACATTTATTTTACTTGCAACTCATGGAAAAAACTCCAAACATTTCCATAACACTATAATAAAAAAAGATGATTGCACATAAAATTGCAAACCTACTATGCACAACTTGCTGTTCCCTCCAAATATACAACAGTTATTATGTAAATTTATTTTTTCCCTTTTTTTCCTCTCTGCCTCACCCTAGAGTGAGTTGAAGAGGAAAAGATACATTTTTTCAAACTTATAGAATAATTTTCATGTTTAGGTGCCAAGAGATGATATTGGAACATGTGATACAATTTAGCATTTAATTGGATAATTTTTGCCAAATTTTGATTTTGTATGCACCATTGCTTGGCACTGTCAGCTTTGACTTGAGATAAAGTGCAGATGTTAGCCCTTCCTTCCTTCCTTCCTTCCTTCCTTCCTTCCTTCCTTCCTTCCTTCCTTCCTTCCTTCCTTCCTTCCTTCCTTCCTTCTTTCCATCTCCTTTTCTCTTTCCCTCCCATTCCTTTCCTTCCTCTTCTTTTTCCCTTCCTTCTTTCCACTTCTTTCTTTTTCCTTCCTTCTTTTTTCCTTTTCTTTTGTGTTCTCTGCCCCTTACCCCCTTTCCTGTCAACAGGTGGAAAAGAGCTAGCAAGATGAGATTTTAAAAAAATCTGTCTTCCAAGAGATCATTTCTAAATTAAAAACAAATATTGCAGTCCCCCCATCTTGTGTTGCCTCCTGCCTCCCAATTAAACACAGAGATTCAGACCTTGATAAACTAAGCCCTTTTAAGCACAGACACTAGCAAAGAAAGAGCTCCAAGAGTTTGAAGTGTCCTACTAACATCAGAGGAAAAGATGGGCATTGTAGTCTAAATACTTCCCAAGTATTGTGTATTTAACTGTTGAGTTTATTGCACATCAGCCTGTGGAATTTCTGGGCAAATCAAATGTGCAGTTTGGAAGATTATTCAATATTTTGTTTGACTTTATGTAAATGTAACATAATTAGAACCTGGTAGACTTGGAGCCTTAGATGACAGTTGTTAATTTTTTGGTCACAATTTCATTAATTTTCTACTCCAGAGTCATCCCTATCTCAATGTTTGTCTTTGGATGTGATCAAGGTCTTAATAGCTTAAAAAACGAGGGAAAAGTAATTGAATTGCTATATCTCACATAAAGGAAATGTTTTTACATTCTTCCACCTTACCAATTATCATTGCTTAATCTCCACCCCCCCCCCAACAAAGTCCCTAATTCTGTGAATAAGGAGCATTCTTCTAGGTTCCTAGACTCATAATCTTACTATTATCTTATGACTGTTTACTCTTCTTCACCCCATATATATTTAGTAAGTTGCCAAATCTTTCAATGTGTAGCTCTCAAATCAGATTCTCTCGCTCCTTTTTATACAGTTAACACTTTAGGGGAGTCCATCATCACCTTTTACCTATGTCATGACAATGGCCTCCTCATTCATTGATCTCTTGTTCTCAAGACTTTCCCCACTCCATCAGTGTCCATCAGTTGTACATCATGAAGTGATTTCCATAAGCTCTCTTCTCTGCTCTGTCAAATGTCAACAAAAGCCCTTCATATAATCACTTATTGGTATTTAAAACTTACTATCATGAACAAATGCAACTAATTTTTCCATTTAGAACTATGTGTCCTTTTGAGACAAGAGGTAGTGTCATATCACGTAGGGGATAAACACTCAGCTTTGAAGTCAGGGAGACTTGTTTTCAAGCCCTGTCCTAGACACATACTGGCTATGCCACCCTAGGACAACTGCTTAACTTCTCAATGCTGTAGGCACTTGCTTAAATTGGTGAGTTGAAGAGAAGACCAACATTGGAAGAAGAAGTTCTCTAACTCAGGAGTTCTCTATACTACTGAAATCCCACATTCAGTCTGTAACCCTATCATTGTGAGGTATCCGTTTTCACCTATGATAGCTATTAAAACCGAGAATCCAAATGAACTGTGACTCAGAATCAGATCTTTCAAATATTATACCACAAAACATCAAATCCATTTAAAAATAATAATGATGCATATTCAATCACACTGGTATAAAATTTTTATTCTATTGGTAAATTTTAAAGAGTTAGAAAATATATTTTATTTGTTATCTCTTCCTTTTGAATATGTTACTGTGTAGATTTTGTAATGGACTTAGTATATTAGTAATGCACGTGTATAATTTAAAAATAGTTAACTAGAAATTATTAAATACCTTCTGTGTGAAGTACTGGGGATACAAGGAGAGGCAAAAATAAACAAACATATGAGTGTGATTGCTTCTTTTAAAAATTATTTATTTTATTTTTAATTTTTGGGATATAACAGGCATTTCCATAACATAGATGACTGCACAAGAAACCATAAATTTATTGTGTATAGCTTCTCTTAAATTTCTCTTAAATATATAATAAAATTATCATGTAAATTTTTCTTTTTTTTTCTTCCCTCCTCCCTCCCTTCCAAGAGATGACCACATTTAGACACAGGCATGTGTATGTGTGTGTGTGTGTCTCCCTCCTATATACATACATATATATGTATATATATATGTAAAATCATTCTATATATCCATCTATTTATCACTTCTCATTTCAAGTAGTTTTTTACTTGATTCTCTGGGATTCTCTCAGTATATCATCTTATCATATGCAAAGAGTGATCACTTAGTTTCTTCTTTGCCTATTCCAACTCCTTCAATTTCTTTTTCTTCTCTTTTTGCTACAGCTAACATTTCTAGTACCATATTGAATAATAGTGGTGATAATGGACATCCTTGTTTCACCCCTGATCTTACTGGAAATGCCTCTAGCTTATCCCCATTGCATATAATGTTTGCTGAAGGTTTTAGTTAGATGCCACTTATTATTTTATAAAGAGTTCTATTTATTCCTATGCTCTCCTGTGTTTTCAGTAGGAATGGGTGTTGTATTTTGTCAAAAGCATTTTCTGCATCTGTTGAGATAATCATGTAGTTTCTGTTAGTTTTGTTGTTGATATGATCAATAATGTTAAGATTTCCTAATAATGAACCATCCTTGCATTCCTGATATAAATCCTACCTTATTATAATGTATTATTCTCATATTAGTTGCTGTACTCTTTTTGCTAAAATCTTATTTAAAATTTTTGCATCTATATTCATTTGAGAAATTGGTCTACAATTTTCTTTCTCTGTTTTGAGTCTTCCTGGTTTAGGTATCAAAACCATATTTGTATCATAAAAAGAATTTGGGAGGACTCCTTCTTCCCCAATTTCCCAAATAATCTATATAGTAATGAACTGTTTTTTAAATGTTTGATGGAATTCACTTGTGAATCAATCTGGCCCTGGAGACTTTTTCCTAGGGAGTTCATTGATGGCTCGTTCAATTTCTTTTTCTGAGATGGGGTTATTTAAGTATTCAACTTCTTCTTCTGTTAGTCTGGGCAATTTGTATCTTTAAAAACAATCATCCATTTCATTTAAATTGTTGAATTTATGATCATACAGTTGGGCAAAGTAATTTCTTATTATTGTTTTAATATCCTCCTCATTGGAGGTGAGTTTACCCTTTTCATTTTTGATATTGGTAATTTGGTTTTCTTTTTTTTAAATCAAATTGACCAAAAGTTTACCAATTTTATTGTTAACCAATTCCTGCTTCTTTATTAGTTCAATAGTTTTCTTAATTTCAATTTTATTAATCTCTCCTTTGGTTTTCAGTATTTCTAATTGATATTTACTTGGGGATTTTCAATTTGTTCATTTTGAGCTTTGTCAGCTGCATGCCCAATTTATTGATCTCCTCTTTCTCTATTTTATTCATGTAGGCATTCAAGTATATAAAACTTCCTCTAAGAACTGCTTTTGCAGTATCCCATAAAATTTGATAGGTTGTATCATTATTGTCATTTCCTTGAATGAAATTGTTGATTGTTTCTATAATTTGTTGTTTAACCCACTCATTCTTTAGGATTAGATTGTTTAGTTTCCAATAGTTTTTGGTTTATGTTTCCATGGCCTTTGATTACATATAAGTTTTATTGCATTATGATCTGAGAAGGATGCATTGACTATCTCTGTCTTTCTGTACTGGATTGTGAGATCTTTATGCCCCAGTACATGGTCAATTTTTGTACTATTGAGAAAAAGGTATATTCATTCCTATTCCCATTCAGTTTTCTCCAGAGATCTATCATATCTACCTTATCCAGAGTTCTATTCACCTCCTTAACTTCTTTCTAGTTTATTCTGAGGTTAGATTTATCAAGTGCATAGAGGGGGGAGGTTGAGGTCCACCACCAGTATAGTTTTGCTGTCTATTTCTTCCTGTAACTCCCTTAACTTCTCCTCTAAGAATTTGGATGCTATACTACTTGGAGCATATATGTTTAGTAATGAAATTGCTTCATTGTGTATGGTGCCTTTTAGCAGGATATAGTTTCCTTCCTTATCTCTTTTGATTAGATCTATTTCTGCTTTTGCTTTGTCTGAGATTAAGATTGCTAGCCCTGCTTTCTTTACATCAGCTGAAGCACAATACATTTTGCTCCAACCTTTTACCTTTACCCTGTTTATCTCCCCTTTTCAAATGTATTTCTTGTAAACAACATGTTTTGGATCATGTTTTTTAATCCATTCTGCTATCCATCTCCATTTCATGGGAGTGTTCATCCCATTCACATTCAGTTATGATTACTATTTGCATCTTTCCCTCCATCCCCCTTTCCCCTTGTTTATGCTTTTAGTTCTTCCTCCTTATTCTCAATAGAGTTTTAATTTTTGACTACCTCTTCCCTCAGTCTTCCCTTTAAATCCCTTTTCCCTTATTACTTCTTCCCTGTCTTTTAGCCTTCCCTCCCTTTTCTTTCCCCATTCCCCTCCTATTGCCTATAGAACTAATTTTATTTTTATACTTAACTGAATTTGTTGGACCCTCCTTGAATCCAATCAGATAAGAGTACCTCTCAAACAATACTTATCTCCCTCCCCTCTTTCCCCTTACTGTAATTATATTTTTGCACTGTAATATATTTATTATATAACATATACTGTAATATTATATACTGTAATATTATATATATAATATATACTGTAATATATTTTTGTGCCCCTTCCTGTGATGGATTTATTTTTTTCTGCCTCTTCCTTTTCATATCTGCCATTACAATCTCTTCACACCCTTAAATCATATTTATTATCATCACATCATTTAATTTATACCTACTCCCTCTATCTATGTATATTCCTTTTACATTTCATAATAAATATACGATTCTCAAGATTAACAAGCATCATCTTCCCTTATAGGGATGTAAACAGCTTGCCCATATGGTGTCACAAGTTTTTCCCCCCTGTTTACCTTTTTATGCCTCTCTTGAGACCTGTGTTTGAAGATCAAATTTTCTGTTGAGTTCTGGCCTTTTCATCAGGAAGGTCTGGAAATCCCTTATTTCATAGAATGTCCATCTCCTTGTCTGAAATATTATGCTCAGCTTTGCTGGGTAATTAATCCTTGGTTGTAGTCCCAGATCCTTTGCCTTACAGAATATCATATTCCAATTCCTTCGATCTTTTAATGTAGAAGCTGCAAGGTCCTGTGTGATCCTAACTGTAGTTCTTCAATATTTGAATTGTTTCTTTCTGGCTACCTGCAGTATTTTCTCCTTCACTTGATAGTTCTGGAATTTGGCAATGATATTCCTTGGTGTTTTTAGTTTGGGATCCCTTTCAGGAGGTGAATGGTGGATTCTTTTGATGATTATTTTGTGCTCTGGATCTAGGACTTCTGGGCAATTTTCCTTGAGGATTTCTTGGATGATATTATCCAGGCACTTTTTTTCATCATGCCTTTCTGGTAGACCAATAATCCTTAGATTTTATCTCTTAGATCTGTTTCCCAGGTCAGTTGTTTTTCCACTTAGATATTTTACATTTTCTGCTATCTTTTCGTTCTTTACATTCTGTTTAACTGATTCTTGGTGTCTCATAGATTCATTAGCTTCTACTTGCTCGATTCCGGTTTTTATCAAATTGTTTTCTTCAGTCAACTTTTGCACATCCTTTTCCATCTGTCCAATTGTTCCTTTTAAGGAGTTATTTTCACCAGTTAGGTTTTGTACTTCCTTTTCCTTTTGTCCAATTTTCCTTTTTAAGGAGCTGTTCTCTTCAGTGAATTCTTTTTTCATATTTTTAAAATCACTGGTCAATTTTTCTTCTATTTCTCTAATTTGGATTTTAAAATCCTTCCAGAGCTCTCCCAAGAAGGCTCTTTGTTCTTCTGACCAATTCATATTCCCTTCTGAAGTTTCACATGGGAATACAATCTCAATGCTGACCTCTTTGGTATTCATGTTTTGGTCCTTGTCCATACAGAAAAATTCTATAATCTTTTTGCTTTGCTTTTTACTTATGATAATAAGCCTTTTCCTGGCTTTTAAGGAAGATCTCTGCATATGTGGCACAGGGAGCTCTGTCTCATAATTCTTGTGCCTAAAACTTTAGTTTTTGCGTGTGGTTTTTCAGCTAAAAATTCAGTGTTGTAGCTTACCTGGTGCTTAGCTGGCTGTTGTTTGAAAGCAGCAACCAGTTAGGTCTTTTTGCATTTCCTCATAATTACCCTGGAGATAGCTCATTAAGCGTGAGCGAGGGGTGGTCTGCATGCCAGAGGCTCCTCTGCTGAGCTAAAGCATAGGCAAACTCAACTTTCTGCATTAGTGTCTTCCTGATTCCACTGGGGTGCTGAGGCATGCCTGTGGTCCTGGCAGTTGCTGGTGTCATCCCCCTGGGGTTCAGGATCTTCACCTGCTTTGTTGAGGTGGGACTGTCTAGGACAGCTCTGATCCTGCACTCGTCACCTGTGACCACGGCAAGAGGAACCCTCCTTAGAGATCTTTCTAGGCTCCCAGGCTGAGAGTCTGTTTACCCCTTCTGCTGCTCCCACTGTTCCAGAATTTTTTCTGTGGAGATAATCTCTGGACTGGTCAAGGTGGACAAAGGGAGAGAGATAGCAGTTACTGGTCACTCTACCATCTTGACTCCTGGAACTAGAAAGAATCTATCACTTCTTTTTCTGGATGCAGATAGCATCTTCCTTATGTTCTTTATAGTTAATTTGGGTATTTATAGTAGTTAGAATGACTCATTTGCTCAAAATTGTTCTTAAAACAACATTACTGTTATTGTATACAATAGTCTATTTCCAAAGATGATTAGGGAAAAGAACCTATGTGTTCTAAAATATTTATAGTCGCTCTCTTCATGGTGGCAAAGAATTGGAAATTGCTGAGATACTTGTTAACTAGAGAAGGGCTGAACAAGTTGTGGTATATGATTCTGATGATGAAATACTACTGTACAACAGCCCTCCATCACTCAAAACAAAGTCAAGTGTAAGCCATGGCATTATTTCTCTGATGGCATGGTCTTCTTTGGCAATGAAGGATGAACACACACTGTGCATTAAGAAATGATGAGCTCAATAACCCTAGAAAAAACATGGACAGACTTGCACAAAATAATAAAGTAGGAAATGAGCAGAATTCTTTTTTTTTAAATAACTGATAGGATTATAGGATCAAAAATGGTCTTAGGTTTGAAAACCATTGGTCTAGTGAGGCTAGGGCTCTAAATTATCTTCTGTTTCCTCTCTAGGAAGGGTATGTAAAGGATTCCCTGGGCTATAATGAAATTGTGTATTCCAGCAACACATTTCATCTAAGGTTATTGTAATATACTGTTCCAGGATGTATTGATCTTCAGTCTCCTTTTTTTCCCTTCTTAACCTGGGCTCTTCACAACCATTACCTCCTTTGACTCCTCCTGAATTATTTTCGAAACGCCCTTGGTTGATTTTGAAACACTCTTGGGCAAATTCCAGGACTAAGGTGTAGTCTAGTTCTGACATTAATTATTTGTAACATCCTTGAGATACTAGGTTAAATTTAGAATTTTGAATGAGCCTCAGTGAGGGAATGAAAAGGTTAGGGGGTGTGTGTCTGAATTTCAGTTCCATACTTCAAAATCAGTAGTGTCAAACTATTAAGGATCCTTGCAATTGGTGTATTGACTTAGAATGTCACACATTAACATTATATATGTTCTATTGCATTTTTGTTTATTTCCCAATTACATTTTTAACTTCATATTAGCTGCTCTAGGGGTCATGATAGGCTTGTGGGCTTCATATTTGATGCCTCTTTTCTGAATAAGGACTAGAAAATGAAGGTCAGAATCATACAATTTAAGAGTTGAATGAGAACTCCAGTCCCATCTTGTCCAAACTGTACCTGATTCTTTTGCAGAGGTCCCAAACATCTTAGTGGAGTTTATTGCACCAGTGAATGGTATAGTAGGTATAAATGATACTTCTGACTAGTCCTGCACAACCTGCAGTCCACCGAAGGATTTTGGGTGGCCCACAAAAAATGTAGAGGAAAACATCCTCGACATTTTTTCCTCTACACTTTTTTCAGGCCTCCCCAAATCCTTTGTCTTGCCTGTGGGCCACTGGTTGTACCGTCCTGCCTCTTACTCATGACAAGTCTCCTGAGCTGACAAAATCACAAAAAACTCTTACGTCATGAAACCAGCCCATTGTATTGGAAGGTAAGTTATACTAGGAGTTGTCGTTGCTCAATCATTTCAACTATGTTTGACTCTCCACGACCCCATTTGAGGTTTTCTTGGCAAAACTACCAGAGTGTTTTTCCATTTCCTTCTCCAAGTTATTTTACAGATGAGGAAACTGAGGCAAAAGGGTTAAGTTACTTTCTCAGGGTCACATAGCTAGTGAGTGTCTGGAGCAAAATTTGGATTCAGGTCCTCCTGAGTCCAAGGTTGCCACTCTATGCACTGCTCCACCTAGTTGCCCTAAGAGTCAGGAGACCTGAGTTCAAATCCTAACTCTATGAGTAACTGGCTATATGATTCTGGTCAAGTCAGTCTCTATAATTGCCCTGGTGAAATCATAGATCTCTCATGGAAGTGGATCATGAAATTTAGTACATTTTTATACCTTTACAAAGATTTTGGGGACACCCTATCCAGGCAGCCTATCCCACCTTTGGTTAGTTCATTAAGAAGTTTTCCCCAGCATCAAACTTGAATTTGCCTGTTATTTCAGGTTCTTCCCTCTGGGACCAAACAGAGTGAATCTGATGACTTTTCCACATGATGGCCCTTCAAATACTTGAAGATAATTATCCAATGTTGAACTGCTTGTATGTTAAAGGGATTCACTAAATATTTATTCAATTGGATTAGATTGTCTTCATTTCCTCATCCATTGCATGGATATTAACACACACACACACACACACACACACACACACACACACACAAACACTCCAACCGAAAAAATGAATTTTAGTCTAAAAGCTGGTCTCTAAATCTGTTTTGAACTCAGAATTAATTAGGTCTAAGAACAGCACTCTAAGTGTTAGTCTTGGGTGAGTCCACATGAGATTGTTCAACATATTATTTAGCTCAAGTATTATACTCTGCAATTTGATACAAGAAATAAAAATAGAGAAGAAACAAATATGAAAACTAAAGTTTTTTTTTTTAAATTTACCTTGAATGTTAGTGATTGAGAAAAGGATAGAGCATAAGCATCCAAAAATGAAGAGTGGAATAAAGCATGATTCCATGAAACTGTTGTCAGCAAAAAGGATGAACTGTTTACTTTTATGTGGTTTTCTTTATATTTATCCAAGTATCTTGTTGGAAATATAGCTAAGGTGAACATTACAGTTAATAACATTGAGAAAGAAGTCTTGTTCAATCAGAATTTCATTACGGACTAACTATACATAGTGGGTTTATAAGGCTGCTACAAGTCTGCAACTGTATCATATAATTTTTAATGTAGCAATTGTGACAAATGTAGCAATTTGACTTCAAATGCATTATTTAGCAGAGAAACCACATTCCCTAAACTTTCAAGAGGTTATGAAGTGGCTTTAGTCATTTGATATAATGACAATCTAGGAGATAAAACTTACTAGGAGTCTTTAGTCAAGAGATTAAGTTTATCAAGTTTTCAGAGCCATAATAATACATAGAGGAAACATTATAAGGAAATATAATTAGATGCATTTCAAAGTATTGTCAGTGTCTTAGCTATAGGATAAATAGATACACAGTCCCCAGAGAAATATTCCCAGGACTTAGAGAAGGAAGGGGCCTTAGAGAGAACATTTAGTCTAATTTCTCATTTTACAGATGAGGCAACAGAGAACCAAAGACATTAAGTGAATTTCCAAGTTGAAAGGTATAGCAGAATCAGAATTCAAACTCAGGTCCTTTCACTACAAATCTGATGTTCTTTTCACTATGCCATATAAATATACCATGTTGTCTCTAAAAGTATCTACTGGCTTCAATTTAATCAGTCAGCCAGTCAGTAAACATTTATTTATTTTTCCAATTTATTTTTAATTTATGAAATAAAACAAGCATTTCCATAACATAATAGAATAATAGAAAGATGCTTACACATGAAACTACAAATTTATTATATATGACTTGCAATTCCTTGTACAACATTAAACTTTATCATGTTAATTTTTCTTTTTTCCCTTCCCCTGCCCTAGAAGTGGCTACTGTTAGACACAATTATGTGTGTGCGTGTGTATAATAAGCATTTGTTAAATTTATTTTTATATGTGCCAGGCACTTTACTAAGTGCTGGTATACAAAGAAAGGCAAAAGGTAGAGGCTCACAATCAAAAGGGAGAGACAACAATCAAACTAACTTATTCAAATCTTTGTCTAACTCTGTTCTTTGTAATTTAGATTTCTGTGTTGTCAGAAAACTAATCCCCCTTTTGTTCTGCTTCTGTGGCTGTATCTCTGTGCACACATTCTCTTTATGTGGTCTAGGTTAAATGAAAATACCCTGGTTCAGGGGAAAGAATATTGAGTTTTCAGTCAGCCAGGTTCTACTTCTTTCACTTCTCATATGAACTTGACCATGTTACTACCTCTCTAAATCTGTATTCCTTTGTGGGCTCATAAATTCAGCAGTGCAACATGGAGGGGATATAGAGTTGTGATTTCCCCCTCAAATGACCCTTTGTGCCTTTGAATTTCAGAAAGTATTTTCTCTCAGTTAGCCTTAGTACAACTTTCTGTTTAGTGAGTTAAGTGTTGGGGACCAGTTTTAATGGAGCTGTTTTCTTGGGATTTCTTAATTTTCTGTAGGACAGGTAAAGAAGTGATCTGTAGTAAAGAACATGGCGGGTTTGGAAACAAGAAGATTTGGGTATAAATGCCACCTTTGACATTAGGAAAACTACCTAAGATAATAAAATCATAGATCATTTGCTTGTGGAGGTCATGAAGCCAGTTTAATTTTTTTGGAAGGAGCATTTAGGAGTCAGGAGATCTGGGTTCAAATTCTAACTCTACCACAAACTAGATATATGATTCTGGTCAAGTCAGCCTCTTCACTTGCCTGATGAAATTATACATCTATCTTGGAAGTAGATCATGATATCAACATGGATGAGGGAAAGGAGCACTGTACTTGGAGTCATAAGGCTTCAGGTTATTTGCAGCTACATTACTGTGTGCTTTGGGTAAGATAGATAGGCACACAGACAGATGTGGAGGAGAATGAATGAAGGGAAGGAGAAGAACAAGGCAATTGGGCAGGTGGAGCTGTCCAGAGACTGAACTGAAAGAAGTGAGAAGCTTGCCTAGAGCCCATTTGAGAAAAAAGGAGAAAGTCATTAAATATTTCTGGGTCTTCCTTTCTCTACCTGTAAAATGAAGACTTTTGGCCAGAAGATCCCTAAGATTATTTTTAAAGACCTGAGAGACTATGAAAATCTCAACCTGAGTGTAGAATTGCTTGCAGCATTTTTGAATCACACTCTTCCAAACCAGAAGAAGGCATGTCAAGTTTCTGTGATTTTATCAGTCTAGAAGTCCTGCCTACAATCAAACATTATAATCTGTCTGTGACTTTGTGGATAAGGTAGAGATTTGTCTGAGGTTCGGAAAGATTAAGTGATTTGTTCAGGGTCACACAGCTAGTATGTTGTCAGAGGCAAAGTTGGAATCCAGCTCTTTCTCACTGCATATCATTTATATGATGTTGCCTTTCTAGAAGGAAGCATAGGAAAACAAACAAACAAATGAACCACAACAGCAAAAACACCCACTAATCCTGTTAGAAAAGTATTATATGTTGGATCAATTACTTGGGAGAGGTAGTATGGCATGGTGGAAAGAATACAAGTCCTGGAAACCAAGCCTGGGTTCAAATCCTGCCACTGGTACTTATTGTTTTTCTTAGCAGTGAGACCATGGAGAAGTCACTTAGTTCATTTGAGAAAATTTCCTTATCTATGAAATTAGGTTAATAATTCCTTTAGTAACTACCTCAAAAGTAAGTTGTAAGGATCAAATAAGATAATGTGTGTACAATGCTTTGAGAACCTTAAAGAGATATTTATAAGATAACAGAATCTTAAAGACATAAATACTAAGCCTGGCTTTACTTTCTTTAAATTTGAAGCCATCATATTCATCATTGTATGTAATTGCATGGTCTTGGTCATTCAAACAAATAAGGAAACTACAATATGAAGTAGCATGTTGTAGTGGGTGGATAACATAATAGAACTAGAAGAAGAAGATAATAGATATTTATAAAGCTTCCCTCTCTGTACCTGATACTGTGCTGAGCACTTAAATATGATCTCATTTGATTTATACAACAACCTTGTGAGGTAGGCATTATTGGCATTATTATTTCCCTTTCACAGATAAATGAATGATTGAATGATATTTATTAAACATTTACTTTGTACCAAGCAATGTGCTGGGCACACAGATATAGAATCTATTTAGTCAGTCAGTCAGTGGTCAGCAATCATTTATTAAGCACTTACTATGTGCCAGGCACTATGCTAAATGCTGAGGTTTAAGTAAACAAAACAAACAAGCAAAAAACCAGAACCTTCCCCTAAGGAGTTCATATTCTAATAGGGGAGACAACTGTCAAATACCTATGTTCATGTAAAATATATACAACATATATGGAATGCAATTTCAGAGGAAAGGTGTTAGAGGTACTGGAAGAGGGGGACCAGGGAAAGGCTACCTACAGAGAATAGAATGAGAATAGAGACTTAAAGGAAGATTAGGATATGAAAGTAAGGGGAGAGAAAGAGAGAGAGAGAGAGAGAGAGAGAGAGAGAGAGAGAGAGAGAGAGAGAGAGAGAGAGAGACAGAGACAGAGACAGAGACAGAGAGAGACAGAGAGAGACAGAGAGAGAGACAGAGAGACGGAGAAAGACAGAGAGAGATGGAGAGAGGGACAGACACACAGAGAGAGAGGGAGGGAGGGAGGGAGGGAGAGAGAGAGAGACAGAGAGACAGAGAGACAGAGAGAGACAGAGAGAGACAGAGAGAGAAGGAGAATGACAGAACTCCAGGTATGGTGAATATCATATAAAGGGATAGAGCCAGCATAGCTAAACTGTAGACTATATAAAGTGCAGTAAGGTAAGAGGACCAAAAAAGTAGGATAGGAAGAGGCTATTTTAAGTGCCAAATAGAGATTTTTATATTTGATGCTGGAGGCAATAGGGAACCAAAGGAGTTTATTGAATGAGGGATTGGTGTTGTTTGACCTGCACTTTAGGAAAACAAAATAAGGAGGAGAGCCTTGAAGCAAGGAGACCATTTAGAAGGCTCCTGTCCTCAAAGAGCTTATATACTAATGGAAGAAAGGGCAATGTAAAAGAGTGGTGATTAAGAAAGTAATTAAAGTTAATAGTCACAAAGGTGGTATGTAGACTAATAGGACAATCTAGAGGCAATGAGAGTATTGACTTGATCACAGTTTTCAGAACAAGACATTGAGTTCAAGGAGAGGGTACCTATTGTCAATAGTGCAGAAAATGATCTCAGTGGATAGGAGGAGAAATGGTCCCAGGAAATGCACGTCCTAGTGGCTTAGCTCCTACTAAGCCTGGCAACTATGAGGAAATTAAGTCTCAGAAAGTTTAAGCGACTTATCAGTGGACACAGAACTGGAAAGGACTTTAGAGGATATCAAATCCAATCTTCTCATACAGAGAGATGGTGAAACATTTATTAAGCTTTTAATCTGTACCAAGCACCGTACTGGAGATACAAATACAGGTCCCAGATGTTAAGTGACTTACCCAAGGGCACAGAGGTAGTGCAAATCAGAAGTGGGGTTTAAGCCTAGGTTTCTCCATTTCAGTGTTGGTAATGTTTGTTGGCCTTTTAAAAAAAGTGTGTTCTAACTTAGAGGGAAGTTTTAATCCATGAATACTTGAAGTCTGCATCTGAAAAAAGTCACAGCATGAAAGTGCCCCTCTCTGTCTTTGCTATGGAACTGTTCAGCCATGGTGCTGAGGCTGCCACTTTGGTGCTGACTCTTATATTTGTGTTTTAGCCAGTGAAAATACTGAAAATGTTTTCCCTCTGCTGATACAAGTCAGCTCTGTCTCTCAGGAGAATCCGAGCATATTACAGCCAGCTTGGACCCTGTAATACATTGTCCTTCAAAGTCAAATTTCAGCTTGTCAAGGAAGTGGAGAAAATGATTTGTGACCTGAAGAGAAGGAAGATTAATATTTCTGAATAGCAGTGCACTAAAGCCCCTATAGCTACTTGTTCTTTCCACTATTCAACCCTCCCTCTAGGAAAGGAAATGTTTTGCAAAAACAATACCTTGCTTTGTATATAGAAATTTCCTCTGTGACTGCCAAGTTTTTGTTTGGCAAGGTAGAATCTAACTTTTCTTAGCCCCTTCAAACAATGTGGTCTGCCAACAGAGACTTGTAGCTTAATCTCATAGCTTTATTTCATAATCAGAATTCACTTTGTGTCTTGGGGAAGCTGTGATGTATGAAGCAGAAAGAAGATTGATTTTTCACGAGCTACCTTGTACCTGGAGTAATGAGAGTGGCAAATTACTTGTTCACTGAGCAAACACGACAGGAATGTCATAGAGGGAATTTATATATATGCAAACACACAGGGGTCACAGAAGTGGCACCTTCGCAAAGTGACCTTATCTATTGGGGGAGCACATTTAAATGTTCTTCAGTTTATACCATAAAAGCCATGTATGCTTGCATAGAAATGCTTCTAATAACAAATATAAGATTCATGATACAGCATAGCATTAGATGGGCTGTAATATTTCTAAGTGTGACTTCAGCTCACAGATCTTTCCTTCCTTCTCTCCTTCCTTCCTTCCTTCCTTCCTTCCTTCCTTCCTTCCTTCCTTCCTTCCTTCCTTCCTTCCTTCCTTCCTTCCTTCCTTCCTTCCTTCCTTCCTTCTTTCCATCTCCTTTTCTCTTTCCTTCCCATTCCTTTCCTTCTTCTTTTTCCCTTCCTCCTTCCATCCCTCCTTCCTTTCCATATCACCAACAACTCATTGAAAATTTTCTACTGGATAGCCCACAAATACCTCAAATTCAGCATGTCCAAACAAAACTAATTCTCTTTTTCCCCAAACCCACTCTCCTGAACTTCCCAATTTCTGATCAGAGCATCACCATATATCATCACCAAACTTCACAAACTTGACATCATCCTTGATTCTTCTCTCTCCCTCAATCTCCCACATCTAATCAGTTGCCAACTGTTGACCATCTCACTTCCTCAAAATCAATCCCATCCATCCCCTTCTCTTCATTCATGCAGCCACAATCCTAGTTCAACACCTTATCATGATTCACCTGAATTATTGTGATAGCCTTCTAATTGGATTCCCTGCCTCAATTTTCTCCCCTTGCCAATTCATCCCTCACAAAGTATTCAGCTCAAAATGTTTTTGCAATTCCCTTTTGCCTTTAGGGATAGGTACTGAACCTGTGATTTTACTTGTATAATGAGCTCCTGGAAATTCTACCAATTGTGGTCAGCATTTTCTCTGCAACTTAAAAGTCTCAGATTTGCTTAGAACACTGAGTGATTAAAAGGCCTGTCCAGGGTCACATAGTGAGTAACTATCTGAAGAGGGACTCGATCCTGGGTTTTCTTGGTTTCTAGACAAGTTTTCTACCCATTATCCCACATTATTTCTTTGTTAAAAACATGAACTTCTCTACTTGGCATTCAACACTGCACAATTTGGCTCTAAACCTTTCTAGGCTTATTGCACTTATTGTTTCTTGTGTTTTGTGGTACAGACAAACTGGCCTGTTGCTATTACTCTTATTGGACATTTTATCTCCAGTGGGAATACTTTGTATAGTGTATGAAATGTACTCTCTTATTTTCTTTAAGCCAGATCAAGTATCACATCCTCCTCGAGGCCTTTTCTGAGATATAAACTGCCCCCTCCCAAAGCATTTACTTGTACTCCTGCCCCTAGAAATTACTGTGTACTTACATCATATATGTATATGCATACCCATGTGTTTTTGTACATGTTTATATATGTATACACATACACACATGCATATGCATATATATATATATATATACGCACATACACATAGGATGTATATATCTGTATCCATTTATAAATGTATATATAAAATTTATTTTCAGGTATACACATTGTTTTCCAAGACAACTATAAATTCCTTGAAAGGGGAGATTGTTTCATCTTTGTATCTATATTATTAGCTCTAGGCACAGTTCTTGGCACATAAAATCACTTAATAATTGGTTGATGATTGATCTCCAGACCTAACCTCTCTATTGTCAGACATATTTCCTACTGCCTCCTGGACATCTCTACCTGAATGTCCCAGTGGCACCCTAAGCTGAACATGCCTAAAGCAGAATTCATCAATTTTTCTATAAAACCTGTACTTTTCCTAACTTCCATATCTCATTTAATGAAGCCCTAGGTACAACATTTATGAAATATATTCCTGTCTCTAGCCTTATAGATAACTTTGTTCTTCCTTTTTTTGGTTTGCATTATTTCATAAAGGACTTTCAAGATTACTTTATATATTTCATAGTTGTCATAATTTGTATTGTATTTTTGTAATCTGTTATGTTAATTTACTTCATTCAAAATGTCTCCATTTTGAATCTTTTGGGTAGTATCCATTTTAAAAATCACAAGTACAGTTGCTATTTGAACAGATAACTATTTTTCCTTTTTGATAATATTCTTTGAATAAGATAATATTCTTTTGATAATAGAAATATCACAAAAGAGTACAAAACTATGAAGAGTAGCTAAGCTGGACTAAATATATACAGAAGACCATACTAGATGTGACACCATTTTGAAGGCATAGAGAAATTGATTCTCAGGATATTTGGAAGAGAGAAGACCAGAACCTTAAAAAAAAATGAATGTTATTATTATCTTTAAAAAAGTAATGGGGGAGGGTAGAGCCAAGATGACAGAGTAGAAGCAGGGACCTGCTAGACCCCTCCTCCCAACCCTCACAAAAAAACCTGTAAAAAATGTCTCCTAACAAATTCTAGAGCATCAGAAGCCACACAGTGACAGACTGAAGCAAGTTTCTAGCCCAAGACAATCTGGAAAGTAGACAGGAAGTGTCTGTAACACTGAGCTGAGAGCAGAGTTTGGCATGGGCCATGACAACATGGATGGAGCTGGAGTAGGCCTCACTGGACTGAATTGCTGGTGGTGGCTGCAGTTTCCAGACTTCTCAACCCATAAACAGCAGAGAGATTCAAAGGTCAGTGGGAAAGGTCTCTCACCTGACTAAAGAGGGAAATATGGTTCAACTCCAGCCCTTACCCCAGCCTCAGAGTGGTGGTAGCCACTGCTGAAGAAGAGGAGCCCCTCACTTAACAAGAACTGAAAAGTCAAGTGATTGGTGGGGGAAATGAGCAAATGGGGAAAAAGAAACAGACTACAGATTCTTACTTTCTTTGTGAAGAGGTATTTTCTTACATCACTGGGGATGAGGAAGATAAAAATATACAACCAGAAGAAAACAACAAAGCCAAAATGCATCTAAAGTCTCCAAGAAAAATATGAACTGGTCTCAGAACATGGAAGAACTAAAAAAAGATTTTGAAAAGTAAGAAAAGTAGAGGAAAAATTGGGAAGAGGAATGAGGATGATACAAGAAATTCATGAAAAACAAGTCAACAGCTTGCTAAAGGAAACCTCTCAAAATGATGAAGAAAATAATACTTTTAAAATTAGAGTAACTCAAATGGCAAAAGAAACTCAAAAAGCCAATGAGGAAAAGAATGCCTTAAAAACCAGAATGAGCCAAATGTAAAAATATCTGAAAGCTCACTGAAGAAAAGAATTCCTTAAAAATTAGAATGGAACAAATGGAAGCTAATGACAGAGATAGAGGGCACAGGGTTAGCTGAATAGGAAGGAATGATATCTACAAAAGAAAATTAAATGTTGAGAGGAATGTACTAGGAGAAAGGAAAGGGAGAAGTAGAATCTCACATAAAAGAAGCAAGAAGGAGCTTTGACAATGGAAAGGAAGATGAGGGGGAATAAGTTAACCTTCCTTTCATTGTATTTGGCTTCAGGAGGGAATAACATACACACTGAATTTGGTATGGAAATTTATCTTACCTGACAGAAAAGCAGGGGAAAAGGGGATAAGAGAGGGGGGAATAATAGAAGGACTGACAGATTGGGGGAAGTGACAATGGGAAACAGACACTTTGGTAGAGGGACAGGTGAAAGGAGAGAAAAGAATAAATAAAAGATGAGATAGGATAGAGGGAAATATACTTAGTCTTTCACAACATGACTGTTATGGAACTGTTTTGCATGACTACACATGTATGACCTATATCAAATTGCATATAAAATATGGCAATATATGCCAAACAAAGGTATTTGCCTCTCAAATTAAGAATGTCAAGTCAGTGCCAAATCCAAATTGAAGAGGGATTCCTTTATTTGCTCATGGCATTATGTTAATTTCATCAAACCCTATAACATTCTAGAGCTTTGTAAATTATATTAATAAACTCATAAAAGAATTTGGCTTATTAACTGGATCAAGAATGTCTTTTCTCTAGATTATTGTTGTTTTTGTCCTTTGTTTTTTGAAGAGGACCGTGATATCAGGGAAATGATGGCAGTTGACTTTGATTTGAGTGAGTGAGGACTGTACAAAGTCACCAGCCTCACATTCTCCTCTAGAGTCATCTGGATCCATTGATAAGATATTCATCAGGATGACTGGAGATAGCCCAGGATGGAGGGACAAAAGAGTTGAAATATCAAAGGATATAATACCAAATTCCAAATATACTACAAAGCAATAATTAGCAAATAAGTTTGGAACTAGTTTAAAAAAGTTGATTAAGAGAACAAATTAGGTACATAACAGACAATCCAAGGATAGAAACAACTGAGAAAAAATATGCTAGAAAAATTAGAAAACACAGTGGGAGAAATTTAGTCTTAGATCAATACCACACACCATATACCACAATAAATTCTAAGACGATAAATGACCTAGATGTAAATGGTCATATAAGCAAATGAAAGGAGAATGTCTGAAGATATACTTGTGAGCTATGAATAGGGGAAAAGAGAATCTTAGGAGATAAACTGGACAATTTTGATCACACAAAATAGAATGACTTTTCTGCAAACAAATTCAATACAATGAAAACTAACTGGGGAACTATTTTGGCATCAAATTCTTTGCAAAAGGTCTGTTAGGGATAGGGATTAGACCTGTGATTTCAGGAATATAGGGAACTCCTTGGATGAATAAATTACCTTTACCAATGGAGATCAGCACTTTCTCTGGAACTTAAAGTGTTAGAGAATTGTTTAAGAGAACACTGGGATGTGAAGTCTTAGACTAGGTCCCATAACCAATCGAACTTGAATCTAGACCTTAATAGTTTTGAGGCCAGCTCTTCTTTTCATCACACAATCCTGCCTTTTATCAAACGTATAGAGGTAATTAATAAATATATAAAAACAAGAGCTATTCCTCAATAACCAAATACTTAAAGGATGTGAGAAGGAAATTCTCAAGGGAAACGGGCAAAATGCTCCAAATCATTAGTTATAAGAGAAATGCAAATTCAAATAACTCTGATGTTTTTCCTCTCACATTTATCATATTGAAAAACATGACAAAGAAAAAAACAATTATTCAGGACAGCAAAGAAGCAAAGATCAACTGATATACTGTTTATGGTGTTATTAAACAGTATAAGAATTATGGAAATCGTTTTGGATCTATACACCAAAAGTCACTAAACTATGCCTACTCTTTGATCCAAAAATACCTCTATTGGGCCAAAAAGACCTAGAAAAAAGAAGTGTCCACATTTGTAAAAAAATACTTATGGCTATTATTTTTATTATTGTAAAAAACTGGAGACAAAGTAGATACTCATCAACTGAAGAATGACTGAATAAATCATGCTTTATGAATATACTATACTATACTATGATAGTGCTGGAAGAAAAATACCCCAGAAGATTTGGAGAAATCTTGGAAGATTTATGAACTGATGCAAAGTGAAATGAGCAGAACCAGGACAAATATTTATTTAGTGACCATAACAATGTAAAAGAAAACCACCTTAAAATACTAAAAAAAGTTTGATTATTGCAATGAACAATAATGGCTCCAGAAAAATAATGAAGAAGCATGCCTTCTACCTTTTGGTAGTGAGATGAGGGATAATAGGTTCAGAATGCATTTTCAGATGCAATCAAAACAACACAAATTTATTTATTCCAGTAACTTTTGTTAAAAGAGAGGGTTTTTATTTGTTTTGTGGGGAGAATTTGGAGAAAAGTGAGGAAGGTAGCAATAGTGATTCAAAATATGTGAAAGAAGAAAGAAAATACATAAAGGAGACCAGAGAATACAAGCAAAATCATATTAGTAATACTTTGTTAAATGTATATTAATAAGAATGATGAATTTTATGGAGTTGATGTACAGTTGCATTTGCAATTTCTGTTTCCTGATCTTCTTTGTATCTATGAGTATTCATGATCATTGATAATTTTATAGTGCGTTCTAGTGTAATTTAAAAGAAAAGAAAGGTTATTTATTCTAATAAAAGTCATGGAAAACAAGAGGAAGAAACTCAGCTAGATGACTCCTAAGAAATTGTAAATGTCCTTGAATACCTCAACCTTTTTATGAAAAGAAAACCCCATTTTAAAAAGTACTTATAGTACTTTCTGGCAGAAAAAACCATAGAATTCAAAATGAACTAAAAATGGACATCACACATAGGCAATGAGTATAAACCAGTTTCAACATATAACAAATGAGGAAGTTTAAAGACAAGTGAGAGTAAACAATGTAATCATGGAATTGCATGATAGTGAGAGAAGGTAGGCAAGGGTGAGGAATGATAATTGGAAAGCCAGAGTATTCTCTAGGTACCTATGTAGAGATGGATATGTCAGCAGACAGCAAGGATGACCTTTAGAATTTTGGACACATCCTCTTTGGTGAGCATGGCCAAGAGTCTTACAAGATGATCAAACATGGATAGATTGTCATTTGCTTCACAGAATGGAACTTCTCAATTGATGAGTATTTAAATATATTTAAATATTTAAAATATGACATTGAATTCTGTATTACTTTCTGGGATGGAGGAAAACAATGTATATAATCCAAAATATTGGATAAACAAAAAAATCTTTCACCTTTGACTTTATAACACATTATTTGATTCTTTTTCCTTAGACATCTGTCTTTCTAATTGTACATTATATAAGTAGGTGTTTAAATCAGTTTGCATCATCTGTGCACATAACTAAAATTAATATGGAAAATCTTGGACAGAAGGGAAAAGCCAGGTTTATATTCAAAAATATTTCCATGGGTAATTCACAATATGCATAATGCTCACATATGATTAGTGAGAAGTTGATTATATTCTAACTTTCCTTGTTTATAGAGTGTTATATTGGAGGTTGTCAGCAGATGGGGACATTAATTCTATGAAGATTATGTTTTTAGATGTATTTGCTACACAGAAAATATGGAAAAAAAGACAATGAAGAACAAAGGCACACTTGCCCCTGGTATTATACATTTCTTCTCTCTTTGTGTAAAATGGCATCTTCTTTGAAAGCCTGGAAATAGAACTCTTCATCTTGTACATAATTTCCCTTATACATGTATTTCTGGTTACTCTCAGGGCAAAGATACATATTAATCATAAAGAAACAGAAGCCCCATAATCCATTCTAATTCCTTAGAAGAATTATATGGGAGACACTCATAATTCATATGAGACACATTCTAGAGATTGCTGTGAATAGGGAAATCTGTGAACACTGACCTGTACTAAAAATAAAACCCTTTTTTCTTTTAGCTGCTCACTCATCCACTGTTTTTTTTTTAGGAATCACAATAAAGAATGCAGATTAATATTAGATCACAACATACAGGATGCAAAAATATCAAGATTTTGTAGTAGCAGCATACTATCATGCCCTGGACAGATAAAGTGACATATTGTTGATATTTAAAACTAATAAATTGCTGATCCATAGATTGTGGGAGTTTCCTCTACTGTCACTACAGTTAGTCATACTGACATATCAGTGGGAGACATGCTTTATTAAGCATCTATTTTGATAATTGAATATTGCTCTTTGGTGTACATGGTGTTTACAGGATTAGAAGAATGCTTATTGGTTCTACAAACTTAAGTTGATTGAGAGGAATTTTTGGAGAAGCGGACATAGCTCTCTTACATTTGGATGATAACCAGAGATTATGGTGGCTAATATGTCATTTATAATATAACAGCAGAGCACAGATAGTTACAATTGACAACATGATTTCAGACCGAGGAAATTACTGAAACTAATTAAGATCCTTGTCACTAAGTTCACTGAGGTTCTCCAGTTATTTTCTGAACAGTCATGTGATGCAGTGGTATTGCTTTGGTTTAATATATCACCTGAAGGAAGGTATTATTACAGCAGCAGTCACTCTGGTACACGTTTCAAAACTTTCATAGATTGTAGAATCAAATTCTGATGTGATCTATGAATTCATTTTGAAATAATAAAAATGTGTGTATAGGAAGAGATTTTTTCTTTTAAGCTCCTTTATTCCTCTGCCACAAGATCGTCTTAACCTTAATTTATTTAAAGCATAATAATTTTACTGAAGTATCTTGAAAGCTGGGCCTTTTTATGTAGTCAATGTCTTTGATTCCCACCCTCTCAAGGGTCAATGGGTATCTGAGAGGTCTAATTTATTTTTCAAAATTTGTTTATTTGCTGTTCATCATCAGTGGTTTGATGACACAGTAGTTAGGAAGGAAAGGAACTAGAAATTATGAGGATCAGGAAAAGCATATTAGGGTATGAAAGGATAGCTCAGGAGAAGGAAAGGAAGGAGTTAATCTTATACATTTTTCCATTAAAATGACTGTAAAGTGACAATGGCATTATGCAGAAAATATATATTTATATATATTTATAAAATGATTTTGATTCAGAAACCGAAGTCCCTGAAATTTGGAGCCCTTTAGGAATCTATAATGTCAATGGTGAATAAATCGAAATTTAAAGGTATTGAAATCTTATTGTAAAGGACAACAATGCATAAATATATTCCAGAGGCATAATACAGGATATGGTTCATAGCACCTGCATGGCTGCTGCTTGGATTGTTATCAGTCAAATTTCAGGTGTTTAAGCTAGTACCCAAGTATTATATTAATATAATAGTAAATTTCTAGTAAATCTAATTTATTATAATTGTAATTATATGGCACACCAAGCACATATGTACAGATAAAGAATGTATGTGAAATATTTTTCCATGCATTATACATGAGATACTGTCTTCTTGTCAATGTTACAGTAAATTTTTCCCAGTTGGGGAAGTTAGTTCAAGAATTCTATGAAAAACTGTACAAGAATTTTCTGACAATAACATTCCTGGGGGAAATATGAACTTGGTACAAGTACCTTTTCCTCTGAGTTTCTGAGGGTATATGTGTTTTCACAGAGAGCAAGCCTGTAGTAACTGGAATGTTCCCAGAGAGAGTGTTTCCTGCCACAAATACCTTTTTCTCTGGCTACTATATACTTACGCTGATTTTTTTTCCCATCCTTTTTAATGCTTCTTTGAGTCTTGTATTTGAAATTCACATTTTCTATTCAGCTCTGGTCTTTTCATCAGGAATGCTTCAAAGCCCTCTATTTCATTAAATATCTATTTTTCTCCCTTGATGTGTTTCCATAAAAAGCAAGTCTATAGTAACTGGTGTAAAAAAGAAACCTAGAAGCTCCTCTGGGCAAAGAAACCAACCTCTATTAAGAGAAGTAAAGGTGGGATCTCAGACTGTACTGGGCAGACCATAGATCCCACGCTTGTCCTTTCCAAAGGTTGATTTCCTTGCCCAGAAAGGCCTCCTAGCCCCCATCCCACACTGGGATGTTCCCAGAGAAAATGTCTTCTTCCACAATGACCTTTCCTCTGAGTGTTCTGAGAGTAGATGTGTTTCTACAGCAGATCTGCACAATTTGGCAGTGGGGCCAAAATGAAATAGACTAAACTTCTTCAGGTTGCAGATAGGTTTTTAGTGGCTCACTTTTCAAGTAAAGGCATAATTAATATTTAAACTATTTTGCAAATAAACTATATTTTTTAAAAAGGGAAATTTTAATAATATAAATTAATTACACTTATTACTCAAGATTTTTATTTATCAAGAAATCATATTAATATTAAGAATTACTTTGCTAAGTAATACAAGTTTTAATACATTTTTGAGGTTTTCTTATGTTTACATTTAGGTAATGGGACATATTATACTTCTTGTCAGGTATCAGTTTATCAAACTGCAGAATCATGTTTGAAATTGGTTTCTTTAGAAATCTGAAAACTAGCCCCTTGTTTTCTGTTCTCTGAACCCAGAAGAGGAAGCCCCATCCAGAAACTCAACATGTCTATTTACAAGATCCAGGCGAGAGAGATCTTTGACTCTCATGGAAACCCTACTGTTGAAGTTGATCTCTATGCTGAAAAAGGTCAATTCCAAGCTGCTGTGCCCGGTGGTGCTTCTACTGGTATCTACAAAGCCCTGGAGCTCCAAGACAATGATAAGACTCGCTACATGGGGAAAGGTGTCTCAAAAGTGGTTGAGCACATCAATAAAACTATTGCCCCAACCCTGATTAGAAAGAAATTGAATGTTGTGGAGCAGGAGAAGATTGACAGATTGATGATAGAGATGGACGGCACTGAGAACAAATCTAAATTTGGTCCAAATGCCATTTTGGGAGTGTCTCTGACTTTTTGTAAGACTGCAGCTGTTGAGAAAGGTATCTCCCTGTACCATCATATTGCTGACCTTACATGCAACGATGAAGTCATCTTGCCAGTTCCAGCCTTCAACGTGATCTATGGTGACTCTCATGCTGGTAACAAGTTGGCCTCCTTGTTGGAACAGCAAACTTTAAGGAGGTCATGCACATTTGAGCTGAGGTCTACCACAACCTGAAGAGTGTGATTAAGCAGAAATATAGACAAGACACCACCAACATAGGGGATGAGGGTGGCTTTGTTCCTAACATCCTGGAGAATAAAGAAGCTCTAGACCTGTTAAAGAATGCTATTGGTAAGGCTGGCTATACTGATAAGGTCTTAATTGGCATGGGTGTTGCTGCCTCTGCATTCTTCCAATCTGGGAAATATGACTTGGAATTCAAGTCTCCTGATAATTCCAGCAGATACATCTCCCTTTCTGAGCTTGGGGACCTCTACAAGAGCTTGATCAAGGATTATCCAGTGGTATCTATTGAAGATCCCTTTGACCAGGATGATTGGGAGGCTTGGAAAAATTTCACTGCTACTGCTGGCATCCAAGTGGTAGGAGATGATGTCACAATGATCAATCCCAAGAGAATTGAAAAGGCTGTGAATGAGAAGGCCTGCAATTGCCTCCTACTCAAAGTAAACCAGATTGACTCCATGACTGAATCTCTCCAGGCATGCATGCTAGCCCAATCCAATGTGGGGGGGAGTAATGGTTTCCCATCATTCTGGGGAGACTGAAGATACCTCCATTGCAGATCTGGTGGTGGGTCTCTGTACTGGGCAGATCAAGACTGATGCCCCCTGCCAATCTGAGCATCTGACCAAGTATACCCAGCTTCTCAGAATTGAGGAAGAGCTGGGCAGCAAGGCTAAATTTGCTGGAAGGAACTTCAGAAACCCTCGGGCCAAGTAACCTCTGAGCTCACAGGCTCCAGTCACTTCTATAGAAGTCTGCTCCTGTCCTAAGAATGGGCAGCACCAAGTACTACATCAGTCTTGTTTTGGAGGCAGGGGCTTCTGCTTAACTTCCCTCTCCCTTCCACCTTTCTATCATGTTCTCAAAGCTTCATTAAAACTGTCTTATACCAGAGACTACCTGATCATCTGACTCTCTGTCATCTTGTGACTGAGATAGATTGATCTGTTCTCACCCTCAATCCTGATGTTGATGTGTGGAGCCGTGTATTTGTGATACAGCCCTGAGGAGTCCACAGGCCAAATCTTTAGGGGCTTCTGATGTGCAGAGTAAAAGTATTCAGTAACACTCCCCCCCCCCACCCCCTGCAAAAAAAAAAAAAATCTGAAAACTATCCTTAGTAGCTGCTTCATTTTCTGAGTTTACTTTCTTGAAAAACTGTTTTTCCCCATCAATATTTTTCCCAAAGTGTTGATTTGGGTGCTTTAAATTCTTTTTCATTGGTGTCCAATTTGCTTAAGTCAGGATGTTTTGATTTGAAACGGTTATGAAGTCTGTATTCCTTCAGAATAGTTATTACTTCTCAGCAAAGAAGGCACAGTATTTTGTCTCTCATGTAATAAATATCTATTTGTCCACTCCAGATCAGACACTCTATGTTCTGATGTAATCTTCCACTTCTTTTTACCACCCATTTTACAGTCACCCCAAAAACTTTAATATTAGATCCAAAAAATCTCCACAGCAACTGCTCACCTGCAAAGAAACACTGAACTGAGAGTTTGACTTTGGAGAGAGCACCAGACACTCATGTAACTTGGAGGGTGGCCGCACAGCGAGGGAGAGGAAGAAGCCCTCCCGTTGCTGCTCATCACATAGTGGGTGTCAACTCTGACTGCACTCACTCTGTCCCTGTTCAAAGCCAGCAAGGACCAAAAACATGGTGAAAAGATCTGACTAAAGACAGACTGATAATGGTTGGTTGCCATGGGTCATGTGGTAAACAGGAAAGAGTGCACAGCGGTAACCCATCAGCCAAGTTACATGATGGACACAATAGTGACCAGTGAAAGGTGGATTAAGTGGGATACAGACAAAGCACTTGATACATCTTTACTTTCTTTTATGTCTTCTATATTTTTCAGAAGCTTGCTGAAAATCTTTGGTGGGCTCCTTATAGTATGTTCTACAAGTCTGTGGTAAAGAAAGCAAGTCTGTAGTAACTGAAAGGAAATCAGCATTTTGGAGGAGGAAATAATTGGGAAGAAAAAAAGAAGAGAAAAAAGAGAGAGAGAGAGAGAGAGAGAGAGAGAGAGAGAGAGAGAGAGAGAGAGAGAGAGAGAGTCCTTTATATTTGTTTTCCATTATTTAAGGACTTTTAGCTGGCTGCTCTCTTCTGAAGGAAAATGTGAAATTATCAAATACTGCCTGGCTTCCTGTTCTCTTACCCTGGTAAAGCTAATGAGAGATAAGATAGAGGTGAAGGAAAGAAGGTACTCAATCTTTTAAGCCAGTGGTTCTCAAAGTGTTTTACTCCAGGCTCCACATTATTCTATGCTATGAGAAACTGGGGCCTTAGGGAAAAGTGGGGCATACAATTGGGAATGGAAATATAAGCTCACTACATTTCACAGGCACCTGCATCTGTGGGGCACTGTTTTTAGAGTCACTGTTTTTAGGCATTTCTTTGATTATGTCACTGTGCTTGCACTCTAAAGTCATGACTCCTCACTGAAGATAAAATTTATGGAGAAGGGGAATGACAGAGTCAGACCTGCCCTTTAGACAGTGGTGTAGAGGTTAGACTGGAGAGGTGGGAATGTATGTGTTCGTCCTTTGTTGCCAAAGAAGACCATGTCATCAGAGAAATGATGACAAGACTTGCAGTTGACTTTGTTTTGCATGAGGAAGGGCTGTGCAGGTCACCAGCCTCATCCAGCACCATCTGAATCCAGTGACCAGATATTCATCAGGATGACTGGAGATGACTGAGGATGAGGCAATTGGGGTTAAGTGACTTGCCCAAGGTCACACAGCTAGTGACTGTCAAGTGTCTGAGGTGAGATTTGAAGTCAGGTCCTCCTGACTCCTGCACTGGTGCTCTATTCACTGCACCACCTTGAAGTAGGAAGACCAATTAGGCAGAGATTGTTAGGATGTGAACTCGGAAATAGTAGCAGTCATTTGAGTAAAGGGAGGAGGATGGATAAAAGCGATTTGAAGGTACAAATCATACAATATGTCAATTGATTGATTCTGTGGGTGTGAAATGTCTAGTATGGAGACTGGACAAGTATAGCAGGGATTGAGATTGTTGGTACCTTTGGAGGGAGCAATTCCATTTGAATGATGAGGTCTGAAGACAAACTGCAAAGTGTAGCTGGAACCGGAAGGAGTGGAAGAGAAGCTACATTTTTTGTTCAGATTTTTGCCATTTTTTTGGTGGAAGAGAAGACTGAGACTTAAATGAAAGTTAGGGCTTATCTATGAATATCAATTATCCTCATTTTCTTCTTTACCAGTGATAATCAAAAGAAGGATGCATATTAAAGTATCAGACCAGACTTTGTCTCAGTGGAAAGACTTTAATACATTTCATATATTAATTTAGTTAGATTTGACTTTTATGGATAGCATCTGAATTGTTTATTGCAGATGACACCCTATGATGGCTTATTTTTATCTTCTGATGATAATGATGGTGCATCTTCTTTATCTGGCTTGGATGAAAGAAAAAGCAGATTGGTACCCTAGAAGGAGTGGAACATGTTTTAAAAGTCAGTAAATGGTAAACTTAGTCGAGATAAGTGTAGAAGGTTTGAAAATGGTTTTATAAAGCCTAAAGTCATCCCAAACTAAATGGAATCAGGGTGAATTTGGACTGATGATGCAGTCTGGCTTTTTCAAAGCATTTGCATGGTGGTCCCTGGTGGAGTGCCATCAACAGAGCAAGTTAGCGAGAGACTGGAGTTCATATGGTGTTTTCACATGCACTATCTTGTTGAATCCTCCTAATGGCCAATCCTAAAGCAATGATCATTAGGGTTGATGTAATAATAACTTCACAGAACAAATCCCATTAATAAAAGAATTTGTTTTTTAAAATTTGGACTCCATCGAAGGGTCCCACTTAAGGACCTAGAGGGCCACATTTGACCTTGGGCTGTAGGTCCCCCACCCTGGGAGAGAACTGCTTACCTTAGAATAAGGACAAAATGAGTTCAAATCCTCTTTGAGGAATAATTATGTCCCTGGGCAAGGAACGTCACCTCCCACTGCCCCAGGCAATCTGTAAGACTTGCCTAATAGTTGCAGATCTGCATTTATAGGTGTTTCTTTAACATGGAGTCCCCAAAACTGATGAAATAACAAGTCCAGACCTAATATAATATTTTGCTAGTGGGAAAGTCAGGGAATCAAAAGATTCACAAATGGGATTGCGCAGGAGAGTGCTGGTAAATGTTTAATAACCAGTTTTGGGGGGAAGGGAAGGATGCAGGATACACTTTTATGCTTAATCAGTGTTATTAATATTTTCTTCTTCACTTTCTCGTCTAAACAATGAACAAATCCAAAAACTACTCTTGATTTCTCAGGTGTAAATGCTCACACAGATATTTAATAATCAGCTCACCCAAGCTACTGGAACACTTGCTTGCTCAGCACTGTTAAAAAGGTTCCTTCCCTTGGAGATGATCTCCAATCTACCCTTAATACATATTGTTTGCATGTTGTCTCCTTTTCTTCCCCTTAGATCATGAACTTCCTGAAAGTAGATACTGCCTTTTGTCTTTTTTTGTAGCCCCAGGAATTAGCACATGTTGTTTAGTCATTTCAGTTGTGTTCAACTCTTTGTGACCCCATCTGGGCACATGGCAATTTTTTTTTTGGAAGCAATTTACTATTTACTGCTAGTAAATATCTGAGATCAAATTTGAGCTCAGGTCTTCCTGACTCCAGGACAGGTGCTCTATCCACTGCATCACCTAGCCGATTCATAGCAATCTTTTAATAAATAATGGTTGACTGAACAAAGGTCTAGAGACCAGAATCAACTTAGGTCTTCTAATTTGAAGACTAGTGTTTGTTATACTACACTATGACTAGAAAAAAAAATATTTTAATTGTGGTCAGCTTGAGGTCTTGTGCTAATAATAAAAAAATACACCTGGAAATAGCAGATTAGGTTTGAAAACAGGGCAGGTATTCTCTGTGCTTGAAGGCAGCAGCTTAATTATTACTTGTATGACCTGGAAACAGTTCACTTTAGTTCTTTGGATCTCAGTTTCCTCATCTAGAAAATGAAAGAGTTGGACAAGAGGTAAGGGTAAGCTCTAGAACTATTAGTCTATAATCTTATGATCCTTCTTAGAGAAAAATGTTACATAAAGAAGCGATTGCTCTGAAATAACAAAGATTGGTGTTTTTTTCTTTTTTCATTCTGAATGAGTTCATAGCTTCTTGAACTATCAACAGAACTATGGCTTTAAGGCACCCCTTAGCCAGAGTGCCTAGGAATATGGTCATAGAAATAAAATAATGATGGAGATTCCATCATACAATTTTTTGCCATCTTCTAGGATTTACTTTAGGCAAAAAATTCCTATCATTTTAGCATCTCACACCATAGATATAAACATAAGGTCGAAATGGGTACATGATTTAGACATAAAACATGATAACATAGGCAAATTAGGAGAGCAAGGGATGGTTTACCTGTCAGTCTATGGAGAAGAGAAGAATTTTTGACCAAACAGGAGACAGAGAACATTATGAACTGGAAAATGAATAATTTTGATCACATTTAAAAAGAGATCAGCAGGTAGATTTCAGAAAAACCTGGAAAAACTTACATAAACTGATGCTGAGTGAAGTGAGCAGAACCAGGAGAACATTGTACACAGTGACAGTAACATTGTGTGATGATGAACTATGATAGACAACTCTTCTCAGCAATACAAAGATCCAAGACACTTCCAAAGGACTCGTGATGAAAAATGCTGTCCATACCCAGAGAAAGAACCATGGAGTCTGAATGCAGATTGAAGCATAGTATTTTCACATGAGAAAGCTTTTGCTTTCGTTTAACATGATTCTATATGGATAACCTATATCAGATGCTTGCTGTCTTTCAGGGGAGGGAGACAAATAGAAAGGGGTAGAAGGAAAAGAGAAAAAATTGAAATTCAAAACCTTATAAAAATAAATGTTGAAATGTAATTGTAATTGTAGATGAAATTGGAAAAAATAAAATACTATTAAATTTAAAAACAAGATTTGCCATATCTTTTTTCCTAAAGAGAAAAAGAAAATGAGTCCCTACCTTCAAGGGGTTTACATTGAACCATAGAGATATAACAATTATAGGGATTATTAATTACAGGAGCAGCTATGTGGTCCAGTGAAAACACTGGGCCTGGAGTAAGGGTCATCCTCTTGAGTTCAAATCCAACTTCTGATATTTACTAGCTTTGTGACCCTCGGCAACTCTCTTAACCCTCCTTCCCTCAGTTTCTTCAGCTATTAAATGAGCTGGAAAAGGAAATGGCACACTGCTCCAGTATCTTTGCCAGGAACACCCCAAATGGGGTCAAGCAAAGTCAGATATGACTGCAAAATGGCTGAACAATAATAGTAAATACTGAGTAACTACAAGTCAAATTGAGTATTGATGGACTCTATGCATCACTTGAAACAAATGTACATCAACGTAAGGATTTGTTTTGTTTGATTGAGTATTTGTTGAATAGATTTTGTTTTTCTTTTTTCCTTTAGGAGGAGATGGGTAGGAGAGAAAATAAATATGTGTTAATTAGAAAAATAAATTTAAGAATGTAATTTTTTGAGGGGAAGAGTGCTAGTTGTATGGATCAGGAAAGGCAGCTTATAGGAGGTAACATGTGAGATGAGCCTTTAGGTACTGATAGTAAAAGATGAGAAGCAAATACATTCCAGATAAGTGAAACAGCCTTTGCAGAGGTTTGGAGGTGGGAGATGAAATATTAATAACTGAAAACAGTAATAGGTCAGTTTGACTGTAATATAGGGTGCATGAGGAGGATTATTTTCAAATCAGCTAGAAAGGAAGGCAAGAGCCAAGTGATATAAAGTCGTAAATTTCAAAAACGAGGAGTTCCTATTTTATCCTATAAATAGGCAGAGGAGCCACTGAAGTTTTGGCAGAAAATTGATCACTATACCCATGAATTATCAGGAAAGCAAGAAAAAGACTTCAGAGTTAATAATATTTCTGCAAAAATCTTAAGACTTTTTCTTTTTATGTGTGTGTTTTTTAAATTTACTCAGTGATAGTAGTGGTAACTAGGTGACTAGAATTATGTATTTTGGGTCGGGGTACAACATAATTATGGCTCTTAAATGAGGCTCCAGCCTGTTGGCAGCTGAGTTTTCAAAACTTAACAGAGTTTTCTTTTCTAATTCTGGCAAACTTGGACTTTTTAATTAAACAGAATCCCAAGCAAAAAGATAAATGTGTTAGACATTGTACAACAATTGTTTTGTCTAGGAATGGATTGAAAAATAAGGAATGAAAATAAAGTTTATCATCCGATGCATTCTAAGAAAGAAATTTACAGCAATAATTATTATTTTAGTGATAATTATTATAGTATACTTAGTAAAGACTGTGAGGTTGTAATGAATGATTAACATTCATTTTTTTGAATACCACTGCCATTTTCTCAGACACCCATGTCTGAAGCCTCCAGATCTTCTTTGGTACTGTAAAATTCATCCCCTGTGTCCAGTTGGTTGTGAAGTCCTGTTAATTCTCTTTCTGTCCTATCTCCCTTTCATTCTCCACCTTCTACCATGACCTTCACTGTCACCTGCACTGTTGCAATAGCCTTTCAGGCTTGCCCACCTCCAAGTCATCCTTCACAGTACAGTCAGATTAATCTGTTCATATGCAAACATCTGATCATACCACTCTACTGTTTGAAGCCTTCAATGGCTCAGAATCGCAGAATCTTAAAGTTCAAAGAAAACTCAACAGCCTCTAGTCCAACATATAGCTCAGAGGAATCCTCACCATAACACAACCATCAAGTGCTCATACAGCCTCTTCCTGAAGATGTCAAATGAAAGAAGATTCACCATCTCCCAAGACAACTTATCCCATTTTCAGTCAAAATGAGATTTTTAAGGAAGTTTTCCTAACATCTAATGTAGGTGACACAGTTGATAGAGCACATGGCCCAACATCAGGAAGACCTGAGTTCAGATTTGATCTCAGACACTTACTAGTTGTGTGACCCTGCAAAAGTCACAAACTACTTGACTAGTTTGCGTCAGTTTCTTTACCTATAAAATAGGAATAGCACCTAAGAGGCTGCTGGTGGTTCACTGGATAGAGCACTGGACCTGGAGACAGGAAGATTTGAGTTCAAATCTAGTCTCAGACACTTCCTGGCTGTGTGACCTTGGGCAAGTCAGTGAATCATGTGCCTCAGACTCCTCCTCTGTAAAATGAGTTGAAGGAGGAAATGGCAAATCACTCCAGCATCTCTGCCAAGAAAACTCCAAATGGGGTCACAAAGAGTCAGAGAGGATTGAAATAATTGAACAGCAATAGCACCTACTTTCCAGAATTGTTTTTTAATTAATTTATTTTTTGTTTTCAACATTCATTTCCACAAGATTTTGAGTTCCAAATTTTCTCCCCATCTCTCCCCTTCCCCACCCCAAGACACTATGCATTCTGATTACCCCTTCCCCCAATATGCCTCCCTTCTATCACACTCCTTCCTTCCCATCTTCTCTCTTTTCTTATACAGCAAGATAGATTTCCATACCCCATTACCTGTATTTCTTATTTCCTAATTGCATGCAAAAACAATTCTCAACATTCATTCCTAAAGCTTTGAGTTCCACCTTCTCTTCCTTCCTTCCTCCCTACCCATCCCCACTGAGAAGGCAAGCAATTTGATATAGGCTATACATGTGTAGTTATGCAAAAGACTTCCATAATAGTCATGTTATGAAAGACTAGCTATATTTTCCTCCATCTTATTCTGCCCCCTATTTCTTCTATTCTCTATTTTGACTTTGTCCCTTCCTAAAAGTGTTTACATATAATTACTCACTCCTCCCATTTGCCCTCCCTTCTCTCATCCCCCCTACATCCCATTTTCCCCCTTCTCTCCTACTTTCCTGTAGTGCAAATAGATTTTCATACCAAATTGAGTGTGCATGTTACTCCTTCCTTAAGCCAAATGTGATGAGAGTAAACTTCACTTTTTCCCTCTTACTTCCCCCCTTGCTTCCTCCATTGAAAAAGCTTTTTCATGTCTCTTTTATGAGAGATAATTTGCTCCATTCCATTTCTCCTTTTCTCTTCCCAATATGTTCCTCTCTTACCCCTTAATTTTATCTTTTTTAGTTATCATCCCTTCCTGTTCAACTCACCCTGTGCCCTCTGTCTATAGGTATGTAATACTTCTAACTACTCAAAGACTGAGAAAAGTCTCAAGAGTTACAAATATTATGTTCCCATGCAGTAATGTAAATAGTTCTACTTTAGTAAGTCCCTTATGATATCTCTTTCCTGTTTACCTTTTCATGCTTCTCTTGATTCTTGTGTTTGAAAGTCAAATTTTCTTTTCAGCTCTGGGCTTCTCATCAAGAATGCTTGAAAGTCCTTTATTTCATTGAATGATCATTTTTTTCCCCTGAAGTATTATACTCAGTTTTGCTGGGTAGGTGATTCTTAGTTTTAATCCTAGTTCCTTTGACTTTGGAATACTATATTCCAAGCCCTTCAATCTCTTAATGAGATTGCTAGATTGTAGATGTGTAGTTATGCAAAAGACTTGAGAGATTCTAGGTTGCTAGATCTTGTGTTATTCTGATTGCATTTCCATAACACTTGAATCGTTTCTGTCTGGCTGCTTGTAATATTTTCTCCTTGACCTGGAAACTCTGGAATTTGGCTACAATATTCCTAGGAGTTTTTCTTTTTGGATCTCTTTTAGGAGGTGATCAGTGGATTCTTTCAATATTTATTTTACCCTCTGGTTCTAGAATATCAGGACAGTTTTCCTTGATAATTTCATAAAAGATGATGTATAGGGTCATTTTTGATCGTGGCTTTCAGGTAGTCTCATAATTTTTAAATTATCTCTCCTGGATCTTTTTTCCAGTTTAGTTATTTTTCCAGTGAGATATTTCACATTATCTTCTATTTTTTTCATTCTTTTGGTTTTATTTTGTAGTTTCTTGGATTCTCATAAAGTCACTAAACTCCCATGTGCTCCATTCTAATTTTTAAAGAACTGTTTTCTTCAATGAGTTTTCGAACCTCCTTTTCCATTTGGCTAATTCTGCTTTTTAAAGCATTCTTCTCCTCATTGGCTTTTTGGACCCCTTTTATCATTTGGGTTAGTTTATTTTCAAAGGTATTATTTTCTTCAACCACAAGCTTTTCTGCCTAGGATCTGTGAGTAGGATTCTCTCTCCACCAGCCACTCCACCAACCCAGCATTCTTCCTCACCCCAGGATCACCACTCAGGCCTGAGACCTAGATTGATTGCTCAATTACCCCCAAGTCTTTAGACAGAGGGCTCTAAAAATGGAAAGAGCTTTCTCACTGACTTTTGAAGCTGTCTCTGGCATTTGTGGGTTGAGAAATCTGGGAACTGCAGCTGCTACCCATGATTCCATGCCCTGAACTCTGCTCCAGTCTTGTCTGGTGCTGCGTGACCAAAGCTAGCCTGCGCTCTGCTTTGAGCGTGGTGTGATAGACCTTTTCTTTTGACTTTCCAGGCTATCTTAGTCTGGAAATCTCTTTCACCCTGTTGTTTTGTGGCTTCTGTGGCTCTAGAATTTGTTTGGAATCGTTTTGTTTTTTTTTAAATAGGTATTTTATGGGCTATGGGAGTAGAGCTAGAGCAGCTCCTTTCTTTTACTGCACCATCTTGGCTCTACCTCCCAGAATTGCTATGAAGATCACATAATTATCAAGCTCTTAGCAGCTTGCCTGGCCTATAGTAAGTGCTATATAAATGCCAGTTGTTGTTGCTGTATTTGCCTCTATGCCATTTCAACTCATTGATCCAAATGCTGCTCTACATGGACATACAGTATAAGACAAGTTCATTCTCTCTTTTAGATTATAGCCCTTTCAATCATTGGACAAAGCCACCATATTCCCCCTGAATCTTTTCTTCTCCAGACTAAACCACCTGAGTCCTTTTAAGTGATCCTCTTGTCTTGCCACTAGACTCATCAGAGAGTGAGGCTGATGACTTTGCACAGTTCTGCCTCATGGAAATCCAATGCACTTACAAGTTGAGATACCACCCTCCTGATATCATTATTCCTATTCAGTTATGAAAGATGAACAACAACGAAATTATCCACCATTTCCTCTGCAGCTTATCAATATTGTCCTCAAACTGTGGCACTTAGAATGGAAGGCAAAGAATTATCACTTCTTAATTCTGGGAAGCTATATATGCCTCTCTTAATGTGTGCCAAGATTGTATTAACTTTATTTGGTGAGGGGGCTAGGACAGGGAGAGCTTCTATACCAACTTAAATCCTTATCTTAGAAACTGTCAAATAACCATGCCTCCGACATCATGTAGTTGTGAAGCGGATTTTTAAACTTAGTTTTAAGATTTCAAGTTTATACATATCTTTCAAAGTTTTGTTAGCTTCAGATTTAATGAGTATGCCATCTAAAATTTTATTAAAATAACTGGTAAAATCTTAAACAGAACAGGGTTATACATAAATCTTCTGGGAGACTTCACCAGAGATGTGCTGCCAAGTTGACATTAAACCATTAATGAGTTCTCTCTGAATCTGGCCATTCAGCCAGTTTCAAATATACTTAATTGAAATATCACCTCATTCAGAGTTATCAAACACACTCTCAAGTCTGGTCTGAACCAGATTAAAATGTAATTGGGAAATATTTAGCAAAGTAAGTAAAAAATTATTTGAAATAAAACATAGATAATGCTATTATGTGGTTTTCTAAGTCACTATGCAGCCTGAAGGGATCTTTGTCTATGGTTTATGATCTCTTTGAGCTTGGCACCAGTCCATGTCTCTCCATCTTTTCCATAAGAATAGAATGGGATACTTAATTAAGTGCTTTATTAAAGTCTAGCTAGCCTCAATGTGTTACATTCCCTTGATCTACTAATTTAAGCAACTATTTCAAAAAAGGAAAAGAGCTTGATCTGGTGGAAGATATTCATGATGGATTTATCTTTTATACTTAATTGATTCTGTTTCCAGATGTTCACAAGCCCAGCTCTTGTTCATTGCACATTTCGTACCTGTAATCTCTGGTTTGTCATCCCCACTGTTCTTTTTCCAAATTCAATTTTTTTCCCTTTTGCATGTTGATAATAATGAGACAAATACAACTGTATCTTCAGTTTCTCGTCCTAGACTTTGTAATATTGCAAAATACTCTTCAGTTTCTTTGAACTCATATCATTTGTACCCAGATGAAGCTTCACTTGTGGGTGGCAATCCTCTTTGTTGAGAAATATTGGGAGGTTCTCTGTCATTCTTTCAGATGCATGACCCAGGAAGACAACACACCTCTCTATTGTTGTTATCAGGCTGACAAATACCTGCCTCCATGCTCCTAGAGCAGGGAATCACTGACTCTGGCTACCATGTTTCTGTTGCTGACCTTTAATGGGTAATCTCTCAGTGAGTGAAAGTGTGTATATCTCTACCATATCATTCATTGGGGGACAAGAAATTCAATTTTCTCCTTAGCACAGCCCTGTGCTCTTCATGAAGAGCCTCAAATCTGTTATGTTTGTTTTTGTTCCAGTTGTAAACTTTCTTTTCCTTCCTTTCCTCTTCTGTTATATTTTCCTCAATCTACAATCTCCTGACAAGGGTCAATTTTCCCTTCTACTTCAGAATTCCCTTTCCCCCATTGAAGCCCCAATTCTATGTCCTTTGGGAACACTTCTTTTCCGCTCAAAGCCTGGAGTATAGAAAGGTAATTGTCAGGCTCCTCAACACTATTCTTTTACGAGGGACACCAGCCTATACCGGACAGGAAAAGGCATAAGTGATCTCTCTTTTTAAGGTTAATGGAGTAATAATAGCAAGTTAAATCTTATCTCACATTTCTATATAGAACCTTAAAGTTTCACAATCATTTTTCTCCTAGATTTGTGAAGATAGGGCAAGTATATTCTCCATCTTGCAGATCAGGGGACCAAGACTCAGGGAGATTAAGTTATTTGTCCATGGTCACACAGCTTAGTAAGTGTCAGAGTCAAAAGGGTCTAATCAAAGCTTTCTGGGTTCAAGTCTTGTTCTTTTGACCTGGAGTCAGGAACATCTGAGGCCAAATCTGGCCTCAGACATTTGTTAATTCTGTGACCTTGGAAAAAATCACTTAAGCTCTTTTTACCTCAGTTTTCTCAACTGTAAAATAAGAATAATTATACCACCTTCTTCCCAGAGTTATTGTGAGGATCATATGGCATAATATTTGTAAAGCACTTGGTCTAGTCTATAGTAGGTACTCTATAAATGCTTATTCCCTTGTCCTTTCCCCATATCAAACTACCTTCATTGTATCAATTTGATATTTTCATTTTGTAGTTTCTAATTGCAAAATGAATTCCACAGAGTGGATAAGTTTGTATTTTGTGGGGTTTTTTGAAAACATTTCAAACAAGCATTGTCTTTTCCTTGAAGTAAGTGGATCAAAACTTTGCTTAGTCAGTGAAGACGTGGTAACTTAGTATACTCATGATTTCTGAGGAAAAAGAATTAGAATGCATTGCTATTCCAGTAAAGATCTTTCTGCTTTTTGAAGGTAGGATGTTTGTGGTGTGATAATTCAGATGGAGAAATGACAGAGAATTCATGCACTGAAGGAGAGAAACTATCTGTTGTAGCCAAAAAGTAACTTCAGAAAACTGAGAAGGGATTAGATCTGGACTAGATCAGAGGAGTCAGACATGTGGGCTGTGTTGCCAGAACCAGATTAAAATACCTGAGAAATAGTTAACAAAATAAGTAAAAATACAATAAAACAGATAACATTCACTTTAAATCAGTCCTTAGACATCCTTATGTACAGATTATTGGTCCCTTTTTTTTTTCAAGTTTGTCACCACTTGCCTAGACTGATTTGGAATCAGACCAGAAATTCATCATGTGTTTCCTTGAGTGACTAATGGACCACTCATAGACTACCCTATGGTCTGGGGATGAATGAAAGACACAGATAAATGAAGTACAGATGAGGGACAGAGACAGACTAATATGAGAGCAACCAGGAACTACCAACTTTAGGTACCCCAAAGCCCCAGGAAGGATACCACAGAGGAGCATACACTGGCTTGGAAGCCAGAGAACCCGTGTTCAAATCCTGACTCTGCTACTTATTACCTGTGTGACCTTGGGCAAGTTACTCAGCTTCTTTGGTTTTCAGGTCCTCTACCATAAATTGAGGGGCCTAGACTAGATGGCCAATTCTAAAGATGGGATTCATCTTGCACTATGAATATTCTTTCAATTATGATTCTTCATTGGAGAGAATCTTTTTTTGTTTTTTTTTAAGGTTAACACATTTATTTTTAGATTTCAACATTCACTTTTATAAGTTTTACAATTTTTCCCTTTTCCTCTCCTTCCCCCTCCCCAAGATGATATGCAAACTGATATAGGCTCTACATATACATTCCTATTAAACATATTTTCACATTAGTCTTGTATAGAAGAATTTGAATGAATGGAAGGAACCATGATAATAAAAAAACAAAACAAAACAAAAAAATAAAATAGTCTGCTTTGCTCTGCATTCAGACTCCATAGTTCTTTCTCTGGATGTGAATTGAAGAGGGTCTTCTTATGATTGTGTTGTACTATAGTTTCACTTCTCCCAAATTACTTAAGGTGAGGGGGCACATTGAAGGATATTCTTCTTCAGGATAAATGACTACCCATCTGCTCCCTATTTTCTGCTATGTTCTCTTTCACTTAGTTAATTTCATATCTTTTTTTGTACAAAGTCCAGATTCTTTTCAGGTATAGTTCCTAACTTTAGTTGCTAAGAATCAGATCCCATCTCTTTTCTCCTTCTGAAATAACTGAGAAAACATGAGTTATACTCCACAGATTGTGCAATAGAACTTCAAGTTATTATTTTTACAGTAAGAAAGATGTACCTCTCCAGCTTTGGAAGGTATTTCTCTTTTGAAATGAATTTTGCCATGGAGAGAATAAAAAAATTCTCTAAAACTATGTCCCATATGTCCCATGGTCACATGATTAATGAAGAGAGGCAATTTTCCAAAAACATAATAGATTTATTTAAAGATAATTTCAAAAAGTAAGCATTAGAACTTGGGAGTGAGTTAAGCATATTTGTTTGTACCATAACAGTGTTGGGGTTTACTTCAAATTGTACTAGATTTATTTAGATTATAAGCAATTATAAGCAATTAGAGGCCAAAGATTAAATAAGACACATAGAGGATGACTTTCATCTTGCTTCATGAGACTCTTGGGAAAATTTCACTTTTGATTTCCCTGGTTTTTAATTCTTCAGGTACATCCAAGGTCAATTTAGGAACTACAAGTGCTAGGTCTTATCAGAGTTTTTAAATGCAAAGATATAATACATTGGGTTGAATTTAATAATATGAAATTTAACATGGAGAAATATACTATTTTCTACCAGGTTCCAAACTCCTCACAAGTTTAAGATGGAGAGGCATAGTTAGATAGCAGGTTATCTGAGAAAAAAGAAATGATATGGGAGTTAAATAGAATTCAAGTTCAATTTGATACAGTAGGGTGGTATGACTGATGTAGCAGCCGGAGGAACCTTGGATTGCATTAAGAGATGTAGAACTTCCAGGAATAAAGAATTGATAGTTCCACCTGATTGTGTCCTAGCCAGACCACATCTAGAGTATTGTGTTTCATTCTGAGTGCCATAATTTAGGAAAGATATTGACAAGCTGGAGAGTATCCTGAGAAAGATAGCTAGGATGTTGAAGCATTATGTGATATGAGGATTAATTGAAGAAATTGTGGTTATTTATTCAGGATAAACAGGAGTCTTTGAAGGATCAATATCAGCAGTCTTCAAGTCTTTGGAGGGTTCTCATTTGGAAGAAGATTTATTTTGTTTGGTTCCAGGAGATAGGAAACAGAAGCAGTTGGGTGGGATTTGTAAAGAGATGAACATAATCTTGAAGCTAGGAAAACTCCAATAATTAGAGCTGTTTCAAATGAGAATGGACTGGCACAGAAAAGAATGTGGTTCTCCTATTGAAGGTCTTCAGGCAGAGGTTGCATGAAAACTTGTTCAAACATATTTCAGTGAGAATTGCTTTTTGGGTATTGGTTGTACAGGGTGGTTATTGAGATCTCTTTCAAGTCTATAATTCTGTGATTCTGTAAAAATGGATGTGATATTATCATGTATTTATGTGGTTTTTTTCTTTACAGGATGAATAAGAGATACTTACAAAAAGCAACAAAAGGAAAGCTGCTAATAATAATATTTATTCTAACCTTGTGGGGCAAACTAGCATCTGGTGCAAACCACCATAAAGGTAAGAAATAGGAGCTCCTTTTTCAACATCTGGTTAAAGTTGGCTTTGCTTTAAAAAAGTATGACTCTATCTTGGGTAGTTTTTGTGATTTTCCTAGGTACAAATTCTTCCTGAGAGTGCTCTACCAATAAAGATTCAGAGAGAGTGATTTCGAAAGCGGGTGTGTTATGGAAGGAAATGGTTATTTAATGTTTCCCAGATTGGTGCCATATCAGTTTAGCATGCCGATTCAATCCATAGAAAATTGCAACTCTGACAATTTCACTGCCATTTTCCTTTCTGGGATGGGGCAGTTGAAAAGTTAAGTTGACATGTAATAAAGATGTATCAAGGAGTATATAAGTGCTCTAGAGAAGTTCTTGGCTGCAATAGACTTCATAAAGAAGCCATCTTAAATAACATCCATTCTGCGATGGCATGCAAATGGTTTGCCTGTCAAAGCTAAGTTTTTGCACAGCCAGTCCTGAATGTCATTGCTTCCTCAATAGAAAGAAGATGAGCCTTAATTCTCAGTTCCTGAGGTGTCTGTTTCTACTTCCATTCAGACGCCAGTGATAATATGCTTAATGTGCTGCTGCTGGTTTTGCCCTCCTAAGTCAAGCAGTGAGTTTTAAATGTACAGATACATATAAAACCTGATTTTGGTAGTCAGAAGGCTATTCTTTGTTTTTTCATTTCTGGCTGGCAGGATTAACATAGTGAATTGAAATGGAACTATTTTTTATTTATTCCCTTCATAATCAAATACTCCTAATGAAAGAAGTCAATTTTCTGTTTTTCTCAAATTTCAGTACAATTTACCATTGCCCACAAGAGTTCTATCTCCTTAACTAGAAAATCTGCTATCATTCCACCTCTCCTTATGCCCTATTCCTGTAAATATATCTATTGTCATCCCAGAGAGTTTTCTATACCAATAATACCTCAGGTTCAGTCCCCATCCCTAATCCTGTTGTGTCATTTTTTGGCTTTTTGGTGAAGTCATTATACCAGTTTTACTTTTAAATTCCCCTTTTTTAAGATAGAAAGGAAGAATTTTTAAAAATCTTATTGCTTTTCAATGAACAACCATTTATTTTTTCTCTTCCATCCTCTCCAATTGAACAATAATAACAAAAAATAAAACCCTTATAGTATGTGCATAGTTAAGTGAAGCAAATTCTCTTATTAGCCAAGTCCAAACATGTATGTCTTATTCTGAATCTTGAGGCCACCACCTCTCTGTTAGGAAGTAGGTAACATGTTTCATCTTCAATTCTATGGGAATCGTGGTTTGTCATTGCATTGCTCAGGAAACTAGAATTTCTTGAATTCTGGTCCACTAAGCTGATTGCATGAAATTAATTACTATTGCATGGAATAATGCAATAGAGAGAGAACACAAAAGTTTATGATGGAGGGATAGCCTTCGACCAAAGCTCTGTGCTTCTGCACTGTTGAGTAGAGTTTAAATATTAAAGAATTGGAAGTACTACCATAAGAAGTAGCAGGATATACCTCATTAAGGGTATTTGGCAAAAGCTGGAGGACCACTTGTTGGGGATGTTTTAACAAAGAATCTTTGTGAGATATGGTTTGGGCTAAATGTCTGTGGAGGTCTCTTTCAACTGTAGAATTATATGTTTTTGAAAAATATACCCATGGATGATTTGGGGGTAAATTTAAGAAAAAAAAAACCACTTTTACTTGCCCAGGAACATCATTAGATTTGCTGATAAGATCTTCCCAATTTTATGTCAACAGACTTCTATTTGACCTTGAGAGTGGCCATCTTGTCAGAACAGTGACTCATAGTGCTGTTCTCCAAGGAGTCAGCACAGCCCACTCACTGCAGAAGGTACTCTGCCTGACTTGAAAAATCCATCTGAAAGTTTTTGAATGAAGTTAGTCATCTCACAAGGGAAAGTGTTTACATATTTCTGCCTCATACATTACCAGAAACCGGCTCTTAAAAACATGACTTTGATGTAAATCACTTAAAACTTTAAAAAAAAATTTCCTGGAATAACTTTTGCAATCTGTTGTGCCTAGATCATGAAATCATGGCACATAGTTATGCAGAGGAGAATAGTCTCATGGGGAAGTCATTTAGAATTCATTTGGTAACTTTGTTTTGTGATTTTTTTTCCCTCTGGTTTTGTAACCCTCAAAAAATTAAGAATTACCTCCTACTTTAAAGGTTCCAGATAATCTGTGGTGATTTCTTTTATCTCTCATTATATATCCCATTAGATTTTAGATTGAAGCCTCCCATTATTGAGTCTAAAATACAAAGTTCTGGAATCTTGTACAGTCTAAAGTTTATATCTGAATTTGATTTAAATATGAATTATTTTGGTAAACAGAATGAGCTACTTCTTTTGTCAGTTGGATTTGGGTTTTTTATAGTAATTATTCCAGATGTTGCAACATGTACTTCATTAATGTGACCAAATTTCACTTAAAAAATTCAAATGTACCATACTTTACTCATCAAATGATATCTGATTTGCTAAGTTAAGAATAGATGAGAAGTGACCAGTGGCAAATCACTCTAGATCCCATTTTCCTTACCTACAAAATGACAGGACTGGTCTAGAGGTACAATGTAATAAGTCTTTTCTAGTTATAAGAGCTATGGTGTATCCACTGAAAATAGGATATTTCTTATATATGACTTTGATGGCAGTTGAAGAGTTCTAGTTAGTGGAAAGGGATTTATGGGTCGGTCTTAGTCTAGAGTTTTGCCTTATGAGTATACCTAGTTCTAGATTTTGGGTGTGTGGCTAATTCAGAGAAGAACTGCTTGGACAGTGGAGGCTGGGTGAAACAGTAGTTAGGGATCAAAGTTAAAATATGAAGGAGCAAGGTGTGTGAATTTTATATTCTGCTATCCATTATTATTCATACAATGCAAGTCCATAGGGAAAGGGGTTGCCTGTCTAGTAGGTCCAAGTGTTCCTTTGAGGGACATCAAAACTAAAGAGTGATATTATGATGCTTGGGGATACTGTGGAAGGAGGTAATGACTAGAACGTTGGGGAGTGATTACCATGTTGATAACCACAAGTTCTGTTTCCTTTCAAGGGGAATCTAAGGATGGCACTGAATATGGAGAAATATAAGACCTTTGTAGAAAAGTTAGACTTACCAAAGAGGAGGAAGAATTGCATTGTTTATTTTTGGGTCATTGAATCCCTTCACATACCTGCTGTATTTGTTTATGGGCTTCTGCAAGTTGTTTGCTTCTTCAAAGTTATCTGAGTGGTTGAATAAAGGCTGTCCAGAGCTAGATAAATGCATTTGTTATTTTGAATGCATTATAGAGCTAGGGATTCTGTTACTTACATAGACATTAATTATACAGATATTACATTCTCAGATTTCTCAGAGTAAAACCAAGGGGAAAGTTGTTACCCACTGGAGGATTCCACTTTTAATTCTCACAATATAGGGAGCAACATATTTATGCAGAGGTTTAAGTACATCATTTTATCAGCCAAGAACTGTAAGAAGTCCTTTTTACATCAACTTCTGCCACCGGAGTGCTCAACTTCACTATGTTTAGATATTGGAAATCACCTTTGAAACATAGAAGTTTAGAGTTCCTAGTTTCCCATCAAATTCTTTCCTAAGTTCCAACCAAATAGTGTCTTATGAGAGTATTATAAATAGTGAATTGAAGAAAACTTATTTTTTTCCCCCAAAGTGAAGGATTTTTTTCCCCTAAAGTGAAGGATGTAGACAATGACATTCAAAGAGGTACTACAAGCCAAAAAAGAAAAAGAATTTAAATTGGTTAAAAACTAGTGGAAATTGTCTTCATCAAAATAAGAGGAATGGATTAAATCCAATAAACTCCTAGATTTATGAACAATTTTACCAGGGGAAACAATTCTCAAAAGGTAGTCTTGGTATTGGTTGAGGCAGTCTTAGACTGGATTTTTTTCAGTAAAGTTTCTTGTCAAAATATAAGGTCAGAGGAAACTGGATAATTCTCTAAGTGGTAAGTCATCTAAGTAAATCATTTATGATTGTGACATCTAACACCTGCTGTTACACCCTAAAAATGACTTCTTTTATTGCGGAGAAATTAAGTTTGTTCCCATGCTCAAACTCAGTAGTCTATGCATTGTTTTTATCGAAAGTCCTCTCTTTGTGACAAACTGATGGATAGAATTAGGGCACATTTATACACACACACACACACACACACTCAAAAACATTCTAAATGATTCTCTTAAAGTTTGTAATTCAGGCAGTGGGCCATTAGAGTTAATCAGGTAACATAAAGTAATCTTGACTTAATTTCTTATCTCCAGGAAATCTAATTCTATTCTAGACACTAAAAAGTTGGGGAAAACTGAAAAGTAAACCCATTGTCTATTATGTGTTTTCATTTATATACTGTCTTTAGTGTTATGTGAGTCTTTGAGTTATTGAGAAAATATTCTACCACTGTAGGGGATAATTCTTTAAAGGCATTTGGCTTTAGGATAGGCAATTCCAAGGAGTGTAGCTTGTCTCCCTGTCCCTGAAGGCAATGAACTGATAATCAAATATACCTTTTATTTTGGAAACCTAAACTTGTGGGGCTTTAATTCTATTAACTGCTCACTAATGAAGAAATAGTAATGCATAATGATGTGAATGGGGAAGTGTTTTTTTTTTTTATCAATTTCATTTTTTCTTTGATCTTTCTCAAGCCTACCTTTTAATAAATGGTCATAAATACCCTATATTGTTTATATGAAGACAATATGGAATTGAGGAAAGAGAACTGATTTTGAAGCCCAAAAGACCTGGGTACCCCTTTGATACATACTGGCAGTATGACCCTGGGAAAGTCATTTGAGATCTCAGAGTTTTATGCCACTTTTTAACACTCTACATTAGAGATTCTGAGTCTAAATTAAAGACTGAGTCCCTAAGACTAAGAGAATGGACTGACCTACATTGATAGAGGGAGTTTCCTAAACCAATTAAATCACAGTTCCAGACTCTATACCTGTTATTTAGTATTGTTATCATTATTATAATCCATAGTACTCCTATTAGTAATGATGATGATGATGATAAAGTAATGAGACCAGGCTTTTATTTTTGACCCAATAATATTTGTTACTTAGATTCTGAAAAGTCAATTAACCTTTCAATGTCTCTGTTTTTCCTCAATAAAGCATATCAGTATCAGACTGAGAAGTAACTCTAATATTTGATTTCTTTTTTAAATTTGGGGATATTTTATCTGTAACATTAATACTTTTGGGAAGGGTCTATATAATAGGAAGCCATTTAAAATTCATTAAGCATAGTTGTAAAATTCCAATAAAAGTTATTAGAATAAAATCATAAACAAGAAACAATGTAGGATACTAAATAACTGAACAAATAGGATGCTTTAATTGATGATTTCTCTGATGATAAACAATTTACTTTTCCAAAGAAATTAAGTTCAAAGAATAACTGAACCTGTTATCTGTAATGGCAACCAAGTATGACAGACCACTTCTAAATAATGATTAAGATATTTGTCTAAAACGGATATTATCGTTATAGTAGACACTTTCATTGATCATATATTTATGAATAGTAGCCTGTTTGGGTTTTGTTTTTGAAAGACAGTTCTTGTAAAAGAAAATCAATTTACTAGTCACACTAGGAACAATCTTCTTTTATTGTAAGGATTCACTAGGGAACGATAGGTTCTCCATTTCCCAAATCATATCTGAAATGCTTTTGTATGTGCATATATGTATCGGTGGCTATGTGAGCAATATGATGGAGTTAAGGAGAGAAAGCTCTGAAAGAAGGAGAAAGACAATCTTACTATGACACATTTGTTAGCAATCATATAGGAACTCTGTTTCTCCTCATCTTCTTCTTTGAAGGTACATAGAATCGTTGGATTTGGAAAGTGGATGTGACCTTAAAGATGATCACAGGTTCATCACCTTAGCACTGTGAGGGACCATAGAAACTCATCTGTTTCAGCCCTCTCATTTGACAAATGAGGAAAATGGGACCTAGGGAAGTCAGTCACTAAACAGTATTGAATATTTATTATATGCTAGGCAGTGTGGTAAGCACTGGAGATAACAAAGAAAGGTAAAAGGAACTCACAGTCTAATGGGGAAATGATTTGCAAAGACTTATTTTCTGCCACTGTGGGAACCAAAACCTGGATTAGAAGATTCTGGCTTCCAGGATAAATTTTGCAACAAATCAGATGTACAGAATTGCTACACTGTGCTCTGATTTTTAAAACCTTGCAACAAAGTTGAAAAAGAAAACTAAATGATACAAATATAAAATAAAGGGCAAGGTCAAAATTGTAGCCTAGAATTTTTGTACCCAGGAGAAGCAGAACAAAGAATACCTTCAATTCAGTCGAGGTAGACAGGGCCAACTAAGCTAGAACTGCCATAATTTATTTCATAATGCTTGGTTTGGGGCTACTTTAGTTCTCACAACATGCTAATGTATGCTTATATACATATATTTCATGTAAATCTATGTATATGCATTTATATGTCCATATCGCTATATAATATTAAATATATAGATCTAGTCATGCCTCTATCAATCTATTGACAGGAAGATATCTATCTATAATTGCGATTTAGAGTTGTTTAAACTGCAAATGTCTTTCTAACTTTATGAATGAAGTTTTTGCTAGAAAATATATACCTGCATACACAAGTTAGTAAATTGCCTACTGGTCAATCTTATAAATGTGAGATATTCCAATATATTAAGCATGAAAGATTAATTAGCACTAAATAATAGTAATATATTATTAAGATTAACTTGTTAATTGAACTAATAACATGCTTCAGAATCTAGAAACCACTCAGGAGAATTGAGTTAAATCAGAAAGTTAGACTGTGAGCAAACTGAATATACCTTTCTTCTTTGTTTTGCCTTGAGACCTGTTATTACCTCACAGCAACCTGTGGGAGCAAGTCCCCAAGCTTTGTGAAAGTTTCTCAGAGTCCAGTTAAGGCCATGAGAATAAGTCCTTATTTCTATGAAATCAGACCCAGTGAATGTGCCAAATTAGCTATAGGGTAAGTTAGACTTACTCCCTCTTTTACCTTCTCAGACAATTTCAATGCTCCAAGATCCCAAAACATTTTTTTACATTTTTTATCTCTTCCCCTATGCCACATCTCTTCTCTCTACAATAGCCTCTGAGCCTTAATTGCCTCCTTCTCTCCAGATATTATATCTCTGTGTGTATATATGGATATATGTTATATAATACATATTAGCTCTATGTGTATATATGTGTATAAAATATATATGTGTGTGTGCCTACATGCCCCCTCCACACACACATCTGCAACATGCTTATTTATTTCCTCAACTCTATAGTTATTCTGCCCTTAATTTGGAGAGATATTTATACTTTATAAGGGCATAGACACTCTCTACAATTTTTAATACTTTGGTGATTACATTCTGGCTCTTCTGAGACTTTTCCCACTGAGGTGGAGAAAGTAATCTCCTCGTTTACCTATAGATCTGGGATTGGAAGACATACTTTGTTTTCCTACCAATCATTGCTTTGGTGAGTAAAAAAGAAAAAAAAATTGGTTACTTTTAACACACACACACACACAAACACATCAGGGATGGGACCTTTTCCACATAAAATGAGGAAGCAAGGAAACCATATTTGTTTGTTGCAAGCCACCACAAATTGATTTTTATACAGACTTCAAGATTGGAAGCTCCCACTGTTTCCTGTCCTCCTGAGACCTGTCACTAGTAAAGAATATCCTTCATTCAATAAATCTCACTTGGATATGTTAGCTTAAGCATAATCTCTTTTTATTTTCTGAATATGAACATTAGTTTTTAACAAAATCATTTATAGAAATATTTGCCACCAAATGTAGGAATTAAAATGGGTAGGATAACATCATTTCTTTTTTTCTAAGAAAAATACTTGGACAGATAGAAAAAATACAGCCATTTGAAGGTAAACTCTAGAACACCTTGCAACCTTTTGCTGGTATGGAATAACTAACGGACTCTCTGGGTCCTATCAGTGCCCTCCAAATTTTAGTGACTAGGGACTGAAACCCAGTCCCTGTGTCCTAATTTTGTATCTAGGTGCAGTCTTTTTATTTATTTATTTTTGAGTAGCTATATTGACCAGCAAGTTTATCCTTTGTAGCATAATGTTTATCAATTTCTAACTCCACGATTGTTTTGGCTGATGTCAGACACATTGCTCATATAGTCAGGTCCATTGTATGTTCAATTGTAAAATGAATACGTAGCTCTTGAGGCTCCAGAACATAGGAGAATGTGATAATTCCGTGTTACTGCTGTTAGCTACATGTGTGAATTTCTGCCATTAGGTCAATATATGTGTGATTCATTTAATACAATTTGTTTTCCTGAAAAAAAGTTTAAATTGTTGTCGTTATTATTTCCAATGATAACATTATTGGAGTTGGAATCAGAGGACGCAGGTTTAAATTCAGGTAGCTGTGTGATTTTGGGGTAACTTATAACTTTGCAGGGCCTCAGTTTCTTCATCTGTAAAATGAAACGGTTGGATTAAATGATGTCTAAGCTCCTTCCCAGCTCTAATCATGATACTAATTAAACTTTTAGAGCAACAGGCAAATCTTTTATTTGAAGGAATGCTGGTGATTTTTTTGAGGAGGGGAGAATTAAGGCCAAGAATTCTTTTGCAATAGTGGTAGCTAACATTTATATAGCACTTAGTATATACCAAACACAGTGCTAAACATTTTACAATTATTATCTCATTTGATTCTCACAACAACCCTGGGAGGGAGGTGCTGTTATGATCTTCATTTTACATTTCAGGAAATGGAAGCAAGTAGAGGCTAAGTGACCTGCCCAGGGTCACACAGCTTGTAAGGATTTGAAGTTGGATTTGAACTCGTCTTCCTAACTCCCAGCCCAGTCAATCCATTGCACCACCTAGTTGTTCCCTAGTTAACTATTTTGCCAATGTTTTTCATATATTAGATTTATTTAAATCAACTTGTAAATGTCAATGAGAGGTTGCTGTGTGTGTGCGTGTGTGTGTGTGTGCGCATGTACGTGTGTGTGTGTGTGTGTATGCAGGTGATCCCTATCCTACACTCCTTATTTGTAAGCAAACAATCAGAACTTTCAGGCACCTGAGGCCAGTAAAGTATAAGCTCTACTCTTCTGGGATCAGATTTGGTTACAGATCTAGGCCTTGCTGTTAGCTCTGAGGAGTTCCTTTCAGTGTGGCTACTTTGGGTACTGATACTGAGAACTGTTTAAGTGTCTTGATGACTGGTTCTTCCTTTCCTAATGGCAGCCAATCAATCAATAAAAAGCATTTATCAATTATTTACTATGAGCCAGCCATTGTACCAAATGCTGGGGATGCACAGATAAAAATGAATCAGTTTTGTCCACAAGGAACTATCATTCTGTGATGGATAGGTACATATCATAGAGATGAAAGGTAAATTTTTTTTGAGTGAACAGCTCTAACAAGTTGGATGATCAGGAAAGGTTTGGTGTAAAAGATGGTATTTGAAGGAAATAAGAGGTTGAGGGGAGAAGGAAGCTCAGTTCAGGAATGGGAGCTAATCGGTGCAAATGTGCGGAAAAATAAAATGGGATATTCTCTGCGAGAAACCCAAAGATGACCAATTTGACTGAATTGTAGCGTGAGGGAAGGGGAGCAATTCTATATAAAAAAAAGGTTGGAAAGGTAGATTGAAGCCAGGATGTAAAGGAATTTAAAATTCATACAGAGGAATTATATTACATTCTGGTAGCAGCAGGTCTAGGACACTGTTTTCTGTCTCAAGAGAGGCCTGTCCTATGGAGGCAGTTAGGTGACATGGTGGATGAAGTGCTAATAGCAGAAGTTAGGAGGATGAGTTCAAATATGGCCTTAGACATTGAGCAGTTGTGTGATTCTAGGCAAGTCACTTAACCTCTTTCTGCCTCAGTTTCTTCAATTATAAAATATAGATAATAATGGCAAGTACCTCTCAGGGTCATTGCTAGAATCAAATGAGATGCTATTTGTAAAGTGTTTTGTAAACCTCAAAGCACTAATATAAATGTTATTGTTAGCATTATTACTGAAGAATTAATAATAATAATTAGTACTAATAGTGCATATCTCAAGAAAGCGGCTTTCTTTTACAGACATCTGCTTATCTTTATGTCTGTGCTCTTAGAGGGATTTGGGGATTTGGAGTTGGGTTCTAAGTTAGTCCAATTACTGGGGGGAGCGGGGAATGGAGGCTAACAAAAAAAGGATCGATATTAACCTTTCTATAGGTTTGATCCCTCACTCTTTGAGTGTGGAGGGTCCATTTATATTCAGCCCAAGGTGCGCCCATGTGTGCTAACAAATATCTGAAGTAGTCACCACATGACTATTTGTCCTCCATTTGAAAGAAGACCAATGACATCACAGGGTGATGTTTTGACTAAGGGGTGAATTGAATTTAAGTGAGGCAGAGTTGCATGAAGTCATCAGTCTCATTGAAATCCAGTGGCAAAATAAAAGAGATGCAGTGGATGACCTTGGTGTCTGTGATGTCTGAACAAAGTTCTAAGTACTTCACAACACCTGCTTCAGCCACCTTAATTGGAGGTCACTGGAACAAATTGTTCTCATCTGCCCATTCAGGGTCTTCGCATGCTTGGGGTAGACATCCCCCTAATTTACTGGTGGGCTTAAGGTCTGTTAGTTTTCCTCAACCTTGGAGGTAGTTAAGTGGCTCAGTTGAGCCTAGAGTCAAGAAGACCTGAGTTCAAATGTGGTCTCACATACTTACTATCAGTGTGATCCTGGGCAAGTCACTTAACCTCTGTTTGCTTTAATCCCCTGAAGAAGGATATGGCACACTCTAGTAGCTTTGCTAAGAAAATCTCACAGACAGTTATGGTCCATGGGGTCATGAAGAGTTGGACATGACTGAAAATCAAGAACCTCTTGAGTAGGCTACTAGATAGATCAACAAAATGGAGAGAACATAAGAGAAAGATAAGTAAACTTCTCCAGCCAGTCCAGAACTACAAAAAAAAAGAAAGCCAGAAACCAACACAGGCTGGTAGGGAGCTCACTATGGGGGAAACCTATTCATACTCCATCCAGTAATGTGACTGAAGCCTGTGAATTGTGGGAGAGGTCCCTCCTGGGAAGCCTGCATAAGTTCCATTAAATAGTTGTAATGCTTGACAGTGCTTTTAAAGGTTTTGTTACAGGGCAACCATCAGGAGCTCTGATAAAAATGCCTGAAGCCAGAACCCATCACTGGTCTGTCAGAAGAGAAGTTAGGACATATCTTGCCATCATAGGTCATTGTGCAGGGAGATCGGAAGTACCTGTACATTCCTTGGAGCACTGGGAGACAAGTCTGACTCAGTTCTTGGTAACCTGCACCTGGCCTTGTAGGAGGTCTGAAACTAACACCATCTTCAAGATTCAACTAGGACCTCTCAGTATTATAGGAGTTTACAGAAGCAACTCCTGACTGGGAATTGTGCGAGAAGGACAGAGATGGAATAGGGTCAGTTCTTACTATATTCGACCAATAGGAAATGGTAACTAGGGGTTCCTGGCTGTTGGTCTTTGTATGTGGGATATATCAGGCGCCTTATCCAGAAGGGAATTGGCAATGGCATCCAGTCTACAGAAGAAGCAGAACAAACTAAGGCCTACTCTTGGATGGGTCCAGGAGTGTTGGAATTTGTTCCTGGCAAAAAAAACCACAATCTAGGAACTGACACTGAGAAAAAATGAGTAAATAGAAGAAAATGGCAAATGGCTTAAACTGCAAGAGAAGCTGGAAGAAATGAAGTAATTATAAATAATATTTAAGCACTGCAGGCAGAAAAAAAGTGGAAGAAGAATAAATAGCTTAGGGCCAAGGTGGAAAACTTTATACACATTTTCAATAACTCTGAAAAATAGAATGGACGGAACAGAACTCAGTGACTTCACAAGATAGCACAGAATAAAGAAAGGATTAAACCAGGGGTGAGGAACCTGTGGTCTTGAGGTACTTGGGTGCAGCCTTTTGACTGAGTCCAAATTTCACAGAATAAATCCTTTGATTAAGAGGATTTGTTCTGTGAAGTTTTGATTCAGTCAAAGGGCTGCACTTGAGGACTTAGGGAGCCTTGAGGCCACAGGTTCCTCACCCCTGGATTAAACAAAAGAAGGAAACAATGACCTAAAATAGAGTTGGAGAAATAGTTTAAGAATCATAACTGGAAGCCACAGCAAAGTAAAAATCCTGGATAACATATTTTAAGAACCTATAAAAAACAAAACATTCCACATGTATTGAACCGTAGGATAAAATGAAAATAGAAAGGATGTACCCATCATCCACAAAATAAATCTTACTTTGTAAGTACTTGGGAGTGTCACAATAAAAACCTAGAGTTTCCAAATCAAATAAATAATACTGGAAGCAACCAGAAACAAAACAAACAAAAATAATCAATATCCAAAAAAATACAATTAGAATCACACAGAACTTGACAGTACCTTTAAGAGGAGAAATCTTGGAGTCCAGTACTCCAAGAGATGAAAGATGAAACCTTAAAAACTAAATATGTCTTATCCTTCAAGGTTGAATATAATTCTACAAGGGAAGAATGCATTTCAACAGAATGGAAAGAGAACTTTGAATCATTTCAAAAAGTAAAGTTGAAAAGAAAACAAATTCAAGCACACAATTCAAGAGAAACATAGAAAGGTAAATATTTGAGCAAATAGAAGGGTTTATATCACGCTAAAGAGTTTACAGTTTAACAGAAGATGAAGACATTAATATTCCTTTAGAATCTCACTGTCTGTAATAGGTAGGAATAAAGAGAGCTAAGTAACATACAAACACAGGGCATAGATATGGGTTTGTTTCATTTTGGTTGTTTTGAGAGAGGAAATAAAAGGGAAGAAGAACATACTAGGGAATAGGGAAGAAGAATTTACTATTTCCCATAATTGTAGTGCGCCAAGAAGAGTGGGTACCTAGGTGGCCCAGTGGATAAAGCACCAGTCCTAGAGTCAAGAAAACTCATCTTTCTGATTTCAAATCTGGCCTCAGACATTTGTTGGCTATAGTCACTTACTCCTACTTGCCTCGGTTTCCTCATCTGAAAAATGAGCTAGAGAAGGCAATGACAAACTATGCTAGTATCTTTGCCAAGAAAACTCCAAATGGGGTCACAAAGAATGGGACATGACTGAAAAATGATTGAGCCACAACAAAAAAAAAAGAGTATGTGAAGATAGAGTAGTGGGTGGGGACATGTAATAAGCCTTGGGAATAAGTAATCACAAGTAAAACAAACTTCATTTCAGTGGGTAGATTGTAAAGGGGATGAAAACAGAAAATAAGACTAAGAGCAAAAGTGTTCGAACTTGGTGAAGAGAAGAGAAATAGAAGGGTAGGAACAGACCGCTTCAATTATATATTGCTAGTATTCACCTACCTTCTTTTTTTCTCTATCTCCCTTTGAAACAAAGGAGCCTGGGGGATAAAAGAGAGAAAAGTGTAAGAGGATATGAAGGAACATAATAAATAATTCACAATCAAAATGTGACCATGAGAAGCATATCATGTAGTGGACCTGAGTTGGCCTTGAAATTAGGAAGACCCAGGTTCAAATACCGATCCTCATATCCTGCCTGACATATACTTGCTTTGTGATTCAACACAAGTTATTTAAACTCTTAAAACTTTGAACAACTTCTCAACCATTATAAATTTCAGAGAAGGGTCTAACCTGCTGTAGTAGAGGATGTTTTCTTTCCTGGGAATTCCCTACATCAGTGGAATGAATTCACACATAAAATAGAGGAAGTTAGCAACATGGATTAGAACGGGACTTCTTAAACTTTTCTACTTGGGACCCCTTCATGGGGTTGCACCCCACAGTTTAAGAGGCATCAGATTAGAAAACAGAATGCAACAATATGTGGTTTATGAGAAAAACCCTTGAAGCAGAGACTCTCAGAGTTAAAATGAGGGTTTAGGGCAGAATTTAATTTGCTTCAGGAGATTTTTAAAAATCAGGGTTAGGAATTATGATTTCAAACAAGGCAACAGCAAGAATAGACATGGTTAAGAGAGAAAAGGAGCAAAACTATATTATACCTAAAGGAACCACAGATAAGGAAATAATATCAATATTTAATATCTATAGACTGGATGGCATAGCATTTGAATATATGATAGTCAAATTACAGGGGAAAATAGGCAAAAATTGAGGTAGTTGTATTCCTAAAACTCATTTCTTAGTCCTTCCTGATGTACTTCTCCTGAATAATCAGGCTCAATCAAAAAGCAGTTATTTAGATGGCATAGCAAGAACAGTAATTATAAGCATTTTCTCCCTTTGGTGTGCTGGATCTATCTTTTGCCTCTGGAGAGCCCATTGTTAAAAATGTCAGTGTAAACATTTATACCTTGGAAATTATCAAGTGCTACAAATCAGGGCTGGAATTATTTTTTCGAGATTGTATTTAGACTAAAGGAAGCGATGGAGAAAATATCAATAATGCACTCAACTTAAAAGTGGGTTGTGTACTTTGTTTTTCAGAGAATCAGCTATTAAACATTTACAATCATACCCCTGATTTCCTCACTATACAAAAGGCACACCCTTCCCCAAATGCACCCAGAATCTGAGGATGGGAGGTAATGGACATGAACTTAAAAGAGGACTGTATCTAGTCATATGCATATGTGGCTAAGGTAACTCAAAATTCTGGAACTCCAGAGCATCAATGTGCTTTCTATCTCCCGAGGGTGTTCTTTGACATTTGTATTGGGGTGTGGTGTCAGTGATGGATGAGTTACTCCACTTTTCATCTGGCTCCTCACAGAACCAATGGCTCAGCACATCTAGGGCATGGTGTCTCAGCTGGATGGGTCAATCTGTTTCTAGGCTGGGTCAGGCAGATTACTTGATGACTGTGCTGGCTCTCTACCATTTTCAGCTGCTGCTTGGCAGTGGCTGCTAGACAGTTGCGGGCAGGCCACTCTGCTGCTGGGCAACTGCTACCATGCTCTGTTGGGCAGGTGGTTCAGCTGCTGTGCTATTTTAACATTGCAGCATCTGTGCTGGATGGGTTGATTGCTAGCTTCAGCTGGAGCTTGATTATACTCTTTTTAGCTGGAGTGTTGCAGAGCTCTTTCAGCCAGGGCAATGACCCTTATTTTAGCATTGGAAGAAGCCTCTTCCCTGTTTCCCAAAGCTCTGCTCTGGGACTGTTTGTCACCACCAGGAAGAAGATGGAATAAGTTTTGGTGTTATTTAGTTGAGTCAACTCTCCGTGACCTCATGGACTATACTATCCATGGGGCTTTCTTGGCAAAGATATTGGAGTGTTTTGCCATTTCCTTCTCCTGTAGAGTCAGGTAAACAGAGGTTAAGTGACTTGCCCAGGGTCATACAGCTAGTGTGTCTGAAACTGGATTTGAACTCAGGTCTTCCTGACTCCAGACCCAGGGTTCTATTAACTGAGTCATCTAGCTGGAAGAACTTCATCTCTTCTATTCAGCATTCTTCAGGAATATATTTCAGTTTTGTCAGGTTCACCTCCCTACCTTATGTGGAATGGCTCTTAGGCAGAAGAGTGACTAGGGATAAAGACATGAATGCAATCTATGCCCTAGAGGCAAGTTGACTGTCTTCTTTACAAGCAGTTGAACTATTCTTTTCTATCCTTTCTGGGGAATATCTATTTTGCATCTGAAGGCTTCTGTGTTTTAATCTAGTTTTTTGTACATGTCTAACAGGGACATTTTTTCATATACTAACAAATCCCAGAAGTAAGAGATAGAAAAAGAAATTCTTTTTGAAATAGCTACAGAATATATAAAGTATTTGGAAGTCTACCTACCATGACACAGAAAGGAATTATATGACTATAAGTACAAATAATTATTTACAAAAAATAAAGACAGAAAACTAGAGGAATTAAAAGCTTGTATTTGGGTCATATCAATATAACAAAAATTGTAATTCTACCACAATTAATTTAGTGCAAATTTAGGATTCAAACTATCAAAAAGTTACTTCACTTTAAAACTCAATCTAGAATAAAAAAGACCAAACATTTTAATAGAAAAATACTTTAAAATACTTTAAAACTCAATATAGAATAAAAAAGACCAAAAATTTTAATAGAAATAATGAAAAAGTAGACAGGAAAAAATGAAGTAGGGGCAGAATTTAAGCTGCACAACAAAATTATAGTTATTGGAAGTATTTGGTGGTAGTTTAAATTTTTTTTTAAAGTTGATCAGTAGAGCACATTATTTACACAAGACCTTGAAGCAATTGAAAATTGTAGCATGCTATTTGATAAGCTCAAGGATTCTGACAGTTGGGAAAAGGACTTACCATTTGGCCAAAACAGTTCAGAAACTGGAAAGCAATCCAGTAGGTTTATTTCAACAATCCAGAGGTATATTTCAACATCTCATACTGCATACCACCATATCTCCCAATAGATATATGAACTAAATATAAAAAATCATATCATAAACAATTTAGAGGAGGAAAGGAGATACTTTTCTCAACCAAGAGAGGACATATTGACCATAAAAAAGGTTAACAGTAAATAAAATAAACAACTTTGATTTTATGGAATCAAATAGAAAAATTTATGCGCAAGCAAAATTAGTATTGGAAATTAGAAGGGAAATAATTTATTGGGCAAATATTTACAGCAAACCTCTTCGATAAAAATTGAGTGTCTGAGTTATTTAGGAAATTAATTAAATATGTAGGTATAAAAGTCATTCACCAATAAATAAATGGTAAGAGAAATATATAGGTGGTTTTCAAAAGAATAAAGGCATGTTATAAACAATTATATTTTTAAAAAAATATTCCAAATCATTACTAGTAGGAGAAATTCAAATGAAAATAAACTGAGGTTCTATCTCACACCCACCAGGTTGGCAATGATGAGAAAAAAAGACAATGACAATTGTTGGAAGGTTGGTGGGGGCACAGAGACAGTGATGTTAGGGAATGTGTAAGGAGATGCAAATATTTTGAAAAGCAATTTAAAATTTTATTCTTAAATTCAGTAAACTATGCATACTCTTTGAATCAATGATAACACTTCTAGGCATATACCCCAAAGAGATAAATCAAAGAAAAAGGGAAAAGACCTATCGGCAAACAAATATTTACAGCAACATTCCTTCTTGCAGCAAAGAACTGGAAACAAATTGAGTGTCCATCAATTGGGGAATGCTGAACATATGTTTTAGTAACAGATAGAACACTGTTGTAGTTTGTTCTTCATTCTCAAAGAGGAGCATCGTTATAGCTCATAGAAATAAGAAAAGGACAGATTCAGAGAATTTTCATAGGCCTTGTATGAAGTAATAGAGCAGGGGGAGGTGAGCAAAGCTGAGTGGAGAATCCTATATAATAACTACAACATGATGAAGAAAAACAACTTTAAAAAACTTTACAATGATGATTAATGAAGTTACCAAACAGAACTCCAGAAGACTGATAATGAATCATGTTTTCTACCTCTTGGCAGAGAGATGATGGCCTAGAGGTGTTAGATAAGATATATTTTTAGATACGGAAAACATGTGAATTTGTTTTTCTTGACCATACTAATTTGTTACAAGGGAAGACTTTTTTTTTTTTGGCAGAAGGAGAAGGAGAATGGGGGAAGATGCAGTGGAAAAGTAATGATACAGAAAGAAAGAAAAAAAGAAAGAAGAGAAGGAAAAAATAGAAAGCAAGGAAAGAAGAAAATAGTATGAATGATGGTTTTTAAAAAATGCACAGAATATAATAGAAGGAAGTCTGTAAGGGGACATGGTAGAAATTTGTAATGTCATATTCAATCCATCCCCTTCCTGCTTTATTCATTGATATTTGATATTTGTCTATTTTCTTGATATTTGCCTATTTTCTAAGAATAATAATAAGAAAAGACATAAATGAACAAATCTACTGTCACGCACTGTGGTATCTACCTATGAATCCCCAAATTAATTGATATATGACATGTATCTTCCCATTTTCTGAGTATATTCTGATGTAATATATATTCCTCTTCCAACCACTATTGACTTTCTTTCTAGAAATAGCATTTTGGTTGTTTGGATGATATGATTTGAATTAGTAAACTTAATTAGATTTATGTTTAAGTAGAGTTTTAATCTTTCCAGCCCAAGCATAATATCAGTATCAAAATTTCCTGGACTTGATTTTCTTTAATTATACTTAAATTCCTTCCTCTTCTGCTTGAAAACACTTTGTGTTTCCTGAGTGCTTACTTCTCACTAGTTCATGGATGGATACATAGAAAAGCACACATACTTACAGTGACATAATAAAGCCAAATGGGATATGAAAAACACATCAATACATTGAAAAAAAGAAATCCAGAGAGAAGTCTAGGTTGGTGAGTCAGAAAGAACAGGTCAGCGAGAGAGAAGAAGGGGGTTATAGATTGTCTTGTATGGGCAAATAAGATGTGTGGGAAAGAATGATAAAAGAATGGAAATCAATTAATGGGGGCATAAGTGCTCATGAGTAGTCAGAGGGTGGGAGAGAGGTTATTAACTATAGTAAATAAAACAAAGTTGTTTTAAATAATCCCTCTGGTGAATTAACTCGAATATTTAATTTTATTGTGAGAGACATCATGGTATATTGGATGGATGGCTTCCTCTGCAACGAGAAGATGTCCGTTCAAGTCTTCCCTTTGATACATATTGCCTGTGTGACCTTGAGTAAATGACTTAGCCTCTCATTCTCCAGGCAACTCTAAGATTACAAATTGCAGAGAGGATGGCAACTGGCACTGATAGACAATTTCTTCCCCTGGGTGTTCCCTGTATCAAATATTTCCAGGTTCAGTTCCTGTGCCAATTTGATTTTGCTAAAGTTGATAACTTGGATTTTGCCCTTTTATCTTGTTTCAATATTCATTAAAATGTGCCTCTTTGTATCTTTAAGAGGGAAATTAAATACCTCTTACCAGAATATCACTATGCCTTCTACAATATTATCTTGGACAAAACACCACAGAAGATTATAATTATAAATTGCTCATTTAATTACTTATCAAGGTTTCATTTTAATGGAAATAATTTTCAAGTCTGTAAATAAGGAGAAGAACACTAATCCAACACATCCCTGTATTGTGTGAATGCTTCTTTATTACCTTTACCTGTACGGTTTCTACCTGAATGTGTTTTGGGGTTATGATCTCATTTCTGCGTGTGCAGAGTTCTTCAGCAAGTCATAAATGAGTGTGAAATTGTTATCAGGATTGAAAATGTTAGCATAACCTTGGGAGGGGCACTATTGGGATGATTCTATTTTCTCATCCTCTTTCAATAGGACTTTTTTGTACTTGAATCTCACACTTTAGAAAGACCAGTTGGAAATGGAACTACCCATTTGTTTGCCCAGACGTAAGGAAGATAGATTGAACCAGACTGTTTTTCTAGTAAATGCAACAAAGCAAATGTGCTGAAGTATAGGTGTGCTACTTGATTATAATCACATTATTTATTATGTGTTGATACTTTGCTATCAGTCTAGTGTGCCCAAAATGCTCAAGCAAGAGAATCCAATGGGACAAGTATAGTGTTTTGAGGACATTTTTCTTTTTAAAAAATTAATTTTTAGTTTTCACCGTTCATTTCCATGAGATTTTGAGTTCCAAATTTTCTCCCCATCCCTCTCCTTCCCTCTGCCTCAAGACAGAGTGCAATCTGATTCAGGCTGTAGTAGACATACATATTAAACATATTTTCACATTAGTCATATTATAAAGTAAAATTAGAACCAATGGGAGAAACCACCAGAAAGAATAAGCAAGTAACAAGAAACAAAAACAAAAAAAAAGAAAAAGAAAGGGAGAGAGAACAAATGGTATGTTTTGAGCTGCATTTAGGCTCCATAGATCTTTTTCTGGATGTGGATAGCATTTTCCATCTTGAGTCTTTTGGAGTTGTCCTAAATCTTTGCATTACTAGGCAGAGATAAGTCTATTAAAGTTTGTCACTGTGCAATATTCCTTTTACTATGTAAAATGTTCTCCTGGTTCTGCTCACTTTCCTCAGCATCAGTTCATTTAAGTGTTTTCAGGTTTCTTTCTTTCTTTTTTTTTTTTTTAGGATATTTCTACTTGTGGATATAAATAATTACATTTCATATCAGGGGGCTTAATGGGGAAGACATGAGTCTCCATATGTGAATATGTAGAAAATACAAAGTATTTGGGGGGTCGAGACCCTAACATTGCAGGGGGAGGAGGGATCAGAAGAGGTTTCATGTAGGAAGACGTGCTTAACATGAGTTTTGAAGGAAACTAGGAAGTCTAAGTGCCAAGAGTGAAGAGGAGTGCATTTCAAAAATGTGAGATAGCTTTATAAAGTCACAAAGATGGAAGATGGAGCATTATATGTGGAGAGGATGAAGGCAAATTTAAATAAATAGAAAATATATAAATAGGAATAAAGTATAATAGGGCAGTTAGGTGGTACAGTGGGATAGAGTTCTGAGCCTGGAGTCAAGAAGACTCTTCCTCACTCAGATACTTACTAGTTGTGTGACCCTGAGCAGGTCACTTACTCCTGTTTGCCTCAGTTTCCTTATCTGTAAAATGAACTGGAGAAGGAAATGGCAAATCGCTGCAGTATCTCTGCCAAGAAAACTTCAAGTGGGGTCAAGAAGAGTTGGAATCAGCCTGGTAAAGTAGGCTGGAATCACATTGTGAAGGGCTTTAAGCAAAAACATAATAACTTGTAACTGATCCTAGAAGTAGCAAAGAGTCAGAGAGTGAAATGGTCAGACCTGAATGTTAGGAAAAAAATTGGGCAGCTGTGTAGATGGTGTATTGAAGGTGGGAGAGACTTGACCCAGAAAGATCACGTAGGAGAGTATTACAGTTGTCTAGGTGAGAGGTTATTGCAATATTCTAGGCAAGTAAAGTCTATGAATATCCTCAATATGATGACAAATCTTCTTTGAGGGTAGAATTGATTTTGGAGACTTCTAATGGTAATTTAGAGCCAGTCAATTGCATAAAGTTGGTAATCAAAGTAGATAATATTATTTTTGGTCAGACGTTAGTTGCCACTATACAATTATGAGACTAATTTATTAGTATGAATTATTTATTACATTATTTATTAATTCAGAAGGCAATATGTGTGGATCAGTTGCTGGAAAAGTGGATAGCTTCCACATGGATATATGAATTCTCGTACTCTTGGTTTTAAACCATTGAAACATATAACCAGTCATTACTTCAGTAGGATTGGGACTATTTTGTTTTTGCCATCATAACCCAAAGTCAAGCAGTGTCTTTTATGTAAGCACGCAATAAATTTTTCTTGAATTGAATTTATATGCAACCCCCAGTTTAGTATTCCCTTGTGGAAATGCATTGGGAGCATGAGATACTATATCAGATGAGAGATAATTTTACCCAGAGATCTCTGGTATTAAACTTAAGGTGATTCAAGAAAGAAAAGGAAGCATAGGACTGTGAAATAAAGAAGGTAAGATAGCCATGCTAGTGGTCAGACCAGGGTTGAGATTGTGTCCTGCCCTGCTTAGGTAGGGAACTAAATAAATGTCTAGCTCTACAAGTTTGGTTCTGCAAGTGATGGCCACCAGTTAGTTATTTAGATCCCTACATGGACAGTACAGGATGCAGTTCTGGTTCCATCATTATCATGGCTATGCTGCCTCCTTCTTTTTCTTCTTCCTTTCTTGTGGTAAGCCTTCTTTATGAATGTACCTCAAATTCAATGTCAGGGACACGTGGGAACTCTGGGTAAAAATGTCTGGTTGTCTGCATTAGTTTCATCTGCCTCTTGAATTCCCATGAAAACACCTATGAAAATAGAGAACTGGACATTGTATGTAGTTAAAACATGTGCACCATGGTGCCTCTAGCAGACATAGGTACCTAAGTAAGGAAAGAAGACTTGGCTAAAAATAACAAACTTGCTCTTGGACATGATGAATTTGACTTGCTGATGAAATATCCAGATGGAGGCTTCAAAAACCCAGTTAGTTATAAAACACTTGTAATTTTAATAATCACGGCAATAAACTTAATAGAAAACCATAATAGATTGCATTTTGGGGAAAATTCTAGAAAAGTATGTGACAAACTCAGCTTGATTGTGAACTCCTACAATGAGTAAACACAGGAAATTGAACTCTTTTTTGGGTAGAAAGATGATTGCATATGTATAATGGAGTTCTGAGAGCTGAGGCATTGAAATGGAATTTGACTAGATTTCAATCTTATCCAAACTGCCTTGAGAATATGGCAAGAAACCATTATTCTTCACAGCGGAGATACTTGTCACTCTGTGTCAAAGACTTGAATCTCAAGTCTTGTTGGGTGTTGATTAGATGCTGATTGGTTGAAATGTGAAGATAGATTCATGTAGTCTTTTCACTGTGTCCCATTAGAGTGGAAAGGTGCAAGGATCATTAAATGAACAATGACGTATTTCAGATTTATTCTTATGTCTTCCTGTTTTATATTTATTTTCTGTTCTTGTTGGACTACCTGCCATATGAAATTTCAGCTTTATGTAAATATAAGTGATAGCTAATAAAAATAACATTTACATAGCACTTTAAGGTTTGAAAATCACTTTATAAATATCATTTCATTTTATCCTCACAAAAACCATGGGACATAGGTACTATTAGGATCCTTATTTCATAGATGAGGTGACAGCTATTAAATGACTTGACCAAGTTCACACAGCGAACTAGATTTGAACTCAAGTCTTCTAGATTCCAATTCAGTCTCTGTCAATTAAGCTCTATCTACTATACCACCTAACCACCTCAAATCTATTTCTAATAGCAGTAATAATTTTAAAAAACCCTAACAAAGTCTGTACATTGTTCACCTCTTTGTGGTGAGCCTTGTACTGCATATTCATGAGTGTTCTTCAAGTAAGTTAGAGAATCTATGAAAGAAGCTTAAAAGGTAATTTCATCCTATCTTTCTCCCAATTCAAAGAGTCCTTCCACCGCACCTTTGAGAGATGATCATTCAGCCTCTGAACATGTCCAGTGATCAGGAACTGGGTATTTAATGAAATTTTGTTCAGTTGTTTTTTGGTCACATCCAACTCTGTGATCTCATTTGGGGTTTTCTTGACAAAGACACTGGAGTGATTTGCCATTTCCTTTTCCAGTTTGTTTTACTGATGAAGAAATTGAGTCAAGCAGGGTTATGTGACTTTCCCAGGATCATATAGCCAACAAGTAACTGAGGCCAGATTTGAATGCAGGAAAGTGAGTCTTTTTTACTTCAGACCTAGGTCTCTATACACTGTGCTTACCCCACCCCATTTAATTTAATGAGATAGCCCCTTTAATTGTCAAGTAGATCGAAATACTTATATGAAACAGTGATTATGCTCTTTAGTAACTTGTATAACTTTTTATAACTTAGTAGCTTTCAATAAGAGATTCTAGATCTTCTCTCTGTAACCTAAAATATGTTTATCTTTAACATGACATCATCATTTTAACTCTTATCTAGACAATATATTTCCAGTTCCTTTAACCTTTCATTGTAATTTGTAATTATTTTTAAAATATTTAGATACTTTAATATTTAGATTCATCAATATCCAAGGTACCCTTCTATGGAAACACAACTCTAGTTTTTAAATTCCCCTCTTGACCTTAATAAATGCTTATTAACTGACTGAAAATTTAATATAATAATCTAGATGTGGTCAACAAGGAGTACATTGAGGCCATGCACTAGTATGATCATATGCCTTTGCTCTGTTAATATAACTTAGGATTGTAATACCCTTAATATCAGCTACATCATCATACTTTTGTCTTGTATCAAACTTGAATTTAAAAAGTCCCCAGAACTCAATTAACTTGAATTAAAACTTCCTAGAACATTTTCTTACGTGAAATTTATGATTGATTTTTTTAAACTTAAGCATAAGATTTGATATTTATCCTTGTTAACTTTCATCTTCTTAATTTAGGCTCAGCAATTTAGTCTTTTGAAATAACTGTGAATCTTGATTCTTTCATGTTTACTTGGAGTTTCCTCAAATATTCAGGGATCCTAGTAATTCAAAAGTTTAATAAGAATTAAATTGGATATTTGGATTTCCAAATGCATTTTTTACAAATTTGAATGAGTAATTTAGTTCAAATCCTGTTAAATTTTATTCAATTTAGTGTAATTGAAAGAATACCATATTTAGAGTTAGGAGGCCTATTTTTAAATTCTGCCATCTATGCATTATCTGTGTGACCCTGGGCAAATCACATAAGTTCATTGGGTTCCAGTTTCCTCATCTGTCAAATGCAGGAGATAGACTAACTAGCTTGTAAGGAAGATCTGTCTAAATCTCTAATCTTCATCAGAGGCTGAATTCATCTGAACTTAGTATGAGGATCCTCAAAACTACTTATAAGTGAAAATCCCTTGAGATTGACGAAGCATTAAGATTTTAGATTGGCCTTCAATTTCCTCCTACAGATTTATTCATTCAATTGTGTGGTGCTTTCAAATGTCAGATAGAATTGTAAAAAGGTTTTGCACCTGACATTTTCAAGAGCAGTGGGGTTCAATTTGAATATTTCTCAAGAATGCTTTTCCCTGAAATGGCCTTTATGAGCTAAATTTGATGGCAATTGAATCTGGCCATTTGACCTCCTCAAATCTGAAACAAGTGGCCCCATGTTGGGGCAGTTCTTGGCTTACATATATTGAGACACATCTATTTTCCTTATCCCACACATCTTTTGTATACATAGAGAATTTGTGTACAGAATAATCATCGGTCAACAGCATTTATTAAGTACTTGCTATGTGCCAACGGGTACATGCTGGTGACACTGAGGAAGGGAAAACAAAATGACATTTCTGCATCTATGTCAACGGGGCAAAAAACATCCAAATAATTGTGTATATAGGAGAAATTTCCAATGCAATTGGAAGGTAATCTGAGAGGGAAAGCACAAGCTAGGGTGGAGATAAGGACTAGAAAAGCCATCCTGTACAAGATAGTGCTTGAGTTGAGTCTTGAAGAAAGCCAGGAACGTGCGCTTGTGGACACACACACACATACACACACATTTTGTCTTCCTTGTCCACTTGCAACTATGGTCCAAGTAATATGTTTAAAAGAGGAATGGAATTTAAGCCCTCCAGAGAAGATGCAGAATTATGGTTTCCTTTATTCCTTTCACTGGGAAGAGGTAGACAGGGAATATTCAAAGTAGTAGAATAAAAGTTTCACCAAAACTTTCATCAGTATCACTTTAATATTAAAAAAAGAATTTAGGTTGAATTTTCATTAGAAATTAAGAAAATGCTTTACTGATGTGTAATGGTAATGTGTACTAATACTAATGTATAATGGTCTTATTTTGTACTTGAGACATTTTTAAGTCTATAAAGACAGTCAAGAAAGAAAAAACCCATCACAAGATCCACTGTTAGTCTTATATGATTTCCTCCAGGATCCTTGAAGACATTAGGATTCTGAAGGGACACTTGTTTCTTCTTCTTTTTTAGAATATAGAAACTTCATTATGATTTATTCCCTTTCTCAAATGTATTTATCTTTCTAGGCTTCTTTTGATTCCAGTGTTTGCCTGTAAAGTTTCTACTTAATTCTGGTCTTTTTATCAGGAATGTATAAAAGTCCTCTGGAATTTCATTACAGGTCTATTTTTTTCCCCTGGGTTATATTGTTTTGTAGGGTAAATAATTAGTGGTTATAAGCTTTTATCTTTTGGACTAGCTGACTTCAAGATTTTTCTTCTTTAGAGTAATTGTTGTAAGTCTTATGAGTTGCTGACTGGTCCTTTGGTACTTGAACTATTTTCTTTTTTAGGTGAATACAATATTTTTTTCCTTTACTTACAAGCTTTGGATTTTGGCAATGATCTTCCTGAATATTTTCATTTAAGGATTGCCTTTAGAAAGTAACCAATAAATTATTTCTATTTTCTCATTCCTCTCTCATTCTCAGAGATGTGATCTGTTTTCATTTATTAAATGTCAAAGTTTTTTGGATTATGTTGGTCTTTGTTGAGTCTGATGATTCTTCAATAATCTTTCAACTCTTTCTAAGGGCAATTGTTTTAGACAGCATATAGCATATGTTTTCACCTATGTCTTCAATCTTGATTTTTTCCTGATACTTCTCATGGATGCACTGAGTTCTCTTTGTTTCATTCTACTTTTTCGGGAATCAGAGGCAGCTAGGTGGTACAATTGTAGAGAGAACAGTGAACCTAGGGTCAGGAAGGCTTGGATTCAAACCCAGCCTCAGAAACATTAGCTGTGTAACCCTGGGAAAGTCACTTCACTTCTGTTTTCTTCAATTTCCTCAAGTAGTGAAGATATTAACAGCACTTACCTTCCAAGGTTATTGTGAGGATAAAATGACATAAAGCACTTAGCACAATGCCTGGGTCATAGTAGGAGCTTAATAAATACTTCCTTCCTTCCTTTTACTTGGCTAAAATTTTCCACCTTCTCTTCTAAGCTATTTATTTTCTAATTCTTTCCTCCTGAACTCTTCACTTATAATTTCATTTTTATCTATTGCTTCATTTCTTGTACTATTTTTGTAATCCTTTTGGCCAAGTGTATCAGTTAGCACCCCAGTATACACAGGGGGGCTAACAATCACTTTAATCAAGCACTTGTATTATTCCTTTAACCATGTACATATATAATTCACCTAGTTCAGAGGAGTCAGCACCCTGAACTTCAAATTAAATACAGAGAAATCAAAGATTAACAGACATGACTTTCTCTGCCTGACCATCAACAGACAGATCCAACTGTCTGTCCATAGTTCCTAGAGAAGGAAGCACTGACATCTGGGTTTTCTAAGCTGGGGGGTTTCTTAGCACCTTCCTAGAGTCCTCATCAGGTCAAACAAACATTTCTACCAAGCCCCAAAGTAAAACCTCACCCTTCTAGTATTTATATCTTTTTTAGAGTCAGAGGGCATTCCCAACCCTTGAGAAGTAGAGCCTCATTAACAAAAAGTGTAGACCTTCCTACAAATCTTCCCTGATCAATGGGCAGGCCCATTAACCGGTGGGGAAGATCTTTAATCACCTTAACAATACAAATACATACACCATTTCTAGTTAAAGAAATTCTTGTTTCTGTACTTTACTCCTAGTAAAGACTCTTGGTTGATAAAGGCAAGATTCAGTGAGAGATATTTGATTATACTAAAACAAAAACAGCAAACGACATCACTTTGCTTGCCATCACACCAAGCCATTTTCTTTCTGTGTCTCTGCTTGTATTTCTTGTGGAGTTACTGTTTTCTTTTGGGTTATCTCTTAGATACTCTTGTTCTATACTTTTTCTTTCTACATTTTGATATTTTCCTTACTTATTCCTTTTTCCATCCTCAGTTTCTCATTTAGGACTTTGTGCCAAGATTAGGCTCTGCTCCCTCTCACATTTTTGGATGAGGTAACTTGTTTGGTATGATCAGTATTTTTTTTTTTTGTTTGGCTCCTGCATGATGACTTCTACATCCCTTGAAGGTGTGGGTTCAGAAAGCTGGTAGTTTAGAGACCCCTGGATATTTAGAGTCACAGTGTCATGGTCTTCACGGATCTTTGAAGCATCACAGTGATTCAGATTTCTGATGTGTCCAGGAAGAGAGCACTTTGTTCCAACCAGTCTCAGAGCATTTCAAGTTTCCAATATCCTAGTACCACTTAGGATTCATTCTCCTCTGAAGGCAAGGTACTATAGACTTCTGTTGCTCCTGGCTTTTCTCTGCTCAAATGCTGGCAGGTTCCTAGCTTAATTACCTGTGCTTGCACTGACTTCTTTGTCCGGATCCTTTTTCCAATGCCCACATGCTTCTGGATTCCTTTTTGTGTAGTCCTACATTAGATGACTGAGCTTACTGTTACTGTTTTTTATATTTCTTTCTCATTATTCAATATGGTTCCCTTTTAAAATATTTACTAAAATATATGTGAGAGAATAGGCTTTTCTATGATTTTTCACCATTTAACTGAAACTTTGGATGTTTTCCTAAAATGTTGTGTATTTTTTTTGAGTGGCATAAACACTTTAAGATGGAAGATGATATGAGTAAAAATAATACTTATCATTATTTTTATATGAGGAGTTATTTCAAAAGGAAGAAAGGGTCATTTTAGGAAGTTAACAAAGATACTAATCACTAACTTTGCTAATTCATAGATATTCTCTCTTTTCTTGCGTTGGAAATAATAGGAGGAGAAAATAAAAGTAAAAATATATTAAACTGTCCCTGAGTCAGCATAATGACGGCAACTCATGTTTAAGATGTTCTTTGTTGTTATCCACAAGATGTAGAAAATAGATTATAGATTAAGTATGAAGTGCTTTGTTCTGTAGGCAATCAGATGAACAAGTATTTAGGTAGAGGGTAGGAATATAGCCGAAAGTATCTGGGAAAAAGAAGAAGGAGGAAAGATTCACATCCCAGAAAACAACTAAGGAAATAGGACTGGAAAAGGAATCACGTTCTAAGAGCAAGTTTATAGATAATGAAAAACAGGAGGCAAATATTTGTACATGGCATAAATTCATACCCTGATGTTGTTCAACATCTGGTAGAAAGGAAGAAGCTTGAGAAAGGTAAGGGAAAAAGAGAAGGCAACATGCTGAAACAAACAAACAAATAAATAAATAAATGATGGTAGTTAACACTTAGGTAGCGCTTACTTTGTGTCAGGCACCATGCTAAGTACGGCATCATAATCATTAACGTTATCAACAGCAGGAGCAGCTAGCGTTCGTACAATTCTTTAAGGTAAGCAGAGTGCTTTTGCATGTTTATCTCCTTTGGTCCTTAAAACAGTTCTGGTGGTAGATGCTATTACTATTTCCACTTTACAGATGAGGAAACTGAGGGTGAGAGAGACAAAGATATTTGACCAAGGTTCTATAGCTAGTAAAAGACTGAGGTAGGATTCAAACTCAGGTCTTTCTGACTCCAAATCCAGGGCTCTGTGCAATGTGCCACCTAGCTACCTACATAATAAAAAAGACCTTGATTTAAATAATTACTAAAACCAGTCAAATTTAATTAGATTAACAGTAAAATTACCTTATCAATTATATTCATAGATCTTGGTCTTAGACATCATCTAGTCCACACCTCCTCATTTTATAGACAAAGAAAGATGTAAGGATGTTCAGTGACTTAACTGTGATCACAATAGGTAGGAAGTGGTGGAACCGGGATATGAATCAAGGTATTCTTCAAGCCTTAATGACTTTCCAGTGAACCATACTGCCTTTAATAAGGGAGATTAATTTGGAAATACAGCTCTTTATATGCCTATTCTTCATGATCCCACTTGGGTTTTTTTTGGCAAAAGTGGTTTGCCTTTTCCTTCTCCAGCTCATTTTACGGATGAGGAAACTGAGGCAAACAGGGGTAAGTTACTTGCCCAGGGCCATATAGCTAGTAAGTGCATGAGGCCAGATTTAAACTCAAGGAAGATGAGTCTTCCTGACTCCAGGTCTGACACTCTATCCGCTGTGATGACTAGCTTCCCTTTTAAAATTAAGGAGTTGCAGTATATAATAATATAATATCACTGGATGAACATTGGTGTTAAAAGGATGAGCTTTAACTGTTTTAGGACATTGACCTCAGTCCAACAAAGTCATTTTTATTAAAAAAATTGGAAAAAATGTTAAGCTATTTTTAGTTATGCCAGGGTGAAAAATGTTCCTGTTTTCTGCTTTAAAGTCAATTTCACAATTTTGGCACACAGTGGGTTCAAAAACCAGCTGAGTTTTGAAGTGCTGACATCCCCTATATGTCAGCTGTTAGCATATTTGGAGGCTGAATTAAAAATAACCAAGTCATTTACTTTTAGAGAAATCTCACTATGAAACATATAGGGAACATTTTAATAGGCAACAGCTTTCACGTTTCCCAGGAAGGCTCAGTGCATTGCAATTTACAGTGTGTACAGGTGAATGAGTGTGTGAGATAACAGAGATATCTCTCATCCTTGCCCTTATCTCATTCTACCTGGCTTTTTCCAAATTGCTCTGGTTTTTTTTTTCTCCTGTTCTAATTCTTTTCTCTGACAATTTCTTTGTGTCCCTCATCATATCCTTTATAGCATTCTTGCACAAAGTGCTTTCAATAAATTTTTCTTGAATAGTATGTGCTACCAGTGGGATATGTTGGTCTCTTCTGCAAGTCTAGATTGAAGTCCGTTCCTCAGCTGTACTCAACAACATTCTTCTCCTAGTGTAAACTTGGTCGTATGTCTTTAGAAGGTTACAGAGTAATTGGTAGTGATAGGTTATTGGGGATATGCTTAAGGGTTTAGAGGAAAATCTCATTATTCACACCATAAATAGATCTTTCAGTCAGAACCTTTTCACTTCTATGCATAGCTATCGTGGAGATAGTCAGGTTACATACATCTGTTTCAACATGATGTTCTCCTCTCCTCTTTGTGGATTCTATGGAAGTAACAGGTATAAAACCTAGAAGGTGAGAGAATAACTTCTCTGAATGGTGATTTTTTTATCCCCTATCATTATTAGGTTCACATTTGGGCCTTAAAAATCTATTATTACTTTTGCTTTTAATCCTGGACATTTGCCAAAGTGATCCCTGTAGTATTAATAGGAAATGGATAGAGCTCTTGGCCTGAAGTCAGGAAGACTCATCTTTCTGAGATTAAGTCTGATTTCAGACACTAACTAGCTGTATGACCCTGGGCAAGTCACTTAATCCTATTTACCTCAGTTTCCTCATCTGTAAAATGAGCTGGAGAAGGAAATGGCAAACTACTTTATAATCTTTGCCAAGAAAACTCCCAAAGGGGTCACAAAGAGTTGGACATTACTGAAACAACTAAATGACAACAAAAATCATCCCCAAATATGAAAGAAAAGAAAGATACAAATAAATGATGTCAGATGGCATACCATACTGTACTCATACTACTACTATTACTACCATTACTACTACTACTATGACTCCTGCTGCTGCTAATCCTACTACTATACAATGCAGGTACACACATACCAAACACAAAAAACAGCATATATTGACAAAGGTTTAAAATATTAAAATAGTAATCTCTAACTCCCATACTCTATATCTCTATACTCGTGTAGGAGGTTGATACCTCCTGTATGAAACAAGAAAATCTTTTGTGGGACTCAGGTCTGCATTGTTGGAATGATGCCTTGAGGTTCATCTTTTCTAAAAAGCAAAAGTGTACTTAAGCTCATCTTCCTGTTAGGGGTCAGCTTCTCCAAGTTAAATGGAGCTACAGAAAACTCATCCTTCTCTCAGTCAGCCCTTAGGGAAGAACCTAGAATCTCCTGTTGTTGTCACTGGACTTGAGAAGTCTATCTCTCATGACCTCTGTTGGGCCCAAGAGGCACAAATCAGAACTGGTAGCCAGCACCTTGAGATTGATAGCCTCACCTAGATAAATACCACCTAGACAAATACACATGAAAGCAGCTGCCATAGCTTGAGGGGGGGGAGGTGAAGGAAGCTTTCCTCTTCATCTCCCTTCCTCCCCCCACCCCCATGGAGGAAGTCCAAGAAGGAGTTGTTGGAATCCCCCAAGTCACATGTTGAGAAGGGAGGAAGAAAGAAAAAGCAGTTGTCTCTCTGTACGTTAGTCCACTTATGGGTAAGGGAATGTCTTCCTGATCAAATGAACATTCCTGCACCATTATGCCCTGGTTGCTCTCACAGGGATTTCTGTATTAGTCCAAGATCCCTTAGCACTGAACACCAGGGTCCCTGAAAGTGGGCAGAGAGAGCTTAGCTCACTTCCACAATGATCCATGAGAGGTGATTTATCCCTAGTATGTTGTTATACACAACGGTTACACATTAGATGAATTAGAGCAGTATAAAACTCAGGCCAAAGTGAAGATCATCACAGGCAGCTTCATGGAAGAAATGTCATTTAAGTTGGACTCCCTGATCTCCTTTTCTCCTTTCCTATCTATGTCATAGGTTGATTATGAAATAGGGAACCACTGAAATATTCTACAAATTGGAGCTAAGAGATACATTTACAAAACATTTAAAAGTCAGTCAAAAATTATTGTGTGACCATAGATTTGGACATGGAAGTAAACTTTGATTTATCTAGTTTAATATCCTCTGATAGTTAAGAAAACTGAGTACCAGAGAGGCTGTGACTTGCTCACAGGTAGTATCAGAACCAGGATGTAACTTCAGGTTCTCTGATTTCCAAATCCAGGCCTTGTGATTCTTTCCATTCTATATTTCTGCCTCTAAAAAAAAAAAGAAATATCCTAGAGATTCTGGGGATTGAACACAGTATGTAGTTGAAAAGTCAACTTAATAGGAATGATAAGTTTATGCCCGAATTGTAGTGATATAGTTAGGAGATCTTTTGGTCTTACTTTCTTCTTTAAAATTATTTTTTTTTCCAATTAACATGCCTTCTTTTTTTGCTCCTATCCACTACTACCATTGAAAAAGAAAAAAAAAATCCTTGTAGCAAAAATGCACAGTTAAGCAAAACAAATTCCACATTGGCTATGTCCAAAAATGTATGTCTCAACCTCACTTTCAGGGAGATGTCAACTAAAATTCCAAAAAGTTGTTTTGGATGTTGTCCACATTAAGCTTTTTTTGGAGTCCCCATGTCACTACTAAACTGAGTATAATACACAGAGACCACAAAGACCTAATAAAATACAGAGAGAAATTTTAGCCAATTATTGATTTACTGTGAAACTAATAACTAGCGCAAGATCAGGGAAGGTCATTTTTCTCATCTATAAAATGGATTTATAGCTCCACCTCATTTCCCAGGTTGGGTGCAAGGATAAACTCATTGATTGGACAATATTTTCAAAATGTAAACCCCTCTGAATCCAAACCTACTCGACTGCTATAAATTATAGGAAGTTCAAGTTGGAGGAATCCTTAGAGATTACTTAGTCGAGCTACCTTAATTTACAGAGGAGGGAACAAATAGCCTGGAGAAGTTGAATCATCTTCCCAATACCCCACAGCTCGATTGGGGCAGTCTGATTTTGGTGCTTTAAAAACCTATAATTTTATCAGGGTATGTACTGATAAAGTGTGTTCATAGTTTCATCAGGACATGTACTGATAAAGGGTGGTTTTCAGCAGTCCCTTTGGTCAACTATTCCTTTCTAAATGGCCAACTTGGTAATGAGCCTCTCTGAAGTTAACTAATCTTCTCTTCAGACAATAGAGTGTGGTGTATTATTAGGCCCACAATTGAAACCTTCTCAAATTGGTATGGCCTGCCTGAAATTAGGCTCCTCCAGGATTGCCTTTGAGAATCCATGTTGAAGGGAAAGGCTAGAGTGGAGAAAGTTTCATCCAGAAATAGGACTAAAATTTAGATGTCCTGATTCATACTCCAGAATGCTTTGTCATTATGCTTCCCATAATGAAAGTATGCTAAGTTTTTTGTCATTCTCTTGGACTCAGAATTCACTGTGGATTAAGATTACTGAAATGGATTCAGGAATAGAATACAAATAGAACTACGACATTTTAGAGTCCAGGCATAGAATTAGTCCTACTTTTATAGTGTGTGTGTGTGTGTGTGTGTGTGTGTGTGTGTGTGTATGTCTGTGTCTGTGTAAGGAGGGATGAATGTTAGATGAAAGGGATATACTATATATCACTATGCAAAGGAGGAGCATGAGGGGACATAGTGGAATCCTTGATGTAATTAGACATCTTGGGTTTCGATGCTTCGATGGATTTGGGACCCTATCATTGCAGCTAAGTCTTTCATGGATGCAGATTGTAATCCAACAGTTCCTGACTCTCTTATATAACTCTTGTTCATGTCCTCCCCATAAATGCATCACAGAGGTTTTACCTAATGTGCTGGGCATCTACCTTGTGTTTTTTATATGATGACGATACCAATGGAACATACAGGCTATATACACTGCTTCTCTCATATGGCCAGTTCATCTTTTTAAATCATTCATTGCTCTGATAACATCATTTTCATCACTTATCCTGAGCAACTCCCTGTTTGTAATGTGTTGTACACTCATCAGATCTATCATGTATTTCTCCATGGTCCATTGGACAATCCTCAACACTAATTCTTCAGGCACTGTAGGGTTCTGTCACTCACAGTCATACATTATCAGAGATGGACTTTTATTTCAGGGAGAAGCTTGTAGTTGTTAAAATAACTTTGTAATTTCCCAGAGTTAATCAGCTTTTTCTCTTCTTCCTGTTCAGTTATAAGCCTAACTCATCATCTATTTTCATGGACATATATAAATATATAGACCCATGTACACACATATATACATATACACATGTATATATGCCTATATATGTATATGTACACACATGTGTGTATGCATATATGTGTTTGTGTATATGTACACATGGATATATGTGTATATATATGGAAATACATTTATTCATATAAATGTAAGAGCTCTATATATTTATATGTATATATGTAGTTTAAAATTCATATATATATAAAGAGAAAAATTCTGCAGTCTGTAGTTAACTGCATATTGTAATCTGAACAGCAGACATTCTTCATTCATTATGTGGATAGTTATGCTGGATTCCCTTAAATATTTAAGATGCCTTATCATGAAGTTTAATTGATAGTTTTCTGAACTCTTCAAATCAAACATTTGTATTATTAATGAAGATGAAGTTATGAAGGAAGCACATTCCTCAATGGCCTGGCTTGAGTAGCTATTGATAAGGAAGTCATACTATATGAGAAGAACATGAAAAATGCTGAAAATTGCAAGGATAGCATACTCTACATAGACACTACCACCTCTAACCACAGTATATGTCAAGGAATGTAACATTGGCTGAGACGATGGATGGGTCCATTGCTCTGTTGAGCTCCTATCTCAGGCAAATCTTGTTCCATGCTTTCTTTCATTTCTTGACTTCAAGAATGGCTCATGTTTGTTTCTCTCCATGTTAACATCATTTTAGATTCTGAGTAAACAATAAGGATAATTGTCAAACTACAGATTTGGCCAGGTTTTGTGGAGATTTTTTTAAAGACATAAAATGTATAATGATTATGGAATTGAATACTTTTCATGGAGAAAGTTTCTTTCCAGATGTTGGTGAATTTATGAAATTTAATAAAATTGGGTGAAAATGGGCAGCAAAAAATGCCTTCCGGGACATTTGTCAGATTCGCAGTCTAAATTCATGAAATGAAAACCAGAAGCTGTTCTGAGCTGTAGTCATTATGTAATAGATAGTAAACATGTGTTTCCGATGAGTGAATAGTTAGCAAATTAGGCATCTGGAAGAAGTGGGATTTTGGGTTCCTAATTGCATAATTCACCCCTGAACATCTGCCAGAAGTGAAAGAGGAATGAACGATAGATAACGTAGAATGGGAGAAAAGAGGCAAGTTGATTAGTAGGGAAGCGTGTTACAGCACAAGTTTCTAACATCAGGCCTCTCCTATGGTTTTAGTAATTGATACTTTCTCTTAAATGATCCAAGAACTTCCTCATAATTTATTTTTTAAAAATTTGCATAAAAGATATTTTAGGGACACACAATTTGAACCATTTCCAAGAAACAGAACCAAATTTCCTCATTTTTGTAGTTTTCCCGTAGATATACTATCTTAATGAATTAAGACCCTAGTCCAGGGGTAAGGAACCTGTGGCCTTGAGGCCACATATGGCCCTCTAGCCCTTTGACTGAATCCAGACTTCACAGAACAAATCCCCTAATGAAAGGATTTGTTCTGTAAAACTTGGACTCAAGTCAAAAGGTTGCACTTGAGGACCTGGAGGGCCTCATGTGCTGAGGCCACAGGTTTCCCACCCCTATGATTTCCAAGGTACTAAATGCCTTGAAAGGAGTAGGACATTTTTAATAGCAGAACAAATTTTATTTGGGGCTATCACAAATTTTCACATAAATTTAAAAAGTCTTAGCTCTTGAAAGGAGTTTTACCATCCTATTATTTATTAATGTCAACCTCTCTTTGTCTAAATTGATCTTATTTCTGCCTATTATTTTCCTTGTTACTTGACCAAGAGAATATATGAATCAACCATAGGTTGTATTTGTAGAAAACACATGAAGTATCTTGTGAAAAAATTCGCCATGAAGGCAACACATCAGTACAAACAGTAAGAGTAGTGGGTTGGTAATTAGGAAAGTCACTTCTGTTGTGAATAACTCCTATGTCTTTAGACTAAATCTGGTCACATTCCTAGTCTGGGTTTTGGGAGATAATATTTGATGAAGAAAAAGGGGAGTTAGCCAAAGATATATTTCTGGGCAAAGTTTGACCATTTACTAAAGGCTAAAAATAAGTGGAAGAATTTGGGCTTTATTATTTTTAATTTTATCTTTTTATTTTGAACTTAAGGAATAAAACAATCATTTCCCTAACATAGTAGAACAGAAAAAAAAGATAATTGTACAGAGAAATAGGCAAGACCAACTGACTGAAGGGTTTCTGGATTCTAAGTTTCTTAATGATAGGATAGGGCTTACGTAATTTCTATCTTCATATCATCTATAGCACTTAAAACAGTGTATTAACTGTGGTAGGCTCTTAAATATCCACCGAATGAATAAATTCAACCAAATCCCTGGCACATAGTAAGTCCTTAATAAATGTTAATTGACTGAGTGTGATGGGGCTGTCTCTATGCTTCTAGCAAGATTTTAGGAAGTATATTATCAGATCACAATGGAACTCAGAATGCAGGTCTTTGAGATGACAGTCATGGACATTGCTAATGATGAATGAAAATAAGAAGCAGGAAAAATTGTATGACAGAGGTCTCTATTATCATGGATGTAATTTAAAATGCTTGAGGACAAGGGCCGAGAAGATGAAAAGATATGTCTCCAGGAAAGTATATGTAGAAGGGAGGAGGATGGGGGAGGACTGGGGTTCTGTAGTTTGTGGGAGAGGTAAATTGAACTGTCAGTATATCATTTGGGGTGGCTGATTTATTTTTCTTTGTTGCTGCTTATATTTGTCAGTATTATTACTTTTTGTCAAGATTCATTCATTGTTGTTTTACGTGGCAGGTCAGGGCTATAGTGAATCTGCATCAGAATTCAAAAGTTATAGAATTCATCTTCAAAGGCACAGGCCTACCCACTGCCTCAGGTAGAGTTAAAACAAATCTCTGAAGCAAAATTTTTATGGTGAAATGAAGAAAATGCAGACTTGAATTTTTTTTTTTTCTGAAGTCTAAAAATTCTAGATTCTTAATGTTTAAGGGAGCCCAGAATCACACATTTGGAAGGGGTCTCACAAGTCATCTGATTCAAACCAAGCAAAAATGGCTAATCTCCTTTACAAGCTACCTATGGTCATTCAGCCTTTGTTTCAAAATTCTTCATGGAGAGGGAGTCCACTGCCTTCAAAGGCAGCCCATTTTGTTCCCAATTTTCGGATATTTTCCCTTTATGTTACACCAAAATTTGCTTCTCTGAAATTTCTTCCCATTACTCGTAGTTCAGTTCTCTCTCTTTTTAAAAATTTTATTTATTTTATTAATTCAGTTCTCAGGGGCCATTCAGAACAAGTGGAATTTCTCTTCCAGATAACAGCCTTTCAAATACTTGAAGACAGCTAGTATATTTCCCATATGGCTTCTCTTCTCCAGGCTGCTAAATGTCTCCAGTTCTTCCAGTCGTTTCTGTTGTGGAATGGTTTTAAGGTTCTTTGCCATTGGTAGTTGTTCTCCAGCCTATCCACCCTCCCCTCCCCTCTCCTCTCCTCTCCTGTCCTTTCCTTTTTGATCCCCCACCCCCACCCCAGCCCCATCAGAATAATAGTATGAAAGACTTGGTTGCATCCTGGGCTGTCTCCAGTCACCCTGATGAATATCTGGTCTCTGAACCCAGATGGCTCAGAAGGAGTAAGTGAGGCTGGTGACCTTGCACAGCCCTCCCTCCCTCAAAACAAAGTCAAGTACCAGTCATGTCATCACTTCTCTGATGTCATGGTCCTCTTTGAAAATCAAAGATGAACACAACAAGGTACCTGGTACTAGATGTTCAATAATCGTTACTGTGGATTGATTGATATAAAAGTCTAGATGAGCCAACAAGTCATGAAGTTTCCATTAGGTGTTTCAGCGATTGTGCTAAGAGCTGCAAATACCAATACTGGCAGAAACACTAACCCTGACCTCAAGCAAAACTTACATTCTAAAGAAAGAAGATGACACACAAAAGGGAAAAACCGGAGGGAGGGCTCCCAAAGAAGTGTGGCAGAGAAAGTCTGGAGCAGAGGTGAGAAACTTGCAGCCTCAAGGCCACATGTGACCTTCTAGGTCCTTGGGTGTGGCCTTTTGACTGAGTCTAAGTTTTACAGAACAAGTTCTTTTATTAAGGGGATTTGTTCTATGAAGTTTGGATTCAGTGGAAAAGCCACACTTGAGGACCTAGAGGGTTCCATGTGACCTCCGGGCAGCAAGTTCCCCACTCTTGGTTGGGAGAGTTGAGTGGAACCCTCAAAGCAATGACAGTATAACTGACCTGGGTGTTTTCCTAAAATTGGAGGTTCTGGAAGGAAGCAGCCATTTAGAGGGAGGAACCAGAGATGTATCAGGGAGAAATGCAAGATTGGGCCAGACTCCCAGATTGAAGTGCATGGAGGCTGGAGAGGGCTATGAGAATAAAACGGTGATGCTGGAAAGAAGCAGCCAGTCAGAGGTAGGGACCATAGGGAAGGAGTATTACCATCTATCCTGTCTGAACCATGCGTATGAGAGATGGATGTCATATTTTTGTAATCTAATTCCTGAATGCTGAAAAATTGACTTAACTCCAAACCAAATTTCCAATGTCTTTTCAACAGCACTTCTTAGCTTTATGACTGCAGGTACTTATTTCTTTTCTCTAAGCTGAAACATATCCCAAGTTCACTGGAAAGAAATCACATATCTCTTGATTTATTCTGTTTCCAGGGCTCAGTTTCGTGTTATTTAAAATAGTGATTCCTTTGACAGACATTCCTTTTTAGGGAGGGGGCTCAAACTCTTTGAGAAACTTTGATCATAAAATTTCCTGATATATGTAAGAGCAAAGTAAGAAGAATGTACTTTTGACTTTCACATTTATGTTCTTTTAATCAAGAGAGTGCAGGATTTTTCAAATAGATGCTGCAGCCACAAGACAAAGGATATTTTCTATATTTACACATCACAGACAGAAGAACTAAGCAACTTCCTCGTGTTTTTTTTGGTTTTCAGTCACAGTCACTATCATTAATATAATATTAGATAATGAGGGATAATTGCATAGCTAATAGTGTAAGTGACATTTTAAGAAACTTGCCTAGAAAGGGTTAAAAAAACTTCAATACTTAAATGGATATGCAATCTCTTTGATACAGTGTTCTCTCTAATGGTTAGCAATTGTTCAATCTTGTCTCTTCCTGGCCCCATTATGGGGTTTTCTTGGCTTTTAAAGATGATGGAGCAGTTTGTCATTTTCTTCTCCAGTGAATTCAGGCAAATAGACTTTAAATGACTTGCCCAGTCACTCAGCTAGTACGCATCTGAGGCCAGATTTGAACCCAGGAAGATGAGTGTTTTGAATCTTGGCCTTGTACTCCATCCACTGAAATATTTAGCTGACTCAAAAATGAGTATTTTTTTTTTTAGTACACACACACACACAATGTTGTTCAGTTGTGTCTGACTCTTTGTGTCTTTGTGACCCAATGTGGGATTTTCTTGGAAAGATCCTGGAATGGTTTATCATTTGCTTTTCCAGCTCATTTTACAGGTGAAGAAACAGGCAAACAGGGTTTAGTGACTTGCTCAGGGTCATATAGCTAGTAAGTATCTGAGATCAGGTTTGAATTAGGAAGATGAATTTCTGACTTGGTACTCTGTCCACTGAGACATTTAGGTGACTCAAAAATGAGTACTTTTTATTACTTTACAAACACACACACACACACGGTGTTGCTGTTTGGTTGTATCTGACTCTTTGTGTCTCCATTTGCAATTTTCTTGGCAAAGACTGGAATGGTTCGCCACTTCCTTTTCCAGCTCATTTTATGGATGAGGAAACTGAGGCAAAAAAGATTAAGTAACTTGCTCATAGTCACACAACAAGTAAGTGTCTGACACCAGATTTGAATTTAGGAAGATGGGACTTCTGGCCTTATAGTCTATCCACTAAACCACCTTGCTGTGCACTCAACCCCATCCGCAGCCACGTAGTGTTTGTAATTTATCTATAGTGTTTCATCCTGGAACTATAGTGTTTCATGCTCCCATCATAAATACTCTCAGAAGGCCCATTCTATGTGTTGGGGTCCTTTGTCCAGGTCAGTTCTTATCACAGAAGTACCAGTACAGGACATTTGTCAATTATTTCTCATTCTTCTTACGCAGCTGGGTCACCTGCTCTTCTGATCATATATCTCTTGAACGGTATGTTCTATGCCACTTCTTACTCATAATTAGTCACTGGTAATATGTCTATTTATTCCTCCATTAGTTTCTCCACTTTTTTGGATAATTCACTAGATTTGTTCTTTGGAGAATGTTACCATAGACTTCTGTGTCTTATAGTATCACTGGAAGAATATTGGTGTTAAAAATGTGGGGTTTTGTTTTAAGATGTTTGAAGTCATTAAAAATATATAAAATTTCCCAAATAAAATCCACCCTACTCTGTTAGTTCCATACAATTCAATTTAACCATTCAACAAATATTTATTAAGTGCCTATTTTGTAGGATGGGGATATAATGTAAAAAATAAAACAATACTAGTCTTTGCCCATAAAAGACTTCTATGGGGGAGAGAGAATACAAACAACATATATACAGAAGAAGAAATATAACATGTATCAAAAAGAAATACAAAGTAATTTTAATGGGAGTAGGACAAAGAGCATTAATCATTAGAGAAAAGGAAGTGGCAAACCCCATTTGTACTGAATCTTGAAGAAAACTTGAGAATCTAAATGGTGGCAGTGGGTAGGGAAATCATTTTGGGAATACAGGATGGGCTGTGAAAATACATGAAGGTGAGAAATAACATGCCATGGTATATCATGACCATAGATTTAGAAGTGAAGGGAGCCCAGAAGCAATCTAATCCAACCACCTCATTTTGGAAATTGGGAAGTCTCCCTGAAGTTCAGGGAGTTTGTTTTATATATATACATATATATATATACACACACACACACACATACATATATATGTGTGTGTATGCATGTATGCATGTATGTATACACATAGAGAGGATATATGCATATATTATATATACATATATATAGTGTATGTGTTTGTATGCACACATACATATGTACATCCATACACATTTACACACAGAGAGGAAATACATCTATATAGATGCATAGATAACTATTCCTCTCTATATTTCCTGCTATTACCTTTATTGGAGTGGATTGGTAGGGATTTGCTCTCTCTTTTCCACTATTGGCTATGACATCTAGGAGAAAAGCTCAGGAGATACCCCATGTAGAATTTGGAGAGTCAGTGCAAGATAATATACGCAGTTAAGAGCACAGAGAAAAATGGAGAGAACAAGCCTTGGAAAGAGGATTTGAGCTTTAGTGGAACTCTGTTGGTTGGTTGTTGTCCTTCGTCTTCAAAGAGGACCAAAATGACATCACCATGATAAAGTGAAGTTTCAGTGTGTCCCACTGTGGCTGATCAAACCAATATAAGCTCGGAATACTCTACCACAGGTTGGGCCCATATAGTCTGTTTGAATATTTGGGGTGGATATCCCAAATTTATGCATCCTCCATTTACTTGGTGCTGTCTCAATTCTGCCTTTCTCAAAGAGCACAGCACCCTTTCTGATGTGGGCATGCCATGCTGAGCAGTCCTGTGCCAGTGTCTCCCGTGTTGCACAGTCAAATCCAAAGTTCTTGAGAGAGACCTTGAGAATGTCCTTTTATAGCTTCTTCTGGCTACCATGTGATCGCCTACACCAAAGTGAATTCTCCATAAAACAATCTTTTTTGGCAAGCATACATTTTGCATTTGAACAACATGGCCAGCCCTAAATTTTGCTTTTGAACATGGCCAGCTCATCGAAGTTGTGCTCTCTGAAGCATAGTTGGAATACTTGGCAGTTCAGCTCGAGCAAGGTCTTCAGTGTCTGGTACCTTATCCTGCCAGGTGATCCTCAGAATCTTCCTAAGACAGTTCAAATGCAAGCAATTCAGTTTCTTGGCATGCTGTTGGTAGACTGTCCATATTTCTCAAGCATATATTGATGAAGTCAGCACAATGGCTCTGTAAACCTTCAGTTTGTTAGTCAGTCTAATACCTCTTCTCTCCCAAACTTTTCTTTGGAGCCTCCCAAACACTGAGCTGGCTCTGTCAATGCATACATCAACCTCATTGTCAATGTGTCCATCCCTGGAAAGTACACTAACAAGGTAAGTAAACTTATCCACAGCATTCAAAGCTTCTCCATTTGTTGTAACCAATGGCTCCACTTATGGATGGTGTGGTGGTGGCTGATGGAGCACCTGTGTTTTCTTGGTGTTAATTATTAAGCCAAAATTAGCACAGGCAGCAGAGAATTGATCCATACTTTGTTGCCTATCAGCTTGAGAGGCTGCATTGAGTGCACAATCACCTGCAAACAGAAAATTATGCACCAGCACTCCCTCCACTTTGGTCTTGGCTTGCAGTCTTTTCAGATTGAAGAACTTGCCATCAGTGTGGATTGACTTTGATGTCATGTTCATCCTCATTGAAAGCATCTGTCAGCATGGCTAAAAACATCATGCTAAAAAACATGGGAGCAAGCACACAGCTCTATTTCACATCATTGGTGACTGGGAAGGCATGAGAGCATCGTCCATTATCCAGAACCCGGGCAAACATGCCATCATGAAATTGATGTACAATATTGATGAACTTCCTCAGGCAGCCAAATTTTGACATAATTTTTCATAATCCCTCACAACTAGCAGTGTCAAAAGCGTTGGTAAGATCTACAAACATTGTGTATAGACCTCTGTTTTGCTCCTGGCCTTTCTCCTGGAGTTGTTAGGCTGCAAACACCATATCGACTGTTCCTCAGCCCTTTCTGAAGCGACACTGGCTCTCAGGTATATGACCATCTTCCAGGGGAAGGATCTGTCTATTAAGGAGGACTCTAGCAAGAATTTTGCCAGCAATGACTAAGAGAGAGATCCCCCTGTAATTTTTACAAGACAACCTATTCCCTTTACCCTTATGGAGATGGACAATGGAGGCATCTTTGAACTTCTGGGGGATAACCTCCTCTTGCTATATAACCTAGAAATTTCAGTCAGCTTTTGGATGAGCAATGGTCTCTCTACCTTGTAAATCTCAGCTGGATTAGAATCAGCACCAGGTACTTTGCCACATGAAAGCAGCCTAATGGCCCCCTAATCTCTTCTTCATTTGGAAGTTCAGCTAAGGAAGAATTGACTTCAACCTGAAGTAAATGGTCAGTGGCCTCAGCATTGATTGATGATGGTCCATTGAGAACACTATGGAAGTGCTCAGCCCATCTCTCTGGGATCATGTCCTTATCACTAATCAATGTGCCTCCATTAGCACTGAGTAGTTGTGATGCACCATAGGTTTTTGGTCCATAAATAGCTTTCAGGGAATCATAAAAGTGCTTTGGAGTGTTGCTATGAGCATAAAAGTGAATTTCAATTGCCTTCTTACTGAACCAGGAATCCTTCATCTCTCTAAGCTTTACTTGCACTTTGCTTTTGATGGAATTAAATGCTGCCTTCTTAGAGGTGGATGAACTATCCAGCTGGTAAATCCTGTGGAGTTCTCGTTTTTTACTTATCAACTCCTGAATTTCCCCATCATTTTCATCAAACCAGTCTTGGTGTTTGCAAGTGTTCTGACTCAGATGAGCAAATGCAATGCTGTACACCAAATCTCTGAAAGTTGCCCATTTATTTTCTGCTCCATTGTTATCCACTGTGTGTTGGCTCAACTTTCCCTCCAAGTCAGCAACAAGTTGTTCAAGCTCAGAGAAGAGTTCTCATTTGTTGACATTAATTCTTCTGGAAGTCATTTTGCTTTGGGGGCAGCACTTTTGGTGAATGTGAATATTTAGCTTGGAAAGGATAAGTCTATGATCAGTCCAGCACTCTGCACCACACATTGCCTTTATCACTCTCACATCTTGTCTGTCTCTTCTCCTTACAATCACATAGTCTATTAAATGCCAATGTGTGACTCACTAACATAATACTCAAAGTTTCTGACCTCTCTTCCCTTCTTCTGTGGACTTATGGAAAAATGCATTCCAGATTCATTGGGAGAGGGCTACATTTTGTTGCTACAGTTCTTACTCTTGCTACCTTGGCAAATGCCTTATACTCTTAATGGGAGGCTTGCCCATGGGGACTAGCAAGTTATAGCCTGAGTCATGGGTATCCATATATGATATATACCTTTGCATGTAAGAGTAGTCACTCTCCTGGAAATTCAATTTGTAAACCTCTGAATGTGAATTGGAGAGAAGCCCAGAGTGGGATGCACATTTGTAAGGACTCACTCTTGAGATTTTCCAACTTATGCTCTCTGTTTTGGATGCTCTAGTACTGTAGGGATTCACTGAAGAAAAGAAAGGCTTTGTTTTTTCTGCTTTTGTTTCAGGTTGAGATCAGACAGTTTTTCTGTTGTATCTCCTTATATGTCAGACGAGTTTCTCTGAGATAAATTCTGCATGGTCAAATGTTTACATACCAATATCTGTTCTATTATTGTATTATTACTATGCTCATGACAGATATGAAAGCCAATATGAGTAGCATGGATTTTGCATCTCTGGAATATTGTTTGCCTACCAATTCATCTAGAGCACTTTATGGGAACTTGCCCATGTCCATCAAAAAAAACGTAGCAAACAAAGAAAAACAAGCAAAAACTTTTGACATACTTTAGCTCGTTGTGGCATGATTAGATACTTCTGGGCTACAAATACATAGAAAAAGGTTTGCCAGACAGCAAAAACAAACAAATAAATAAACAGAAAAACAACTCATCAACTTCAAGTGGTTAATTATTTTCAGAAGAGGGGGCAACCTTATTCCTCTTTGAGATTTTCTGAGTTTTTAAATTTTTCTTTGATCTTTTTGTCCTAGTGAGTGTGTTCAGACCTTTTGATTGTTCTATTTAATATGGGTACATTAAGGAAATCTTAAATGCTTTGTGTTGTACAGAACCTGTGGGCAAGTCTTTTGTTCATAGCTTTGGTTGGGATTGTTCACCCTAAGGACTGAGTTCAGTCTATGAGCTTGGGTTCAGAAAAGAGAAGCCCTTAGTAGAAGAGGGAGAAAGCAAGCACCCTGGGGCTCAACGGCTGTGTATTGTTACACAAGTGTCAAGACAAGACGGTTTGGTTTCTCTCCTGAAGGATGACTGAGTAACTTCTAGTCAACCTTAGGTTCCTAATCACTGTGGAGAGAAGCCCATACGTCCTGAAACTTTGAGAGATTATGCTTCCCTTCTGATTCGATTTGATTTTCCCTTATTTATTTAAAAAATATCTTTGGTTTTGTAAAGGTCTTTACAAGCAGCAAGACAAGTCGTAACATGAATTTTTTTTAAACAAATGATACCTGCTGATTAACATTGAATTTATTGAATAAATTCATAATCATGACTTTGGAAATGAATATAATCTCTAGCTCCTACCACCATGGTAGGCTCTATTTTTGTGGAAGGAAGAAAATTTCTGAATTGTTTGTGAGCTATGAGACATGCTTTTCTTGTTCTTTTCATTTTTCTTTTTCTTGTTGTTCTTGTTTTTGCTCTTCTCCTCCTCCTTCTCCTTCTCTTCTTCCTCTTCCTTCTTTTCTTCTTCTCCTCCTTCTTCTTTTCTTCTTCTCCTTCTTCTGCTCCTCCTCCTTTTCTTCCTCCTCTTCCTTCTTTTTTCTCTTAGTTTTCTTCTCCTTCTCCTTCTCCTCCTTTTCCTCCTTCTTTTCCTCCTCTTCCTTCTTTTCTTCTTCTATTACTTTTCCTTCTCCTCCCCTCCTTTATCTCCTCTTCCATCTTTTCTTCCTCTTCTTCTTCTCCTCCTTCTTCTCCCATCTCTTTGAGGATTTGCTGCATTTTGTGGTGATCCACAGTTAACAGCTTTAGTGTACTCAATAAGTTGAAACAGATGTTTTTCTGGAGCTCCCTTACTTTTTCCAAAAACAAAAATTTATTGGCTATTTGGTCTCTAGTTCTTCTGCCTTATCCAAAACTAGCCTACTCTGCTGGTAATTCTTGGTTCACATATTGCTAATGCCTAACTTGCAGAGTCTTAAGTATAACCTTGCTAGCACGTGAAAAAAAAAGTGCAATTGTTTAGTAATTTGAACGTTCCTTGGCATTGCCCTTCTTTGGGATCAGTTTGTCAACTGATCTTTTCCAATCTAGTGGCGACTCTTGAGTTTTCCAAATTTGCTGGCATATTGAAGGCAGCACTTTATTAGCATCATCTTTAAGGATTTCAAATAGCTTAGCTAGAATTCCATCTCTTCCACTATACTTATTGTTAACAAATGCCCACTTGCATTTATTCTCCAGAATGTCTGGCTCTAGATCAGTAACCTCATCGTTGTAGTTATCAGTGATGTTGAGATCTTTCTTGGCTCTTTCATATATTCTTGCCACATTTTCTTAATCTTTTCTGCTTCTGTTAAGGCACTACCATTTTTGTCTTTCATCATGGTCACTTTTGCATAAAATATTCCCTTGATATCTCTGATTTTTTGAAGAGATCTTTTGTCTTTGCTCCTCTTCTTCATTCTTTTCTCTCCTCGCTATTCTCTGAAATTCTGCACTCAGTTGGGCATATACCCCAGTACTACTTTTCTCTCCCTTTTATTGGCTAAGATGTCTACTCCATTTCTTTTATGGGATTCCTGCCCACAGTAGTATATGCAATGACCACCTGAATTAAATTCACCCATTTCTAAATTCATTGATGCCCAAGATATCTCTGTTTCATCTTTTCAACTCCTGTTTGAACACATCTACTTTACCTTGCAAGCGGGGTTAAAAGTGACTTACCCAGGGTCTAGACTTGAACTTGGGTCCTCCTGACTCCAAGTCCAGTTCTCTATCCCCTGTGCTATCTAGCTTGCCCTCAGGGAAGAATGCAACTCTTCATCTCTTCAGGAGGAGGGCAAGAGATTTTTCTTTCTCTAACCATCGACATGGTGTCTAGTTATATAGAGTTTCCCAGGAGGACACACTCCATACAGTAGTAGAAGAGTAAATTCAAGAGATTTTGATACACATTAGAGAGATCAAAGTCGTACCCTCCAGAGAAAGATAATGAAAGGCAATCATTCAAACCTGGTAGTAATTTCACAGAGCATAAGCCCTGGCAACAGAGAAAAGAGCCATGGACTCAAGAAAGAGTTATACCTGACAATTGAGAGCTTAGTTTTCTGGGGACTCCACTAAGTAGTCTTGGTCACATTTGTTCCCTGCATGCATGCCTCACTGTGATATATTTGTCAAAGTGCTCAGCATGGTGTGTACATCTATATAAATGCTTATTCCTTCCCCTTTCCTTCTCTGTTTGTGCCCACTCTTGCCATGGATGCTATATATAGTTCTGAGAGTGTCCCAGATTTATGAATCAGTGTTTTGTAGCTATATGTACTATGTTCCCCAGTGAGGAGGATATTATGCACATATGTATATAATACTCATATTATATATATTATAAACATATCATATATATCACATCTATATATCATATCTATATAGATATAGTTCTAGATATAGCTACAGATTTAATTGAACCCCTATTATGACCAAGGTACTATACTAGATGCTGGAGACCCCAAAGCAAAAATGAAACAGCCTTGAATAAAGATGCACATATTTTATGGATGGAATACATGTACCAAGGAAAGTAAAGATATGATAATCTAAGGAGGGAGAAGACCCTCTTAACTTAGCAGGATTTGTAAATACTTTACATAGGTTATGACACCTAAGAATAATTTTGAAGGAAATGAGATATTGTAACAGATGGGGCTTAGGAAGAAGTGTGTTCTAGTCATGGATACTGCTTGCAAAACTATGGAGACTGAAAATGGGAAGTCAAGTTTGGGAATACTTGAGCTTTATTAGAGCAACATAGAACACATGAGGAGTACAATCAGGAAATAAGGTTAGATGAATAGGTGGGAAATAGATTGTGAGCATCTTTAAGTATCAGTATGAAGAGTCTGTATGTTTTATCTAAAGACAATAGGAAACCATTCAAGGTATTTGGACAGGGAAATAACATGGAAAACCTATAAATTTTCTCTTTTTGGTTCTGACTTATGATTATGTTGATGTAAAATTCCTAGTGAGTAAAAGTCTCTCTACCAGTCGTTTTGCAACTGTTTTGCAACTTAGTCTTAGTGAGTTTCTTGGGTGACACTGCAAGGTTAAATGCCTTTTCCAGGGTCCCAGAGTTAGTATGAGTTAGAGGCAGGACTTGAATTCAATCTTCCTAACTCAAAGGCTGAATCAGCTCATCATTCACTATACAAACCTGTCTGTCTCCCACCTTGTGTCATAGGACTGTTATTTTGGCAGTCATATAGAGAGTGTGGATTGGATAAAAGAGAGACTGAAAAAAAGAGACCCAATTAGCTGATTACGTGTATTGACACAATTAGACCAAACAATAATCCACTTAGGAAATCTCCCTTCTCAAATCAATGCTGTTTTAACTTTTGATTTCATGGTGCTTAATGTGGATATGGATTCAATACGATGTGCAGTAATTTTCTTATATAAAACCATCATGCTTGCTTAGATGAGCCAACTCACCTCTTTTGTGTTGGGGATCATAAATGCAGAGAGAATAGATAAAAAGAATAGGTATAATTTACACCCAACTGCCAACATATCTATCTTAATCATTCACTGTTATGTTTGAGCAGTGATTTAAGGGGGAATTTAATTTGATTTTGTGTGTTACTCAGTAATAGGAATAAAGCGCTTACATTTAAATAATTTGACATCTATAACCCAGAGTGATAAATGCTAAAAAACTCAAAGTAGATGGCTAATATTTCAACAGTACATTATGTCTCCATGAAGGAGTAAGTGGGAATTGTCACTTTGAGAAGCTGGCTTTAATGTCATAGCAGAATGAATACTATAGATCAGGACCACAGAAAACTTTGCCAATAATTAGCTTTTTCACTTTGAGAATAAGTCACAACTCTCTGGATCTAATTTTCCTCATCTATAAAGCAAGAGAATTGGGCTAAACACTCTCTTTGCTTCCTTCTAACCCTGAAAGTCAATGTGATTTTGGTCTAAAAAAACAAATAAAAACCAGAATTTAAGCATTTAATGGGAGGGAGTATTGTTTTAAAAGAAGAGGCCATGGTACACATTTAAGTATAAAAAATGAAAACGAAAAGCAATTCCTATAAAAAAATGTGAAAATAAAGGAAAAATTTTTGTCATTTTCTTACTAAAATTCTTAAGCACAATTCAGTGACAACTCAAAAATAAAATTTATTGCAGTCATATAGCTATATACTGATATGATCCCATATATATTATACACATATTATAAACATATCATTTATATATCACATCTATAAAGATATAGTTCTAGATATAGTTACAGATTTAGTTATATCCTTATTATGACCAACATACTATACTAGATGCTGGGGACCCCAAAGCGAAAATGAAACAGACCTGACTAAAGATGCACATATTTTATGGATGGGATACAACATGCACCCAGGAAAGTAAAGATATGGTAATCCAAGGAGGGAGAGGACACTCTTAACTGAGCAGCATTTGTAAACACTTTGCATCAGATATGACACCTAAGAAAATTTTGAAGGAAATGAGGCATTCTAAAATATGGGGTTTAGGAAGGAGGAGTGTTCTAGTCATGGATTTGTGATTTCATTGGTATTGGCCTTAGGTAAGAAAACTCCCTCTACTAATGTAGGACAGTAACTTCTCTGCAATTTTTAGAGAGTTATCTAGAGCGTGGAGGGGTTTAGGGATTTTCCCAGGGGGATACAGCTAATTAATGTGTTTCAGAGGTAGAATACATTCTAAATATTATTTGTACCCTTACAGTTTTTCTTGACATATGTGGTAGTATGTCAGCCTTATAAAGTCATAATTAGTGTTTTTATATTTTTCAAATATTTCAAATCCAGATATGAGTGTTATTGGCCCTAAACTCCATACTGTTTTCTGAGAAAAACCAAAGATAAACATATTACAAATTCTTGTTTGTAGATGTGGCCAATAGCATTCAAAAGACTTTTATTATAATTGTTCCCCAGGAACTATAATCATTAAATAATTGAGAAAACTTTGCTATTTCTTACATAAGGCAATGTAAGACAGAAGTTAGTGTCATTTGTAGTAGCTACTACTTGAAACTTGGAGTCACAAAGACTTACATGCCCTCACAAATACTTACTAACTGTATTATCTTATGTGAAGTTACTACCACTCTAGGCCTCAGTTTCCTCACCTGTAAATTGGAAATGATAATTGCAACCATCTTCTGTGTTGTTTGCTTTTGAAGAAGACCAATGACACTCATTTCATGGGCTTGTCATGAAGATTTAATAAGATATTTTCATGTATGGAAAGTGCTTTGCAAACATCTGAAGTGTTAATTAAATGCAAGTTATAGCCAATATTACTAAACTTTTTTTTTCTAAAATTTCAAATACCTCCTTTGATAAGAAATTCATGAAGATCTACTTGTTATGGCTTTCATAACAAGGACCTTTCTTAATTCAGCATTTTTTCTATCATCTATCTGTCTGTCCATCTAATCTATTCATTCTTTCTCCATTCAAATATAAGCTTTTGGAGGGTAGGATTCATTTCACTTTTTCTTTGTATCTCCATCACTTAGAACAGTGTATGCCACATAATAAATACTTGCTGATTAAATGTTAAAAAAGTTTTATTAATGCTTTTTGCATTATAGATATTTCTTTCATATTTTGTTGTCATTTATTTGCTTCAATCATGTCTGATTCTTCATAACCCAATTTGAAGTTTTCTTGGCAAAGATACTGGAATGGTTTGTCATTTCCTCCTCCAGCTCATTCCTTTAACATACCCCTCATAAAATACTTTTTTGTGTGTGTAAAAACAACTCCAACCACCACCACCAACTACAACAATAGCAAAGTTATTTCAAACCAACCTAAACAGTGACTGTAACTGACAGAGTATAAATATTCTTTATCGCTCCTCCCTGCCCCATCTGTGACAAGAAAAATGCATTTCATCATTGTTTCTCTGAGGTCAAATTTAGTCATTGCCATTTCCCCAACTTGATTTCCTTTTAGTATGTTTTTTAACTTGTCCTCCTGCTTCTATTTCCTTTGTGCCATTATTAGAGTTCACGTTAATAGCTTCAGGCATCTCTGTAGCTAGAGGATGTTATGGTTCTCACAAAGATATGTTTATAAGATGTGTTGACTCAAGGTTCAATCCCTTTATTCATATTTTGTTTCATGAGAAAGGAGCAGGTTGATATTGCTACATCAGATCATTGTGTGTAATTACCTGCTTCTTTTAAATGAATATTATCCCCTCCAATTCAACACAAGTATAGTTCTGGTGCCATGCTTATATAGTCCTCTGCACAGCTCTCACCATATTGGCATCATCAGAAAATAACCACAAAGAATAATAAAAAGAAGCATTACCAGGCATGTTGGGCACTCACAGCTTCTATCATCATTAGATTGTTAGTAAATACAAAAGGGATTGTTCAACAAGAAAAAAAAATATGTTCAGTATAAATTAAGGCAAGTTGAAACCTGAAAATTCTCTCCGATTTTGTTGTGGTATAGTCAAACTGGATGTTTTCATGCCTGTGACCTGAAGCTGGGTATGTTATTGCCTCTCATTGGTATGGAATATTTGTTTCAGTTACTCGTAGGGACTGCTTTTTAGACTTGTCACATGTTAATGTGCTTTTATGCAAAGTAAATTCTTTTTGATTGGTGGTTAACTTTTAAACTTTCAAAATATATTTCACATTCTTTCTATTCATTTTATTTCAAGAAAATGCACCCATATTATTTTTAATCATTTCACTGAATAGATGTAAAGTAAATTCTGCCTTACTGTTTCTAACCTAAGCATCAATTAATATAAAATCTGCACCGAGTATTTCTACATGTAAACTAGAATTAAAGGAGGCTTTCTAAAGCTGTTTAAAAAGAGAATGATAATAGTAATCATTCTATATGTTTCCTATGTTTTATTAGCCTTTTATTATGTTTAGGTGCAACATTTCAGGTCTGATTATTGTAAGCATGTCATATCTCAATATATTATGAACTGTTTTGGAAATCTGAAGGTTTTATATTTGACCTTAGGCTCTACGTGTCCTTTTTATTTTTTTGTTTATACACAAAAAGCTTTTATTCTGTTATGTTATTTATATACAAGACTTTCTTTTCCCTTTTCCCACTATCTCTTCTCCTCTTCTTCTTCCTCTTCCTCTTCCTCCTCCTCCTCCTCCTCTTCCTCCTTCTTCCCTTATATGCCATACCATATATATTAATTATTTTATGGTTATTGTATCTTATATCATGCATCTTATGTCATGTCATGTCATCTCACTCATCTTTTGACAATGCCAAATCAATATCCTTGTATCATGAAATGCCTCGTTGCCTTGTGTTGGTATTTTCTTATGCATGTAATGTTCTTGATCATACTGTAAGTTCTTCAAAAATAGGGTGCTATCTAAATATTTAATCTCTCTTATTGATTAGCATTATGCTATAAATGCAAATCACTTATTTGATCTGTTATGCTTTTAAAATATATATCCCCAAACTTTAATGGATAGGAGATCTCATGGATATGGGTCCTCCTGTCAATGCACTCCAAGTACTCCATTCAAAATTTTTAATACAGAGAAATATTTGTTTGCCTTCTTCCATAGATCTTGGAAGACCTGCCCAATATGGTGGAGGCCTTCTTTTAAATTGGTAGTGATATGAGATTTTGTTGTTGGTGGAATATTCTATTATCCTTTATTCTTGACACGTGACAGCCCCACCTTTTATGATCAAATATTTACTCCACAATATCTGTAATGGAATTTCTTCAGAGTATACCATCAGTGACAATGTATGGCTCCCTTTTTTTTCTCAGTATGAGACTTTCTTTTGCCCTTTGGGTTCCCTACAACTTCAATTCTTCTGTGATTTTGTTTATCACAAGATTCTCAATGTTCCCAATTTTATTATTATTTTTTTCTCAAAATAAAGAATTACTGGAGAAATTTTGTGTAGAGAAGGTGGACCTTTATTGGGGATGAAGGTCTGAGAAGAAGCTCTGTATTATGAAAAAATCCCACAAAACCCTAAGTTACTTCCCAAACAACATTATTCTGTTTTCCAAATTTATTGCCTATGTCAACTTTATCCCTACAGTGGAAGGCACAAATGTCTTCTTTTGGATGTGGATGTACCAACCTTGATTTCATTATAGTTCAAGAAGGAGCTCCAAAGTTCTTAGATTAAAAATCCCAGAACCAGGTTTCCAGTTCTCAGTTCAAGATTTCTCCTGAGATTTCTAGGGAAAAATCTCAAGTAATTGTCATTTCCTCAATTCCTTTGGACTGGTGCTGAGGGAAGCTTGTCAGCTGAAAAGATTTAAGATTCCTGAAACTAAAGCCAAGATAACAAGCAAGACAGCTATCACAAATTGGAACTTTAACTATGGCAGCCTCTTGACAGATATGCTTATATGTATTTATTTTTACTGATGTATATTTGAAGGTATAATTTATCATATGCTTGCTTCATTAATAGTGAATTAGATGCTCATGTAAATTGCTTGTTAAAGACTAATGGTTTTTGAAAGGGAAATATGACTCATAAAAATCTTCAAGGTACTATTTCCCCCCTGGCCATTTTACTAGTATTTCTAAATGGATGGAAACATTGGAACTCTGACTTGAACACTGAAATTGCTATTCAATGAAGTACAAAATGGTGATTAATTATGGTGATCAGTATTTCAGCCTTGAATCTTTGAACATAGAATACTGAACTATTTAAGAGACTTTTTGATGTTTTTGTTATTGCTAATGTTTGTGAAATCTACAACTTGGGTGGAGGGGTTTCTGAAGTTAGTCACTGAGTGCACTGGTGCTATGTGTTTTTCCTTCATATGCACTTGTATGTGTATATATACATACATTCACATATATATGCAAGCATATTCATATTCTCAATCATTTAAGTAGATCTGTGAGCTCACTGATAAAGGCATTCCCATGTGTTGGGGTGGGGGAATTGTACTAGGGTCTTCCTTGCTTTCTCCTTACTTGATGAAGATACCAAAGCCTTCTTATGAAAGCCTACATGATTTTGATGACATCCACAACCCTTTTTTACCATTTTAGAATATGTTACACTCAAGTCATGACCACTATATTCTTCTGCAAAAAATCTATAAGGAATAATAGTTCAAAAGATCCATTATTTTTTGCTGTCATTACTTTTTCCACTAATATAGATGTAAAAAAAAATCACACTTATCTAGATCAAGCCCTCATCCTCTTTTACTATTTACCATTACTTCAATCCATTATTATTGCAGTGAATTCTTAACTGGTCTCCTTACATCTGGTCTCTTCCTTTTTTAATTCATACTCCACGGCACAACCAAATTTGGTTGTCATCTATTGTGGAATGACTGAGCAAGTCATGGCATAGAAATATAATAGAATACTATTATACTGTAAGAAATGACGACTGTAGAGAATTTAGAGAAACTCGGAAAAGCTTGAATGAACTGATGCACTGTGAAGAGATGTTACAAAATAATCCTAACATTGAAAAACTTCAGAACTTTGTTCAATTTGGCTAAAAATCATGGCTTGGGATGAATGATTGTCATGCCTCTTGGCATGATGGTGGTGGCCTACAAGTGTAAAATAAGACATAGATGTCTGTTTCTTACAAGGGAGGGTTGTATTGGGAGAGGAGTAAGTGGAAAGAGATAATTTTGTGGAGAGAAACAAACAATAATAAAGCAGTCAAATAATCAATGATCTTAAATGACAATGTATTGAACATTATAAAAAAACCAAGTATTGATTTGTTTGATTACTAGTCATTGCTATCTTTTAATCAGATTTAAAAAATAATATAACATGTTGAAATGAATGAACTTTCACCTCTCCGATATTCTTACCATTGTTTCATTGTGTCCTATTTATTTTACCACTGTATCAACATTAGACCTGACTGTGCGTTCCTATTTTTTTAAAGCACTGCTTAAAATGAATTACATTTTGTATTTGAGGAAAGAGGGGGTAGCCTGTTAGACAATAACTCTATGCAGGAGAGTTCAGGGAATTAGTATGAATGATTTGCTTCCTTCTCCCATTGTCATTCTGCCAACTAAGCCTTCGCTCTAACTACAGTTGCAGAGAGGGCCTTGACTTCTGTGGAAGTTGAGATAACCTATTCAAAAAACACACTCTTTCTTGTGCCAATGGACTGATTGAATAAAATTAGCCTGTGTAAACCCAGGAGGCTGAAGTCAGATGGCTGAAAACTGTCCAGATCCTAGAGTTTCTACATGGAGTACTCCATCTGTGGCTTTATGTTTTCTACAGATTTTGTGCCCAGCTGGGATGAGGCCAATTTGCCATGTTATTCCAACAAACCTTTCCCTGACTCAGTGAAGATAAATCCATCCCACAATCTATTGTAAGAGAGAATCAGGGCCCTGGGAATATTTGGGCTTTATTTTTACCGGGTCATTAGTAAACTAATCCCTAGAGAATGCTTACCTTTTGGTTTTACTTGATTTTTTTCCAAGGGGGCAAAAGTCTTCCCTCACAGATGGCTATAACTGGTGGCTGGAAGACAAGCGGATGAATGAGATTTTTTCCCCCAACGGCATCATGCGGTAGAGTACACTTGGCAGGGTGACTATGGCTAACCATTCATTAGCTCTGCTTTTAAAGGCTACCAGGGATGCTGTTGGCACACAATATCATATGAACTCTGCTTACCATCCTTTATCCAATTGGACCAAAATAGGTTAATTGCACAGTGGAAGTAGTCCTTCAAGCACAGCTGAACTAACATCTGTGGGATAAACACTTGTCAAGAAGTGTTCTTGTGATTTCAAAACTGCTTTATGGTGGAGAGGGGTAATAACTCATTTGAATGTGAGTTGTTGAATTTGTTGTCAAAGATTAGTAAAGTGCAATGACCCTTGCTGTCCAGGACTTCCCATAGGTGTTGGAAAAAATGTTCTTTTGAAACATATATTCATGATAAAACTTATAGTTAGTTTCAGATTTACAGTAACACTGTGCCCTTTCCCACAACCCCAGAACCAAGGGATGATGTAGATGAGAAATTCTTTACCTTACTGGTGTAATGGGTGTCTTTGGCAATCTGGTGAAGCTTGTGAATCTCTTTCCGGAATACTTTTTTTGAAGTTGTATTTGAAGCATATGCTGTATTGCAGTAGTTGTGAGTGATTTTCTGGTGACAATTCTCTCCAAACTTAGCTGGCCTGTGCCACAAACCCAAAGTCTCTCACTGGCCTTGTACTTGAAGTCTTTCTACTTTGGTTAGGTTAATTCCACAGAATGTGTATTCTACAGTTAAAAGTCTTTAAGTCAGTCAGCTAACCAGCATTCATTAAGAGCCTAATATTTATCAGGTGTTGCACTAAGCACTGGGAATACAAAAATAGACCAAAAAAACCCCAAAACCAAAACAAAAAACAGCTGGAATCGGGAGGCACCTTATAGAAGCAGAATGGCCATTTATATAGACCCTGACTCGGAAATTCCCCCTCCCACAGCTGACCATTGTTCTCATTGGCTGAGAAGCAAGGTCTCACATTCTAGGCGAGAAATCTAAACAAACATACAAAAAACCCAGTCTCTGTTCTCAAGAGGCTTACGATTTGATGAGGAAGCTTACAGTTTAGAAAACCAATGCATGTCATCAGATTAAAATATTAATGGAGTAAGATGTTGCAATTTTTTTATTCCATTTTATTTTTTCTCCAATTACACATTGAAACATTTTTTTAAACATTTTAAGTTTTGAGTTCCAAATTCTGTCTCTCTCCCCTCCCTGACACAGTAAGCAATCATACATAGGTTATAAATATGGAATCATATAAAAATATCCATATTAGTCATTTTGTACAAGAAGACTCAAATTAAAGAAAAATAATAAAAGAAAGTGAAAAATAGGATGCTTCTGTCAGTCTTCAAACAATATCAGTTCTTTCTCTGGAGGTGAATGGTATGCTTCATCATTAGTCCTTTGGGATTGTCTTGGATCATTGAATTTCTAACTCATTCACAATTCCTCATTGTATAATATTTCTGTTACTGTGTACCACATTAGTCTTAATAACACTTTTTAAAAAATGTGGTGTTCACCTTAAACTCAAATTTCCCTAGCTGTAATTTAGGTCCCTTTCAAGTATGTATTAACCCTTTCTGTTTTGGTGATCATAATACACTGTGACATAAACAAATTAATCCACTTTCTTACGAGTATAATCAATTTAGGCATTCGAAGGGCAATCTGGCCCCATTGGAATTGAATAAAATCCAGGAGCATGCTAACTAGCATGGTGATTTCTTGTGTTACACTTGATTCCTTTGCAACAATATCCAAGTCTCAGAGTTCTGAAGGATAAAAGTAAAGGTACTCATCTATTCAAAAGAACTTGAGTGTGCATTTTTAGGCAGGCCTTTCCTTTTGTTGGATCAACAAGCCTTGATGAACTTTAAATGGTTGTGTTGGAAATTCAGAATAGCATTTTAGTCTCATTCTTGCTTGCTGGAATTTTATTTTGCTGCATCTTAGGGAAATTTTATTTCTCTCTTGTTTCCAATTTCCATATATTCTCTCATTTCGGAATCTTTCCCCACCCCCATTTCTCCTGCTAATTCTTACCAATTTCCCAGTGAGTGTTTTTCACTTACAGCTTTGAGAAGCAATTTAGGTATGTGTGAGGCATTCATTCTCTCTTCTGTCTATCCTAAATTAGTGCTTCTCACTGCAGCATTTGGAATGAGGGCTGCTTGACTTGGAGGGGTTTGACAATGAGATGTCCTCTGTTTCTCTTACTCACTTCATTTTCCTGATTTGGCAGCAAATACTTCTCCAAATTATTAATTATGTCGCAATCCTTCATCCACACTTATGTTCATATGCAAGACATATATAGATATTAATAGATATAGCTATAGATAGATACTAATTTATAATGTAACATAATTTATACACTTTGGAATTTGCTAAGCCTTATATATATATGTGTGTGTATATACATAAATACACATATATGTATATAATTTCATTTTATTCTCACAACACTGAGAGATAGGTGCTATTATTATCATCATTTTAAAGATGAGGGAACTGAAGTGGATGGGTAATAAGCATTTACCAAGTACCTACTAGGAACCAGGTACATGGTACCAATGGGGTTACAAAAAAGATGCAAAAGACATCTGGTTTCAAGGAGATCATGATCTAATAATGTAGGCAACAGGCAAACAGATATATACAAACTACATAAAGGATAAATAGAAAATAGTTAATGGAGGGAAGGTGCTAGAATAAAGACGGTTGAGTAAGACATGGAAGGTAAGATTTTAGTTGAGTTTTGAAGGAAACCACAGAAGCTGGGAGGCGGAGATGAGGAAGGAGAGCACCCTACATATGAGAGACAACCAGGAAAAATACCCAGAGCCAAGATATGGAGGATTTGGTTTGTGGGACAGCAAGGAGGCTAGTAGTGTCACTGATTGTGACATGTGGGGAGGTATAATGTAGAACAAGTCTAGGAAGTTTAGAGGGGACTAGGTTATGAAGAGCTTTGAAAATGGAGGATTTTGTATTTGATCTGGAGGAAATAGGGAGCCACTGAAGTTTATTGAGTATGGAGGTGACAAGTTTGGACCTGTACTAAGGGGAAATCACTTTAGTGGCAGGATTATGGATTATAGTGGGGAGGTACATAAAGCAAGAACACTCACTAGCAGACTATCACAATAATCCAAGAGTGAGGAGGGAAGATTCTATACCAGGTGTTGGCCCTATCAGAGAAGAGAAGGGGGCATATTTGAGAGATATTGCAAAGATGAAGTTATCAGGCCTTGGGTAACAGATTGGATGTTGGGGGTGAGAGCTAATGAAAAGATGACTGGGAAAATGGTATTTTCCTCTATAGTAATAGGGAAATTTGGAGAGTTCAAGGGGAAAGATAATGAGTTCCACTGTGGAAATGTTGAGTTTAAGGTGTCTACTGGATGTCCAGTTCAAGATATCTGAAAGGGAGATAGAGAAGTGAGACTGGAGGTCAGCAGGGAGATTAGAGAAGAATAGGTAGGTTTGAGGTAATAATTAAATCCATGAGAGCTGAGGAAATTACCAAATGAAATAGTATAGAGAGAGAAGAGAAGATGACCCAGGAGAGAGCCCTGTGGGACACAATTGGAGGGCATGGGCCTGGATGAGGATCCAGCAAAGGGGACTGAGGAGCGGTCAGAGAGGGGATAGACTGCCAAGGGCTAAGTGACTTGCCCAGAATCACAAAACCAAATAAATGCTCAAGGTGGGATTCAAACTCAGGTCTTCCTTACTCCAAATCCATCCCTCTAGCCACTAGGCTATCTAACTTCCTGATTTATTGAAAGATTATTCTACATAGCAAACCAAGGCCCAGGAGGACTGGAAAAAGGAATGGGATGAATTAGTCTTTCAAATCCATGTCTGAATGGAAGCGGTCTTGTGGCAGCTCCAAACATGGCTTCTCTTTAGGAAAGATCTCAACTTTGATGTGAATTAGAGATATTCTCTCCTTTTCAAGGATTCTAGGATGGTGAATGATAGGGAGCAATATGTTACTTTCTCCTACTTCCAGATTTATGTTGTAATCACATATATATGTATTTATGCTTGTATATATTCTATAGCAAGCAATATTCACTCATTTATATTCCAAGAGTTTAGAAGTTACAATGAATATAAGACAGGGTCTGTTAAGAGGGAGTTGGGAGGAAACAAACATTTGTTAAGCCTGGCACTGTGGTTTTAAATTTAATTTTAAATTTAAATTTAAAAAATTCTAAGAAGCAGAACCATATCCTTCTACACCTTTGAAAGGGACGTAAACTACAGAGACCAGATTTGGGAAGTATGGCAGAGGTTAAACATTCATTGGCCTTGCTACAGTGACTCAATAAAAACACAATGATAAGTAAACAATACAACAGCAGCATCTAGTTCCTAATTCATAGTAAGTACTAAAGCCCTAAGTCATTTGTTTGGTATAGCCTGGCTCTTTTCAGAAACAAAACTGGCAGCTATGTGCCTTTGTCATAAAAGGTTAACATATAAGCCATCAAAATAATCTGGTGTTTGGTTCTACGGAAAATTGATGGTCTGACTTGACTTTTATATTATGTTTACCTGCTATAGATTCTTTGGAATCAAAGGAAAGGAACTTAGAGTCCTGATTCACATATATTCCAGTAATGTAAATATAAGTAATAATAAAGCCAAATACTTCTGTAAATGATCTAAGGTCATTTGCTGGTGATTATCTAAGTTTGTCAAACCCACATATCTTCCTTAGTGATGGTATCTTTACATTCCAATCACATGAAACAAGCAGAGGCAAAAATATTGTTTTGAATCAATTCCATAAGCTTTTATTAAGTACCAATTATGTGCAAATAACTGACTGTTGCTTAGATTCAAAGGCAAAAATGAAATATTCCCTGTCCTCAGGGAATTGCTCATCCTACTAGAATGTGATGAAGATGGGAGGGGATAGCAAAGACACAGCCAAACATGCAAAATACATGTAAGATAAATACAAATAAATTTCACAGGGAATGGGAGCACTGAGACCTGGAGCCATCCTAGAATTTTAGACAACTAAGTGATACAGTGGAGAGGGCACTGTGTTTGCAATCAGGAAGTTGTTTTTTGTTGCGCATTCATTTGTGATCCCATATGGGGCTTTCTAGGTAAAGATACTGGACTGATTTGCCATTTCTTTCTCCGGCTCATTTCACAGAGGAGGAAACTGAAGGAAACAGGGTCAAGTGGCAACTCTCAGGGTCACACAGCCAGTAAAGTGTCTAAAGGCACATTTGAACTCAAGCCTTCCCGATTCCAGGCTCAGTGCTCTGTCTGCTGCACCACTTAGCAGTCAGGAACACCTGAGTTCAAATATAGCCTCAGATACTTCCTATCTTTTTGATTCTGGTAACTCCTTAATCTCTGCCTGCCTCAGTTTCCTCAACTATAGAATATGGATAATAATAAAATTTACCTCGCAGGGCTATTGTGAGGAACAAATTTGTAATTTGCTTAGCTCAGTTCCAGGGAAATAGAAGTGCTTAATAAATTTGTTCTCTCCCAGCTCTCCTTTTCTAGACCCTGTTCTAGAGAAAATAGGAATTTCGTCATTATTTCTGATATTTCTCATTCATTCTAATCTTATCATCCTGTCTTTTGCCTTGAAATAGTCATAAAAATAATTTAAAATAACCTGTAGCATTTTTTAAATATCTGGCTTTTATTGGCCTAGTCACCAAGAAGTGTTGGGAGGCAGACCTAGGTAGGGATCAGTCACCTTAGCCTGGGGCCCTATCTGAGCAAGTCAGGGGAATTCACTCCTTTGGCATGAGCGGGGCTGCTTGCTAACTCACTCTCCCTTGGGGCTGTGGTTTTTGTATCACATCCAGCCCATGGTACCTTCTAAAAATGAAAAATGGCTGTTCCCCTTCCTTGGTCCCAGAGGGAGGTTATATGAGCTGGTAATACCCCTAAAGGGAGTCATTTGGGAATACATTTGATTTCAAGTTATTTAAAACTTGTTTCTCCCTCTTTTTTCATTCTGGTTTTTTAATGCCTCCATTCCTTCCACCCTCAAACTTTACCTTAACTGGACAAAAGATCTCTCTTGAAAGGGAATGTATTCCCTACTTCCCCTCTTATCTTCTCTAAATACAATTCACAGTTTAGCATTTCTGTTTGCCCAACTAGGTTGTATCCTATGATAAAACCTTAAACATAAAAGGATTTTATTTAGAGGATAGAACATTTAGAGGATAGAACGATACTTTCATATCCCCAGCTGCTCTTTTTCAAATAGCCTGAAGCTGGACAGGCACAAAGAGAAGTTAAAGTGAGTAAATAATGCAGAGGATGTGTGGTTCTTCCCCTAAATAGATGGAGGGGATGAGAAGAATTCCTCTTGGATCACATTTGCTTTTCCATGTTCAGACTTAATCCCATTTAAAATTCTTCCCCAGATTGCCCATGTCTACCCTGTCAGGAATCATTGTTTCCTTCATGCTGCGGTTGACTAGCATCAATCCTCTATTTCCCTTCTGCTCCTTGTTGGGTAAGGGTCCTGCTTCTCCTTCTCACAAACTGAGCACATGATAGGCAATAATATTGGATGAATGCATGCATACATGTATGGTGAATGAATAAATTCCTCTCCCCTCATGTTCTATGATATTCAAGCCAATCTCTCCTTCATCTACCCTAATTTTATGAATGCATGCCAAGGTACTATGGACAATTAGATGAGTGTTGGTGCTCTGTTGTTTTTCCAACTCTTCATGATCCCATTTTGGGTTTTCTTGGCAAAGATACTAGAGTGCTTTGCCATTTCCTTCACTTAATTTTTTTACACATTTTACACAAATTTACACACAAAAAAATTTACACAAATTTTTTACACATGAGGAACTGAGGCAAAAAAGATTAAGTGACTTGCCCAGGGTCACACAGCTGGAAATGTCTAAAGCCAGATTTGAACTCAGGAAGATGAGTCTTCCTAATTTCAAGCCCAGCACTCTATCCACTGCACTACCTAGGTACTCAGGTAAGTAAAGAGAGTTTATTAATAGGATTTGGCTTCCTGGATCATGATGTGGCTTATGGGAAAACAGGGCTCCACTTCAAGCATGGAATGCCTTCCCCTTCCACAATTGATTCCCATTGATCATGTATTCTTTTACATTGATAAGCTACATCCTATCAAATTTCAGTGATACTTATTAGGCCATAACAATCACTTTCAGTTAAAATTTCTGGTTTGCTATGTTTACCAGTCATACAGAACTCAGAGGTATCATTTCCACTCATCATCATTCTGAGCATTGTTGGGGATTACTGAACACTTTATTGATATTCTCCCTCCTACCTGCTGCCCTCTGTGTTATCTGGTTTAGCAACTGGATCTGGTCACATTTATCCCTCTCATCCTTTGTAGTTTAAAGTCTCTTAATCAGATCAGCCAGTCTCCTGGCAAATGCATTCTTCCTTTCAGGAGTTCGTCATACTCCATTTCTGGTCCAGAACCTTGATTCTTACATCCTATGTCATGACCCAGGAAACCAAATCCTGTGAACAAATCCTCTTTTACTCTGCTTTGCTACCCTCTAGAGTCACCCACAGTGCATTGAACTGTTCTGATAGACTCATAGTATTTACAGTTGGAAAGGACAGCAAAGATTATCTAACCCAATTCCCTCATATTATAGATTAGGAAACTGAGACCCAGGGAATTTAATTGACTTTAGCAAGTGTGCAAAGCCCATAATTTGAACCCTATTTCTCTGACTTCAGATCTCATTCTCTTTCCATTATAATTATGTCCCGGTGCTTTCCTATTTTGATGGCCCAACTACCTTCTCTTAATGATGGAGAATCTCATGGAGGGGGGTCTCCTACTATTCTTGGACTTGATGCATTCAGTACAGTGTGATTCTAAAGAACATCTGAAGGGTCATGTCACCTATAAGGAATTTACTTTCTGTAAAGTTCTTTCCATCTCTAAATTAATTAATCTATAAACATTTTTAGGCATAAATCTTAATTTATTAAGATTTGATGTGTAAAGTGATACTAGATTGACTTCTACTCTGTTCTAGGGTGGTCATTCTTGGCTTTCCTCCCAACACTCCTGGTGTTCTATTGTTACTTAAAACTCTCTTACCTGGGCAGTTAACCAAGAGTAACAAATAAAATTTATCTACCCATTTCTAAATTGACTGTTGGTAAATGTTTTGAAATTTAACATTAAATTATGTAAATATCCAAAGGTCATACTTTATTTTCTCTAAAAAAATGGAGCTCTCTAAAAAAATGAACATGAGGATAGAGAACATATGCAAATTCTTTAGGGAGCCCGGTTTGTGTTGTTTGAAGTTTTACATACTGTTTACCTAGAGAGCTAAAATGAGTTATGTTTGCACTGTTCAAAGTCTTGTACCTGCAAGGTGGCACAGATTCAAAGAATAGGTATATTTAGCCTACAAAGGAGACTCAGGGTTCCTGATGACTATCTCCAAATACCTTAGGACTGTCTTCTGGAAGAGGAATTGTACTTTCTCTGTTTGGTCTCAGAGGGCAGAACTCATAGCAGTAAATAAATGAAAGGTGCAAAGAGGCAAATTAAGAAACTTCTTAATAACTAAAGTTATTCAGAACAGGAGTGCTGACTCTTGATTTAGTGGGTTCTTTCTCTCTGGGGGTATACAAGTGTAGGCTGGATGATCACTTTGGGGAATGATGTAGAGAGAATTTTTTTTTTAAGGCATAGTGAGGGTTTTTTCAACTCAGAAATTCTGTCATCTTGTGATGGATTCTATTTCACAATCCTCTTTCTTAGATTCAAATACTGATGCTGCTATATGTTTAAGTCACTTAACCTTTCCAGCCCTCAGTTTCCTACAAAACTAGGGGGCTGGATTACATAAATTCTGTGGTCCTTTCCAGATCTGTTTCTATGATCTTGTAATCCCATTGATTTGTGTTATAACTTGAGATATATATTGTATGAATTTTTTCTAATCTCTAATTGATCACGGTAAAAGGCTTCAGTATCTTTTTCTCTGTGGCACTCCAAGTTGTTAATGTTTTATAAAGAAACATTCAAAGGAGTTAAGTTCACCCTATTGGGTGCATCTTTTATAAAGGATAGGATACTAGAACTTAGAAATCATCTAACTGAAAATTTTACACATGAAAAGTGAATTGACAAGGTAAAAAAGTAGTAAGTAACAGGTTTTCAACCCAGGTAATCTAGTGATTTGAAACTAGGTCTTCTAATTCTGAATCCAATGCTCTTTCCCCTAAATCATATTCCCTTTCATCCTTTTGTCATGGACCTCTCATTTGTTTGGCTTGTTGACATGTTAATAATTTAAGATGTTTAAAATTAAACATTTGCAAATAAGTTTATATAAATTTCGTTTGGTCCATTTCTAAGAATTTGTAGAAACTCTTTCTATTTCAATTCACCCTTCATGCTTCCAGTGGTAATGCATATGCAGTAAACAACCAAATGGGTCATGTTGAGTCATTTATCTCCATTTCTGCTGAAATAGTTGGGTCTTTGGTTGGTCTGAACAAAGGTTGGGATTTTCACTTGTCATTTATTCTGGTGAATGGGCAATCTGGCTCAGCAATTCTTAACCTGGGATTCAGGTTACAGTCAGTGGGTACATAAATCTGAATAGGAAAAAAATCATTTTATTTCAACATAATTGGTTTGTTTTGTAATCCTGTGTATTCTATTTATTTAAAAATTATTTTGTGGTCCCAATAGGCTTCACCAACTGCTAAAGGGGATCCATGATATACAAAATGTCAAGGACCCCAAATCTAAATGATTAATATATTCAGAGTATTCTTTTCCCTATACTTTCTTAACATCCACAAAGCATTGGAAGGATATGTATTGCTCAAGTTAAATTCTCAGCTCCTAGACTTTGAAGTTATTTGAGTTATGCAAGTGGCAATCTTTTATGGGATCCTTTAGTTCCTTCAATTGGAAAATGGGGATATTGTTATTTGAACTTACCTTGTAGGGTTACTATGAGCTAAGCACTCCAAACTTCAATTACCTCAATCCTTTAATGGAACTTCAACCTCATTGATGTGGGGAACTCTCACTGGGGATACAAATTTCAATTTATCTACATCTTTTCATCCTTTACCACCTTGACCTATGTCTTCTTGAAAATCATCCATAAAAGATTTACCCCTCATGCCTTTCCTCTAGTTCATTGAAGATTTAATTACCATCAGTGTAATTCTCAGACTGTCCATCTCATGGGGCTGACTCATAGAATTAGGGCTAGAAAAGGAATCTCAAAGGTCATATAGTCCGCCCCCTTCACTTTACAGATGAGGAAAGTGTGGCCAGGGGGAATTAAGTGATTTACCTTGCTATATAATCAGGCAAGCTTCTTTTTCAGTTACACATGTCCTTGATGACTTCTTTTATGTGACTTCTCTTGGGTAAGTCATCATTGTTAATATGCTGCAGTCTATTTTAACCTAATATGTGTTTTTCACTTTAAGATTTATTTTTTCAATTAACAAGTATTTATTTTCCCTTCCATGGGGAGGGGAAGGAGAAAGGAAAACAAAATACCATATGTAATCTCATTGCCTTTTTTGGCTACCTATTATAATTTACTTCAAATTACACTGTCCATATAAATGAACAATCATTTCCTTGTGATATGATTATTTATATATAATATATATATGGCATCTTCTCTTCAAACTTATTTATACTTTCTGTTAAAATGAGCAGGTGGTAACTTAATAAGCAGTGGAGAATGTAACCTATTAATTTAATGATGCCCTTGGACACTTCAGATTTTGCAATATTTTTTGATTTGATTTATGGAGGTATTTTTGTGGACATTCTGTTTAGTAAAAGATTCATATTTTCATCAAGTTTGGTACTTTCTTTTCCGATATAAGACAAACCTCTGTCATACCTTAGTAGTTAGTATCCATGGGTTGCCATGACCAAAGAATATTCATCATCTGTTTGTTAACCTTTGGTTGAAGAACTTCTCTTTATTTATTTAAACTGGTTTTCTGGAAATAGATCCCAGACTTCTACTACCATTAGATTAGAGTATAGGACCTAAAAGAATTTATATTCTATTGGGTTCTTATAAGAGCTTAAAGTCACTTCTATGTTATGACTAGTCATTAGTCTTCCATTTAGGTGCAATATTAAATTCTATTGTTTCTGGGAGTGGGGCATAACTATGTTTTCACTAGCACTGGAAATATTTAGTATGGAATCTTCTTCTACGTCTATGCAGCCAGTCTAACTTAGACTTAGTCTCACAGACATGTCTGGGGACACAGAGTTGATAACTGAGTTAATCATGATCACATAGCAAGGATGTATCAGAAACAATTCTTGGATCCAGTTTTTTCAGAGTCTAAGGTCAGTACCTGTCCACTATGTCATGCTACCTCTTGTGAAGGTCTATACTATGTAAAAATAAAAGGAATATTGTTGTATTGTATCAAATTAGACTTGATTGAGTCCATGTTAGATGAACCTAGCTCATCTAAAATGGATATATTAGAGATATTGATTACCTATTAAGTCTTTCCAGCATTAAATCTTCAGTCCCATTAGTCTTCTTGAACTATAAATGTTCAGGGGCTGCATTATGCTAATATTTATTCATTTTAGGAAAATCTTTTATCTGCTGAGCAGATTCACTTCTTTGTGTGACATGTTACACTTATTTAGTAATTTTTAGGAGGATAGATTTTAAGCCTTGGAAGGGATCTAAGACCATCCAGTTGAACCTCCTTATTTTACAGATGAGATTAAGTGATTAGGTGCACAACCAGGGGGAGGTCTGGAATTAGAATTTGTATCCCTGACTTCCAGGTCGTTACTCTTTCTAATACTTTATGTTTCTTTCTTTAACAAACCCCAATTCCCAAAACTTCTTCTAAGGAACACAAAGAGATATTTTTTTTTTTTATGGCACACAATTAACCGAAGTGATCATAGTATTTTGGTTAAGTATATTTTTCTGTGCAACTGAGTTAAGCAGAAATTCCCTTCATCATTGAATACTGTTGTAAATTATATTAGTCTTGTCTTAGTAAGTATAGTACAGTGAACATAATTTACTATTTCTGTGATGAATTGAGGATTTTTAGCACTTCTGGCTGATTATTCTGAACATCAATTCTCATTGTACAATATTGTAGATATATTTGTCAAAAGGCAAGAAATCATACTGGATGTGTCTTGTGCCCAAGGTAATAGTAATAATAGCTAACATTTATATAGAACTTACTATCTGCCACGCACTATGTTGATTTTTACAATTATTATCTCATTTGATCCTTTCAACATCCCTTGAGTTAGGTGCTTTTATTATCTCCATTTTATAGATGAAGAAACTGAGACAAATGAAGGTTAAGTATCTTGCCCAGGGTCATGCAATTATGAAGTGTCTGAGGTCAAATTTGAACTCAGATCTTCCCAAATTGAAGCCCAGTGTTCTATCCACTGTGACACATAGCTGCCCATTTAAATAGGTTTTTTTCCTTTATATCCCTAACATAAGTAGGCTTTCTAATGATTTCCCTCTTTTCCCTAAAAGCATAATGCAAATAAGTTTTGGTTGAGAGTTTTGGTTAATTTTTTCCTATAAAAATGGTGGGGTGTTAGAGGATCATTGTCCATATGTCATTTAGTGACATAGTCTTTCCATTCCTTGGGATTCTATGTTTCTCTGTGAAAACATCAAAATGGTTCAAGTAGTTGTCTTTGGAAAACTGACATTGATATTTGGTTATTTTTGTCCTTAATTTGGCTTCATAGATCACTTTTTCCTTAAGAGACATAAACAACCATTTTATTTCATTAGAAAGCATTTGTACAAAAGCCTAAAACTGTCTCTCTTTGATGAACTAAAATGAGAAATTAGTTGCCTTAAAGTTTTGGTTTTAGCCCTTCCCCCTCCCCCTCTTCAAAAAGATTTACAACCACCTTAATCTGCAAACTATCTTGCATTTCAGATGCTTATTGGTGCATGAAGATGATGCTTTAGTTTTCCTTGGAAGGTATAATACAGAGTCTCTAGAGAGCTAGTCAAACTGGGTAAAACTATTAAATAGAAGTGTATGGAGACAAACAAAATTTCAGAATCAATGAGACAAATCAGAATACAAATCAGAACTGAAATTGAATAGAGAGGAAACTGCGTAGGAACAAATTCACAATCCGATGTTAAATTTACTCTCCAACACAGCTCAGCTGTCAAGTCTTATTTCTTTTTACTTGCATATCATGTCAACACAATTAAGTGTGTATCTTTTAAACTGTAAAATGGACATAACTTTTTTCTCTCGAACAGCTGCACATAGCATGGATGATGTTATAAACATCTTGCATATTCATTGTATATTTTAGGATCATGAAATCATAGACTGTTTGAGATGTAAGATTCCTTAGAGATATTCTAGTCAGAGAGATCATACTTAAAATGAAAGTTTCCAAGGAGAGCAAGAGGTCCTTAAATATTAGGCTGAAAAATTTGATTTTTTAAAAAAATTTATTTATGAGTCACTAGGGAGCTATGGAAACTTCTGAGTAGAAGGAGCTTCATGGCTAGACTTTTGCCTTGAAAGATGACTAGTTTGACAGCCGTTTGGAGGATTGATTATGGAGGGGAGAGGCTAGAAACTGGAAAGTTGATTAGAAGGAGATATTATAATAAGGCAAGTGATATGGTCTTGAACTAGGATGATGACCATGTAAGAGAGAAGTGTTGGACCAGAGAGATGTCATATAAATAGAATTTATTGGACTTGGCAACTGTTTGGATCTGAGGGATGAGGGCAAGGGAAGAATTAAAGATGATTCTGGGGGTATGAATTTTGGTTAGTGGGAGGAGAGGGTTACATTTAACAGCAATAAATAGATTTAGAGGAAGAATGGATTTAGGGAGGGAAAGTAAGTTTTGTTTTGGACATGTTGAGTTTGAAATGTTAATGGGACATTCAGCAGTACATATCCAGCAGGCAGCTGGACTAGAATTCTGGCAGGGTATTCTACTTGGATATCAAGATTTGCATAGATACAATGATTAAACTCATGGGAATTGTAAGAAGTTCCCAATGAGCAGATGGAGGCAGAGAAGGACCAGGATAGAGCTTTGAGCAGAGGAGACACATATTTCTCGTTGATTCTAAAAATCTCACATCATTTCTTTTTTCCACAACCCCATTAGGATCATAGATTTAGAGGTAGAAGGAGTAAAGGTTTATCTCTAGAAAGCACGTAAACCAATATGCTTATTTTATAGATTAAGAAACTGAAGTTTAAGGGAGAAATGGTTTGTCCAAGATTTGGGGAATCAAACCCAGGTCCTCTTAATCCAAATTCTGAGCTCTTTAGACTGTATAAAAGTCTGTATTCCAGGCAGCCAGATCTTTAATGTGCCTTTCAAATATGACATTTCATCTCATATTTTGCACCAGTGCAGAGACACTTCACACCTCATTCCCCCTTACCTTGGATGCATTCTTTTCTCTCTTCTGTCACTTCTTTTGTTAAATGAGCTCTTAATTTTCAAATTTTTTCTATTTGCTTTTCTTTGTACATGTTGAAACTTTTCTGCCACACTCTCTCCCAACCCACTACAATTTAGGCTCCCTGACGTCAGGTATATTTCCTGCTCTTTTCTCCCTAGCATCTAGCACAATGCCTTGCACGTAGCAAGTCCTTAAGAATTCTTTCTGTATTAAATAAATTGACTTTATGTAGCATAATATAGAAATATAGGATGTAGATTTTGAGTTATAAGGGTAATTAAAATCCACCTAGTCTAATTTGTAGATGAGAAAACTGAAGCTCAGACTTTCCTGTGGTCACAACACTGTGGTCACCATACTAGGGACAGTATTTGGATTCTTTTCCTGATTCCAAATCCAGTATTCTGTCCACCAAAGGAGACTGTTTCTACCATAATCCTATGTAATTTTGTGCTAATATGAATCTAGGACCGTATTCATAGGATCATGGATTTTTGTACTGGCAATTAGTAGTGGAACATGGATTTGATTCCAGATCTAAAATAACACTATAAAATATATAAATAAAATACATGAAAAAATAAAATAAAAAAATATATACAATAGCAACTTCTCCCCATTTTTCACCCTTTCATTCCATTGGTTGTCCCAGATGGAGGTGGAATATAGAATCACAGATTTTGATTTGGTAGGGACCATATAGGTCACACAGTTCAACTCTTTTTTTTTTAACATGTTAGGAAACTGAGGCCAAAGAGATTAAGAGAACTTGCCCAGATAAAACAGGTTCTAAGTGTCGAGACCCCAGATCTTCTTCTGCCATTCCAGCAGTTTTGTTCGATCTGACATTGAAGTTTTGGTGTGAACAAACCCATTCAGCAGGGTTTTTTCTAATGGGAAAGCTTCCTTAATGTGAAATGAATGTGAAAAAATAAAGCAAAACAAAACACATACCACAGAAGACATTGGTTTGAAATAATTTTCCAATGACATGTTTTTAGAACTTTCTGTCAGAACCAATTATGTCTCTTTCCCAAAATGTTTCATTTAAGAATTTAAAGTTCTGATTTAAGAGACAGCCCATTAAGGTCAAAACTTCATGCTGCAGCACTGGTACTGGGAAATTAATACTATAATGTCAAATAGGCAGCAGTTGTACCTGATTCAAATTTTGTATCCCTGTTTCATGATAATTTAATAAAAATAATGTTTCAGGTGTTTGTTTATATACAGAATCAGTAACACTTTGCGCTGTGATTCTGAATCTTTTGTAGAAAAAAAAACTTTGCAGTTTGGAAATTTTGACTTGAAGAAAATTGTTTGTTCTTTTTCATGTAAATCTTCTCCAGGGAGTCTTGTATCATTTTAAAATGATGCTCTTTATTTGTGAAGCTTATTTTTTTTCATTAGGATGGCCCCACTATTTGAATGGTTAATTCATCATATGCTGCATCTCATATATTTATCTAAAGAAACTTCGGACTTCCCTCATTAATATTTTTAAAGCAAAGCTACTGGAGTTAGTTTTTAGCTTCCTACCTTATCGACTATTACATAAACACCTATCATGTGCTCAGTGGTTTATATGTAGTAACAGCCTTTGTTTTATTAGAATTTCATTTGTCTTTATCCCCAGTCTCTGTTGCATAAGGCATAGATTACTTTCCCCTGACTTCACCAAATTCCAAATATAATGGACAAACTTCAGTGGTATTTTTTATTTCTTTTTTTAGTCCAGGGAAACAATCCCAGGCCCTGTGTATTCATTTCTCCATTTCTTTCTCATTTGTACTTCATGGAAATTCATTTAGAAATGTGCTAGGGAATATGCCTGAATAAGGGGGAAGACAGAATGAGGCAGGATAACGAGTGGGTAGTGATGGGTAGCTGAAAGGTTGATACTACACAGAGTGAGGCTACTGGGGGTGTGAGGGAGGGAGGAGCCAGAGAAAATGTGTTGGGCCCCTTGGCATGGTCTATGCTGCTGAAGGGATGGACTGATGGTGATGAAGGGATAGGTAGGGGAATTTGAAATTGAGGATGAAAACGAGTGATCCCAGACAAAGTTAACTTCACTGATGTTGTGACTCTACAGGGAGAAGTCTATTTGGTCTGGAGCAGTTAGGAGAGAGGAAAGTGTCTTCGACATTTTGTGATCCCAATCTATTGTTCTAAATTGATTATGGCCTAATAATAACTAGTACTTATATAGCGCTTTAAGTTTTATAGATCCCCTTACAACAACCTTTTGAGACTGAGGTTATTATTATTTCCATTTGACAGATGAGAAAACCGAGACTAAGAGAAACTAAATGACTTGTTGAGTGACAGAGCTAGCCAGTAAGTGTCTGAGGACAAGATTTAAAATCAGATCTTCCTGACTTCAACTCTTATTCAATTCAAGGCACTGAGTATACATAAGCATAGCTACTTATATAAAATTTGAAAGCTACTTTTCTTAAAACTTTATAAGAAGTCAGTAGCATATTGAATTATTCTAATATAGCACAGCTCACTTCTAATTTGAATTGGCTTGATTGTTTCCTTTAGATACTGAATGGTGTATGCTATGATTAATTTAGAAAGTGTTTTCCTCACAGAACCTTATACATATGCCATAGCACCTATTTTCCTAACCAAGAGACTGAGGCTCAAAGAGGTTATGGGGTCTTGCACACAGTCACACAGCTAGTAAAATGTCAGGGATTTGCACCTAGTCTTTCTGACTCTAAACATTCTATTCATTCCATCACATTGCCTCTACTTCAGGACAGCCATGTGGTGCAGTGAGTTAAGTATCAGACCTGGAGTCAGACTCTTTGTTCTGAATTCAGATCTGGCCTCAAATACTTACTAACTGTGTGAACCTGGGCAAGTGATTTAAACTGCCTCAGTTTTCCTCATTTGTAAAATGAGCTGGAGAAGGAAATGGTAAGCTACTCCAGTGTTTTTGCCAAGAAAATCCCAAATAGGGTCATGAAGAGTCAGATACAACTGAAATGACTGAACTGAATCTCTCTTAAATATATGTGTATGTATGTAAACACATATGTGTGTATGTATATGTGTTAGGGTGGCAGGGTTATTTTACCTTCTGCCTAGTCACCATATTTTTTTCCAATGAGGGGTTTGAGGTTAATTATACAACAGCAGCACAATTTAGAATTCTGATGCAAAATAGGATTTTCAAAGAAAAATGCTGAAAGGTAGTCTGAGTAATATTATCTTCATCTTACAGATGGGGCACCTCAGCCATGAGGTCATGAAGTGACTTTAAGGTCAAAGAAATGGTTTCCTGTCAATCAATGGTCAACAAACATTTAATAAATGCCTAATATGTGCTAGGCACTCTGCTAAGTGCTGAAAATACAAGTGTGCAAAAGACAGTCTCTGCTCTCAAAGAACTTAAAATCTATTATGTGAAAACAACACACAAAAAGAAACTGAAAAGGGGGGATTGGGAAGTATCCAGCACTAGGGCATGATTAAGAGGTTAAAGAAATTAAAAATAAGTGCAGCCAGAGGGGAAATGGGGAAATGTCTGAGATACATGGATTGTGTTATAAATCCCATCCCCTCAAAAAAAGTTCCTTTAGATCCCTTTAAACATCTTTAACATCTGTCCAGTTAATGCTGGGACTCTCCACAAATGAAACCCTTATTGCGTATTGCTCTGATTAAACCTATTGGCAATAAGTGCTTTCCCCTTGACTCTAAAGGTATATCCAGTGGTGACCATCCAGGGAGTCATCTCTGGTCTGTTTCCTTCTTGTATGAGTACATGAGGAGAAGGATAGAGGAGGTAGGTTGGTACAAATGCAAAATGTACTTATGACCTTTTTCAAGGTCACATGGTATGGTAAAACATAAGTGATTGTCCATTTGTTGGATGTACCTTGAATGGTTTATCTTAAAAAAATGAAAAAAACAAATATTAAGCATTCAATTCCTTGAAGATACGGGAAGATACATTTATGGAAAGTTGATTTTTAGGACTCTGTGTATGTGTGTGTGTGTATCTTCGGCTTTTTCATTTCATGTCTTATTTCAGAAGAGTGTTAGTTTGGAGAAGTGCTGAAAAAAAAAGTACAGCATTGAAGGAAAATAATATGTTGATTTTCTAGTTGAACAGAAAGGTGTGAAAAAAACCTACCCATGGTACTTATTATGCAAGTACATACATTTTTGATGGTCTCTTACAATGCTTTTATGTTTCAGATTGCTCTAACTGTTCACTAGACTGTTTCCACTAATTCCTCTTGCTTCACCAAGTATTTACTGACAGCTAGTACTACTACATTTAGAAAAGAAATCAAATTTGCATTAGCAAGTTAGCATCATTGTGATTTCAGTTTCATGCCCCACAGATTTAATATAGAGCTATATTTAATGTATTTCTAATTAGAAAGGGGGGGATATGCTAAGTTGCCTTGACATGCCATCTTCTTTCTCTCTTTTTGTTTTTGTTTGCACAGCTCATCATGTTAAAACTGGAACCTGTGAGGTGGTGGCGCTCCACAGATGTTGTAATAAGAACAAGATAGAAGAAAGGTCACAGACAGTGAAGTGCTCATGCTTCCCAGGGCAAGTGGCAGGCACCACTCGAGCTGCTCCTTCTTGTGTTGATGGTGCGATTTCTTCAATTGTTTCACTGAATCTCTCTCTCTCTCTCTCTCTCTTCTCTCTGTCTCTCTCTCTCTTTCTCTGTCTCTCTCTCACTCTCTGTCTCTCAGTCTCTGTCTCTCTCTCACTCTCTGTCTGTCTCTCTCCCCCCTTCGGTCTCTCTTTGTCTCTCTCTCTCTCTCTCTCTCTCTCTCTCTCTCTCTCTCTCTCTCTCTCTCTCACTTTCTACCTCTCTCTGCCTCTGTCGCTGTCTCTCTCTCTCTCAGTCTCTGTCTCTCAGTCTCTGTCTTTCTCTGTCTTTATCTCTCTCTGTCTCTCACTCTCTCTCTACCTCTGTCTCTCAGTCTCTGTCTCTGTCTCTCTCACTCTCTCTCTGTCTCTCTGTCTCTGTCTCTCTCTCTGTGTCTCTGTCTCTCTCTCACTCTCTACCTCTCTCTGTCTTTCTCTCTCTCTCTCACTCTCTCTCTGTCTGTCTCTGTCTCTCTCTCTGTGTCTCTGTCTCTCTCTCACTCTCTACCTCTCTCTGTCTCTCTCTCTCTCTCTCTCTCTCTGTCTCTCTCTGTCTCTCTCTCTCACTCTCTCTTTCTTCCACATATTCTGGTGATTTAAAATAATATTTTCCTGGAGTGGGGGGTGGGGCATGGATTCAGGGCTAGGAGGAAAGATGAGCTTCTACGCTCTGGAGTGATTTATAGGTACGACTTGTACTAAGACTCTCTTGCTACTTCAAAACCCAGTTCTACCAAAGGATGTGCAAATCCTGACAGTCATTTTTGTTTCTCAATGAATGATATTTAATTGACATTCTGATACCTTTTGCTCAGTGGTGCACATGCTCTATTTTAGTAGACATTTTGTTGAAATACAGACAGGAAAGAATGTAAAAAAAATGAGAAGGAAGAAATGAAATTAATGATTTGATATTACTTTACTAAAGCAATTAAATAAAAGAAATTCTTTTAAAAGTTCAAATAATAGTGTCCTTCATTCTCAATGAATTTTACCTTGTTGACTTTTTGGGAGACAAATCAACATCTTATCTAAGCAGAACTCTTATTTGATAGCTAATAAAAGCTTCAATGTGATCGTTGCTTTCAAATAAGTAATTGTAATATAATTTTTAGAATTTAAATGCCTATATGAGCATTTTTCAGATTATGTGGTGCTGGGTTTTGCCTAACCAGTTCAGAGATTCAGCTTCTTTGTGGGAAATTCTGTATTAATTCTAAAATGAAAATACTGCTTCCTGTTGGTATGTTTGATGTCTAGGAGATTTTAAACTATATCAAGAAATAAATATGGTAAGCAAATCTAAGAATATATCAGGCAGGGTCCCTTTGGCTAAAATCAAGGGACTTCTCTCTAAACCTAGAATATCTACCGAGGAATGGAAATCATGCTTCTTTTCATCCCATTTTCTTACTCCCCATCCCATGTAGTTTTGCTACCACCCCACAAGAAATAAACAACAGGGAAGAAAATAGTGACTTGATTTTTTTCCCCTTCCTGAAGCTGCAATAGTGGAGCAGAAATGGTGGTGTCACATGCAGCCATGTCTTGAAGGAGAGGAATGTAAAGTTCTTCCAGATCGGAAAGGGTGGAGTTGTTCCTCTGGAAACAAAGTGAAGACAACTAGGGTAGGTACAAGCCTAGTCTTGGCATATAACATGGTACATAACTTGGTTGTTAAAGACGAGGTAGGTATAATCAAATCTAAGTGTTATTTTAGGTGTGAATTTTGTTTTAGAATTGTACTCAGTTGGTCCTGGTAATGCAAAAATCAGTTACAGAGCTATTTGTTAAGTGCCCACCCTTCTTTCAGAGGCAATCATACAAGACTGGGCTAGTTAGAAGGCCTGTCTAGGGGCCAGAAAGACCTGGGATCAATCCTGCCTCCACCTAGCTGTGTGACCATGAACACTAAACCTCTTAGTGCTTCAGGAAACTCTATAGGATGTGAAATTGCAGAGAAGTTACTAATCTGCCTCAGTGGAAGGAGTTTCTATATTTGGAGTTCCCTGTGCCAACAAAATCTTTGGTCTGTACCAAAAATAAAATCCTTTATCTCATGAGAGACTGGTGATTAAAAACTGCCTGGCATTGGAGGGGTAACCCAACCCCTTGTCCTTCCAAGGTAGATTAAATTGGGGAACACAAAATTTGCTCGGTTATGTCAGTCCCTGAGATTTTAAAAACCAAGGCTCTTCCAGCTTTATGTGACTATTTCATTAGGTGGATCTTGTAGTTAAAATTTTCTTAATAATAGAGGTGATTAAATGCTGAAATAGATTCTAAGGGAGGTTTGGGGATGTCAAGATCAGTAAAAATATAACAAATTCTCTTTGGATTACAATCTTTCTAAACTTGTGCAAAGAGGTACCGGCAACAAATACAGATTAATAATTAACCTAACCTCTTGATCAGAGACTTGGGTTTCGTAAAACTGAATGTGAAAACAATGACAATGTATTGTGTGGTGAAGGAGGAGAGAATTTGAATTCTGCTTCACAGAATCTGCTGATTAAATTGTTAATGCCCAATGAGCCTTTAAAGCCTGGTTTCTTAACGTCTGTGTGTGTGTGTGTGTGTGTGTGTGTGTGTGTGTGTGTGTGTGTGTGTGTGTACTATAGGCTCCTTTGATGTTGAAGCCAAAGGGATCCCTTCTCAGAATAATGTTTTTAAATACCTACAATTAAACACATGGAATTACAAAGGAAACCAATTATATTGAAATAAAGATGTAATTTTTTTCCAACCCAAATTCCCAGACTCCTTGAAATCTATCCATGAATCCCTACGATTCTGTGGAACCTAAGTTAAAAAAGACAAACAAACAAGCAAACTCTATATCAAAGGGTACACTTAGAGTCTGGGTAGAATCAGGATGCTTGATAAAAGCCAAGGGACTAGAAAAATGTTAATTGTTTTATTATATTAATTGGGAGGAAAAGAGACAGGTGAAACCCAAACCAAAACAAAATTCTACATCTGAAGTCTGGCAAAGTTGCAGTAGTTTCTGACCATGGTGATGCCCTGATATAGATTGGCTTGCCTTACTAGGTTGCAACTAGTCCTACAATTCCATCTATCCTGATGATATATTATTGCATATGCTATCTAAAGCTAGACTGAAGGGACCAGCTAACAAATGTAATCAAATTAACATTCTCTCAAAGTAGTCTTGATTCTGTGACCTGTCGGCTAAAAGACATCAAATCTAAAATTCATGCAATGTCCCTCATTCATGGAAACATGGTCAATTAGCTAGAATAACTGTATTTCCCAAGGTAACACTGCATTGGCAAACACTGATTTGCTTTAACGTATTCTGATAATGTTATATTATTTTTATGATAAATTATTAACAATATTGAAGTTTCTCTTTTTCTCAACAATTAAATCTTATTTCAAAAGGGTATATATAGAAATTCACCTAACCTCTTCCATTAAAATTCAAGAACAAAGGAAAAACAGCTCTATATCTACCTTTGAATATTAAACCTTTGTTTACTTTGGTAGGTAAGAAGTAGACAATTTCTACAGAATGTTGATAATGGGATTAATTATATTAATTAGCATTACTTTTTCATTAAAAGCACTAGGGATAATACAACTTTCCAAAGTGGTGTTGATATAAAATAGAAAGCTTCAAAAGATCTTTAGATTTGTTCTAGAATTATTATAACTGTTTGACCTTAATTCTCATAGTCAATTGCCTTTGAAATGAGTCCATTGTTGTCAGTCTTTTAGTCTCAAAGGACATGTCCCATCCCCATTTCTCAAATAGTTGAAAACTTAATAAAGGAAGATGCTTGAAAGATTGAGGGCATAGGTGCAGCCCACTTATTTCATTCGGACATGCCTATGTCTCAGTCAGTGTTAATACTCTGAACACAGGCATGTTGGATGCCACTCATTATTTTTCCTGTTCTCCTTTCAGCATTGAAATCTACCCAGTCCTCTAACTTGAAAAAGAAAGAAAAGTCTCATTTATGATTAGGAAAAAGGAAATGTAAATGAAACATTACTCAAGCAAAGAATGCTATTATCATTTTTTATCATTCCTAAGACAAAGAAAACAGTATTGATGGAGAGATGTGGTTGTTTTATATTTAAAGAAGACAATGGTTAGGAAAGAAAGGTTTTCAATCATTACAGTGAGTCTATCAGTCAAAGTAAACTAGGAAAATCTCTTTGAAACTCAATTGGGAGGAAAAGTTTTCAGAAATGCAAGGCCATTTTTGGAAAAGGACAAAAATGGCACTTGACTCCATAGAACATGAGAAAAATGCTAGATTATCCTCTGGGTATTTATTGCCAAGGTCAAGCAGAAATAGAATTTCAGTAGCATATTAGTGGCAATAATTTCACAAAGAAAAACATCTTATTTTTATCATCATCATTTTTTTCTTCTGTGCTTTTCCCATATAAGGTAGTTATCATGGTGGTGATGAGAAAGAGCAGACAGATTTTATATGGCAGGGGTTCAACCACAAATAAGAATGGTTGGAAGTTAAGCGTGAATGAATTACAAAGTTGTAGAATAGCTATTCTCAGCCAAAAGACAGTTGTGTTTCTTGAGCGAGATATGCAGGCCTTGTGGAATGAGTTCTATTGGAAAAATGGCATGAGAAACGATTAAAATTGGAATAACGTATGCACTCTCTGGACTATAATTGTACATCACCAGCCTGGAGCTTTCCAATGGGCCTAACATTCAAGAAACACAGTTGGCCAAAAACAGGAGCAGCTGAGCTGAGTTGGCTCTTCTCAAAGGCCAGCAGTACCCTTCTGGTACTGAACATTTAGAGTACAAAGGGATGGGCCATGCTTATTGTGCTATGTATGCTAATCAAATTCTCTCTTTTGCTCTATGCTGGGTCCAAAAGACAGCTTCTATGTCTCCCTGCCTCACTTTTCTGTCTCTCTGTCTCTGTCTGCCTCCATCTCTTTGCTTCATCATCTCTCTTCTCCTGACTAGTCCCTAGTCCCTTCCTCCTCTCTCCTCTCCTCTCCTCTCCTCTCCTCTCCTCTCCTCTCCCTCTCCTCTCCTCTCCTCTCCTCTCCTCTCCCTCTCCTCTCCTCTCCTCTCCTCTCCTCTCCTTCCTTTCCTCTCCTCTCCTCTTCCCTTTACCTCCTCCTCATTCTCTTTCTTCTTTCTCATTCTATTCCATTATGAAAATAAAAAGGCAAAAAAAAGTAAATTAAAAAAATTTGTGACACATTTTTGTTTTGAGTACATATTTTCTCTAAACCAAAATGTTTAGTTGTTAAAGCATACTACTAAAATCCTGTATATCTTATAAAAATATATTCCTTTTTTCCCACTTGAAACTGGAAGTTGTAACCATTTACCTTCCTATCCTACCATTAAGAAGCTACTTGTGTTTTCTTTTTGTTTTTTAAGATGAAAGAAAAAGTAATGAAAAGCTTTCTGGCTTCTCACATTCCAAGATAAATAATGAAGAACTTTTCAAAGAGTCATTAATAAAATAATACTTTTTTTTCTAGTGTGAGAGAGCATATAATTATATGCTAATTATATAATCTAAAAGTAGCAAGGGGAAAAGGTGTTGTAAAGCTTGTAAGCTTTGAGACAATTTTTTAAAAATCATAATATTGGAAAGAAACATAAGAAAAATCAGACCTCACATCTTTTAATATTAAGATATGTATTTTTTTCCTGGTGGAACATCCAATTGAAGAAATCAAGACATAGTCTGACTTTATAATTCAGTGTTTTCTGTCATTTGAGAAGGACACCAAATACCATATTGACTGTGCTCATTTAGGTTAATTCAATCTCTTTTAAATCTGAAGAAAAAATGAATTCGGTTTTTTCCATTTCAAGAACCAATGTTTTCATTTTGTATAGTTTTAGATTTCCTTCAAGCATCGTATCTCCCAGGTGCACTGACTCTATCAACCTTAACAAGAAGTTTCTTAGTTGATCTCTTATAAAATATAGTTCTTTTGCTTTTTTCCTCATTGAACATTCAGATCTCTAGGGCAGGGAACTCTCTAATCCCCCAAAGTTCCTGTTCAAAAAGAATGATTTTCAGAGAGGAAAAAAAATGTTACTTTAATTTTTCCCAATAAATGAATGAGAATCAATATCTAAGATAAATTAAAGCATCTCATCTATACAGAGAAATGAGCCAAAATGTTGTCATCTTTACAATGAAGGAATTATGAGCATTACATAGTCAGATACAGTCTTGCATTTTCCACAGTGTTTGTGAAAAATGAAAATTTAGCACATTTCCCCTCAGTCCCTTCTGAAACATTGTTTTCCTCTTATAAAACCAGGGGATGAAAATCACAGAATTCACTTATTCCTTGACCTTTTCCTTTTGTAATCTCCTAGCTCCCATTAAGGCTAAGTTCAGCTGCTTCCTCCTAAATGATGACCCTTTAGATTCCCTCCCCTGAACCCTCTCCCTTGGGTTAGTGATGAGATTTGCCCTTGGAACTTTGGATATACTTCATGTTCATTTGAATGGGTACGTTTTATATCCCTCAAATAGAATGGAAACTCCTTGAGGGAGGGGGCAGTTTTGCTATTGCACTGTTCCTAGTGACTAACACAGTCTCTTGCACATAGTAGATGTTTACTAAATGCTTGTAGTGTTGATTTTTTTTAAAGTATCTACTAAGTGCATATCTCCATGCTGGTGCTGACTACATGACAAAGTTTAGATAAGAGGCTGACTTTGCCTTCCCAGAACATACAGTATATTAAGAGAGGAAAGATATAAATGCAGATAGTACTATAGTATAAAATGCTCCATAAGTGTATAAATGAAGTACAATTAGGTTCAAATGGCAAGATTATGACTGAGAGATTAAGGAAAGTGCTTTATAGGAAGTAGCCTTTGGGCTGGGCTTTATTTTTTTTTAAGACTGACCTGAGTCTTCCTCTCTTACCCTGGTTATAAGTGCCAGGACCACTCTCATAGCCCAATGGCTCTTGGTTGGGCATAGGGGCTTTGGCCTACTCCGTTTCTGACCTGTGCCAGTTTGCTCTTCCTAAGGCAACCTGGTTCCCCATCAATTTCCTTCACCATGTTAATTCATTAATTAATGTGGGCACCAGATTGGCTCTAGCTCAGAACTTTCCACCTCAAGAGATTCACCAGCCTTAGCCTTCCTAGTATTACAGATTGCAAATATGAAATAACTTGTCTGGCTTGAGTTGGCCTTCAAAAGCTTGGCCAAGAATTCATCAGGACCTTAGAGAAAACTTCTCCAGACTCCTCAGGCATTTTATAGATCTCAATGACATTTATTCTTCTTACTTTACCAATATTTATCTTTGCAACTGGATAATTAATAGCAAAAGATGTCAGCAATGCCAATTCTCATGCTCTAGTGCTTTTAGATTTACAAAGGGCTTTCCTCCCAACAGTATTATCATTTCCATTTTACAGATAGGGAACTTAAGGCTGAATAAAATCAAGGGACTGGTTTAAATAACGTATAAGGTTTTTTCTAAGTGTAACATTATAGAATTCTTTAAATAATGCCATCCCTACATCAACATCCATTTCTTTAAAAGGCCCTATTTCCCTTTGTTCTCTTGGTTTGTTTTCCAATTGAATACAAAATGGAATCCTAATCAATTAGGCCAGAATATCTTGACATTCTTTAGAGGCTTCAGATTCTGATGTCTTCATGTGGTCTACTCTTCCATGAAAATAATTGCTAAGCCTGGTGACACGGCAACAAAAAATGGAGTAAAAGAAGATTATGCTGAATACAGACTTTCAGATTTTAATTCTATGGTTTCCTCATGAACTTAGGAAAATAAGATGAGAAAAACCTTGTAAAGATAAACTTCATGAGACAAAACTGAACAAATTTGGGTTAATTTCTATTAGATAAAGTTCATTTAACTCAGCAAAAATAATACAGAATATACTTTCAAAAAACTTTCACCAGTGATTCTGATTAGTAATTTTATTACCGAATTACATGGAGTATTTTGAGCCTCCTCATTTTGCAGATAAGGACACCTAAGCCCAGACAGGTTATGATTTGTCCAGGCTTCCCAAGTAGTAAGTATGAAATACAGGATTTGAACACCGAACTTGACACATGAGCCTGTGTTATTTCCACTGTACCATCTTGTTTCTTTCCAGTTATAAGTATTAATGGAACTTTTGAATGTAGGGAAACACTGTAGCAGGTAGGCTTTAGATTCTGCAATGAGAAGGATATTTCTGGAAAACAATTTGAAAAAAAAAGAAAAGAAAAAGAAAGAAATCTGAAGAACAGTCAAGTCTCTGAGGTCGGAACAGGGTACCATGAAGAGACACTGGTAGAAGACCTGAATTATTCAGGGTTGTTGTTTTGGCTCTCTGTTAAGATGGAAGTGAGCTGTCTGGGTCTATGCATTCAGAAAATATTACTTACTAAAGTGGCATGTCTAATCTAGTGTTTCTAATTAAAAGAGATACGTACTTAGATGATAGTAATTTCACAGTCCTAGGAGTGTATGCTTTGGCTCCAGGAAAGAAAGACTATTTTAGAAATTATCACTAAGGGTATATTTTTCAAACTTGGCCCTGGTTTTCACAATTAAAAATGGGGAATAAGCAGCATATGCATGCCGTCATAATCCTACATAAAATTAGATGGTCTGTGATTGAGCCAGGTACTAATGTGTACATAATACACTGTATACTCTATTTGTAGTCTTATAGTAGACTGAAAATGAATGCAGAGTTGGAAAGAAAGTTTAGTTTAATGTGACATGCACTGGCCACATTACTTGGAAAATTTCATGGACAACTTCCAGCGTTTCTCTTATGTATGGATACCCTCAATGCTCCTTTGTACGAGGACCAGAAAAATCCAAGGAGCCTCATGAAATTATTTTCTCTGTCAGCTGGCTAATGCCTGAAATTCCATTTGTGACTCATTCCTTTAGCTCAAAACTCTAATTTATGTGAAAACCCAGCTATCCCAGGAAGCAGAAATGTGATTGTCTGCTTTTAGTCACTCAAATGACTGACTGGTTGAATGAGTGATAATGTATTTGCCCATTTTCAGTCATTTAGGCAGAATTAATAGAAATACAAAGATTAGGACTAGATATGTGATTTTATTATTATAGGGAACCTTGTGGTTGAGGAAACTATCACTAACAATTTAGATTGTTTCCTCTGCCACTTCCAGTGGTTGTTGAGAGCACCAAGTTTCCCAGGGTCACACTGCTAATATGTGTCAGATGAGGGGAACCCAGGTCTTCTTGGCTCTGAGGTATGCTCTTTATACATTATACCGCACTGTCTAGGTCTAGACTAGGAAAAGTGAAAGGGATTATCACATCATACTCTGTGTCTTTCAGACCCTCTTTATCAGGAATAGTGTTCTGAGTTTTGGGCACCACAATTTAAGAGGAGCTTTGGAAAATTAGAGGTATATTCAAGTTCACTAAAATGGTAAGGACTTTATAAACCATGTAATAAGGGCAGCTGTTAAACACAGAAAGAAAATTTAACTTGAAGAAGAAAACATCAAATTAGGACCTAGTGACAAAATTATAGTGACTGATAATGCTTTGTGATATTAAAAAATTTTATGTCTTAAAAATTATAGCTGTCCATTGAAGTGACTTCTATTTTGAAGTGGTCTCTTCCCACTGTAAATATTAAAATGAAATATGTGTGAAAAAGTTATTACATCAATTGAAAAACTGAACTAGGTGATTTCTAAGTTCCCTTCCATTTCTAAGATTCTCGGAATCTGTGATTTATAACTTAGTGTGCATGAATTTCATCTAACAATGATTAATAAGAATATATTTGCCTTGAATGACTTGCAACCTAATAAAAAATGGCTTTAAAATAATAAGAATGTGGGAGGGAGAAAGCTGCCTATGTTTATCTAATAGCTAAAATGAAGAAAGAAGAAAAACAGTTGAGAGACACACACAGAAAAGAGAAAATTCATTTAAAAAAAAGTAGTCAAACCCATGGTCTCAATATCTGTATGCAAAGGTCCAAAGTTTAGGCATTGAACAACAGGAAGTAGCAATAAAGACACAAGCAAGAAAATTTAACTTAAGAATTGATGAGACTTGAGATGGAGACATGTCTGGAACGTGACTGGGTCTTGGTGTATTGTATCTTATTCAAAAGAAATAGGATAGTTAAAAGGGGAGTATTCAAACTTAAGTAATCATGAAATTGAGTAAAGATCAATAAAGAGTGAAACGAAAGAGATTTTATCAGTGGAGCATACTAGAGACCACCTGGACAGAAAGAAGAAATAGATCACTTTAGGAAATGAATCATAAACCTAGTTCAGAGGCATGAAACAGTGGTTATGAGGGTTTCCAATTATTTAGACATCTATTGGAGCTCTTTCTCTGACCCAAACAGAGCAGGTACTTCTTGACTTGTCCTTCATTCATGAAGAGGACCATGACATCAGGGAGGTGATGCTACCTCGCTTTCTCTTCTCGGGCCATCTGAGTCCAGTGGCTAGATATGGATCAGGACAACTGAATTTGGCCCAGGATGCAGTAGGGGAGCCTGGCCTTTTCAAGCTGAGGTCTTTAACGGGACTCAGTTTGATTGAGGCAATTTCTTTTTAGAGATTAAGGCTTAATAAGAAATGAGGCAGAGAATGACTTCTTTCTCTACTCAAAAAAGCGAAACAAAGCAAATCCATCCGGGAGGGGAAGACCTTCAGTTTTTCTGGTCAAAGGAGAAACTATCATTATTTACATTTATTCTGAGCCAAACTGGTTAATCAAAGAGAGCCTAAGAGATTTGGGGCAAAAGCTGATCTTCAAGAAAAAGAAGTTTCAGAGATTCAAATTTACATTCCTTTTGGAAAGAGCACCCACACTTAAGGGTGTAAGGCCTATGTCTAAAGCATAGGTGTCAATTCCAAATCAGATTAAATTGTAATTGGGAAATATTTAACAAAATAAAACAGATAATGTTAATATATAGTTTCTAGGCCAATATATGGTCTTCAGGGGTCTTTATGTATGGATTAGTGGCTCCCATTTCTATTTGAGTTTGATAGCCCTGGTCTGAAGAAGCCAGTTTTGTTATATAAGCATCAAGTCCAAGCAAAATGGGCACATGAATACTTTTGTTACCCTGATATATTTCAGTTCAGTTCTCCAGAGGTCACATCTCTTGGGCATGTGTAGCTGCACCCTGACAAATAGTGCCATATCTAGGGATATGAAACACTAAGAATGGCTTGGTCTCTGTTTTTATGCTTGGAGGGACCCTGCTTCTAAGATTATTTTTTTTTTATTCACTACCATCTCAAGATCTAGGCTACAGAGGAATTGGGCCATCATAGTTGATTAAAACTATGCAAAGGGGACTTGGGGTGACCTGTGGTTTAATAGACGTGCTTAGAAGATAGATGCAGAAACAGGTAACAAAGGAAGAATAGAATAACATGGCATAGGTCTGTAAAACTAAGTAGTATCAGAAATGATAATATTTAGAATGAACTAAGACTTTAAAACAACAAAAACAAAATGGGGTCTCTTTTAACTATTTTTGTGGTAGAAGACGGTGAAAGAAAAGCTAGGACCACCCCTTGAGGTAGATGGGGTAACGATCGCTGAAAACAGAGAGTAGGCAGACTTGCTCAATTCTTTTACTTCTAGCTGGCTTCCTTGCCAAGAAGCATCATTTTCGTACTAGAAATGTCAGAAAAATAAATTTCTAAGGTAAGTAAGGAGATAGGAAAGGCACACAGCTGCCTTTGATGAATTCACTTCCCTCGGTTTTGATGAAATCCATGGTAGGGTACTGAAAGAATTGGCAGATTTAATTGTAGAGCTACTGCTAGTGTTATTTGAAAGGCCATGGAGAAACAGAAAGTTACTTGGCAGGAGCGGGGAAGGTAACAAACATTTATAAAGCACCTACTATATGCCAGGCAGAGCTTTAAAAATATCTCATTTGACCTTCACAACAGCCATGGGAGGTGGGTGTTACCATTATCTTTATTTTATACATGAGGAAACTAAGGCTGAGGTTTTCTTTTGTTTCTCCTCCAGGATATAGTAGATATCTGATGTTTATTTGAACCTGTCTTCTTGACTTCAGGTTCAGATCTTTATTCATTGTGCCATGTTTCTGGATTTCTAAACGTATTTTAATCAAAAGAGCTGTCTACTTAGTTACTGGTAATTTACAATCCTCACGGTACATGCCTTGTTAGGTAGAAGTTCCAGGAAATACATGCCTCAGAATCTGTTGAGTTTCCTTCTGTAGGGGGTCTTCAAGCAGAAGGTGAATAATACTTGTTGGGTATGTTATACTGGGAATTGTTTTTTTGGATATATATTGGACTGGATGCCTACCAATATGCCTTGTAAATCTTAAATTCTTAGACTCTTTAATTTTAAATCCTTTACTGCATCAGAATTAGGTAAAAGGCAGGGAAAGCACTAGGTGTCTGAATAGGAAAGAAATACTTTTTAGAAAGTTTTTTTTCTTAAATTGAGCCAAATTCTTCCTCAGTGTGATTACAACCCATTGCTCCTACCCTTTTTTTTAAATCAAGAGCAAGCCTAACCTTCTTCTGTATGACAACTATATATGCATATATGTACATACATTACATATACCACATTATATATGTGTATATGCACATCTATCTATCTATCTATCTATCTATCTATCTATCTATCTATCTATCTATCTATCTGTCCATGGCAGATAGATGACATGGTAGATAGTGCACTGAGTCTAGAATAGGAAAGACCTGAGTTCAAATCCAGTTTCAGACATATACTAGCTCTTTCCTCTGTACAAGCCACTTATCCTTTGTTGTCACAGTTTCCTTTCTGCCTCAATTTACCTCTCTGTAAAATAGAGATAATAATTACCTCTACTTCCTATGGTTGCTTTGAGGGTAAAATGAGGTATGTTTAAAATGCTTTGTGAATGTAAAAGTAATATAGAAATGGTAGCTATTATTATAGTTATATTTGAAGACCATTATTATGTTACCTTAAAGATAATTTCTTCAAGCAAAATATTATCTATTTCCTCAGTTGATCTTCACACTGTATGATTTCTGGTCTTTTCACCCCTATACTGATATCCATTGGAACAGTATTCAATTTCTTAAAAATGAGACAGTCAGAACCAAACCAAAGAGCTTAAATATGATCCAGCCTGGCCACAGTATAACAGAATTATACTCCTCCTTATTCTGAATATTATTTCTATATTAATATAGAGATTATTTCTATACTAAGATAGCCTAAGGTTTTGTTAACATTTTTTATCTGCCATGTTTTATTGTTGACTAATATTGAGCTTAGAATTTATGAAAATTCCTGGTTATTTTTCCCATACAAAATGTTTAGCTGCATTCTTTCTGTCCAGTTGGAGCTGTGTGAATGAGATGATCATTTCCTCTCATCTTAAAGGTTTGCAGCATAGTGATATGTTTCTGTTTTACTTAGCAGATAAATCACATAATATACATACTTAGACCTAATTTGTTCCACTTTTCTTTAGTGATACCTTCAAGGACACCAGTTCCATAGCTTTCAGATCCAAGTAGGATTTTGTCTCCTGATATATGTCACTCCATTTCTGTAGGGGGCATATCTTCTGTGCATATTGCTGAATATAGTACCATGATATTTGGTGCCATTTCCACAGAGTGGAAACGTCAAGATTGTCTTGGTTTCTTTACTTATATACCTTGTTTCTCTAGCTTTAAATTTACTTCTACTTTAAGATCTAGGATTTGGAGGGATTGGGCCATAACAGTTGGCTGAGATTTTGAAAATGGGTTGGGCTGGCTTGTGTTCTGCTTTGCAGTTTATAACATACGTCAGGTATATGAGGCTTACATCTTACGGGGCTCCTTTCATATTCACACATATTTCTACCCAGCAGTTTCCCCACAGCAAACTCAGAATTACAAAAAGGAAACAAAATCATCACCAATATTGGACATAATAATTTAACAGTGGACAAGCCATGTCTGTCATTGCTTTAGAGACATATTTCTTATAGTTATATCACATATAAGGTAATTCATAGTAACCTACTCATCTGGACAAGAATTTTGCCACCAATACATATCTCCTCCATAAGCCTTAAATTAACTCATTCTAATCACTTGGACAAAAAGATGTTTATATTTGTGAAATGAATTTTCATTATCAACCTGAAATATTATCTCATCAGGAGTATTTGTTTATGTTATAACTAAACTGTGGCAATAAGCTAATGTTCTGTGAGTGGTACATTAGTAGAGACAGGCCATTCTCAACCTAATAATTTATTTATTGCACAAATAAACATTAAGGGCTGCTAGTTCTCATTAGGGAGTGATAGCACATCCAAAAATGCTTTTTGGAAAACCTCAAAGGGGAAATGTGAACATGGTGATTTACCCTTCTGTCAACCCTATTTTTGGGGGTGCGGTTATGATATCTACCCATGTTAATACACAGGAATGCACACACAGAAACAAGTGTCAGCATAATTTCAATTATGACTAAAATTCATTATTTTGGGAATTGTGGCTATTAATTATTGGATTAAGCAGCCCAGGAATGGTAGAATAGATGTTATTTAAACTACTAAATTTCTTCCATTACAATCTGAAAAGTAGCCCACTATAATCTGGTTTTTTTTTTTACAGCATTTCTACTGCTACAGAAAAATATCAGTTAATTTAAAATGGAATTTTATACTTATTAATATTTAAATAAGAGCAATGAATCTGGGTCTACTTAATAGGATTAACATAATGCCATTTCAAGAAGTCATATTTGTTGTGGCAAAAATTACACATTCCATAACTCTTCCAAGTCTATGTTAATCTCAAATTGTCATAATTCACTGGCATTATTTAAAATAGAAGTACTACTAGTCTTTCTTTCAATATATACTTGCTAAAATCAACAAAATAAATTTAGCACTTTGAGGCAAGTATTTTTTTCCACCTTACTTCAGTGTTGTCTGTATAGTAGAGCTAGGTCATGATTACTGTGAATAAGGAATGCTATGAAATGGTGGTATTATTTGAATTTGCATAGTGTATTTACTGTTGGCTGGAGTCAATGACCATATTTTATATAATTACAACTTCAAGTAGCCCAAATTTGAATCCATGGAGCCCCTTGATGGGGTTTGTTATTTACACTAACTGTGACCTAGCTGTAAAGATTGTAAAGACTTAGACATGTGCTTCCTGAATTGGATGCACAATTTTAAGTCACTTTTAAAAATCTGTACATTTCTAGAAGCTTTAAATTATTTCATATAAAGAATTAGGGCCATAGAGTTATATTTGATTAGATTATTTTCATTCTCTATTACACATCAAAACTTCTGGCACCTTTTTAAAATTAATGTTTTGTACTAATTAACAGCACTATCTTTTTTTCTCTTTTAAATGTCATACACCAGATGTGGCAAAGTCAGCTATTCTTTTGGAATGTCATTTAGGGTGATGTAAGGACATACAAAAGCTATATTAAAATTAAGAAAAAAACTTCATTATCTAAATGAACTCATTAAAATTTATTTAAAATAGGTAATACTTTTTGAATATTAATAATTCTCAGTAGAAGAAATGGAGGGAATGCTGAGCCTCAAGTCAGGAAATCCTGATTTCAAATCTGGCCTCAGATACATGCTAGTTGTGTGACCCTTGGCAAATCATTTCATCTCTGTGTGCCTCAGTTTTCTCAATTGTAAAGTGGGGATAATAACAATAAGTACCTCAGAGGTCCATTGTGAGGCTCAAATGAGATAATGGGTAAAAAACTATTAGCACAGCACTTGGCACATAGTAGGCACTATATAAATGCTTATTCTCCTCTCCTGTCCCCTCATCTTTTATTCTATTTACCTAAATGGACACAAAGTAAACAGTGATGCAGACAATGTTTACATAATTCAACAATTAATTACCAGTGAAAATAATTCCCAGTTAAATAGCAAATGAATCAAACAATGTATTTTAAAAATGATATATTATGTATCCAGGCATACTTAAATATACAGTACCTAGGAGACAAAATGTGTGCTTTTTTATGGCCATATACTATAATCTTCATAGCCTTTAACACTTTAGTAGAATTTGAACTATGCTTTGTAAGTGAGAGATCTTACTTCCTTGAGGAATATTATCATTTTAAAAAAAGTGGAAATAAATTAATAGTTTATAAAAGAGTAAATATTTGAACTTTAAGTATGTTCCACTCCCATTTCTAGTACTTAACACCTATTTACCTAAAGACAAGTCATTTAATCTCTTTAGGTCTCAGTTTCAACGTTTATAAAATTAAAGACTCGGAAAGGAAGAGAATGAGAATTGTTATATCTACTATGTTCCAGGCACTGTGTGAAGTGCATTACATATTTTAATTCACTGGATCCTTACAACAAGCCTGCGGAGCAGTTGTAGTTATTGTCCTTGTTTTATAGTTGATTGTGAAAACTGAGTGAAAAAGTGACTTTCCCAGGGTCACACAGCTAATAGGTATCTGAATCTGAATTTGAACTCAGGTTTTCCTGGCACCAGGCACAGTGCTGTATTCACTGATAAATGTACACCTAACTGTGTCAGCTGTATGCATACATATACCAATGCATGCATGTACATATATAGAACTACACACACATATATATAAATATACATATATATAGTACTATATATACAGAATATACTTACATACATATATATACATACACACACATATATGCATATACATATACACATATATACATACTAAGAGGTCAGAGTCCAGGACTTTGAGATCTTCATAATTTACAAAGGTAGAGGAAGAAGAGGAGAGCTGAGAAAGAAGATGTTCTAGAAAGAAGAGAGTGTAATGTCAAAGGCAAGGATGCAAATACGCAGCAATGTCTTTTCTTATGCAAAACTGCAATTATGCTTTGGGGGAGGAAGGAGAGATGAGAAAGAGAGAGAGAGAGAGAGAGAGAGAGAGAGAGAGAGAGAGAGAGAGAGAGAGAGAGAGGAGAGACAGAAAGAGAGAGAGAGGCAGAGACAGAAATAGAGACAGAGACAAAGAGAGACAGGGAGACAGAGAGACAGAGACAGACAGAGAAAGACAAAGAGGCAGAGACGGGGAGAAAGAGAGAGAGAGCAGAGAGAGAAAGAGAGAGAGAGCAGAGAGAGAGAGAGAGAGAGAATTCACTGTAAATATTACTGTAAATATTCAGGTAGTCAGTGTGAAAGTGGGTGTGCTGTCATTTTAGAGTTGTACCAACCTTAACTATATTTGTTAGGTACCTTTAATTGCAGCAAGTTTAGTCTGGGGCATCTCAGCAACCTTGAGAAACAATATTAAACAGGAGCAGGACAGTTGTCTCTACTAAATATTCCAGGCAAAACTCTTCCTGGAGGGTAGGAGCACATTAAAAAAAAAAATTAAGCTAATTTCTAACTGAAATGTTAGCTGTAATATATATGCCAGGATCAACTCTGATCTATGCATTTGGGCATTTCTTACATCCCAAGGGGCTAGCCTAATACTAATTAAAGCATCACACTGCAGCATTATCTTCTCCTTTTATTATTTCCATGAATTTATCTTATTTGAAAAAAATCAGGCCATTTCCAAATGTGAATAAATTTGAATATCAGAGGCTCAAATGTGAACCTGAATGTCAAGACCCATGCAAATCTATAATGTCAAGTTTTCAAACCAGAGAATCATGGGAATAATCAAATAAATTAAATATGGAGGAAGTGACCTGTTAGGTCAGCTAGTGGTTCCCTCTACTTGTTCAGGGTAAATCCATACTCTATGTTTTTTTTCCTTATGAAAATATCTATTCTTCTTTCCTCCCCAGACACTTGTCAGTCCTCCATCTTTCACCCAAGAGATAGGAGTATGGAACAAGCCATCTGTAAAATGAGTGGATTAGACTAGATGACCTCTAATATCCTTTCACTTCTAAATCTGTGAACCTATGTTCCTGTGATTATTCCTTTACATGATGAAAAGGTGTATCTGAGTTCAGATTGAGGACATTTTCTTGGGAAGATTTTCTGCGAGATAAGTCAATGTAACATTATTTGACGACCGTGAGACAGCACAGTTATCCCTTCCACATCACAACTTTCCCCATCACAGTTTTGATGTATTGTGGGCTGGCATAAGGAGTTAAATGGAAATTTGGGGGAATTTTTGTGGAAGTTGCAGATGATGGCCAGCAGATAACATGGAAAAAGTTTAAAAATTCAGAAATGCATAAAATATATGTATTTTGTGCAGATTGTGAGATTTGTGAGAGTCCCAAACCCCTGCAATGTATAAGGGATAAATGTACTAGCAAATAGAGGATCAGAGAAGGTTTCACAAAATAGGTGCCCCTTTGGAGCTAGATGGTGCCAATGTATTGGGATTGGAATCTAGAAGATCAGAGTTCAGCTATGACCTTTGACACTTACTAGCTGTGTAACCTTGGGGCAGTCACTTAAGCTATGTCTGCCTCAGTTTCCTTATCTGTAAACTAGGGATAATAATATCACTTTACCCCCCCCCCAGACTTGTTGTAAAGATAAAATGAGATAATATCTGTAGGGTGCTTTTGCAAACTTTAATGAGCTATATAAATGATAGTGAATAGTGGGTAGGTAGGGAACGGAGATATGGACAATAGAGAAATATTGTATTTCTTCAACTGCCCTATGATTTTAATTTATTCAAAAATCCATGAAGTTCTTGAGCTTAATTCTCAGGCTTAAAAATCAATATGTTCCCAGCTAAGTAGTGCAAACACAGAAATAGCCAAGTAAGCCACCTTTATAATTGATTTATCAATGAACTTGGTTTGGAACAACCATATGCATGAAGTAGATTACCTATAGTAAATGGAAATAATAGAATCTTCTATGCCATAACATTTTTGCTTTAGCCACATTGCCATCATATTCATTTCAGAATCAGTAGAGGAGAGATGGAGCAGTGTAGGATTTGATGCCAGAGGACCTTGACTCGAACCCAGCTCCGTCATTTACTACCTAGGTGACCCTGAGTGAATCTCAGTGCCTCAGATTTCTCATCTGCTAAATGAGGAGATTGGAATAGTTTTCTAAGGTCCTTTACAGATCTAAATATAAGATTCGATACAAAATATGTTAAAAGGAAGGAAGATACTCTTCTAGTAATAAATGCTTATTTGACTTTGAATTATTAAAACTTTTAATCATCCTTTATCTTCAATTTTGTGTAGCAAAGCTTCTTTTATATTGCTTAACTTACACAATCCACACAAGTACAATCTGAATTACATAATCACCTAGCATTTCTTAGGAGCTCCTCAATTCTACAAAACTTGAACCCATGGTGTTTTGATATCTCTGAGGTTCTTTAGGAAACTGAGTGGAGTGCCTATCAATGTCTATATGATGCCACCCTTCTACCATATATGTTAAGTGAAATGTCCCCTCATGTCTTAGAATTAATGGTATGATTCTTAACTCTTATCATCAACTCTAAATAAGGGTCATTGTTATTCTTGTACCAAATGTTATCAGAATTGTTATGTTTTGACCAATGTCTGTGGGTATTTAGGCTTTACAGAAATTGAAGTAATGTTTTGAGGTTGACAAAAATTCAATTGGTCATTTTGCTCTGAAGTATATAAAGGCTTTCCCATGATGCAATTTTATGGGATGGGTGGGGTAAAGGACATTATTTTTGCTGATTAAAAAAGAAATACTCTGTCACTTTACACTTGTTTCTCTAAAGTAAAAATGTCCCCTTTCCTCAAGATTTGTTATGTATAAATAACATTTGAACGGTAGAGTACCTGACATGTGTTTATTCCTTAGGCAAACGTGTAAAACTTCAAGTTCCGAGTGGAGGAGTAGAAAGAGAAGGTTTCTGCTGTGCCCGATGACAATTTTTGGTTATTCCACACACAAAATTACACTCTGGCTCCACGTTAGAGCACTAGTTGTGATGAATTCTAGTGTTGGTCGGATTCTAAGGAAGGGCCAGAAGTTTCGTTGAGTCAAAACCACTCCAGAAATGTGCTCCTGTCCTGGTTTATTTCTCACAAAGCAGCAGGTGTGTACACCATCTTCAAAGGATTAACTATAACATCCTCTCTATCATAGTGCCTGCTAGTATTCCAGGCACCCCTGCTTTCTAACCGCATGGTTTGTTTGATGAAACTCTAGGGAAAGAGGGTCGGGGGGGGGGCATAGAACCCTCTTACTGAGCAAAGAATAAAATACTTGGCTACCTACAGGGATTACTTTCTTTGGAAAATTGCTTTACATTTTCTTCTCTGAAAGGAACAGAAGTGGACTGACCTTGCTCTACACTATGAACTCAGTTGGTCACCAAAAGCCAGTTTGTAATCCTTGGTCCATTCAATTAGACATCTCATACCATCAGTTGCAATTTCTCTGTATCCCGCTTTTTCAAAGTCTAAATAATGGGTGACACAAACTCTAAGGGTCTTCCTTGGCCTCTGTCAGTTCTGAAAACATCTATTAACTCAGGAAAATAGTGTGAAATGAATTAAGCCATCTGATTCTCTGCCTTGAATGTGAACATGATCCTCTGGATTTCTATTTAATCTTTGTCAACCAAATGAAGATTGTGTTTTGACCCAATCAAATCCCATAGACTCAACTGAGATTTCCCCAACACTAAAATGAATGACTGTACATCAGTATGTAGGTAATAAGAAATTGATATGAACATAGGTTTAGAGTTAGAAGGGGACCTTAGAAGTTATTTAGTCCAATGCTTTCATTTTATAGATGAAGAAATTAAGGTACAGAAATATTAAATGACTTCCTTAATGTCACTTGAGTGGTAAGTGACAAAAATAGACTTTGAACCTATTTCCTTTTATTTCAAATCTAGTGTTCTTTCCCCTGTACCATACCGCCTCATCGAAATTTATAACCTATTCAGAGCTGGCTGAATGGTCCTGGATCCTAGTTTAAACTAAATTGGAAGATGGTTGCTAAGAATTATTTTTATTAGTTCAATATATCATGCTCTCTTTAGTTATCCAAAACAGTAGTGTCAATTTCAAATAGGAAAAAAAAAAAAGGGCCACTAATCCATGCATAAGGATCCCTGCAGGCTGCCTATTGAGTTAATTTTAAAATGTGGTATTATCTGTGTTTTACTGTATTTTAAAATTTATTTTGTTAAATATTTCCCAATTTCATTTTTATCTGGTTCATCAGCACCTGGGAGTGTTGTGGACCCCTTGCTGAACGTTTGACACCTCTGACCTAAAGCAATTCAATTGAATTCAAATTAAATCAATAAGTATTAGTGCTGGCCTAAGTGCTAGAGGTACAAAGCTCACCAGGAAACAGTTTCTGCCTGAAGGGAAATTCTACTGGATATAGTTAACTATAAAAACCATGTATCAAGCAGCAAAGTAGCACCTTCTCTTTGTAATCTAAAGAGACTTGTTCTTGAACTCAGTCTTCCTTCCCCACCCCCCCATCTTTGCTTTCTGTTAACCTTAATGCTAGTCCCGTTTCTCAGTGAAAGTAAGAATTTTTTAGGGATATAACATTTTTGACCAAACATAGAATCTTCCTATAGTGGGACGAAAGGGGTGAGATTGGCATATTTCTGGATACAGAGATGTGATGGTGGCAGAAACCTGATAGAGGCCATCATTTCCCCTTTCACCCTTAGAAATAAGACTGGAGATATATATGTAAATCTGGTGTCCAATTTTTCATGTTAAGTGCATCCCAACTGAATCCACTCAGAGACTCTCATTTAAAATATGAGAAATGCACTGCTATGCAAAGTCAATATCTGAAAAATTGACCCAGATTCCCGAAAGGGCTTTTGGTTTAGTTATTTTGATGCTTCTGCAAAGGTTTTCTTTATAATACTCTGGTCCAGGCAGCTTTCTTTGTTCACCATGAAAAAAACCAGAAGGAAGATGTAGGGGGGGGGGGGGTCAGTGTAGCAGGAGAAAAGCCTCAAGATTCTTCCTCTGGCTCCCAGAGGAATTTACAAGCCACAGAGAAAGAGCCTAGAAAAAGTTATTTTGCTAATATTGAAAGTTATCCAAAGAGAATCAGTTCCTCTACTCTAGAGGGCACGAATGTGCCTAAGCGGTGATGCAAACTGTCATCTGCTTTCATGACTCATGCAGAAGAGTTGGTGGGCATGCTGTACTACTGCTTTCAAAGTTCCAAGAAACAACACAAGTCCATCTGTTCAAGAGATTCATTATCAGCCCAAATTTTCATTTGCCGAGTACAGGAAGCTGCTAGAAACAGTTGACAGATTTTTGTGTCTGTGGTAATATCTCACACTAGATTGGTGTTCTAATATAATTATTGTTTTTTTTTCTGAGTACAGCATGGTAGCTATTTTTTTAATGAGTTTAGGTTCTAACTCAGTCAGAATAAAAACTAAGGGTCATGAGACTTCAAAAGGATCTTACAATGCTAAAACCGGAAAGGACGTTAGGGATTTCATCTAAACTATTGGAGGGTTGTTGAAAATGAGATCTCAAAAGGTTCAGTTAAGTCAACTAAGGACACATGAAACAGTTAACAGAAGATAACAGAACTAGAAACAAGTATCATATATATATATATATATATATATATATATATATATATATATATATATATATAATTTAGAACTCAAATAGGGAAGGGAAGGGGATAAGCATTTTCACAATGCCTGTTATGTGTCTGGCATTGTAACTAAGTACAAATATCATCTGTGTTATCTCTCAGCAATCCTGTAAGGTAAATGCTGTTATTATCCTCATCTTACAGTTGAGAAAACTGAGGCAAATGGAAGTTAAGTAATTTGCTCGGGGCCACACAGCTAGTAGTTTAAAAACTACTTAGAATGCCTGTACTCAGTTCTCTAGATTTTCCAAAGTTATTTCCACTAATGCTGTGTCTACATTCTAAAAATTGAGTGATATATGGAATCATGATAATACCTGACAATTCTATACCACTTTAAAGTCCTACCAAACATTCTTGAGTTAGTCTCATTTGATCCTTACAATAGCATTATGTGGTACAGAGAATATTATCTCTACCTGACAGATGACAAGAACTGAGGCAGAGAGAACTTGAGTGACTGGCCACAGTCATTTAAGTAACTAGTCAGTATAAGAAAGTAGTGTTAGAGGGTAGATTTGAACACAGATCTTTGCTGCTTCTAAATTTAGCAGTCTTTTAAGTAAATCACATTAAGAGGTAGGAGAAATCATACGTCACCTGATCCAACCTTCTGACCAACATCTGACCTACTTCTACAGCACATCTGATAAGTGGACATTTGGGCTGTTCACATGTCTTGTCCATGTGAAGAGTTCTCCAGAATATATATTTAGAATAGAGAGAAAAAAGAAATGTTTGTAGGAGAAAAGTTCACTGCATTAAGGGGCTCTTCCCCCTTAGTGCATATGGTAGATTTTCGTTTCTTAGTCCTGATATCCCTTCACATTGGGTGCCTATTTGTGCGCCCTCCTCCCCAGTCACCATACATACACAGTGCTTGCATTATTATATATGCATATATATGCATGTGATATTAGATGTATATATGTACATGTGAATTCATCAATATCATGTGTGTATATATATACATATACATATCTATGTCTGTCTATCTATCTATCTATCTGCAGAGTAGTATAGTACAGGGGCAAGAGGGTAAGTATTGGAGTCAGAAAATCAGGGTTCAAATTCTGGTTGTTCTGCTTACTATATTGTGAACTCGAGCAAATCACTTCATCTTCCTGGGTCCCAGTTTCACCATCTGTAAAATGAGAGATTTCATTTAGATGACCTCTAAGTTCCCTTCCATCTCAAAAGTATATGATTCTATAACCCTACCACACACATTCACAATTACTAACAGTAAATATTCTCCCAATAGCTGAAGGCCATTTGTGCTACTGAATATTTACAAAAATGCTATGGGAATGATTAGAATGTTATTTAGTGGAAATCTTAGCCAAAGAATTAAAACAAGCACCTTTTGTTATCCCAGTTGTTAAAATAAATGCTCATTTGAACCTCGTACCATTAGTTGTTTTGGGTGAGGAAACAAAATTATGGGATGAAAACTAGTTTGTTTGGTTTGTCTAGAAATACTTCTGATATCTTGAAGATCAAAGTATATTTGTTTTTTGATTGAAATAAGTATACACTTATTCATAAAGTTATTAATTTATCATTTCTTTCTCTACTATAATTCCCCTTCTAAAACAGTAGCGATTATTACATGTGCACAAATTGCCAGGTCAGGGTCTTAGAAATTTATCCAGTTAAATTAACATATTCATATCATGTTCTTAATATTTCATAAGTTGCCTTAAAATAAAATGAGTTTATATACAATTGGTCCCAACCTCACAGCATCTCCCTTTCGGCTTCAGTAATTAAGTCATCTTTTGTGAGTAATTATGCTTTAACTGTACATTTGGTACAACAGAAAGTGAAATAAGAGTTTTTAATCCATTGTGCTTTTAAAGCCAAGTGAAAAAAATACATTAGCATTAAAAGAACAATCAGTCTAAAAATGAAGAAGTTCATTCAAACCAGCACTAAGTAAGAAGAATAAAGATGTCAGGTTCTTCTCTCACTCTCTTATCAAGTAAAAGCTATATTTCAGATGAACTGATTATTGAAAGATTTGAAAGATTTATTTGAACTCATCTTCCTCCCCCCCCCCATTTGGAATGTTAATTGTCTCTGAGGACTTTAACAATTGAAAACAAACTATCAATAAATCTTATAGGGGCCACCCACCAACACTGGAACAAATATCTTGCCACTTTGCTCCCCTTATGAAAATTGACTATACAATCCAAGTTTAAAGATTTATGCAAATTTCACAGGTATTTCAGTGAAAAGATAACTGATTCCTTGTGAAATCAATTTCAATATCTAGGGTTCCCTTTCTTGTCTCTAATGTATACTCACAGACCAAATTTACACCCACAAGAATGTGGAAATTGCTCAGTGGGTCCTCATAGCAGAGTTTTAAGACCAAATTGGGGAAAGAATATATCTTTTGTGCATCAGATCAATGTGTTGGGATGAAAATCTACACAATCAAGTGGATATTTCACATTTCTGATTAATTTTATTAATGGAGCCAGGCAAATTGACTGAAGGGTTCATTTCCCTGCATCCTTATCCTTTTCCCTTCCCTCTATCCCTCCCCCCCAAATAGTTTATGGCTAGAAATGAATACATTTATTTTAGGAGTGGAAAAATAGAAAAAAAACCAAAGTGAACATTCAGACAGCTATTTGTAAGGAAATTAACAAAAACTGAGATGACACGGTAGGGACATAATTACCACTTTTGTGCCAAAGTAGTGCGTATACAGTACTGATTTCCTATACTATATTTCTAAGTGAGTAGGAGTATGGCTTAATGCATAAAGAACTGACTGGAAAGACAAGCTGAGGTCAAGTCCTGCCGGTATCCCTGAGAAGGTCACTTAACATTTCAGTATTCTAAATTACTTTCTAATACCAATAATCTTGACCTTTGTGTCATGGATTCTTTTGGTAGTCTGGAGAAGAATATGGACCCATTTTCAGAATAATGCTTTTAAATAAAAAAACCAAAATTCATGGATTACAAATGAAACTCATTCTGAAATAAAACTATCAAAATATCAAACAAGCCCCCTCCTCCCAAAACCCCCCCACAAGTTCATGAACCTCAGGTGAAGAAACCTTCTTCAAGGCTATAGATGCAGAGAAGGTGCAGAACTACATTGATAGAGGGCCTTTCCTCATTGAGGAATTCCATATATCGATTAAATTCACAGTCAGTTCCCAATCCCTATGTCTGAGATACAGTCTGTTTCTAGACTTGTTTGTCCTTCATTCTAAAGAGGACCAGTGACATCAGGAGGGTGACGTCTTGACTTGCAAATGAATTGGATTTGAGTGCGGCAGAGCTGGGCAAACTCGTCACCTAGAGTCTAGGATTTCTAGGTTTAGAAAAAATAGAATAGTACAAAAAAGAAATAGTCAACAAGTATTTACTAAGCATCTGTTGTGTGCTGAGCACTGTGGTCAATGCTTGGAGATACCAAGAAAATCTCAGCTTCTAAAGAATTTACAGTCTAATGAAGGAGGACAGAGAGGAGAGAACCCTTTTGCAAGTGCACAGTGATATACTTAGCAAGAATAGTTAGATGTCTACTGATAAACATATAGTCATAAAATGCTATCGTTATCATAAAGCAATGAGAAATTTGGATTACCTATTAATAACATGACATTACAATATAAATATTATCTGTAACACTAAGGATGATTCTTCATAGTATAGTGGAGAGAAAAATCAGCATTAGCTTGAAGGAAACGTGGTTTCAAATCCAGTCTTGGACATGTACTGGCTATGTAACCTTGGAGAGACTTAAGCTTTGAGTATCCCAAACAATTCTCTTATACTTTTAAGTTGTAGAACAGTTGCTGATCTGCATTGGTAGAGGGAATGTAATCACCAGAAGTTCCTACACCAGTGAAATTACAGGTTTAGATTCCCACCTCTTCCATCTTATGGGGGAAAACCAAAAACCAAAAAACACTACCACCACCTAAAACTATACCAATATAAAAGTTTTTTTGTAATTAGCAAGAAAAAATACTTCCATAGAAAGAATGTGAAAGTATCTAATCTTCCAATTGATTTAGAAAACTTCAATGTTTGCAAAGAAATGGAAGGAACACTAACCATTGAACGTTTTCCCTTCTTAGCAGGAGAGCATTGTTTGAGAGTAAAAGTGAATTGTAGAACTGGTAAAGAGGTATTTTAGAGTTTCCACCCATTTTATAGAGACTTTATTGTTATCTGGGAAGGGGGTTGGTGGGAAAAATTGCTAATGGGATTCCCTTACCTCCTCAATTTACCTACAAAGTGAGAGAATATTCAAACAAAATTATGTCTGATCATACCTTTAAAAACAAATGACCAAATGAAAATTGCATCTAGTTCTAGGTTTTCTTCTCTTTTGAATTTTCTTTCATGAAATTTCTGCCATTTACCTCTTTGTTTTCTCAATTTCAGTGGGTTAAAAGATCCATGGAATTTAAGCTTCCATCAAACTTTTTTTTTTAACCACATCAATTTTTTTTCAGGGCTCTGCAAAAAATACTAAAATAAATAATTTATTGAATACCTTTTGAAACCTTAAAACATTAATTTGGCTCTTAAAAAGCAAGCAGATTAGCTCCTTTTATTCCTGGCAGGTCATTCCGTGTATCATTTTGTGCCTTTGTCTGGGGTAACAAACATTATTATTTTTCCCTTTACATGTTCTCTGCAGCAGACCATTTTCAAAAAACCAGAAGGGTTGATGTGCAGCACACACGGAAGATTTACACAAAAAAGAACAGCTGTGTAAAATATTGCCTTAGGGAAGGGAAATTTACTGAGCTGGTGATTATAGTGTATGAAACTCAAGGCATAACAATAACAATCTGAGTGCCATTTCTCTCCCTTGTGCAGTGCAGTATTTTATCTCTTGCCCTCAGAACCAGAAGACAGTCTGTATTCATCGTAGCAAGTGCTACTCTCTCTCTCTCTCTCTTTTTTTTTTTTTTGTGAATTCCATTTTATTGCAACCTTCTGCTTTCAGTTACTGAAAACTTCCAGGACAATCCTTCATAGAAGGTAAAACTTCTTATATTTGGCTCCTGCCCAAAGTGATATTTTGAGGAGTAAGAGATTAGGAAACAAGGTCAGTGGTTTTGAGACATGAGAATGTGACAGCACTCTTTTTTATGTTAAAATACTATTTTTAAGCAGTAGTAATTTTAAAATGTTTCAGTCTTGATATTACTCAAGCAACCCAGCCTTTAAGGAGGTGTCAAGTTTATATTGACATAAAGTGAGGGAGCTATTTAAAATGTTATTTTCTTAAAATCCCTGACTTTCAGCTTATATCCCTTGTTGGATAAATAGATAGGACAAAATTTTTACCTCTTGTTGAATAAGCTGATATGACATAAAGAAAAGGTAGGAGGGGAAACCCCTACATTTAGTTTACTTTTATTTTTAAAAAATTATAGATGTCTTTTACATTCCATACTTTCACAGATTACTACCACATCATGAGAAGCTTTTTGCAACAAAGTAAAAGTGCTAAGTAAAATTAATCATAAATTAAATTATTACATTAAATTTATCATACATTAATCATACATCTAAATTCATTAATTTCTTTTTTTAAGTTTTTACTGATGTGATTTGTTTTTATATTCCCCACATTTATAATTTACTCCCAGTTCATGAGAGGTCTCTTGTAATAAAATAGAAGTGTTAAGTATAATTAATCTCATATCTAAATTTTTCTTGGGGGGAGTGTTTTATATTTTGGAGAAATTCCTTGTGTGGAAAATTCCCCCCACCAACACAGATCAGTAGCTCATCTGTAACCTAAATCCTTAGAGTTTTCTGAAGCATTGGGAGTTCCAATGACTTGACCATGGTTACATAGTTAATAAGCAGGACTTGAAATCCGGTCTTTTTTTACACTAAGTCCAGTTTTCTATCCAGTATGATGTACTGATGCTCATATTTAATACATTGCTTTTGAAATGTTAAGTACTACATTGAGTTCTCATATCAAAATGTTTAATTTGTGGATTTTTATGTCTAGATTAGTGATTTCATTGATGTAGGAAACTCCTTTGACCAATGCAGAGTAGCAACTCATTTAAAATTTAGAGTTTAAGGTACTGAAAGGTTAAATTTCATGTCCGTGATGAGAAAGTTAGCATGTAACAGAGATAAAATTTTAACCTAGATAGATCTTCTTGACCACAAGGCTTATCCTCCATACAACATACAACTTTTTCTCTCCATCATCCAGAAAATCTTTGCTGTGTTAGAAGATTTGTTTTGTTTTAGAATCACCAAGGCTCTGAATCTGAAGGTTCCATCTAGATTTTTTGCAGATAGATGCATGATTTGCCTATGCTGGACTGAAAAATGGAGACTCATTGGTTGGTGTTATGTGTAACTATGCATCCTCCCTGTAAAATACATTTATTAGTGAGTCTCTTATTTATTCCTTTTGACTCCCATTCCATTTAGTAAATCTTGCTTTTAAAAATAGGCTGCCCTTCCTCATATGATGTTAGATTACTATTTTAAAATATACATAAATATATAGTCTACTTTCACTCATATTAAGAATGTTCTATCTCTGTCTCACTCTTACCATAGCTAATGTGCTAGAGAGTCTTTGATTAAGTAGATAAATTGTTTCCACTTGGAACAGGAATAGAGAGTATAATGTCAATTACCACTTCTGCTCCCAACGCAGAAAAACAACATATTCCTGAGTGGTGTAAATAAAATATTTGATAGCAATTAAAGATAAAATATAGCATGTTTTACCTTATTGATTACGTAACTCACAATTCTATGCTTTAAATGGAAAAGTAAAATTATTTAAGTATTGTATTCAGGAAAGAGAAAAACAAATTGATAACTGAGGGAGTCACAATCCAGCTTTTCATAAGCACCTCCTCATCAAAGATGGAGGTCTGAACAAAGTGTACAATGTATATATTTGCCATCATAAGAAGGCTTAGAACTACTTTGCAAGATTCCATCCTACCTTTACTCATGAAGGTTCACATTCATCCTATTATCTGTGTTTTTCCCCTAAATAGGATGACTAAATGATTTCATTTCCCCTTTCTTTCAGTTCCAACATCACTTGCAAGCCTAATTTGGGAATGTGTGACACCCTTCTAGCATTCTATAACTTTCCCCTACATTAAAGGAGAATGTTCTGAAAAGATAGTTCTGAAAATCTGAACAATTTCACTGAATATTTACGGTGAAGAGGTTTAATCAGAAAGTGACAACTTTAGATTTATATCAGTGGTCAGCAACCATTGGCAACCTCTTAAAATTTTCCTGTGGAAATATTTGAATCATCAAATTCAATCCTTTAAAGTCCTATTGAGATCCACCCAGGAGCAATTCTATCACAATTGTATAGCATGACTATATGAAGTGTTAAGGGAAAGGGTGAGGAATATGAGTCATCTTGTTGAAACAACAGGAAAAACTGGAGAACTCCAAATGTTGCTATAGGGCATTGACATTACTCCTTTCTGTCCTTTAACTGTCATTTTTCTATCTCAGTACAACTAATATAAACTAGTGAGCCACCACACTTTTTCAGTAAATGTTTCTGAATGTCCCTCAGACATCCTTTTTCAACTCTTGGTATGAAAGTGTTTCTCCAGATTCACTCCAGAAACAAGGGAAAGGCATTTTCAATATGTCGATAGCAATTTTCTTTCTAATGACTAAAAATAAGTTGACCTTGCTTTATAACCAGTTGTGTTAGTAAAATATAGATCACAGTTTCATTTCTTTCTTTTTAAGCATTGTTTTAGACTAGCATTGGAGAATTTAAAGTTTTACACTATGCCTTTAATTGCTTTTTTATTAGTATTTTTGTTCTGAACATTAGCAAACATTTTTGCTAATGATCAAGTTTTAATCTTAAAGAAAAATGACTCATCTCTGAAATAAAAAAAAGACAGAAATAGACATTCTATTTAGTTATAATTAATGGATTTCATCTGGTATGGAATCAAAATGTCAGAACTTGCAGGGATCTTAAGGATCAACTGACTTAATATATTTTTTCTACAGATAAGTAAACTGAAACCTAGAAAGAAGAAGAGACTTATCCAAGGTCACACAGATACTAAGTGAGAAAACCAAGATTGAAATCTAGGTCTTCTAATTCTAAAGCTAGAATTCCCTTCATAGCATCTTGTTTGTTTTCATGTTTCTTCCACAAAGTCTTCTTCCTCTTTGACAGTATAAAAAAGAATATAGGTGCTAATTTTAGACATAGACATGTCAGAAATACTTCTCCTATGCATTACATATATATATCTCAATATACACACCCTATATATGTGAGTGCATATATAAATATACTTATATATGATATGCATATGCTTCAGTTTTAATCCCTACCCTCTCCCAATATAGTCTTCACATTTTAAAATCTATATAGGTATAGTCTGTGAAATATTCCTTCTAGTTGCCTCTGTGTAGTCCATGTGTTTTGCATTTGCTTGAATAATTCTACTCTGGTCAAGTTTATGAAAACCTCTGGATACTGTGAAAAATGAGACAAGCATTCACTCCTGTGCATAAATATTTTTTCTTCTAAATTTCTTCTAATTTTCTTCTAAAATTCTGTCTTTTTGAATTGTTAAAAAATTTGAAAATATATTTGTAACCAAATAGAGTGCTATAGAAGGCAAAAGCACTTCAAGGATGAAGGAATGAGGGCTATAGTTTGGACTGCTCCCTCTTTTAAATCCTGTTAGGAAGCAGGTAAAAATAGAATGGTAGTTCAGTGTTACTTCCTCTATTGGAAACAATGGGAATAATCTAGGAGTCTTCCCCCCGCCCCCAAAAGAGTATATGTCCAGGTAAAAATAATTTTATGAAACGCAATGTCTTCAGATCCATTGTGGATTTCTATATCCCATACCCGTATTTAGTGTGTCATGACAGTGAAAGTGAATTGGAAAACCATCTAGTGGATTCTGACAATGGTAGGATAGCCACATTCAATCATTAAGGCCAAAGTTGGGCTCTGCTGAATGACTGAGAAAGCTACTTGTTCACTTTGACCCTGTAGATGGTGTAGTTACAATGTGAAATAAATATCTTGAAGAGGGAGTTTTCACTGGACGGTTCCATATCCTTTAGACCTGTGGCATGGGTTTGAAAGGCAATCTATTAGAACTTTGAAACCCGTATCCATGCATACTCCCTGTCCCTCTCCTGTCTTGATAATGCTGGTCTTATATTGTGTTTAGCTTCTTGAAGGTTATCGTTTGCTGATGAAATGCTGATTGTGTTTTCTTTTTCCTTTGCAGGTAACCCATTAGCTAAGGACAAATCAAGGCTGAGACTGAGAACATTAAATATGCTTATGTCTGGAATGAATTACTGATACCAACCAGAAGGAAGCTTTTTATACAGTGGGGAGTGTACTCTTTGGGAACCCCACATTCTTCCCAATGGGATTCTTGGCTTGCAATTAACAACCCTTTGGGATTACAACTTCTACAAAGTCAACCATGAACTTCTGTGGGTTTTGTAAAGTTCTCAGTGAGGTTAGACTGTTCACACTTGTAAATTGCACATGCTAGAAGAATCTAAAGTTTCAGTCCAAGGAGTTGATATGCTCAAAGATGATGGAAGAGACACCAAACTTTTGGGTTCTTGGCTCCAGATATGATTGCTTTTCTAGTTTCTGAAAGTGGTCTCCAAATACTGGCTGGTCTACTACATTCCTGGGCCCTGTGTTTCATTGGCTGGCAGGACTGTACACAGCTTTAATAATATTTCTTCTGCAGAACTTGTCCTCTGGCATGGCATACTTTTGAACTTTTTGATTTGTATTCTAATCTTGGAGCTCTCAAAGCCTATGTATTTTAACATCTTAAAGTTGCTTTTGTTATAGGAATGGAAATATATATATATATCTATTGTTAATGATTGTTGGCAAGTAATAGTTATCTGATACATCAATCATATAAACTATGTAGGCAAGTGGGCATCTTTCCTTCCCGAAAGCAAATGGACTCCTCTAGCTCCTTGACAATTAAATAAGTAGTGGGCAGAGCTGGAGTACCATTTTCATTATAAGGTATTTTGTACCTTTAGAACATTTCCTTTTAGTTTTCTTTTTTTTTCCTTCCTCAAAGTGTGTTATGTGCTTTTGTTCCCTAATGTACCAGTCTTCCCCTAATTTATAACAAAAGAAATAAGCTATCACTGATATTAAGTAATCCTGATTTTTGAAAATTGCCAGGGATGCATGCCAGTTTTATAATGCTGAACTTAGATGTTATTCATTTAAAACTCCTTTTACTTTTACTTTCTCTCTTTTCTTCTTTTCTTTTCCAAAAGACTGTCTCTGACTTGAACAAAATGGTGATCTGGATGCTTATGTATTTGTCTGCTAAATCTCTCTGTTGATAGAGGAAAGAGTTCACTTCTCCCAGTTTCCAATTCACAAATATTTGCTTACAGTTATCCACCTCAAACAATTTCTTAGGCCAGCATTTCCCCCTGTTTTAGTGGTTAGCTTTTGAATTTGTGATTTGCTGTTCCACAAAAAGTCTTCTAAATATTTAAAAAGCCTTAAACATCCATGAACTTGTTTTCTAAGTTATTACAGAATGTATAATTTTATACTTTATTTACTGTATTCCACTTGTAACATGGAAGCAGAGGAGAATGGACATTGCATTCCTCTTCTGTATCAATTCTACTACATGATCCTGCAGGTAGGAATGAAGAGAAGGGTGGAACTTCAGTGCTTTTATTTTGTAAACAAACATGAAAACTGCTCAGATGTGGGCCTATTGAAAATAATTGTGTGGGCAAGCCCATTCAAGCAGCTGGCATGGGGCATCAATATGCTGGAGAAGCAGGGAAATCTTTTTATTTTTACAACTCATTGACATGGCCAATTAGACATAAATTGGGTTCCATGATGGATGTGCACCGTGGAGTGTTTTGATAATTCACTATATGCAACACTATTCCAAGACCAATTCATTACCTCTGCTGTTTTATTGTTCAGGAGAGGTAAAATGTAACAATGATTGGAAGCTAAATTGGAGACGTAGACTTATAGCATCGTATTGAAGAATATTGCACACCATCAACACTTCCAGGGAAAGAGATGTGCGTCTGCCTCCATTTTAATTAGGAGTAGTTACTAGAACCAGCTAGCTGACTGACTCTGAATGCCTTTTCCAGTAATATATATATATATAGTATAGAATGGGGCAGAAAGGCATGTGGGTTGGGGAGGAAGAATATCTTTTGAAGGATCATCCCTTTTTTTGGAACAATGCAAAGTGAAGATCATGTTATTTTGTAGGCTATGCGTTTAGCCCTGATTCTATCTTAATTCCTTATCATGCTTCACTATATTGTTTCCTCTGGCTCTTCTTGAAACCAACACTGGAAATTCTGTACTATATACAAGTGTAACCCATGCATATCAATAGGTGAAAATAAATGGACTTTCAGATATTCTAACTAGATTATCCCCAGTAGTTTAATGTTGTGAACTATTCAGAAAAAGTGAATAAAATTGTGATATAAAATTGGCTCCCCTTCTTGGATATACATTTGTGGGATATGTTTTCTCTTCTTTTATTGTAATAATGCTTCTGTCTCTAATAATAGCTAACTTTCATATAGGTCTTCAAGATTAGCAAAATGCTTTAAAAATATTATCTCACTTTATCCTTATAACCACTATGAGACACGGATGCTATTATTATCTTCATTTTATAGACAAGGAAATAGAAACAGAGAGAGGTTAAGTGACTCGCCTAGGGTCACACTTCTAGTTAATGTCTTAGGCTAGATTAGAAGTCAAGTCTTCCTGACTCTATGTCCAATGCTATCCACAGTACCATCCAATTGCCTCTTGCTGTTTCCACCTAGGGAAATTTTTACATTAACATTATTCCTGGTATAATTATTTAATGAATTTCTAAATAAAATCTCACGCAAGTTCTGCAACTTCCATTGAGTATGGTACTTAATTGCTATTTTCTAAGGAAACTATTTGAGCAGATGTAGCACTGTCCTTCTAGGTCCACCTCTCTTAACAATGAGAATGATGTGTTGTTACCCAAAATATGTGGTATACTTTTTTTCTTTGAAAATGGCTTAAATACTGTTGTAGTTATGTCTTGTAATTTGGTCCATGGGAAGAAAGATACAACACATCAAATGTGCATGTAACTGTGGCCTTTAAAAAAATAATGCACCAGTTATCCATTAAAGCAAACAACAGTAGCTAGCTCCTCTGATTAAAATATAGGGCAGTAAGAGGCTGATTTCTGAGAATCCTATTGAAGTTTATAGTTTCCATATTTTTCATATAAGACCATGACAGCTTTATTTTCAATAGAAGTCTATTGCCAAAATACAGTGTTTGTTACCTGCTTTTTCCTTAGATGATACCTCCCAAGTGCTCAGATCTGCAATTTATTTTTAGATGGGTTGGTAGGAAAGAATTGGAAAACCACCCCAGGGTTTCAAATGTAAGCTGTTTATTATTCATTATCCTCATTCAGTAGACTCCTTGTTGAAGCTAAATGTAATCATACACAATTATGACTTGTGATAATAAGGAGTAGATAATATGGTTATTAACTGGTCCTTTTTTTTCTGAAATGAAGTTCATTTTGTTGATGTCTTTTCTCTTTACATCATAATCATTCCTAGGAAGAAAAAAGCTACCTTTCCGGATTGAACTCTATCTTGTGTGAAAGAAAAACAATTAAGCAAAAATATCTGATACAGTGATCACTTTGGACAAAATATACAGCATTCTCTTCCAGTGTTTTCCAGCATCTTCTCTGGTTTTAAAAATCTTTTCCTTTATATTATTGTAGCAAATTCTTTCATTTTTGCTAATTTGACACTGCATCAGTTAAAACTGCCCTTCTCATTTTACTATGAATTTCTCTAATTCCTAATTTCTTATTTCTAATAATATTCCAGTATATTCACACACATTTCCCTCCTTCCCTCCCTCTTTCCCTTCCTTTCTTCTTTTCTCCTTTCCTTTCTTCCATCCATTCTTTCTTTCTTTCTTTTAGAGGCAGTTGGAGTCAACCAAGGTCACACAACTAATAAGTGTCTGAGTTCACATTTGAACTCAGATCTTTCAGAATCCAGGGCCAGTGCTCTCTATCAACTGTGTTGCTCCCTCTCATATTATATTTCGAATGTATCTATATCTATATATGTATGTATGTATTTTTCAGTCATTACCCAATTGATGGGCATCTTCTTTGCATGTGGTTCATTGCTACTATGAAGAGCGTTTGACTCTTTTGGTAAATACAGGGTGTACAGAAAATCTTGATACAGTAAAGTTTTAATAGCTTAAGCTCTTTTAATAACTTTAAGAATTCTGTGACACTTCATATTAGACCTTTTTATTCTTTGGGGTATAAACCCAGCAATGGGATCTCTGGGTCCAGAAAAATAACAGTTAAGTTACTTTTCTTGTATAATTGTAACCTTGTCTTATGTCTGAGACAGATTTATAAAATAGAGTCCACATTCATAGTGATTCTACAGTGAGAATGCTGGTTATGAAATGTCTTATGTTACAGAGCAAATCATTCTAACAATGGGCTGGGAGTAGAACTCCTAGCCCTGTTTTAGGGAAGGTCATTCTCTTGTGTGGATCCTGTTGTGCTGCAGACAAAGGGCCATCTGGCAGTATAAGGACAGGATCAGCCACAAATGTGCATGACAATATTTCTTTAAGAGGACAAAGTAAACACACACACACACCTACACACACACACATGCACACACACACACACACCTACATACACACACACACACGCACGCGCGCGCGCACACACACACACACAATTAAGTGGAAGTGAGACCAGGAAGGGGTGAGTCGGGGCTGCCTGGTCCTTCTTCCTCCTGGCTTCTTTCTTTCAGTGCACTTGCTTTGGGAGAAAGTGTGCCTGTAGTGGAAATACACAGCTACACACTAGTCCATTTAGAAGCCATCTCTCAAGATATAGGGAAGGAAATTACAGACACCAATTTTTACTAGAGTTGTATTACTACTTTGAGACTTTTGCCAGCTTTCCTTTCTTTTCTTCTTGTTTTCCTCCCAAAGAATTCTTTGTGTGGGAGTCCAGTGTCCAGTATATAGTAGGCATTTAATAAATGTTAATTGACCATATGAAAACCTCTACCCCTCTCAGGGATGATTTTGACTTAATTTCCTATCTTCCAAAATTGGGAATAAATAAAAATTTCAGGGGTTTTCATGATTAGTCAACCTCTTGGTGGGGCTTGTTATAGATTCAAATTGGTATCAGAATGGTTTATCAATGCATAATTCCATTGAGATTGAATGCCCACAGGCACTTTAATATGGACTTAATCTTGTTTTGGATCATCTTTGTCAATTTGTTTTGTATGAGGTGAAATCTTGGAGATGCCCTAATTTGCATTTCTTCTGCCATTAGTGATCTAGAATGCAACTTCATATGGTCATTAACAGTTTGTCATTTTTCTTTTGAAAACTATTATCTATGTCTTTTTTCCATTTATGTGTGGACAAATAACTTCATAGACTATGTTCATGTCAATTCCTAATATATCTTAGATGCTATTTTATCAGTGATATTTAATTAATCAGTGATAATATATATAATATATATTAATATAATCAGTGATATTTAATATAAATATATTTTCCATTCTACTTGTTCTTTATTAATTTATTCATGCAGAAGCATTTAAATTTTATTTAGTCAAATGATCTGTTTTGTGACCTCTATTTTCTTCTGATCTTATTTGGCTAAGAAGTCTCTCCTTATTCATAGTTGGGAAAAGTACTTGATCTCATTATATTTTAATTTTTTTTTAATGCAGTGATTTCTTACAATCAGATCACTTACCATGTTGAGTTCATTATATAGATGTAAAACGTTGATCTAAGTCAGAAATCCTTAACCTCTTTTGTGTTTAGTGAATTTCCTTTGTCAGTCTGGTGAAGTCCAAGGCCTTTTTCTTTAAGTATTGTTTTTAAATTAATAAAATGCATAATTTTACAAAGAAAACCAATTATATTAAAATATACCAATTAAAATAATAAAAATTCCATGAACTTAAGGTTAAGAACTTCTGGTCTACACTTAATTTCTGCTAAACCTCCTCTTGGTTTTACTGCCCATTTTTCTCAAAAAGGGAATCCTTTCTCCAGAAATTGATTTTATCAGTGAATTACTATTTTCAATTGCTTGTTTCTTGCTCATCTAATCTCTTCCACTGATTTTTTTAAAACCAGTACCGAGTAGTTTTGATGATTTCTGCTTTATAATATAGATTGAGATCTGGTAAAGCTGTTGCCCTTCATTTGTACTTTTTTCTCAATACTCTCCTTGATATTCTAGCTTTAAAATAATTCCAGATAAATTATATAGCTCTATAAAATATCCTGTCCCCCAAAAAATTTAACTCAGCACTAAATCTATAAGGCAATTTAGATATCATTGTTATTTTTGTTTTATCAACAGTGCTTGACCAGTAGCAGTGAGAATCAACTCAATTATTAGGGTGCTTTTCAGTTGAATTTATATAAATCATGAGTGTACCTTGGTAGGTTGCTTCCTAGATATTTCATGAATTTTGTAGTTATTTTGAATAGAATTTCTCTCATCACTTCTAAGGTATTTTTTTTTTGCATAGTGTATAGGAAGGCTGAATTTCTTTTAAATTTCATAAGCTTCTACCTTACTGAAGCTATTAATAATTTATTTAGCTTTTTCAGTGATTCTATGGGGTTTTCTAAGCACATAATCACGTAGTCTGCAAACAGGAATAATTTTCTCCTTCTTGTTGATGTTTATATTTTTATATTGTTATCTTATTGTTCTAGCTAGAATTTCTAGCACTATGAGAAATAATAGCAGAGATTGGGAGGGGGTGAGCTTTGCTGCTTTACCCCTACTTGTACTGGAAAAGTTTGTAGTGTCTATTTCTTGCAAATAATGTTACCTCATAGTTTTAAAGTTATGATCATATAAGAACTGTTCCATGTCTATTATTTTCAGAAAATTTGAAATAAATGAACTTTTCATTTTGTCAAAGAGTTCACCCCTACTCCACATCTACTGAAATAATCACGTAGTCTTTTAGGTATGAATGTGTGTGTGTGAGTATGTATATCTATCTATCTATCTATCTATCTATCTATCTATCTATCTATCTATCTATGTGTTTATATATATATATATATAATGTATATGTGTGTATATATGCATGTGTGTGTGTCTCTGTCTGTCTGTTTATCTATCTATCTGGTTCACACCCTCTCTGAGGATAATCCTCCAACTTGAACTTACAGATTGAGTTTTCCAAGAAGATGACTAGCGTAGGTTCAAGGTACTTTGTGATCTACCTTCCTATAGTTCACAGACTACCACCAGTGTATTTACCTTTATAATTAGCAAGAAGAACCATTGAAACAAATGGTTGTTTCAAAACAAAGGTATTTTTTGTGATGGGATCATCGGAACAGGAGCTATAGAACATTTACCCCAAATTAGGAACACATCATTCTGCAAATAAATTCACACAGTGTCTGTGGAAAAAATGGACTCACACCTAGATTTCTCTAATAGAGAGACTCTGCTATGGTCCAGGTGACTCATACTTCAGGATAATGCAGATCCCTTCTCTTCTCATAGTTTCTTCATGCTACTACCTCTGAGCATAATGCTTCTACTGGGTTTACTCTTCCACTGAGCTCCCTAGGCTTGTTTGTTACTGGGTGTGCTGTCTCCTAATGGGTGAACAAGTTTGTTGCAAAATGCCTTTATGAGGGAGAGTGGAAAGACCTGTTCCCTCTCTCCCCAAAAGAAGAGCCATTTCCTTTCCAGAAATGTTTTCCTCTTCTTTAGTTGTGTCTGAATGTCATAGATCACATCCCTCTGAATTATCTCTTTCCTTGTCCTTTCTCTTAGGGCAGGACTTTTTTTTTTAAATTTATTTTCAGTTTTCAGTATTTGCTTCCACAAAATTTTGAATTTCAGATTTCCTCTCCATCTCCCCCCCTCCTCTTCACCAAGAAAGTCAGAATCTATAGTCTGTTTCTTTTTCCTCGTTTGCTCATTTTTCCCATCAATTACTTGACTTTTGGTCTCTTTGTTAAGTGGAGGCTTCCAGAAGCAGCCTCTTCTTCAGTAGTGACTGCTCCAGTGCTGGGGCTGGAGTTAGGACTGGGTCAGACCATGCCCCTCTCTCAGCCAGGTGAGAGACTCCTCCCACTGACCTTAAACGCTGTCCTTGGTGTTTGTGGGTTGAGAAGTCTGGAAACTGCAACAATCATCCATGATTCAATCCGTTAAGCCTGCTCCAGCTCCATCTGCACGAATGCCTGCACCAAACTACACTCTACTTCCAATCTGGTGTGATAGACCCTTCCTATCGACCTTCCCAATTGTCTTGGGCTGGAAATTTACTTCAGTCCGTCATGTTGTGGCTTCTGCTGCTCTAGAATTTGCTTAGAGAAATTTTTTGTGGTTTTCTTGAGGGATTTGGAGGTTGAGCCCTGCTTCTACTCAGCCATCTTGGCTCTGTCTGCCCCCCCCCCTCCTTTAAAGTAGAATTTCTTAATTTTTTTTAAAAAACCAGATCTTCTCATTGGAATTCTTTAATTCCTTCCCCCACCCTCTTCCCCTACTCTCTGGTGAAGTTAATCTATTATCTTTGGAGCTCATACTCTAAGGTCCTGGTTGTTTTCTTGATGTCTAAGTGATTACAAATTTACCTAGTACACTATATCAAATTGGGACCAGACTTTAATGGCACCATCCTTTACCTTCCCACACCATCTAATCATCTACCTAGGTCATCTTATTATCTGCCTGATGTTGAGCTTCCAGCCTCCTCGCTTCTTAAGTATGTGTGAAAATTTTCCTATTCTCTCAATTCTAAAGTTAATCTCTATGGTTTGTCCTGCTTACACTAAATTCAACCTAGACCCCTCTCCTTACCTGCCGTCCCTCTAAACCCACTTCAGTGATCATTCAATTCAGTTTTATATCTTTCTGCCTTTTATGTGTGTGTGTCTCTCTTTTTCTATCACTACCTGTCTCTCTGCCTCTTTCTCTCTCCCTCTGTTTCTGTCTCTTTCTCTTTGAATTTTTCATTTGTATTATCCTTTCCAAGTCCCCCCCCATATATATACACACATATATACATACATACACACACACATATATATGTATATATATATATACATACATACATACACACACACACACACCCTGTTTCCCCCATGCTGTAACCTCATCTTTTTTTTTCTATTTTATTTATACCACTAATTATAATCTCTTTTCCAAAATGGTTGTTTTCCTTCTTTCCCCCTTTTTTATTCTCTCTGCTTCTAGGATACCATATGCCAGGGGTTCTTAACCCTTATTTTGTGTGTGTTTACATTTCTTTAAGTTATCTGGTGACACATATAAACCCCTTCTCAAAAGATTTCTAGATACATAAAATTAAATACATGGGATTACAACCTCTTCACCCAATAAAATTGAAATAAAGTTATTGAAACAAAAAAAAGTTCATTGACCCCAGACTAAGAACTCCTCCTAAAGGATGTGTTTAGAATAAAGTCAATTTTTGATTCAGGCAGTGGGCTGTGATGGGAAATGCTCTATAATTTTGGTTTGGGGGAAGCCCTTCTATTCTTTGATCTTTCTTTGATTGTCTCTTTGAATGACATGTCATCCTTCTTTTGTACCTGTGAATCCCTGTTCAACTCTCTATGAGTCATGCTTTCCTGAATTCTCCAACATTTACTCCATCTTAGTGGGAGGTATTAGCAAGAAGCATGACACTGTTTTGGAGAAACTGATCTTTTAAATCTCTAAACCATTTTCCCTCCCCCACCAATCCAGAAAAGTTCACTGTAGGTCTCACCCCTTTCTTCTCTATGTTGTCATTTCTTTCTGGCACTCATTCCCTGCTTTTTGTATCTTCCTTTAATTCCTTCCCTATCATCTGCACCCTGTCCTCTCTCTTAGCCTATGTCCTAATACCTTTAAAGACAGGGAAAATCCTTTTAACCACCTCTTGGTTTGAGTCCTGACCAGGATTTACTTTGGTTCCATGTTTTCCCATCTTTACAGAACTCCTCTCTATTGCCTATCACCTACAATACTAGTGAAGATATGTTTTTTATTTCCTTGCAAGCTACTTATTCACTTCTTCCATCTGTTCTTCTTTTCTTTTTTTATTTATATATCTATTTTTTGAAAAACAAATTGATGATCTCTTTGGGGCAGGTAGGTAGCTCTGTGAATAGGCACTGGGTCTACAGTCAGGAAGATCTGAGTTGAGTTCTGGTCTTAGGCAATTACTCGCTGTGTGATCCTAGTTCGAGCAATGTCTGCCTTTATTTCTTCAACTGTAAAATGAAGATAATAATGACATCTTCCTCCCAGAGTTGGTATGAGGAAGGGAAGGAAATAAGCATTTCAGAAGTGTTTAGTATATGTCAGACACTGTGCTAAGTGCTTTACAAATATCTCGTATCTCAAATCAGATAATTCTATGTGTGGAATAGATAAGTATCTTTTTTTAATATAAATTCATTTATTTAACTTTTTACATTCATTTTCACAAAATTTTGGGTTCCAAATTTTCTCTCCTTTTATCCCCTCCCCCCATCCCAATACACCAAGCAATCTAATTTTTCCTATCACCAATCTGCCCTCTCTTCTATCATCCCTCCCTTCTCTTGTCCCCATCTTCTCTTTTGTCCTGTAGGGCCAGATGACTTTCTATTCCCCATTAACTGTATTTCTTATTTCCTAATAGCAACAACAATACTCAACAGTTGTTCCTAAAACTTGAGTTCCAAATTCTCCCCATCCCTCCCTCCCCACCCATTCCCTTTGGGAAGGGAGGCAATTCAATATAGGCCATATCTGTGTAGTTTTGCAAATGACTTTGATAACAGCCGTGTTGTGTAAGATTAACTGTATTTCCCTCCATCCTATCCTGCCCCCCATTGTTTCTATTCTGTCTTTTGATCCTGTCCCTCCCCGAGTGTTGACTTCAAATTGCTCCCTTCTCCCATTGCCCTCCCTTCCATCATCCCTCCCTCCCTGCTTATCTTCTTCTCCCCCACTTTCCTGTACTGTAAGATAGGTTTTCATAACAAAATGAGTGTGCATTTTATTCCTTCCTTTAGTTGAACGTGATGAGAGTAAACTTCATGTTTTTTTCTCAGCTCTCCTCTTTTTCCCTCCACTAAAACATCTCCTGCTTGCCTCTTGAATGAGAGATAATTTAGCCCATTTCATTTCACCCTCTCTCCTCCCACTACATTTCTCTCTCACCATTTACCTTAATTTCTTTTAAGATATGGTCCCTTCCTATTCAATTCACTCTGTGCTCTCTGTCTCTGTGTGTGCATGCATGTGTGTATGTGTGTGTGCGTGCATGCATGTACATGTGTGTGTGCATGTGTGTATATCTGTGTGTGGTCCCACCAACTACCCAGATACTGAAATGTTTTAAGAGTTACAAATATTGTTTTTCCATGTAGGAATGTAAACAGTTCACCTTTGGTAAGTCCCTTATGACTTCTCTTTGCTGTTTACTTTTTCATGCTTCTTCTCATTCTTGTGTTTGAAAGTCAAATTTTCTTTTCAACTCTAGTCTTTTCATCAAGAATGCTTGAAAGTCCTCTGTTTCATTGAAAGACCATATTTTCCCCTGAAGTATTATACACAGTTGTGCTGGGTAGGTGATTCTTGGTTTGAGTCCTGATTCCTTTGACTTCTGGAGTATCCTATTCCACGCCTTTTGATCCCTTAATGTAGAAGCTGCTAGATCTTGTGTTATCCTGATTGTATTTCAACAATACTGGAATTGTTTCTTTCTAGCTGCTTGCAATATTTTCTCCTTGACCTGGGAATTCTGGAATCTAGGCCACAATGTTCCTAGGAGTTTCTCTTTTTGGATCTCTTTCAGGTGGTGATCAATGGATTCCTTCAATACTTAGTTTGCCCTCTGATTGTAGAATCTCAGGGCAGTTTTCCTTGATAATTTCATGAAAGATGATGTTTAGGCTCTTTTTTTGATCATGGCTTTCAGGTAGTCCCATAATTTTTAAATTGTTCCTCCTGGATCTATTTTCCAGGTCAGTTGTTTTTCCTATGAGAAATTTCATGTTATCTTCCATTTTTTCATTCTTTTGGTTTTGTTTGGTGATTTCTTGGTTTCTCAGAAAGTCATTAGACTCCATCTGTTCCATTCTAACTTTGAGAGAATTATTTTCTTCAGTGAGTTTTTGAACCTCTTTTTACATTTGGCTAATTTTGCTTTTGAAAGCATTCTTCTCCTCATTGGCTTTTTGAACCTCTTTTGCCAATTGAGTGAGCCTATTTTTCAAGGTGTTATTTTCTTCAGCATTTTTTTGGGTCTCCTTTAGCAAGGCATTGACCCGTTTTTCATGCTTTTCTTGCATCTCTCTCATTTCTCTTCCCAATTTTTCCTCCACCTGTCTAACTTGATTTTCAAAATCCTTTTTGAGCTCTTCCATGCCCTGAGCCCACTGGACATCCACTTCGGATGTCTGGGATACAGAGGCCCCAACCTCCATGTCTTTCCCTGATAGCAAGCATTGTACTTCCTCATCAGAAATGAAAGGAGGATGGAACAACTCTTCCCCAAGAAAGTAGCTCTCTATGGTCTTATTTTGCTTCCTTTTTCTGGGCATTTTCCCAGCCAGTTACTCGACTTCTTGACTGCCTCTCCACCCCTGCCTAGATCTGCCCAGCTTGTGCTTGGGGTCTGAGGTTCAAATGCTGCTCTCCAGCCTCAGGGCTTTCAGCTGGGTACGGCTGCTATTCAATGTGAGCTTAAGTTCTGGTGCTCAGGTGGGGGCAGGGCCGCCTCCCAGGCTCAATTCCCTCAGGGACTTTATGCAGAGACCTTCAGTAATGGAGGTGGTGGGGGCAGGGCCGTCTCCCAGGCTCAGTTCCCTCAGGGGGTTTATGCAGAGACCTTCGGTAATAGCCCTGAGTTCCGGGCTGCTGCCGCTGCCTCTGCCGCTGCCTCCCAAGGGGGCCCGAGCCACGGAGACACTCCATTCCCCTCTCAGCCAGCCCAGAAGTCTCTCTCACTGACCTGGAGCACTTGTGGGTGGAGGGACCTTCAGGGCCACCGGAGGTTCCATCCCTGAAGCCTGCTCGGATCTGCTCCTTTTGGGGCCGTGCGGCCAGGGCTGGGCAGGGCTGGGCTCCGCTGTCCGGAGTGCAACGGACCCCTGTGGATGGCTTTCCAGGGCTCTCTGGAACGGAAATCTCTTCCACTGCATTGGCGCCCCGCTTGTAGTACTCCAGAATTTGTGGGGAGTTCTTTTTACAGGAAATTTATGGGCTGTGGATTCCAAGCTAGCATATGTGAGTCTTTCTATTCTGCCATCTTGGCTCCTCCCCGATAAGTATCTTATTATTCAAATGAAATATTTGTAAAGTGCTTAACACAATACTTGTCACATAGTAGGTGCTATATAAATTCTTATTTCCTTCCCTCAATGTCTGTCAGATGATGAGAAATTTGTTTTTCTCTTTGAAATAGAAAATCAAAAAGATTTCTTGCCTATTACATGAGGTCTTTGTCTAGGCATAGTTACTTGCAAACAATTATTTTCTTGGTTTTGTGAGATTATTTTACTTTTGATCAATCTGTACATTAAATATTCCAATAACCTCTGGATTAGCTTGAAGAAATAATCTGAATTCTTGTCTTTTGCTAAGTGTTTATTTTCTATATACTTAGACTCACTCTTGCAGTATGTCATTTTTATGTCAGCTGTTTTTCTTCACTCTTCCGAATATCATAGTCTATTTTTTTCCTTTGATATGCTGTAAAGCTATGGTAATTCTTGCTCCTCTGATTTGCTTCTCTCAGAAAGGTAAAGATTTTGCCTTTTTCTTTTCCCCCCCTTACTGCCTACAAAATGTGTTCTTCAATGTAATAGTTCTGAAATTTAACTATGATATTTATCAGTTCAACTTGGAGTTTCTTATTACTTTGTGAACTTTGCTGATCAGCATTTTGCCATCTGCTTCTAATATTTGAGGGCATATTTTTCCGTATGATTTTTGAAATATATATTTGGATTTTTTCATTTTTTCTTGAAGCCATGTGATCCTTAGATTTTTTTCAGACTACCTTAAAGTTCAGTATTTTGTTTTACACAATTTTCATGCATTCTTCCAATGTTAACTTAGAAAAATAATTCTTTCATTCATTATTTTTCCTTCTGCCTTTGTGTTTTTCATTCCAAATTTGTCATTTTTATCATGAAAGAATCTTTGTCTTTTGTTCAGGATTTTCTAGTTTCTGGTTAGATTTGCTGATTTCTTCTTTAAGCATTCTAATTTCTTTTCTTTATCTCTATTTTCAGTTTAGGTTTGGATTTTTCTTGTGAACTATTGCAGTTTCTTGAAATGTCTGTATTACCATTTCATGATGCATTGTGAAATTTGTTATATTGTTTTCCTCTTCCTCAGGAAATTTCAATTCAGTTTCCTTTCTTGTATAATAATAATCTTCAATTATTTAATTACTTATTTTTCCTTTTTCGTCTTCTCTCTGTCTTTATGATTTTCCTGATTTTTTTCTGGAATCCTTGTTATAAATATTACCCTTTTCACAAATCCTTTCCCTTTTTAAGGCATGTACTGTTGTGCCCCATTTCCAGTTTTTGGTGCCTGTTCTTTATTCTCTTAGCTAGGGGTGGGGAACTTGTGGCTTCAAGGTCACACGTGGTCCTTACAGTCCTCAAGTGTGGCCCTTTGACTGAACTTGTGACCTCAAGGTCACAGATTCCCCACCTCTGTCTCAAACCATTGGGATTAGATGAGAGTCTGTCCCTCAAGCAGTGGGAGTAGCCAGTTGTATCAATGTTGCTAGATGGTTCTAAGAGACCGCTGAGGGGCTATCATGTATCTTTATCAATCCCACTCTTTGGGCTCCAATTCCTTCATAAGACTAATTTTTTTTAGGCTTCAATGCTACATCTGGGATTTGGTAGTGAGTGGGTCTCACAGAATAGTCTTTGGTGGGGAAAAGAGGAACTCTGAAACACTTTTACCACTCATTCCCATCATCTTTTTCTCACTCCCTCTCTTGGCTACTTGTTTCTTCTTTGTCTTTATTAAGTAGCTGTTATCTGGTGCTATACTTCAGTATTCCTCCCTATGATCCACTTATGCAATTTGCTTCTCAGGATCAAATGAGATAAAGACCATAAATCGCTTTGTAATCCCAAAGTGCTGGATAAATAGCTGCTATTAATCTATGACAGATAGAGGGGAAACATCATGTTTCTCTTTCAGTTTTTGTTTCAAAGATTAATAGTCTTATTTAACAAATTGCTGTATTCGTTTGACAAATATTTATTGAATCCTCTAGTAGGCATTTAAGCAGTTAAGTGGCACAATGGATAGAGTGCTGGGCTGGAGTAAGGAAAGCTTGTCTTCATGAGTTCAAATATGGTCTCAGAATTTTCTGCTATTTGTCCTTAGTTCTTGAAGAGGATCATCAAGGGGGTGCCATGACATGAAGGTGAATTGGATTTAAGTGAGAGAGGGCTGTGCAAAGTCACCAATCTCACTTACTCCTTTGGAGCCTTCTGAGTCCAGTGGCCAGATATGGATCAGGACAAGTTGAAATGGTCCCAGATACAGTGGGGGACCTTAGCCTTTTCAAGTTGAGGTCTTTAACTGGTCTCAGTTTGACTGAGGCAGCATTCATTCAGTGATCAAGGCTTACTAAGAAATGAGGCAAAGAATGGCCTCTTAAAAATATATATATTTCTGGGTTGGGAAGACCCTCAGGGTTCCTGGTGAAAATAGAAGTCATTGTTATTTACATTTATTCTGAGTCAATCGAGCCCAAAGAGTGACCAAGTAAGTCTTGACCTATCATTAGCTAATCAACGAGAACCAGAGTGATTTGGGGTTCAAGTTGGCCTTTAAGAGAAAACAAAACAAAATTTTCAGAAACAGAGAAAGCAAGTTGTGTTGCCCAACTGGAAGTTTGGTGCCCAGTGGACAGCTCCCTCTCTATTCACAGAGGTTGCTCATTGTCCTTCATTCTCATGACAGGGAGGTGAGGAAATCCAATTCTTCTGCATAAGCTCAGACACTTACTTGCTGTGAAACCCTGGTCAAGTCACTTAATTTTGTTTGCCTCAGTTTCTCATCAGTAAAATGAGTTAGAAAAGGAAATGGCAGATTCTTTGCCAAGAAAACATCAAATGAGGTCATGAAGGGTCAGACACAACAGGAATGTCTCAACAACAATAGAAACTATCAGATATTGTGAGGGATCAAAAGAAGTTGTGACATATCCCTGTCCTCATGGGGCTCATAGTTTAATAGGGAAAGTAACATGTATAGAAATAGTGAATAAAGGATTATGGGATAATAGTCAAAGTTAGAAGAGATCAGAGAACTCATGTTGGTCAAAGCTTTCACCTTATAGATGAAAAAAACTGATGTCTAGAAAGGAGAAATGATTTCTCCAGTCACATAGATAAGTAGCAAAGCAGATATTTCAATCTGCATTCTATTATTTCAAATCTTGTTCAGTTGTGTCCCACTCTTCACAACCTTATTTGAGGTTTCCTTGGCAAAGTAACTGGAGTGGTTTGCCACTTCCCTTTTCAGGTCATTTTACAGATAAGAAAATTGAGGCAAACAGGATTGAGCGACTTCCCCAGAGTTACACAGCTAGTAAGCATTTGAAGCCAGATTTGAAGTCAAGGAGATGAGTTTTCCTGACTCTAAGTTCAGTGCTCCATCCACTGAACCATATAGTTGTTCCGACTACAAATCTAACAGTATTACTGCAGGTACTGGGTAAAATTATATTTTTTCCACAAGTGGGAACTTTTACTGTTAGTATGGGGAATCAGTTATGGCTTTCATGGAAGATTCAGGATATGTCAATCCTTGACAAATGGATAGGAATCAAACAAACGAAACTAGGAAAGGAAGGACCTTCCAGAGGGAGTAAACAATGACAGGCTCAGGGTACAGCAAAGAATCTAATTTGAATGGAGCACTGAGTATGTGCAGGGATACAATAGTAGATTCACATGAAAATGTAAATCAGCATGAGGTCAGATCCTGGATGTCCTTGTATTCCAGGCAGTTTGGAATCAGGCAGGCAAGACAGAGCCATTCAAGAGTTTTTAGGAGAATGATGGCAGCATGTATTAAATAGAGTTATGATTGAGTGTGATCTGTTCACCAAAATGAGATATTTGATTTTCATTTCCACACTCAGCCCACCAAATTGTATGTGTGTGTCTTAGTCTGTCTCACTGACATGAAATTCATGAGGGGTGCATTTTGTGTCTGAAAAATTATGGGCACATATTCATATTCATGTAGAAACCATGTAGTCATATTAAGTAGAAGCTCATTTTATTAACTGACTGTCTTAATCCTCATGTTCAGAAACACTGCTGTCAGCTGATTTTCAAAAGCAGTTAAACAGAGCATGCTTTTGTTTTGTAGAACAAATGCCATCTCTCTCTTTTTATTTATTTATTTTTGGTTTTGTTTTCTTGTTGGTAGTTAAATCTCTTGATCTGTGCATCAGAAATGTTACAGTTAAACAATCCAATGGGATTAAACTGCCCCTCATAATTCTAGGTCTGCTGAAAGACAAAAAGAATATTACCTAATCACAGCTGTCAGTCCTGACAGTTCCTTTCTTTTCATGGAAAACTTGCATTCATTCTTTGACAATATTAGGAAATGAACCCAAACTATAATTTTCAAAGTTATTTACAGTGGAGTTCACAAAAGAGATCTGTTGTCACTTTTAATAGTCAGCTATTCAAAGTATGTCACCGAAAATGCCCCGTGTTGGTCCTTTAAAAAAAATATATTTGTCTCCTATGTACTTTTTCCTCTCTTCTATGAAAAGTGATATTGGAAATATTTGAATTCTCTGCAGTTTCATCATGAAAGCTGTTGACACGTGTCAGCATCTTTGAAAGTTAAGTATTTCTAGTGGAGGAACTATTTCCAGTAATAGATCTAATAATCCCATGTGAATCTCCTTTGACCCACCTCACTTCAACCTGGGCTAAACATTTGGCCTTTCCTCTCATAGTGGCCAGTTACAAATGACTCCAATTTAGTGGTAGGGATTTAATATGACCCATGTTTCCCCTTTACAAGTCTCATTATTAGAAACTATTTCAGCAAGTGCTGTTAAGAGTATTACAAAGGAAAAGGTATTAGGTCTTTCTGTCTCGTAAGTTTGCTGGGAGAGAGAGTGTAAGGATGGATTGTAGGTAATTACTTCACAGGTAGCTTAAAAAAATCCAATTACAAGATTTCTAATTCAAATAGTCAATATTAACAATGAAAAGGAACAGACATTGGATTTTCCCATTATCATAAAATGCCATTCCACAGAATTCAGAATGGAAAGTGTGTCTTTAGGGGTTTAGTTCCAGAAGGACTGAGTTATAACACATAGTCACTTGTAATCCATCCTGTGGCACAGATTCTGAGGTCAGCATTAAAATGAAACTCTGGTGTACAGTCACTTAATTTCAGGGATTGCTTCACTAAACAATAAGCCGAATTTGAACAGTGTATTCGGATGTATCTTGTCACTTCTGTTCACAGTCAGCTCCATCAAATGTCAACCCATAAATGAGAATACAGACAGGATGCCTTTCAAATGAGAGGAAATTCTTCCTGAATGACAGATCTTATCTTAGCATTCTTTTTGTTTCATTTGACTTTTATTTTTGGAATTTTTTAAGAGCATAATAATGTAACAGAAATAGAGAATCTTGGTTCTGTGGCTGGCTTTGCTCCTGACATGTTTTACAAGTCGCTAATAGTGGGTAGCCATAGTTTTCTCATCTGTAAAGTAGAAATAATAGTACTTACCATGCAAAATGACAAAAGGGAGGGAATAGAAATTGTAAAGAAGGAAATTGTCATTTTGGTCTTTGGACTACAAACTCAATAGGAGTCAACAGTTTATCATGGCAGCCCCAAAAAGTAATATTATTCATTAAGACAGATACAGTATATTGAATTAGGGAAGTGATAGCTTCACTGTATTATATTTTAACTACATTAGAGCACAGGAATTAAACCCACGGCTCACAGTTCACAGCAAGTGACAACAAAAATCTGGAGTGGCCTGAACCAGATTGTAATGTAATTGGAAAATATTCAACCAAATAAATAGAAGTGCAATGCAAACTATATTGTTAATCTATGGTTTTCTATGTCAATATGTGACCCCAGGAATCCATTTTTTTTTAATTTGGTACCTTTGATCTAGAGTATTGAGTTCAGTTCTTGAGAGATATTAGACATTGGACCATGTTCAGAAGAGAGAAATCAGGATAGAAGACTGGAGGCAATTTCTATTGGAACAACATTTGAAGAAATTGAGAATATTTAGGAAGGCTGTGAGACCTATCCTGAAGTATCTAAAAGGCTGTCACATGGAAGAGGGGTAACAATATTTTATTTGGCTCCTGAGAGAAGAGCTAGGAACAATAAATCAGAATTACCAAGAAGCAACTTTGAGCTTGATGTAAAGGCAAACTGCTTAGCCATTAGTGATGGTTAAAGAGGTACATCTAAAAATGCAAAGGATTACCTTTGGAGATTGTAGTTTCCTCATCACTGGAGGACTTAAAGCAGAAATTAGATTGACATTTGCCAGCAATTTTATAGTTCAAGCACTGGCACTATATTTTCTCTGTGCTCTGTTCCAACGATGAGATTCCATGACTCTGTGATTATTAGGAATGAATGCATGAATGAATGAAGAAATTAATGAAAAAGAGTTTATTAAATGCTTACTATTTGCCCAACATTGTGCTAAACAATGGGGATACAAATACAAAATCCTTGTCCCAATGGCCTTAGAGTTTAATAGGAATAATAGGAATAGACAATATATTTTAATATTTTAATAGGAATAGATCATCAGTGAAAGATGGTCTGGTCTGGGAAGTCACAAGGACACAAGTGGAACAAGTAGGGGAATTGATTGATACTCCTTATCCAGTCACAATGGTAGTATATATTTGATGACAGTTCCAAAACTGGAAACAGCACAGAAAAAAGGGCTGGTAGTAGTGGTACCTATACAATGGAAAGGCATATGGCAATGTCCATTGTTCCAGAGGTTGCCATGACAGATAAAAAGTATGATAAGAAAATGGCAGCTATGGAAAGAAAACTATGGAAGAAAGCTCCTGTGACAGGATTGTCACATATTTGAACATAGTCTGTTGGATAAGAGCCCGGAATTGGAATTCAATAGGCCAGAAATATTTGCTCTACCATTGATATGCTATATGGTTTTAGATAACACTATGCTATATAGTTTAGTAACTCTTAGTTTCATTTTTCTTTATGGAAAATTTTGCCTTCTTTAAAGAGGCAGTGGGATATACACTCAGCCTAGAGTCAGGAGTTCAAATCTGGTCTCAGACACTAACTAGCTATGTGATCCTGGGCAAGTCACTTCACCTCTGTGTGCCTTAGTTTCTTAAACTGTAAAATAAGGATGATAACAGCCCCTACCTCTCAGGGTTGCTGTGAGGATTAAATGAGATATTTGTAAAAACTAAAGCCTCTTACTACAGTACCTGGAACTTAGTAGGTACTACACAAATGCTCATATCTTCCCTTTTACTGTGAAATGAAAATAATACCTTCTTCAAGTACCTGAAAGATTTACTCCAAGGATCAAATGAGTTAAAGCATATGAAAAATCTTTGAAAAATTATGATTAAAATGTTAGTTGAATTAATTTTATAACTTTTATCAGAATACACTAAGGAAATTGCATTCCTCAGTATATTGTCTGAAAATTCAAAAAGCACTATTTTCAACAAGGAAAATTATTTTTACTTGAAAAGCATTTTAAATGAAAAAATCCTTCTATACCCCAGAATTTACTAGATTTAATACTGATTCTTGTATCAATTGGAATATTTTGTATAAATATTAATTGACACTGAATAATTTCATATTTATGTCCTCACAACTGAATTTGGAACAAAAGTATTTTTTTTTTCTATGTAAGGCAATTTCTATTGAGAAATGAAATTTAAAGTCCCCTAAAACTTCTCTTCTTGGGATAGGCTTCTCTTTAGGAATATATCTAAAGTTGTTTGTGGGAAAGAAAATAAACTCATGATCTCATTAGGCAATAGTGCCTGTGCCTTATCAGTTCAAATGATTATAGCATTATGTTAATCAGATCAGGCATGGGTTCAATCAATCATAAAATCAAAAACATTCATTAAGCACCTACTGTGTGCTAGGTGTTAATCTTGGCACTGAGGATACAAAACCAAAAGGAATATAGTCCCTCCACTCTAGGAACTTACATTCTACCTTGTAAATATGTATGCCTGTATAAGCAAATACGAGGTAGGCACAAGGTAAACTTGGAGTGGAAGGGCACTAGGAGCTTGGGAAATTGGAAAAAATCTGAAAAAAGTCGTGCTTGGACATATTGCTAAAGGAAACCAAGGGAGGGCTTCGGAGTGAGGACTTTCCAGGATTGAAAGGTAGTCAGTATGAAGATTTAAGGACAGGAAGAGTATTATGTGTAAGTAAGTAGGCTCATACTGCCCATATGTAGAGTGTATGGAGGGAAGTGATGTGCAGTGTAGGATAGAGTCAGGTTATGAAAGTTTAAAGTTCAAACTATGCATTCACATACAATCCTAAGAAGTAATAGGGAGTCACCAGGGTTAATTGAGTAAGAGGTGACATGGTCAGATCTTTGCTTTAGAAAACTCACTCTGACAGCAATAAGGAGGATGGATTAGAGAGAGGAGAAACTTTAGATAAAGAAATCAAATAAGAGGCTATTGCAATAGCCCAAGGGAGAAGTGATTAGGGACTGAACTAGGGAAAAGGCTGTATAAGTAAAATAGAAGTTGAGATAGACAAGATTTGTCATCGATAGAGAAATGACAAGATCTGTCATCTGATTGGATATGTGGAGTGAGTGTGAAGAATTGAAGATAATATCTTGGTGACTGGAATAGTGGTGGTGACCTTGAGATTAAAAGGGAAATTCAGAGAAGGACTGGGCTTGGGAAAAAAATACAGATTTTCATTTGGGGCATAGTGAATTTGAGATGCCTAAAGGATAAAGAGTGTTCAATCATTATTTCTCCATTTGATAATTACGATCAAGTTGACTTTGTTCCATAATCACAGACCCAGGCCCCACCGTGACCATGTGTCTTATAAATATATGGTTGGTTAGCGACAAGAGTGGATAAGAAAATGTGTTTGAATTATTTTAAACCTAACATCACAAATACAAAAACAATTGAAAGTCTACATCTTTCTGATGATAGTGGTATGGAAAGACCATTGAAATTGGGGTCAGAAGGTGGGTTATAGATGTGTTTCTGATATTCACTAGTTATATAATTGTGGGTGAGCTTCTTAAACTTTATGAAAGTTGCCTAATCTATAAGATAAGATGAATAATGCTTCCACCTTCTAGATTCATAGGACGTTAAGGACAAATGAAACTGCCTTTGCTATTGTACTGCTGCTGCCTTTCCCTGCCTTATTCAACTGCATTCGCTACCCTCCCCCGACCCAACTAAGACATTCTTAGCACATGTTAATAGAAACATAAAGCCTAGACTGAGGAATATCATAGCCTTGCCTAATTTCTTCATAGTTAGACCACATCTTAAAGGAGAATTATGTACAGTTCTGAGTGTTACACTTCAAAGAGATGAATACCAAACTGGCAAACATAGAAAGGAGAGAAATCAGGATGATTCCTAAAAATAGATTTAGGGCTACTCACCAGCTTAGTCTCTTTATTTTAAAGCTGAGAAAACTGAGTTAGTTTAAATCAAATCAAGTCAACAAGCACTTATTAAACTCCTACTTATGTGTCAGGCATTGTGCTAAGTGCTGGGGATACAAAGAAAGGCAACATGAGTGACTTGTCCAGGGTTACCTAACTAATGCAAGTCTGAAAAGAGAATTTGAACTCATGTCTCCTTGACCTCAAGTCCAGCACACTAACTACTACCCCATGCTTGGGAGGCTCAATACCATAGGATATGAGGGTCTGTCAAAGGAACAAGAGATATGTAGCCCAGAAGAAGATTTAGGTGGAATCATAATTATATTCAGATTCTTGAAGATTGTCACATGGAAGAGGAATTCATTTTGTTTGTTTCAGAGCACAGAACTACATGAAATGAGTAGAAGTTAGAGAATGGCAGTTTTTGGATTGCCACCTATCTTGGAAAGCTTGACATTTGCCCTGTCTTTGGCCTCCCTCCCTGCCAGAAATAGTATCCTCTGTACCAAATTCCAAAGTCTTCCCCACTTTTTTTCTCTATTTCCGTCTCTTTGTCTTTGTCTCTCTCTTTTCCTCTCCCATGATCTGCTCAACTTTGGAACACTTCCTAGGAGTAAAGATATCTTGATTGGAGAGTGAATGCAAGCTCACCTAATCAATTGGTCGATGATTCAACAAGTATTTATTAAGCATCTACCTTGTCCTTGCATTAGGTAGGTATTAGGGATACAAGTACAAAGAATGAAACTATTCATAAGCGCAATGATCTTACTTTCTAATATGATAGGCAAGCTATATAAAATACATACACACATATATATCATAAATATAAAGTTAAATAAAAATGTGTGCAAAATAGGAAAATAAAGTGGTTTGGAAGGGAGGGTACTGAGAGCCAAATGCATCAGAAAAGGCTTGAAATGCATCTTGAAGCAAGAGGGGGACTCTGAAGTACAGCTAAGGAAGGATGTTTCTCTGTGGTCTGCCTCATACCATCCTTCCCATCCATTCAATCTAAACATCTTGCCTTCGGTCCTGTACGTTCCTACTTCTTGCTTGGCACCTTTGGCTCTGGGAATGGTAAAGAAAGCAATGCTCATTCTTCCTGGAAAGGGTATGACAATCAATTGCATTATCTCTCTGTTCACCATTCGTCTGATTCCTTAGACAAAAACTCCCTTCCTTGGCCATACCCCTCCTACATAGGTTCATCCTATAAGAAGGAAAACACCTTGAACTCATGGATTGTCTCATTTTTGAATTATTATTATTTTTTAAAGTTTTCATACCCATCACCAAACACACAATATCATAGGATGGGGCAGGGCTGTAGTTTTACTATAGTAAAGTGCCTTTGATAAGGAAACTCTATCAATACAGTTCTACACCTTGCCTGCAACGTATGGTCTTAGATTGTTTCCTGATTAACTGATTTACCACAGTCACAAAGCTAGTCAGAAGTCAGATTTCAATTCAGGTCTTTTTTACTCCAAGACAGATTCTAGATTCTTTATTTTGCCATGCTGTCACTTATTGAATACTTTCATTCATTCATTCATTCATTCACTCATTCATTCATTCAGAGGAGACAATGTCCTAACGTGTAGAAATGAAATTCCAAAGTTGAATGTACTGTCAGTATCGGTACTGAGTTCTCCACTTTTCATCAGATGAAGGCTAGATGTCCACTCATAGAGGGAAAGATGCTGTTTGAATTGGACAACCTCTAAATCTCTAAAGAACTTACAACTCAGGAATTCTGCATTTCTATGATTTTGTATAATATAACGCTACTCCTGAGCAACTATAATCTCAAAATGTCTGGGGGCATTAAGTAATTAGAAACATGAAATGTCTTATAAATGATATCGTGCAAGAGATGTTAATCAGTCACATCAGCATCACCTTTGGGAGGGTATTTCCTTAATGTTAAGAAAATATCCTTGAGAACACCAATATATTGGCTACGTCAAGAACATCAAAAAGGTTTGCTCAGTTATTACTTTTGCCTGGACATCCCCTCCCACTGTCAGTTCAGAAAGTCTAACAGAATAGTCCAAGTTGTATATATGAGTACACAGTTGAACTTACAGGCGGAGGTAATGATTTGTTCTAACATCCGCGTCAGGTAATCCCTGACATTCTGCTTAGGAATCATGGCAAAAGAACTCAAAAACAGCATCTCCATATGCCACAATTGCTGAGAATATTCCTCAGACAGATTTTCTTGTCATCCTTCATATGTAGGAGCTCATTAGACACCTAGAGGAAGAACATATGGAGGGAGAAGATGATGAGATTGGTAGAAAATTCTGGGTAATTGATAGCATATTTATACTCTAAAAGACCTCACAGTAAACACTTTATAGGAGCAGACAAGATAGTTGCTTCTTTTTCATTCTATCATGGATCAAGATAGTCACATAATTCTCATGGCCATGAATAAAACACATTTTCAATTTTCATAATGTATACTAGTTACATGGCCAAAGAGAAATTGTCTTGCCTAATGTTTTCATATTAAATTTCAGTTAACAGATTCTAGATTATTTACAGAAAAAGAAAAGGAACTCTTTAGGGAAATCCCATTGAACCTTTATAGCAGTAAAATCTTAAATGAACATTTTCCTTTCAAATATGTGGGAGTTTCAAGTTTATGTATTCCTTCTTTAATTTTGCTGTTACTTAAAATAGATACACACACACATATATGTTTACAATATAGTGTATATGTACATATGTACACATATATGTAGGCATATGTATATAGCACATATGTTTATTATATGTTTATATAACCATACTTTGTCCCATATACAAAGAGATGATCAAAATTAAACATTTCTTTTTCTCGACTAAATGGCTGTCTGAACCCACCAAACATTTCTCCTTGTACAAATCAATCAAAATGAAAGTGTTCAAATGCAATTTATTATTTTCCCATTACTCAGGTTTGACATAATCATTAGTGCTTGTTCACTTTGCAAACTGAGTCAGCTGTCCATTATTATCATGCATCTGTAGAGTTAGTGCTCTGTTTGATACCCGGCAATCTCATTTACCAGATTTAAGGGCATCTTCAATTCCTAGCCATGTTTTCTACCTTTTTTTGTTGAGTTGCTAGTTTTCTGAGTGTGTTGAGTGTAGTGATTGTGGTCTCTTATGGAATAAACCTAATTAATGCACAAAGCCACTTTAACTTGTGCCATGGAATCAGGCTAATCTGGAGTGGAGATACATTCTGCTACTGAGTCTTTGACAAAATGCTCTGCCTTAACCCTGGAACTGGTAAGAGAAGTTCTATGTTTAAATCCTGTTTTTTCCACTTCTACCAGTGTGAACAAGGGTAGGTCCTCAGTTTCTTCATCTGTAAAATGAGGTTGGATTATGTGGTTTCTAAGGTCCCTTTGCATTTGAATATATGATCCTCATAGTAAAGAGAAGATATTAGGTAAGACAACAGATGAGACAGTAGCAGAAGAAATAACTTGGGGTCATTTAACCAGATAATGTTTTTAAAATCAAACATTAAATGAAATTTGAAAATGCCAAGTACTTACAGAATCTTAGTAAAGGTAAGAGTGACTTTTCTTTACCATTAATATGCCTTTGAGGGGGGTTAGAGGTTTGGACATTTTTTTTTATTGCTTTTTGCTGCAGTCACCTAATCTCTCAGACTCAGTTTCCTACTTGTAAAATGAAAATAACAATTACACTTTTACTCTCTACCTATAATCCAGGGATTAAAACTGCAACTCTGATCTCATGTGGACTGGGTTTAACCCAGAAAATTTCCTTCTAAAATATCTTGGCTCATTATGCTTGAAAACATCCGTATCTAAGAGGGCCCTCTGTAAACACTCAGGTTGAAACAAGATATTGAATACAGGACCGGTTTTATTTAATATGGAAGGGAATGTAAAAATCTTTTGTTTAGTTTATAAACAGCCAACACCAGGATCTTTCCCATATGGCTACTATCCAAATGACCCTGGTCATAGTCATTTAACCTCAATGTGCTTTAAGATCTGGTGTATATTATGAAATTGCAGCTTTAAAGCGGAAAGGGATTTTAGAGAACCTCTTATTTTGCAGATGAAGACCCTGTAGGCCAGAGAGATTATGCTTTGCCCAAGGTTACACAGAGCCCTACTTTGAATCTAGGTCCCCTTTAAATTGATTGTTCCCTCTATTATACTGCCAACACAATGTTTACCTTAGTTTGCTACCTATCCTCTTAGCAATGGTAAAGAACTTTGGGGTTGTTTAGAGTCAAGTAATCCCCCTGGACACCATTTTCCCATTTGGTCCATTTGATTCATGGTACTAGTGAAGGAATAAATCCAATTTAGTCTCCTATATTTTATCTCTCTGCTCTTCTGATTTTTTAAAACTCCCTTTGCATTTCCATGTTGCAAAAGCTTACTATTGTTCCATCCTCTCCCTGGGGAAGATATCTCTGGAGCTTTGGGTGTTCTTTCCCTCAGGAATACTCCTCTTTGTTCTACACCTTTTAATTTCTTCATCTGACATTATTTTCTCACTACAAATGGTTTCCTGGGGTTATGTTTCCCTGGGTGCACTGGGAAGTCCCTCTCCATGGAACTGAGATCACATCTGCACGTAACCTTTCCCCAACTTTCTCTGACTTCTCTCTCCAGCTCTCTATGATGGTCTTAGTTTCAAATGTGAAGCTAGGGGGATCCCTAGGATCATTGATTTAGAGGTAGAAGCAAGAGCATGCTAAAAATGACTGGTGATAGTCAATTCGAAAATTTTCAGCATATTTACACCTTGAAAATTGACTGCAAATCATTGGCTATAATTGACTATAAATTATTGTTTTACTGGTTTTCTAAACTTAAGAAAGTGATGGAGGAAATATCAATGATTTGAAATGTGTCCTATACATTTTCCTCCAAAGAACACTATTAGCATACCATTGACTAGAAGGGCTTAACGGACAATTATTTCTAAACCCCTCACTTTAAAAATGAGATAATGGTAGCACATTGAGGTTAAATGACTATGCCCAGAGTCTTTTGGATATTATCTGAGATTGAATTTGAATTCATGTCTTCCGGATTCCAAATCAAGAGCCTCATCCACTAACACACCAAGAGTGCATACTGAAGTCAGTACCGGAATTAATGTTTCCTCAATAGGGCAGGGAGCATTTAGGATAAAAAGAGTTTATACTTTACCCCTCCATTAGAGTTTAGAGTGACCTAGCTCAGGAAGGAGAAAACAAGCCAGAGTTGTCTGGGTGGAGATGGATTCACTATCCAAATTGCTTGAGCCATCTAAGTCTCCTGATCAAGCCACATTCTCAGCAGGAGGACCTGAAGACTTCTAACTCACCTCTTCATGAAATGTCCACCAATCAGGGTTGATTTTCACTTGTCAGGGATATTCCCTTTCCAAAAAATATTTAAGATTTTTAGGCTTTCCATATTTTTCCATGTTTACTGAGAGAAACCACTGACCATCAATTTATTGATCAATTATTGACAACCTAATTATTACGTTGATGATTAATTGCCCAGAAAAAAAGATGCAAAAGAAATAGAAATTTTACCTATGTCTTAGCATTTGTTCAAACACAATGTTAGTTATATACCTCACAGGAGTGTTGTGAGTGAAGTATTTTTTTAAAAAATTTAATATCTCACAAAAATTCAAGTTATTATTGTTATATTTATGAACACTTCTTTCTTTATATTGTCTAGAGCAAGGAAAATAAACTAGGAATGGAAAATTTCATCAAATACATTCCCTGTGGGTTGTCGCAGCTCTGAGTAAGCAGACAGATGGCTTTAATTCTTAACCATATAGGGATAAACCAAATTGCCCAGAAGTTTCAAAGAGACAAATTTTGGCTTGATGTAAGGAAAATTAATTTCTTGACAATTAGAATTGTCCCAAAGTAGAACGGATTGTTTTAAGAGGTGGCATTCCCACTCTTTGGACATCTTCAAGAAGGGACTAGATGACCATTATTCAGAGATATAATAGTCAGTAAATGAATGAGTGAATGAATAAATGAATGAAAAGGTACTTACCATGTGGCAAGCATTGTGCTAGGATCTGGGAATAGAAATTTAAAATATGAAACAGTCCCTCCTCTTAATGAGGCTATTATTACACTCTAAGTGAAGGAGACAATTCATATTAATGAGCTCAGTCTTTCCTGGAAGTCCTAAGGATGCAATAACAACTCAGTTGATCATGAATAAGAATCAGGAGGGCATCTTGGCAGGTCAAATGATAAAGTCTAGAGGACTTTAGGATGCAGTTGCATGATAGACATCAAGGCTTGATGGTTCTCCACATAAGTGAAAAGCTTACAATTGGTGACAACTCATCTAAGTGGTGTCAACAGCTATGTTGACTTGAGTTGACCTTTCCATTCATGTGTGGGTAGCCCTGGGTTGGGGGAGAGTGAAAGACAGACAAAGTGGAAGGTTACTACACTGGCAGGTCTTCCTGAAATAATGCCCCATAGGGTATGGGCAGCCCAGGAATTCTTGGGATAAGAGAGAAGGAAGACCAAGGAAAAGGGTACCTTACTGGAGGTTTTATCCCCACTGGGTCTCAGAACAGAATCAGTGAAAGGGAAGGCAAAGGGAAAGGCACCCTTACAGAAGGATTCCTCCTATGTATAAATTGGACAAGATGGCAGCTGAGATGCCTTCCAAAGCTCAAGTTCTGTGATTCTGTGATTTTTCAGTCTGCCATTCTTGTGTATTAGCTTTTAACTTGACCACTGGTCTAAACATCAGTAGATTTAAATGGCTCCATGAGCCTGATAAAGATTGCGATTACTATCTAAAGAAACTAGAAAAGAAATGAGAATTATTTCTACTAAGGATCACAAAGTCAAAGGAAGAATAAGACCTAAGTAATAATGGAAGGAACCAAAAGCAATTTAAATAAAGTGTATAATAATAAAGTGTACAATGGAAGACATTTTCTGATGATAAGTCAGGAAAATCCAACGTTTCTTGGTTTATAACATGCAGAGAATTATTTTTAATTGTGCCATTTGCTTTGCAGGTGTAGTCTAGAGCATTCTTAAATAAATACTTTGTTCAGAATTCTAGGAAATTCAAAATACTCTTTGTCTAAGAAGAAAGGGATTCATTGTTTGGTAAGTGAAGGCCACACTATATTGTGCCAGGTCAAACAATGCCGGAGGGAGACTAGCATGCTAAATGACTTCCCTTTAAAGGATGGCTGGGTTTACAATTTATAGCTTTGCATATAGAAGCAAAAGGGTATCAGAGGATTAAAAAAACATCAGGCTAAACTTTGGATCTATTATATTATATCTGGATGTAAGGATTTGATAGATTTTCATTTCATCACTTCCTGTTAATCTGTGCTTGTGCTCCCCATAAGACAATGCTACATACAATCAACAGTTCTCAGGTATGGTCAGAAGATAGGCAGTTAAATGTCTTAGTTTATTGATAATTGCCACATGTATAAAACCAAGAGTCCAGTTTTCAATTCTATCATACCCCTTTTTCTCTAGCTCCATCTCTTTCTGCCCCCTCTCTATTTCCACTGCCGTCACTCTGTTAAAGGACTTCAGCCAGATCCTACTGTGAGCTGAAGGGTAGAGTAAATCAGGCCAACTTGCCAGTCTATCCCCAGCACCCCACTCCTTCTTGATTTCAGATTCTACTAATGTCTTCCCTTCCTCACTTGGCAGGCAATAATCCTTTCAGAACTCTCCTTATAGAGCAGACTTGGCATCTCATTTCACTATGAAATACTTCATTCTTCAGTGATCAAGGAATTATCAACTATACTACTTCTAATAAAATCTAGAGAGAGACATGAAAATAACTTTATTTAAACATGATATATCGGATATAATCAACAGAGGGAAGGGGCTAGCTTCAAAAGGGATTAGGAGAGATTTCTTCTAGAAGATGAAACTTTAGCTGACATTTGAATGAAGCCAGAAGATAGAGATGAGGAGGGAGAAAACTCTAGGTGTGGGAGATAGTGAAATATACAGAACTGGGAGGATGAGTGTCTAATGCATCTTTCAGGAAAGTCTTTTTAATGCATAGATTTATGGCATCATTACTTTGTTCAAAAATCTTTAATGATGTCATATAGCCATCCTAAGAAGTAAAGAATCTTGCCAAATGACAGCTGATTAGTAGAGAAGTGAGTGAATATACATGTATATGTACAGATAGATGGGGATATCATGGCTACAAGACCAGTGTTCTCTCCATTACACCATGTTTATGTAAGAATTTATTTTTTGCTTTTCTTCTACATATCTAAGTCTATGTCTGTATCTGTATCTATATATGTATTTCTCCCCTACCCCAGTACACTATAAGCTACAAGAAGGTAGGTTTCAGGCTTTACCTGATCTCTTAATTCTAGCATGCAGCACAGTGTTCAACTCATAATTGGCTATATAGAAACATTTGTTGAATTAAATCAAAATAGAATAATTAAAATAATATCTCATTTAATAGTAATGAGAGCTTTTATACAAGTTAAAATTTGCAATATGAGATTGATAGAAAATAGTTGATTGACAGATACAGACATACATGCGTATATATAATTATATATACATCAAATGCAATTCACTTGGAAGATATCACCCTCCTGATGTCACTAGTTGTCTTTGAGAATAAAGGATAAACAATTATATTACAAGGAGAGAGAAAGAGAGAGAGAGAGAGAGAGAGAGAGAGAGAGAGAGAGAGAGACAGAGAGAGACAGAGACAGAGAGAGACAGAGAGAGAAAGAGAGATATCAAATCCCTCTCTGCTAATTCAGATTTTATTTCTTCAGGTTTGTGAGTCTTAATAATTCTCAGTTTTCCTCTAGTTCCTTCAGTTAGCAATGCCATGTTAATAAGTAGATACATATGAAGAGGATCTTAAGCCTAAGCCACTGAAAGATCCTGAATCACCTCCTGAATTATCAAAAGAGGATGAAATTATATTCAGCAAAGTTTTAATGTTAGGTACATATTGTTATATAGGTATATAATGTTAGGAATACATATACATACATAAGTGAATTATGAATACTTATAAGTATATATGTATAGATATTTGTGAATATGTTAACAAGTGAATATATACATAGCATTTTCTGTCATTCTATGAACTGGACATTCTAGTAAATATGTTACATTTTCTGCATATCTATAATACTATGATTATGAAATAGATACTCATGAAGATGACCTTAAGTCACTGAAAGATCCTGAATCTCCTTCTGAATCATCAAAACATACCCACATATACCTAATATTAAAACTACATATGTATATATATGTATATATACACACACATGCATACATATATACATAACACAATACACACACATATAAATATATGCATATATTTTATATAGCTAACATTAAAACTACAGGTATATAACTATATATGTATACATGCATATGTACATGTATATATAAATATGTGTGTAGACAAACATATGTTAGGTTTATTTATATACATGCACACATATATAAATTTACTGTATATAATTTCATCCTCTTTTAATGATTCAGGATCTTGTAGTGGCTTAGGGTCATCTTCATGGGTATCTATTTATGATCACAGCAATATGGATGTGTAAAAAATGCCACTTATTTACTAGAATGTCCAGTTTATAGAATGATGGAAAATACTCTGTGAGTATATGCATTTGTAGATATATTTACAATAGGTGGGAAAGAGAAGTAATCCCAATGAATATGAGTTTTCTTTTATGTTAGATAATAAAGTACTTTGTAGCTATTTTTTACTCATATGCATAGGTATGGTGGAAAAAATGTCAGTCCTAAATAGGCTCTTTCATCTGTACACATAAGGGTCAACATCACCTTTGATTTTTAGTGTCAGTCATTGTCTACATAATTTCCCACTATCTGAACCTAGGGACTTTAGGCTTTTGAATAAGAAAAGTCATCTGATTTCTGAATAGGTGCTTTCCCACAGAGCAAATTGCCTCACTGGTATTCTACTATACAGAAGTAGGGCTGTGCCTGGAGCTTTGGCTGGACTATTGTTGCTGAAGTTACCACTGTACCAGCTCCAACTTTTCTGAACTCTCCACAAAATTCATTTGGCATCAATGCCATTCTCAAATTTAGAATTTGAGGCCAGTCAGAGTTTAATTTAATTTTTGAATAATAATCCCTCAGTCTCTGTAAGCCTAATACATTATCTCAAGAACACATTAAACTTTATTAAATTTTGGAGGAAAACTGTTTTGTGGGTAATAAACATGAAATCTTACAGTTCTAATTTTTTGGGAAAAATCTCTATTCATTGTGGGACCATGCCACATTTCCTATGAGGAATTTAATTGTCAATAAAAATGAAAAGGCAATGTAATAATTTGTGTTCACATAGCTGAAGCTGGACTTTTGCCCAGGATAATGGCATAAACTCTTCAGTTTTTTTACAGCTTTTTTTAAACCAGAAATAGTTGTGTGTGTGTGTGTGTGTGTGTGTGTGTGTGTGTGTGTGTGTGACAGAAAGACACAGAGAGACAGGGAAACAGAAGACAGAAAGAGAGGGAGAGATTTTGATAATAGTAAAGTCAAGTACTTCTATTTCTTGGAGTGAAGGGAAAAGAAAGACAGAAGACTATGTTCACATGCAAAATTAGAGTAGGGGCAGTCGTGGATAATTTACTCTTCATTCTTCTCCTCTCTAAAAAAAAGACCTATGTATTCTGTAGCATATATTTATTTAATAGAATTCTCTATTTACTTGTATTCTTCATTTTGTAGTATATACTTTAGATAAACACAACACATAATCAATAGAACTATTTAATATTTATAATTCATTTTCTTGGAGAAGCAACTCTTCACGACTATAAATTGCAGAACATGTGTGAATCTGCATTAGTAGGAGGATTTTCCTCATTGGGAATTCTTTACACCAATGATATCACAGGGCTTGTTTTAAAAGACAACAAATTTCTAAAAATTTAATACAAAACATAACAAAACTCAAAATCAATCTTAAAATTGATACTAATGCCAACTGGAAGTTGTTCCCATTTTTTAAAAGACAGATTCTACTTCCTGTTTATGGAATCAAGATGGCAGAATATATGCTTTTTGCAGACCCCTGTAAATGCTCAATATTCCTAAAAAAAAAGTGTAATGGCATGTCAGATGTAGAATAATTACAGTTGGGTTGATAGGGACAGGAAGAGTCTTGACAAGGTTCCTAATTAATTAATACTTAGCTCATCTTTAAAGCACTAACTCAGGAGAACTATCCCATAAGCCATCACTTGACTGGTAGGGATGCTCCAATTTACCTGGGGCCCAAGGACCTCCATTACCTTACTTTAGGGATTCTGACTACATAAAGCCATGTGCTATTCTCTCATCAAAAAAGTGTCAGACACTGCCTTTCTCCAACCATGTGAAGAAGGGATGAGGTGCTGAAAATACTCTTCCTTCTGCTTAGAACTTTGCACTAGGTGAGTGAAGCCCAAGGCTGCATAGCTTATGTCCATAATATCCTCCCATGTTGAAAAAAAAAAGCACCAGATATTGATTTAGAACAGCAGAAGCAATAATGGAGGAATAACAAAGGACAAAGTAGGGCAAGCCTGTATTCAATGAAGAAGACTAATCTGAAATCCATCTGGGTCAGTTTTGTTCCACCAGAGGCTACTCAGAGCAGGAACCCAAGCCCAACGCACAAGAGTAGACTGAGACAGCTATGAAGTTCAAGCTCAAAGATGTACTCCGCAACAAAGACAGAGGAGCCAGTAACTGAGTGACAAAAAATAAAAAACCTAAATAAGGGGGAAAAAAGGTTGAAACACCAAAGATCTTAAGAGAAAAAAAAACAATAAAAGCCTAAAGTACTTAGTAAATAAATCAGTAGATAGACTCTTTACTCCAAACACTCAATCTTTTCTGTACTATGACAAAGCATTAACCCAGTTCTGGCTGCATTACCCTCCATTCCCAAATTTTACCCTTGGATGAAACTTTCATCTCTATTCTATCTTATACTTTTGATTCCTCAGTTTCATTGTTCTATTACCAATCACATCTTGTCAATCCCAACTCTGGATTCCTCCCTTCATCCACCATCTTTGATCCTATTCACACATTGCTGAACAGAACTGGAAGAAAGCACAAAGTCAAGCTGAGTCCACTGCAAATTTAAGCTAACTAATCACAACTGGGCTTAACGTTGAAGGAAGGCAATCCTCCTCCTCCTCCCTGAGTACCTGTTCAACTAACCAGAGCAGTGGTTCAAAACTTTCTTTGCTCTTCACATTCCATGTGATTGCATTCCCCCTCCCTCTTGGCTTAAGACTTCACCTTCTACTTCATTGAACACATTCACCAAAAACTTCCTCTTTTCTTCTCCTTCTCATGTTATGTTGCACTTCCATCACCTCTACTTTCTCCTCTTTCTATCTTCTGCTTGCCAAGGTACACATGTATTCTTAATGACATCCCTTTCCATCTCCAGCAGACGGTCCCCACTGTCATTTCTTCTCTCTTGTGAATCTTCATTCTTTCTCTATCTGCTGCTCTACAAAAAAACTTTCACATTTTGTAAACTCACACTAGATCCTAACAAGCCTACTGGCTATTGCTCTATATTTCACCTTTTCTTGGGATAAACTCCTTGAAAAATCTCTCTACACTAAGTATCTTCATTTCCTTTCCTCCCATTCTCTTCCAAATTCTTTTTTAATCTGGTTCTCAACCTAACATATAACTAAAATTGCTCCCTTCAAAGGTACCATTGATCTCTTACTTGCCAAATCTAAAAATGGTCATTTCTCAATACTCGTCCTTCATGACCTTTCTGTAGCATTTGATGTCATTGATCTATTTATCCCCATTCTTTTCCTAGATACTTTTTCCTCTCTGCATTTTCATGATTTTGCTATCTCTTTGCTTTTTTCATAGTCATTTGATTGTTTCTTCTCAATGTACTTTGATTGATCTTCATTCTAGGTTAATCCCACTAATTAATCTGATGTTCCTCAGTGCTCTTTCATAAGAATTGTTGTATTTTCTTGCTATCCTTTTTTTTTTTAACTTGGTGATCTCAATAGCTCCTATGGTTGAAATTATCATCTCCATGCAAATGATCCCCCCAAATAGGTATAAGTTCTTGACTCTAACTGCCTATGAAAATTTCACACTGCATATTCCATAGTTTTCTCAAACCCAATGTGGACAAAGCAATTTTCAGCTTTTTCTGAAAACTTATTACTGTAGAGGGGACCCTTCTTTGGATAGCCAGGCTCATAATCTTGGCATCATGTTCATCTCTCAAATCTCACCTCACATATCCAATCAGTTAGTAATCTTACTTTTGTCAAATATTTGTTGAGTCAATGACTGATAGAAAGAAGGATAAATATCGAGTCCTCAAAGAGATCACAAATTTTTCTTAAAAGATTTCACAAGACAAAGGACTCTTAACCAATGTCTGTTGAAATACAGAATACTGTGGACTCCCAAGGTATGGAATAACAACATGACATTCCAGAATGATTGAAAAGAGAGGCAAAATCCATGAGAATAAATAGGGAATTAATATAGGTTGGAATTTTTAGCTGTTTAGACAGAATTTGAAGCTTAGATAAGGAAAAATTAAACCCATAATAGGAAGTTACTCTAAAGAAATGAGAGAAATTAATTGATTTGGAGCACAAAAAATGCTCATTGAATGAAAATCTGTCAGAAGGGGAGCAAAAGGTAGCAAATGCAAAAACCAAAAAGCATGATTTCTATACATACAATAGTGACAAACTTTGAAGATAATATGTTTAGAGGTAACAAGGATCATAGATCTTCTTGAAAAGCATGAGATTTAAAAAAAATCCTAAACTAATGGTAGAATTCAAGATATCATAAAAGATAACTGTCCAGAAATTCTGAAAGTAGAAAACAGATAATAATTAGAAAGAATCCATACATTGTTTTGAGAAAAAAAACAGAAGCAAAAAAAATATGACTTCAATAAGCATCATGGTTAAATGTAACAATTTCAGTGATAAACAATACATGTAGCAGACTAAGACAAAGACTTGAAAATGTAAAGTAAAAAAAAAATATATAATTCCAGGTCATTCTGCACCCATGAAAAACAATTGAGTCGAGTGGAAGAATTTATTCCACAAAGCAAAGAAGCTCAAGCTATAACCCAAAATAGCATACCCTAAAAACCTGAGCAAGATGGATGTTCAGCAAGAGAGGCACTTGAGAGTTTCTTACAAAAACAAAAAAAATACACACATACATGAGCAGAATATTAAACTTATAAACAGGAAAAAGAAACAACCCAGAAAAACCAGAAAGGTAAATAAGAATAATTAACCAGAGAAAAGCAATTAAATATATTACTTTAAATTTAGAGGTTGTTGAGAGAGGAATAATTGAGGGGTGCAGGAGTACGAGAGAGAGAGAGAGAAACAGACAAAGACAGAGAGATAGAAACAGAAAGACAGAGACAGAGAAGCAGAGAGACAGAAACAAAGAATAGAGCAGAGAGACAGAGACACACAGAAAGATGGTGACAGAAACGGAGAGAAAGAGAGACAGAGACACAGAGACAAGAGAAAGGTCTATGGGTTAAAACAATAACAGTCTCAAAGAGGTGTCACTAAGAATTGACAAAGTGCACACAAGCCTGGAAATGTAAGTGCAACTTTAAAAAATAGGCAAAATGAAGCATAGCTAAGCGTCATTCCACAGCCCCTATTTAGTAAATACATGTATTAAGTGAAACAAAATTGAAGAATGGGAGAAAGCATAGAAGAGAACTATAGGAGAGAGGGAGGGTGTGATATGCTTTTGTGAGGCTCATAGATGAACAATATAGTGATAAGAACTCGTAGAGCTTCTTGGCAAGGGACGCATGAGAATGGGAACTGCACAAGGAGAATCCAGGGGAATGACGCTGGAAGTGGCAGGACTGTGCTGCTTGGTAACATTTAGCAAATGGCTCTCCAAAAGTGCACAACACAGTTTTTAAGTTTAACCTGCATTATTTAAATTTTCGAAATTCCTTTAAGTCCAGAAAACCAATAAGGTTAGCTGATTTTTGAGGCGTAAATTCTCACACTGAAAATGTAACAATCTGTGTTCATGAGCTGGCTCCAACACAGCACTGGGAGGGGTTCCACTCAAGAGCACTCTTTTGGGGACATAGGTATGTGCCTGCAGAAGGAGAAGGGATCATCATAATGGGTTTAATCTGGGAGTAATTTAGGCATTCAGAGACTATCTTCTTTGAATGAGTATTTTTCCTCTACAGCCATCATCCTGTCCCAGGAGAAAAAACCCAACAGCTGCTGGGGCAAGCTGGCATCCAGAAAGATGAGAGGGTGAATAGGCTGAGAGATGAGTTAGTGCTGGCCATTGAGAAGAACAGTCTTAGAAAAATAATAAAAGATTTAAATAAAATTTCCCAATTATGGAAAGTGTTGATGAACACTCTTTCCTGGTTTTCCTTCTCTCTGACAGCTTCCCCTCTGTCTCCTTTGCTAGATCCTACTTCAGATCATACCCTCTAACTGTAGATTTTTCTCAAGATTCCATCTTGGGCACTCTTTCTCCTCCCTCTATCCTACTTTACTTGGTGATCTTATAAACTCCCATGGATTTAATCACCATCTCTATGCTGATGATTTTCAAATCTACCTTTTCTGTCCCGATTTCTTTGATGACATTCAATCTTATATCTCCAATTGCCTTTCTCATATTTTGACCTGTGTGCCCAGTAAACATCTTAAATTCAATATGCCCCCAAAAGAACTCAGTATCTCTCCCCCTAAATGCTCCTGCTTCTATTTTATTACTATAGAGGACAATTCCACAAAGCAAATTTTTGCAGTCCCTCAAATTCACAAAGTAGGAATTGTCCTGGATTTCTCATTATTTCTCCTATATCTTACCTCCATACACACTGTGTTGCCAAGGCCTATTGATTTTAGCTTTGTAACATCTTTTGTCCCCCTTTCTTCCCTGATACTGCCACCACTAGATCAAGCTTTCTCACCTCACACCTAGGCTATTATAATTACCTACTTGTGACTTTGCTTGCCTCAAGTCTCTCCCCACTTCAGCCTATCCTTCATTCAATCACTATGGTGATTCTCCTAAAATGAAGGTGTGATCATGACATCTCTCTACCTAATAATCTCCAGTGACACCTTATCTTCTCCACGACAAATCTCTGTTTTGAGGTTCAAAGCTTTTCATAACCTAGTTTCTTCCTACTCTTCCACCCTTTTTACATATTATTCCCTGACAAGGGACTCTTTAATCCAGCCACATGAGTCTCTTGACTGTTATTGGAACAAGATGCTCCCATCTCTCAGTTCTAGGCCTTCTCTCTGGTGAGCCCTCATGGTTAGAATGCTCTATCTCCTCCACTTTAACTAAGGACTTTGTAGACTTTCTTTAAGTCCCAACTAAAATCTCATCTTCAACAGGAAGCTTTCCCCCACTCCTTAATCTTTGTGCCTTCCCTTTAATTATTTCCTATTTGTTCCTCCTATAGCTTGTTTTGTCTATATTTGTTTGCATATTATCTGATCCATTAGAATGTAAGCTCCTCAGCCCACCCACAGCCTCCTGGGCATGGGTCTGGCTGAGCCACCGCCATGGGCAATTAAGTGGGGAGAAAGCACCAAGAGAGGTTGGCCCCATGGTGACACCTCTGTAACTGAGCAGAATGTAATGAGTCTGAAGAAGGAGAGGCCAAGTGAAAGTATGACTATCCTATGACAGATGGGCAGTTAAAGAACAAACTTGATGAGTTCTGGGACACAGCACCAAGCCTTTGAAGGGTTAAAGGAGATCTGGAATGCCCTCCATGCAGCTGCCTTTGCATTAGAGGCCAACGGTCATGAGCTAGCCAAGGCCACTCTGGATGGAATTAGCATCCTTCTGCCCCATGATTCTCTGACCAACTATTTGAAGAGTTAGGTAATTGTTCACAGTTCCATGTCTACTGCTTGGCACTGTCAGTCAACTTGCTTCTAGAGTGCAGTGAGGGCGATGGTGTGGAGTCTCCAGAAACAAGCCCTAGTACATGGCATGAATTCCCTTTGAAGGTGTCCCTCTCCAGGACAAGGACTTGAAGCTCACTGCCAGTTTATACATACAGTTGGACAGCTTAAGAGGCAGCTGCTCACCCAGGAGGGCCGTGAACTTTCCTGACAGCGATATTTATTCTCACTGGTGGAACTTACTCAGAGATTGCATGCAGTTATAGGAGACCAAGACCCAGAAGAATTTTTTTTATTCAAGTTATTATCTACCAGCTCCTGACATCCCAGGACTGACACTCCTAGAGGAAGGTGAAGGAAAGGAGTTCCATCTTTCCAGGGCAGTTCTTTCACCTGCAACACTACATTTGCTCTCTCGTTGCCTTTGAGTACCCTTATCTTCTCCAGGTGATACCTGCCTTGGTCGCTGCTTTTTTGGCAGTGAAGGAACATTGCTAAGGGCATCTGGGGTTACTTGATAAAGGGCTCTGGGAAGCAGTGCTGCTACATATAAGCCCCCAGATCCTTTTTTTCCCTGATCCTTGATACAGAGGATAGTTAGTTCATTTATCCTGGGATTAACAAGATGGCTTCAAGTTATACTTCTCCCATGGCAGGGTAGGACAAATCACTTCTGGCTAAAGGGTCAGCAATCCCATGGCTCATTTGGATCATACACACACACACACACACACACACACACACACACATGTATCTTGACTAGTGATGTAGGTTGTGCTTACTGCCATCTTTTTTCTCAGAGTCGGAAACAGTGTTTGCCTCCCCAAACCCCATCTCTATTGTGGATCAGTTCCCTAATACTGAAGGACCAATAGTGAATGTCAGGAGGTGGTGAGAGTTAGTGAGGGCCATCACCTCATTCTCTGTCCTGGCACCACTGGCAAGATGGCAAAGATGTGGATAGCTGTTCCAGAATACTTCTGGACAAGTTTATCTTTCCAAATAGAACCCTGATATGGCTATCTCTAGGCTGGTTGTCTTTCTCATATTGAGTCCTTGTGTACAGAAATATTTGCATATTTATCAATAAAGATTTTTAATCCTTCAAAAAAAGATTGTAAGGTCCTTGAGGACATGGGCTGTCTTTTCTCTCTTTTTGTATCTCCAGCACTTGGCACAGTGCCTGGCACATAGGAGGCACTTAATAAATGTTTATTAACTGATTGATGAGGAGAGCCCAGAGTATGTTGGGAAACGCAGTCTGTGTAAATAGAATTGTATTGAAGATGAAGAAAATTAACATTAGAAAATAAATTGACAAAAGAGGAAAAGGATTAAAAAGCCCTAACCAAAATAAAAGAAAGAAATAGCAGAAAACACAAAGCTTCAAATATAATTTTAAATAAAAACAAAAAAAATCTAAAAGTGAAAAATGAGAGAATTGATAAGGAAACAAAAGATTACAATCTATCATTTAAAAGAACTTTATTGAAAAAAAAAGATATGCTAGAATCAAAATGAATTCCACAAAGCAAAAATTATAATCATATCATTAAAGAAAAGAAATTACTCAAAATTAAATAGAGAATTTTGATCATACAATTTTCTTTTAAAAAAAATGCTTGGTGAAAAGAATTCATCTAGGATAAAAAGAGCAAAAAATTACTGAGGAAAAACATTATCTCCAATAAAAATCTGATGTCCAATATACAAGAAATAACTAATAGAACTCTTTGAGACTAAAAAACATTTCATGACAGATATCATAAAAGGATATGGACAAATACTTTTCAAAAGAAGAATTACAAACTATAAGTCAATGAAAATGCTCCAAATTGTTTATAATTAAAAATACCTAAAATATAAACAAATGAGGTTTCATATTATATCCAATAAATTGGCAAAAATGATAAAGACAGAAATAGTTAATATTGGAGGGGATGTGAGAGTATAGGCACATAAATTCATTATTGATCTGCACATTGTGAATTGTTTCAGCCATTCTGGAACACCATCTGCACTTTTTCTGCTCTCTCCAGCTTCCTCCTTTGTCTTCTTTCTCATGATGCTATGACTCCAACAGTTGCATAAATGGGTACACGATAGAGTGACTAAAACATCTTCACCTTTTACCTGGAGATTGTACAGCTAGGTGTATACCATAAAGGATGCCAATGTTAAAAAGAAAGGCTAACATATTTAGAGGTTTTGTAGTTGCAAAGAAATGGAAATATAGTAGGTGTTCATCAGTTGGAGAGTGGAAAAATAAATTATGGTCCATGAATGTAATGAAATATTGCTATACTATAAGAAATGTTGATTATACAAGATATTGAGAAGAGTGGGAGGATTTAGAGCTTATACAAAGTGATATGAGCAAAAGCATGGAAACATACACACAAGCATATATGTATACCTATAAAACTATATATACATATTCACATATATACATTATATGCATATACACATATGTTTCATGTATATATGTATGAACACATATGTATATGTACATCCACAATTATATTAGTGGAAAAAACCCTAAACAATAAAAAAATGAAGGCTGTGAATTTATAATGATTAAAGTTCAGTCCTCAAACAGAGATATGAAAAACCATTTCCTCCCACTTCTTGGAAAAGTGGGTTACTATGAATATATGTCTGACTTTTTTATATAGTGGAAAGTTTTGCTGAACTTTTCCCCCCTTTTTTATTTTTGTTATAAGGGAGGGGAAGAATAGAAAATGTATATTGAGAAATGTAGATGATGTGAAAACAAAGGGCAGTGTCACAAATTTATTTTATTTCTTTGAAGAGAGAAATGCAAATCATCCTGCTGCCAAAATCTTCAAGCGCAGCTCTCAGGTAAAAAAAAATATTGCAGATGTGTCTGTATTTATTGTATCTGAGAGAGTGCCATGACTCCTCTAGAAGCTTTCCTTCCTTGGTTTGTCTCAAAGTTTGAATGTTATTAAATGCATTTGGCCCAGAATAGATATAAACTCACTCAGCTCATTTACAATAAAGAGCTCTGGTGCCTTTCAGCTACTTTTCCCAGTCATAGGATTGTCAAGGTGACCTAACTGGCTGCTTCAATTACATAGCATTGCCACCATTTATTTAACTATTAGAGTGATGGAAAGCTTTCAGCCTTGGTATTTATGAGAGATGACATTTTAAGAGAGAGAGAAATCTTACAAAAGGGGATGCAAGAGAGTATCACATTAATGAGTTAATGGGAAAAAAAGAATTATCATGAAAGGAGAAAAAAAATTGAGTGTTAGGAATACTAGGGAATTACAAAAAGCCAACTCTCCTTACTGAGCACTGACTCATTAATAAGTACTACCTGGAACAGACTTTGTCCTCTCTCCAGCCATTTTATTAGGGAGGTGAAGTAGCTGCCGCATTCCGTGGCTCACATCTTAATGGTATTTGCCTCTGCCCTTCAAAATAAACAAATAATGAAGTCTTTTTGAATTGTTTTCATATGGTGTTTAACTTGAAACACAATGCAGTTAGAAATGACAATTGAAATGGACTAATATATTTTGTTAAATGGCAATTTCTGTAAGTTGCATAAGTTTCATTACCAATTTCCTGAGCAGAGTAAATTTCCAATGTTCTGTTCATCAGTCGCCACTGAAATATTTCGGCAAACACAATTTTCAAAATGCTGCTGAAATAGACACACTTACAAGTTCAATTATCTCAAAGAAAAGGCACAGGGGTAATAGAGAAGGGGGTATTTTTTTTTCCATAGTGCCTGTGTAATCCATGGTGCTTCTCAGGCATGGAGATATTTGATGGAGATACATGATGGAGTATAGAGTTATTGGGGCAAAATGGAATCTCTTGGATTGCTATCATGAGGATTAGAGTAGAGACACAACGGACTGCTTTCAAACTGGGAAGAGGAGCTAGAATCACCTTTGTAGATACTTCTAGGCACTTCTTTTAGACAAGTAGTTTTTCACAGAATTACAGAATCTTAGAGTTGGAAAGGGACCATTAAGACTTGTCTATACTGACTGAGTAGAATTCTTTCTCCAATATTATCGACTCAGTAATAGAGTTATGCTATTTTTACACAAACATTCCCTACTCATTTCTTTGCTTATTGTATAAGCAAGTGATATTAATTGGCAAAGATTTTTATTACCTGTAATTGGATGGGGAGAGGGACAAAGGAACCAATTGTTTGGAATGGATCACTGATAAAGACATAACTTTATTTGCCTTTAAAACTTACTTTCTCAAAAGTTACAGAGTATCCACATCTGTAATTAAAAAAACCACTGCATATAGATGACATTAAAGAAGTTCTTTATAATGTTGGGAATCTTTTAATTAGTATGTAACTACCTTATTAAAACAATGTCCCCCTCCAAAAAAATTATCATGCTTAGGTTGACAGCTTTTCATCAATTGCCTGAGTGTCAAAATGGAAAAAAAAAACAAACAAAGGCTCTAATGTTTAAAATATAGATTAGAGACAATCACTTTCTAAAATGCATCTGAAACCTTGTATAATCTTTAAGTTTGCTTTCTCTTTGCTCCCTAAGTTATATCCTGCTTTGATCAGTCATAAAAGTCAGATAATTGTGAGTTTGCTGCAAAGCATTTTGGTGCTCTTGACTGGTAGGATGAAGTCAGGGAGATACCTTAAAGGAGACAAAGCTGCCATACTTTGAAGATCTACTGAGCAAACATGAAGGACAGGAGCATCCAGAGAATCTAGTTGTTATGGTATACTCATTTCATATGCTGGCTGTGTTAGGGCAAAGTAACCCCCTTTTTTGCAAATGTTCAGTGACTGCCTTAGCAGTGCCACATTTTGTCCCAACATTGACACCTGGGAATTAATTAATCCTTGATTTTTACATTATTATGCTCTTTCCCCCTTTTATCACATTTATTTCCAACCATACCTCCCATAACCCTCTCTTGTAACAGCAACGACAGCAACAACACAACAGTCAAGCAGAACTGACCAAGTCTGACGTGTGTAATAGCATTCCCCTACCCTAGTCTCCATATCTCTCCTGAGAAGAGGAAAGTATACTTGAGCAGATGATCAGTTCACTGGGACTGAAAGATTAGTGATTGCACCAAATAGGAGGAAATTAGCTAGCTCTCTTTTAGCATTATTTTAATGTACATTCCCATACTCAGGGTTTCTACCATTCTTCTATACCTTAACATCTCCCCAGAGGTATCTGCAGTGGGCTTTTGCAGTACAGCCATTATATTTGTCCATTAAATAACATGAAGGAAAGGACCACATTCAGAATTTTACTGGGAATCAGAAGTTCAGTAGGGAAATTTGAGGTAGTAATTTGGACTCTCTTTTAAAGAGACTTTGTTTTGGTTAGATTGCCATTAGGCATAAGAGGCTTAAGAAAAGAAAGAGAGAAGAAGAATAAATTAATGACTTCAAAGTAAAAATGATAAGTGAAGGGAAATTGTCATCCATGTTAGTGAAGTTAGATGAGGAAAAAAAACTGGCTACATTTCATGACAATGCAGACAGAGGCTGTGAAATTCATGTTGCCTTGTTTTAGAAAATTGTTATTCAATCCTAGGTTTTGAAAACAGTTCTGAGCAAGCTCATTATCATATTAAAGAAACAATGGCTACTGCAGGATAGTGAAAGGAAATCTATTTCTTTTTACAACGTTGGAAACAACAATGTTAGTCTTTAGACAAGTCAGAAAGCACTGCTTCATTAGGATTACATTTTAATAGCCAGAGCTGTTTTCCACCTTTTAAAAAGAGAGGAGGAGGGGTAAATTTGGGGATCAAGCTTCACTGATCTCAAGTTCTTTAAAGGAAGTTAGCAATGTTTTAGCTGGGAATAATTTTATTTTTTGTCCTAATGTTCAGGAAAATTTTTCATTTCCATCTGAAATCTATGCAAAATGGGTCAGTGTATCACTCATATAAATAACCCTATAATCCAGCTGAAGATCTTTAAGAGAAAGGTTGTACAGTATAGAAATGCCATATTGGAAGCCTTGAGAATGTGGCATTAAGAGAGGTCTTAATCCAGGTGCCCCATTTCTGACACGTACTAGGTCTGTTACCATGGCAAGGTCATTTGTCCTCTCTCAGGCTCACTTTGTTTTTCTGCAAAATGGGGATGCTAGTATGCACATCATAGGGTTGTTGTGAGGAAAAAATGGAACAACATATGTAAAGTCTTTTGCAAACCTTAAGGAGTCGTATAAATGTAAACCATCATCATCTATTTATAAGTGACTTTTATATTACCCTTTCTATCAACAAAATTATTTTATTAATAATGCATTTCTCACATTATTTATTCATGCACCAGTGTTTATACAGGATCAGAATGAAGTTATGACATAGGTAATGGATGTGTTTCTCCCAGCATATGTTACCTCACACGCCATATGCTTGGATTCTCTATTTAGGGCTTTTTTTCCTTAGTCACGGTCTCGTGCCCTAGACCTCCTGCACTACATCTCAAAGTACTTTTTGACAACTGTTGCTGTTAAATTAATTAACACAGCAAATATTAGTGGCTATTGGCCTAAGCCTCATGTAAATCAAATAATATACATAAGGAATAATTGAACTCATGCTCTTTCTCATGGGATCTGATGTCTAAAATCCTGATAATCCCATGAGACAGACAGGAGAGAGGAGAAGATATAGTATTATCATTTATTTGAGATGCCTCAGACTATAAACAAGGAGGTATCAATATGGGAAGATAGATGATGTCTTTCTCAGTAATTGTGCATCTTTCCCAAAGAGCATTTTTATTTTAACAGAGGAATAATGGATAAATTTCAAATAGTAAAACTTAGGTCGTGGTGCACCTACCTCTCCAACAACTGAACAAATTATGTACAGCTTTTAAAATTCAAACTGAATTAGTGAAATTTTCTCCATCACTTTATTAAATCTAAAAAATCAATAAAACAATACTTTAAGCTCTGATTTGTTGAGTTTACCCATTTCCAAGGCATAAATACTAACTCTGAAAATTTAATACTCAACTTTTACTAGCTAGCTTGAGCTGTCTACAACACACTTCTGAATTTAGGTGTCAGTAATAAAGTTGTGAGAAAGGTAGATTTAGGCAGCCCTCCCAATCACTCCACACAAATGACCCTTCTCACATACTTACAAGTCTGATTCTAGAGAGCAGGGGTACAGAAGGGTAAATATTTCCTCATAATCACTGGTAGGATCTACATTGGTTCCAAACTGTCATTCATTGGGAAGGAAAGGGAAAGGGGTTAGATTTAGAGCTTTAACAAAAGGTGACAGCTTCCTCTGTATTGGTTTGACCAACTTGTACATTGTGAGATGATGGACAGAGAAGAGAAAAAAAAAAATTTCTTCAGGAAGCTGGGAAGAGCAAAAAAATTAAAAGTTGCACTTTTCCCAATATCCCAGCAGGGGCATCTTCTAGAGAAGTATCTTGTGTCTAATTTCTTTTTCTAAATAGTTAAGCTCCATATGCTTGATTTGCAGTTGTTAGAGATATTTGCTTTTAGAATTATGATGTGTTTTGTCCCCCAAGAAAACCCAGAAAATTTTAAGAGTAAGAAAACTTCACAGACCATTTCACCATCAAAATCCAGTCATTGCCTGGTTTTTCCAACTGTAAAATAACTTTTGAATAACCTGCAAAGACCCTGAACATAACAATCTGCAGACCAAAGAGTATTAAAGCATATAATCAGAAGTTGTTAATGTAGCTGGGGTTTGTAGGAAGAATATACAAGTACATTTTTTGTTGAAATTGTGCCATTTGGATTTTATAGCTGGTCTGTTTCCCTGCTATAATTATATCCAAACTGTAGGCATATTGCTTCGGAATGATTGTGCTTGAACTATTTGTAATTAAAGGTAGTAAGTCCATGAGTACTTGGGGCTCAATTCTACTAAAAACCATCACAAAATAAAGAATGTTTGCTTGATGCATGAAATAGGGCTGGTACATGATCAGGATGGGTACCCATGACTGGTCTTATGGAAGCAATAAAACTGGCTCATAAGAGAGATTTCTAGTAAAGATGGTGAAATGGAATATAACAACTGAGACCAGTTGTCCAAAACTAGCAACAAGCAGAGAGGCAGAGCCATTTAATTCTAATACAGTATCTTTTCTCTGAAGTGTGCAGACCAGACAGCCTCATGATGCTTTCGCCTTATCACTTCAGCTGATCATGGAGAAAGTTGGACAAGATTCCGTAGATATCTGTTTATGTTTTCCTATAAGCTGTATTTATACTTCATGTGGACATATACATGGTTGGTTGTCCTTCATGCTCAAAGAAGACCAAAATGATGTCACCGTGTTGAGGTCAAGGAACAACGTATCTGATTGTGGCTGGTCAGACCAATATGAGTTCAGAAGTCTCTGGTACAGGTCTGGCACAAATAGTCCACACAAACATTTGGAGTGGAGATATCTCTAAAGTTGTGCATTTCATATTTCTTTTGAGCTACTGCAATTCTGCTTTGCTTATAGCACACAGCACCTTCTTTAATGTTAGCACGGCATTCAGGGCAGTCCTGTGTCAGTATCTCTAATGGTTTATAATTAATTCCAAAGTTCTTTAGAGACACCTTGAAAATGTACTTGTGTTATTTCTTCTGACCACCATGTAAGTGCTTACTTTGTGTGAGCTCTCTGTAAAACAGCCTTTTAGGTATTCATATTTAACATTTGAAAAATGTGGCCATCTTATTGGAGTTGTACTCTTTGCAGAAGGGTTTGAACGCTTGGCAGTTTAGCTCAAGAAACAACCTTGGTGTCCAGTACTTTATATTGTCAGGGGATCCTCAGAATCTTCATAAGACAATTCAAATCGAAGTGATTCAGTTTCCTGGCACGGCACTGGTAGATTGTCCAGATTTCACAGGCATACAATAATAAAGTCAGCATAATGGTAGGCAGCTGAATGCCTCTATTCTCCCACACTTTCCTTCAGTGGCTCCTAAACATTGGACGAACTCTAGCAATGAATGCGGCAACCTCATCGTTTTTGTATACATACCTGGAAAACAAACCACCAAGATAAATAAACTTATCCACGGCATTCAAAATTTCTCCATTTGCTGTAACTGATGGTTTCACATATTGATGGTGTGGTACTGGCTGGTGGGGAATCTCTGTTGCCTTGGTTTTAACTGTCAGGCCAAAATTAGCATGTGAGGCAGAGAATTGATCCTTACTCAGAGGCTACGAGTGCACAATCATCTGCAAAAATAAAGTCACACACTAACTCTCCGCTTTAGACTTTTCAAGTTAAATAATTTATCGTCAGTGTCATAGGTGACCTTGATGCCATTTTCATCCTCATTGAAGGCATCTGACGACATTGCTGAAAGTATCATGCTACAAAGCGTGGGAGCAAGCACACAGCCCTGCTTCACTCCATTGGTGACTGGGAAAGCATGAAGCATCATTCATTATCCTGAACCTGCACAAGCATAACATTGCGAACAACTTCTCCAGGCAATCAAATTGAGCTGTACTGTTCCACAAGTCCTCATGATTGATGGCAAAAAAGGCCTTGGTCATATTGATGAACAATGTGTACAGACCTCTGTTCTACTCTTGGCATTTCTCTGGCAGTTGTTGGGCAGCAAATATCAATATGATGATTCCTCAGGTCTTTCTGAAGCCATTCTGACTGTCTAATAGATGAACATATTGCAGGTGAAAGAACAGCCTTTTAAGAAGGACTCTGATTGAGTATGGTTGAACAAGTTGTGTTGTATGAATGTAATGGAATACTATTGTGCTATAAGAAATGATGAACAGGCAGACTTCAGAGAAACCTAGAAAGATTTATATGAACTGATGCTGAGTGAAATGAGTAGAACCAGGAAAATATTATACAGAGCAATAGCCACAGGGTGCAAGGACTATTTCTAATAGACTTAGCCCTTCACAGCAATTTAAGGACCTAAAACATTTCCAAGGGACTAGATGCAAAATGTCATCCACATCCAGAGAAAGAACTGTAGAACTGGAACACAGAATTAAGCAGACTATTTTCTCTTGTATTATGCTTTGTTCTGATTTGTTTTTTCTCATGGTTTCTCCTATTCATTTTAAGTCTTCTATGCAACATAATTAATGTGAGAATATGTTTAACAAGAATGTATGTGTAGAACCCACATAAGATTGCATGCTATCTCAGGGAGGGAGGGGGAGAAAATTTAAACTTGGAAGTGATTGTTGAAAACAAATACATTAATTAATAAAATAGATTAAATTAAAATAAATTAATACATTAATTTATAAAAAAGGAGGGCTCTGGTAAGAATGTGTCCAGCAATGACTGAGAGACAGATTCTCCTCCTTTCCACCCCAGATTGTTGCAGGACAACCTATGTAATTTTCCTTTGTAGAGATGGGCAGTGGAGGTATCCTTGAACTTCTAGGGAATAACCTCCTCTTGCCATATAACCCAGAAGATTTCAGTCAGCTTTTTGTAAGAGCAGTGGACTCCTGCCTTGTAAATCTCAGCTAGAATAGAGTCGGCATCAGGTGCTTTGCCACCTGAGAGGAAACCAAGAGCATTCAGGTAAGCACAGGTAGCCTGGGGCCCTCTGAGAGGCATAAAGAAGAATAATCATCAATACATCAATATCCTTGTGAGGTCTTTTCATGGCTTCAGGAAGCAACAAAGCCAGTTCATATCTGTTACTAGATAACAATGGAACTGGTGACTGTGAAAATGGAGCTGGTGCTTGTATTGGTACCCCAAATGAAAAAGACAGAAGGCTAGCCTTACATCTGAAGTTTGGTCTTGGTTTCAGCACTGGGCCCAGCTGTCTGGAAAAGGACAGGGTTGCCAAAGAAGAGGGGAAGAGGAACCAGAAAGCAATCACACCATGAAGAACTATGACATGACAATATACATGGCATCTAGACTCAAAAGAACAAGACCAGGATCAAGGCAAAAATCTATTCAAGAACGGAAGGGTAGGAAAGAAAAGATCAGTTCTTGGCTCAAAGATGCAAATTAGGGACTGGGGTTGAAGACGAGTAAACAGAAGAAAATTTTTAATGCAATGAAGAAATACTGTTTTAAGATATGTTTAAGAGGTAAAACCAGAAGGATAGAAGTAATTTCATAGTAACTACAAGCAGAAGCTCAGAAAAATCAATATCTTGGCCACAAAGACACGAAAATTAGAGAGAATAAATGGATCAAATAATTAAAAACAGAATTAGAGCCCTTAAGTAAAAAGGAAAAAGGAAGGAAAATAAATAGAAAGGGGAAAGCTTAATCCAAGCAGTGAAACCTGAAAAACAGAATGGAATGAAAAGAACTCAGCAACTCAATGAGAAAATAAGAAATATTAGACTAAAGATTGAAAAACCAGATGAATATGTGAAATATTTATTATCAAAAACAGCTGACCTGGAAATAAAATGAGGTGATATCATTTAATAATCAAAATCTTCCTGAAAACTATGAATAAACAAAAACCTTGGATACTATATTGATAAAAGTTTTCAAAAACCACAACATATTTGTTTGAACCAGAAGGCAAAGTAAAAATAAAATAAAATGATAATTATTTAATCAAATATACTATTAATTCAAATGAGAGACATGATTAAATATTTATTAATAGAATATTTTAAAAGAATTCAACAGTAAATTTCTGAAAAACACCCCAAAATAAAAAGACCCAGGAATGTCATGGCTAAAATCCAAAGATTCTTTGTCAAAGAAAAGAAAATACTACAAGCAGCCGGGGAAAAAAATTTCAAATGTCAAGAGACCATAGTCACACGAAAGTTTTCTGAAAACACCATAAAGAAAAAAAAGTAAAAGATACAATGTGTTCTATGGATCAGCATACTATGGTGCAAGGGTCAAATTGAGACTATCTATTTTATTTAAAAAATGTAAAAAAAATCCTTAGCGGATTGCTATACAAAAGCAGGCAGCAGGCTGGAGGCAGCCTAAGGTCTGCAGTTCACTAACTATTGCAATGTATTAAAATGCAAAAATTATGCTTGCATGAAAAAACCCTTTAAAAAGCCCTAGGTTTAATTTTACAAGGAAATAAATATCTTTAATAAAATAAAAAACTTCTAATCTGATTTTAAAGTTGATGATATCTTTGAAATTCAAAAATGAAAGATAAAAGAAACATGGAAAAGTAAATATATTTCAGTAACTGGAAGGGGCTAAATGATAACAAAAGATTTAGATTACAATAAGAGTAATAGAGAGGAGTGTCTCTTCAGAATTCTCCAATATTCGAGGATCACAGAGGATATAAAGAAAGACAAATAGAGGTTTTTGTCATGGTTCTGTTGGTTTTAAGAAGGGAAAGATAAGGAGGGGAAAAAAGAATTCATTTGGGAAGAAATTAGAACACTGAGAGTCTTAGGATTTTTCCACAAATAGTACATATGAGAATATGCAAACATGAAGAAGGAAGAAGCGATAGAAGGCATCTTATAAAATTTCTATTATCTGAATCAGCAAAGAAGAGTTGGAAATACACATACAAGAACAAACCTTAAATAAATTCCCAAGGGGGCGGGGGTCAGAAGGAACAAGTTATATGAATTTACTTAAATGACTGATTTCTATTTTTTTTTTGGCATTTATTTAGTTATCCATTTTTCGTGTTCCTTCTTACTTTCAGCATCTCATATGTAGTTAAACTTCTTGATGTACAATATTTGAATTCATTCTTTTATCTAGATTTTATGTTATTATCTTTCGGCTGAAGTTCTGTCTTAGAAATATCAATTTATGGTGGAAGTAATGTTGAATGCACACAGTGTTGAACGCTGCCTAGATCTTTTACTGTGAATACAATCATGTGGTCCAAGTTTTTCGCCTGCCTTCTCTTAGGTTCACAGATTCTCCACCTCCAAGGCTATACTTTTCCTCCTTTTGTTCTATTTCCCCCTAACACTCCAAGAGATAGGTGCCCCTAGGAACTGATGAATCTCTTTTACTAGGGCAGAAAACTGAATGTAGTTATAAATATATCTGAGAGAAGGTAGCCCAAAAATGTAGAGACTTTTCATAGACAAAGCTCACTGCAAGGCCCCCATCTCTGCTTCCTCTTCACTAGTAAAGTTTTTTATTGTTAACCCATTTCTACTCCTTCCCTGTTCCCAGCCCCTCTCTGCTAATTTCTTCTCCTTATTTTACAGCCCCCTGCTTACTCACTGACAATAGAAATCACAATTTGGTTCAATTGAATTGTCCATTCCCCTCTGTCCTCTATTTCTCTTCTCCTTTTTAATATACCCTTCTATCATCAAGTAAGATCTTAAACAATCCAATCTTAGAAAAGGAGGTTGAATTAGCAGTAAAGGGATTACCAAAAGGAAAAACAAAACAAAACAAAGCAAAAACTCCTTTCCTAGATGAATTTACAGTAGAAATTTTTCGAACTTTCAACAAGGAATTAATGCATCTACTATAGAAATTATTTACAAAAAAGTGAGAAATTGCTTTACCAAGTTCCTTTCATGATATATAGACCTAATAACTAAATCAGGTAAGGACAAAGCAAATAAAAATAACAAGAGAATTTTATTATCAATGATAATAGATTCAGAATTTTAAAGTAAAACATTACCAAAAAGTGTATAGTCATTTATACTACAAAAAAATTACTGTACTAAGGGTGTAGTCATACCAGAGTGATAAAGATGGTTTAATACTGGGAAAATAGTTGATATAATTAGCTACATTAAAACATTCCAAACCATACAATTGTATAGATGTAGGAAAAAAGTCTTTGACAAAGTACAATATGCGCTTATGCTAAAGTCTCTACAAAGGATAGGCATAATGGAATTTTTTCATAATATGATAAAAGACCCAAAACTGAAATCTAGTTTTATATATAAAAGGAAAACATTTAAAGCTTTAAGAATACATAAAAGAGTAAAACAACTTTGCCCCATTTCCCCACTATTATTTGACATAGTTCTTGAAATCTTAGCAATAGCAGTAAGCAAGAAGAAAACATTATAAGAATAAAGATGGGCAAAGAAGTCAATTATATAATTTTAGAGTTGGAAAAGTCATCAGTGGTCATATGATACAGCATACACCTAAAAAGAATGTCCAGTATAATATATAATTTCCAAACAGATAAGTTGTTAAAGAATATGACCAAGCATTTATCCTTAACAGAAAAATCACAAATTATTTTAAATTATTATATCTATCTTTAAAATTCTGAATTTAATAGTCATTAAATTAAATGGGCATTTACACATGCATTGTAGAATAGAAAAAATAACTCCAGATCTCTATTACATATAGATTGTTTTTTCTCTTATATAATTTACAAAAGTATATAATAAATTCAACCTGCAGCAATTTCAAAATTGCCCTGCTTGTCTGTGATTGGTCTTGGACTTCTGTTACCTTCTGTGTATTAAGAAAAAAGTGACTCAATGATATTCTTTTTTTTCCCTCTCTCTTGTCTTCTTTTTTTTCTACTACCCCCATCTCCCTAGCCTCATCAGAAAAAAGAAAATAAGAACAAATATGAATAGTCAAGAAAACAAATATCTATATTGGTTATGTCTGAAAGTGTTGCCTTATTCTGAATTTTGAATTGTTAAGAGGTGGGTTGAATACTTCATCATCAAGTTCTCTGGCATGGTGATCCATCATGTATGATATTGATCGGAATTTTCAAGTCTTTCCAAGGTCATTTTTCCTTTTAATTGTCTTGTTAATGTATAAATTCTTCTCCTGCTTCTGCTCACTTTACTCTGCATCTAATTCACATAACTCCTCCCAGTTTTCTCTGAAATCATCCCTTTTCTATTTTTATGGCACAATAATATTCTATTCCATTGATGTTCATAATTTGGTCAGACATTCTCTAGGATTGGCATTTTTTGTTTTCACATTTTTTTGCCACTGCTGAAAGAACTGCTATAAATTTTCTTTTGTCCATAATGATTCTTTTCTTTCTTCATTGATCTCTTTGGGTTATAGGTGTAGGCCTAGAAGTAGATACTACTGGGTCAAAAGATATACATGGTTTAGTGACTTTTGGGGCATAGTTGAAAATTGCTTTCCAGAATGAAAAATGGTAGGACATTAGAAGCTAGGAGAGCACAGATTTCATGCAAATATCTTAGCATAGCTCAAAAATTCCCTTAGAGGAATAATGATAAAGAAAACCAAGGAGAAGCTGCTATTAACTCCATCTAGTCAAGGACTACACAAAAGAGGGCAAGAATTCTGCAGAAGCTTTGAGCAGGAGAAACTAGATTAGTTATGAGGAATAATTCACAAGCAGACCGGTGCAACAAGAGGAGACAAAACCAGGTCAGAGCCCAGCACAAGGTAGGCCTGGAGCCACATCTGTATCTGGAGACAGGAACCAGACCAACAGAAGGCTGCCCCAGAAACTTAAGAATCACACGTAATACAGTAATATCAGCAGGCAGGACAGGAAACCCCAGAGCCCTGTTAGAAGCAGGAGGAAGGATCACAACACTTCCCAGTTTGTGCCCAAGACCCCACAGGAGATGAAATGTTCGAATTTTCACCTCTGCAACCAAGTTCATTTCAAAAGCTATATGACTGACTGCGTTGGTGGCCATTGTTTGAGGACTGATTTGGAAATGGCTTATTGGGGTGGATATAGAGTCCCAGACTGAACAATGACCTTCAAATACGTAATTATTACAGGAAGGGCCTTGACCTTGTAAGACTTTTTCTTCAGAGAATATTAAAGTGGAGGGAAGAGTATTTGATTACACTGAAAGAGAGTTTGGTTAATACAGAGTAGAAGTGCTGTAGTATAGAAACAGAAAACTACACTAGGTTGTAGAATCTCCATTCCTGTGGGACTTTTAAAATTATGATCATCAGCTAGCTGTATTACATGTCTTAAAAACTGACCCAGTGGAAGTAGGGACCTGGCCTGATGACTTCCTAAAAATCTTCCCTTATTTTATAATTCTGCTGACAGGTATTTCATAAAATATGAAAGATTTCATATTTCTACTGCATATTGGATTTTTTGTCTCTCATTTTTCTTTGAGAATCATTTTATACCTGTAATTTTTTTCAAAGACTGTTGGTTTTCTTCAATTCTATTAGAAGCAGGATTTATTAGCTGTGATACACAAACAATTCTTTCTCACTTGAATGAACTATTTTGAATACATTTCTCAGATAAGGATCTTTAAGGCCATGTTAGTTAATATGATATACAAATATATACATATGTATATTGCATCTATATATTTATAGACATTCCTATATTGTATCCATCTTAAATGGTACCTGATACTTAGAAACACGTCTAAAGTTCTCCTCTAGTCTAAGTATCATTTTGATGTATGAACAATGGTGGAGATCTATTCCAAACAGCTAGGAATGAAACCCAGTCATGAAGTAATTTGATATGCTTTGGGTATGTTCATATTACGATGCCAGTTCATCTCAGTGCTAGCTGCCATCTTGAGGTGCTTGGCTAGAAGGAGAGGACAATAAATTTAGAAAAAGTAACAGCCAGAAAAAACAATGTTCTCAGAACCCATTCCCAGAACATGAAGCGAAGATACTTTGGAAGACTGGTTCTTTACTGCTACCCAAGTACCCTCCTTAACTACTGATGAGTGATGACAATCTCTGGAAAAGGATATTCCTATTGAAAAAACATGAATGTATTGCCATGAGTCCACTGACTTAGCTCTTCTATAGGCTTGTTTACAGAAGGCACATAAACTCACACACTCCCCACATTGTGACCCAGCTTAGATATGGATGTTAATTTCCAAAATTCTGTGATTAGTGCTGGCCTTCAATCAGAAAGCACATATTCTATCATCACAAATCTGTATTCTCAACCCATTTGCACTGTTGCTAATTTAAATGTTTACAGTCATTTAAATTCAAAGGATGATATAAGAGTGGCTGGTATAAATAAATTTTTTTCAAATTGCTTTCCAATTTTCAAAAAGTTCTTAGGAAATAGGTAATCCTCCCCCTTGGGTTTAGTCACTTAGATACAGGCTTACTAAATACAGGGTACTGATTTTTGTTGGTAAGTTTGTTCCAGTGATTTACTTTTATGTTTTTTAAAATCTAATATCAATTACTTCTTTACCTCATATATAAGTATATAATTATAAGTATATACTTCAAATGTAAGTATACATAAATATGTATAAATATGCTTCTAAAGTTTTTATCATTTAAGGAAATGGCCCTCATGATTTTTAAAGTTTTCAACATAAATGAATATTGAGTTTTATCAGTGGCTTTTTCTATTCCTATCAATATGATGCCATAGTTCAGGTTGCTTTTTGGTTTTAATATGATTGATTAGATTGTTTTCCTAATACTGAATCATCCTTGGTTCCTTATATAAATACAACTCAGTCATACTGAATAATTCTTTAAATAAATTAGTTTTTTTCTGTAATTTCATGGTTTAAAAAAGTCATCAGTCATTTTGGTCTATAGATTATTTTCTCTATTTTTTCCTACATGTTTTAAATACTAAGCTATTTGTCTCAAAATGAATTTAATAAGATATTTTCTCAATTATTAAGAATACTTTGTGGATCATTGAAAAAAGAGATTCTTCAATATACACCAAAAATATCTATAGCAGTACTTTTTTATGAGAGCAAAGAACTGGAAATAAAATAAATGTCTATTGATTGGGGAACATCTAAAGAAATTGTGGTACATTAATGTAATAGAAAATTACTGTACTGTAAGAAATGATGAATGTGATGACTATAGAGAAGCATGGAAAGATCTATGTGAACTGATGTAGAATGCTGTACAGGGAATGGTGTGGTGGTTAAGGTAAGTTCTATGGATTTTGGCCAAAATGGTGCAGTGAGGGCAAGGGCAGGTTGTGATGGTAGGACCACAGTCCTACCAAAGTCAAGGAAATTGTTGTGTATATACCAGAACTCCAACATCTGGTTCCATTTTAAACATCCATCTTCTAAAGAATTCTTTGAAATTGTATCTTGTGATACTAAAAAGCTAATAATCACATCCATTTACAAAGAACTATTACCAATGTAGTAACCATCAGTCTGTAAACATTTTCTATTTCCTGATTTTACTTTTTATTAGAAACTACAATTAATCATAAGCTATATATATATATATATATATATATATATATATATGTAGCATAGTGGAGGATCTCTGTAAATAGCTGAGAATTCACAAAGTTAAAACCAGGGCAGATTGTGGAACCTCTGTCCAGAATTTTAGGGTTTTCCCCCCCTGATTAGGAATCCTAAGTTATAATTATGACAATCTTATGATTGTGATCATGAACAGCTATTCTGCAAACTTCCTAGATGACTGAACTAAGCTGTACACAGGTCTTCCCCCCTTTTGTCCTGAGTTAAAATGAGCAAGATTGTCATTTTGCTTTCTGAGGCAGGAATATTGTATTTCCCGCATTCACTCCTACTGCTCCCCTGCCCTGCTTCTCCTTGGGATTAAGGTCAAGGGTAGAGACAGTGGAGTGAGAACTATTAAAGTAGGAGGAGAAATAAGTTTGACTGGACCTGGCTAATAACGCCTTTAGTTCTCTTAGGGGAGAGAGCCAAAAGAGTGAACAATATATTTTAGGTTTGTTTTTTTTCCCTTACGTAGTCAAATCTTAATAGAAAGCTTCATTTGGTGAATGGCCTGTTGGTTGTCTTGTCTATTAACATGGCATTTTGACCACCTCCACCTACTAGAACATAATCACCTTGAGGATGGAAACTATAAATTTTGTTTTTGTAACTTGAACACCTAGCTGCCATACTTGACACAGAGTGGGTATTTAATCAATGCTTGTCAAATTATTGAATTGTCTCAAAGCAAGTCATTTAACTTCTCTTGTATCAAATAAGTATAATAATAGCTTCCTATTAGATGAGATTTTGATTCTTGGCAATCAATGCTATGATACTATGTCTGGAATTTTTATCAGACCAGTTGATGAGAGAATAATTTAACTTCTGGGCATTCCTTAAGGACTACTAAAAATGACTCTTTTTAGTGATATGCCAATGAGTAATCAATAAGTGAAAAAAAATTGCTTCCTGAGACCTGCTGTTTTGTTCCCACCAAAATCTGCTTCCTTCACAGGCTTCCCCCTTTCAATATGCAGCTCTGCATCTCCTTTTGTCTCTTGGACTAGAAAACTTGGAATTATCTTCGACTTTCCCTTTTTCATCTCCTGCATCTCATCTGTCACTATATTCCATCAGTCTTCATTTGAAATGTCTTTTCAATTTTCACTTTCCTTTTCAATCCCACTGTCATTCACTTGGTTCCGACTTGAAGTTTAGGTTTCTATAATAGTCTTCTAGGCTGTGATTTTGGTTCTATATCATTCCTCTCTAATTTATAGTTCATGGATTATAGTGATTTTTAAACTTTAATGTTTTATATAAATGCTGTTGATGTTAATAATGCTAGTAAAGAAGAATTGGACTCATCTTCCAAAAGCAAATGTCTATTGTCTGCCGCATTAGATCTAAACTGCTCTGATTGGCTTCTGGGGACCTCTCTTATCTAGCCCCACTCTTTCTATCAAGTATCGTTTTGCATTACTCCTTAAAGTAATATAGTGGAGAATCAACTAGACCTGAGAGGCTTAAGTCCTGGTTTTGAGAAGTAGCACTGCCGTTTATGAGCTTCATGACCCTCGGACAAGTCACCAAATTTTTCCAAGCCTCAATTTCCTCATCTACAATTAGAGTATGATAACATTTTGCTGTTCTTTTCATAGGGTTGTTTTGAGAATCATACGGGAAAAATGGATGTGAAAGTCCTTTGTAAAAATGAATTACTGTCTAAATGTAAGGTATTATTTTTATGTAGCAACTGCATTTGGCATATAGTAGGTACTTTAAAAGTATTTAATGAGACCAATGCAGTGGCACACACTTGTAATCTAAGTAGCAGGGGAGGAAGAGATTTGCAGAACTCTTGTGTTCAGGAATTCTCAGTTGCAGTGGGCTGAGTCAGTCTGGTGTCTGAATTAAATTGAACATTAGTAGGAGGATCCTCAGGGAGTGAGTTGTCTAAGAAATGGGAAAGGCAAAGTTCCTCTGTTGGTTAGTAGTGGGATTAGTCTTGTGAACAGCCTCTGCTCTTCCAGCCTGAGAAAGGTAGGGGGAACCAGTCTTTAACAAAGAGGATGTTACCAAAGTCTTAACGCAGTTTTAAGCTTTAATAGCTTAACAATGTAGCAAGACTTTGGGGTGGAGACACTCTTTATAAACACATATTCTCTCTCTCTCTCTCTCTCTCTCTCTCTCTCTCTCTCTCTCTCTTTCTCATACACATGCATATCTGTGCTATAATACACACATATATGTATATGACTGATAGTGAAAAGTATTCTAAAAAATTTGAAAGGAATTTGTGAAGTTCAAAACTCTAAAAAATATTTTGATTTCAAGACTTCATTGGATCCATGATGGATTCCTCCTCTATTACTCTAGCCCTCTATCCACCTACACCTTTTCACACTACAAAAACTTTGTCTCCGTCCTATAAATCCTCTAAATACATACATATACACAACTAGGTTTTTTTTTGTCTTTTTTGATATGTGTTATAATTTATATGTTCTTTAATAAATAATTCTTTAAAAATATATTTATAATTGTCCCCATAGAATATATAATTATATGTAATATAGATAGACACACATATATACTGTGTGCATATATATGTATGTGTGTGGTGTAGTTGTAATTGACCCTAAAGAATATATTTTGTATACTTATATATTTTTATAAATATATATTTACATAAAATAAATGTTATATATAAGATATATTTATATAAAGAATATATATTTTATAAGTCTATGGCTGCCCATCTCTTATATTTCCCTTTCTTCCCTACATTATTGGCCTACATCCTTTTCTGCTCACTCATTGTCTCTGCTGTTGTCAGGATATATATTGTATACCACTTCTTGTCAGGTATTGTTGATCATATGCCTACTATCAGTCTCCAAATGAGACCAAAAATGTGATATATTCTAATAACTTAGGAATAAAATGGGAAATATTTACGATTTTAAACCTTCTTCCTCACGTATAACAGGTAGACAACAAATCTGAATCAAGAATGCCAAGGTGTGGGTTCATTTGCATTACAGCTCACATGATTGGTCATTCTAGCTAATTTATTCTGGGCAGGTTGAGCTCTCTGAGCAGACAGGTTGCTGTGTGGCATTTCATTATTTTGCCCACTTCTGATGTTCTCCCTCAAAGCAGAGTATTAAAAGAGAGTTCTTTGGTAAGCTAAGCTGTTATGTAGGCCTTGTTAACCTCGTGGATGTAGCCCACTAACATTTATGTTAGTTAGGTTATGAAACATTAGGTTATGAAAATATCTGTAAATGAATGTTAGGGTTTTTTTCTGGGTAAAGACTAGAGAAACAGACATTCAGCAAAAAAATAGGTCGGAAGTACAGGTGGATTTTATTTGAAAATGGAAGTAGGGTACATAACAAAATATATCATTGTAGAATATTGCTATCATTCCATATCAATTTAATTGGAGTAAAATAAATTAAAATTGTGTAGGAAGAGAAGTTTGGAGAAAGTGGTGGTTTAGCTGTCATTCTGGAGAGACTTTTTTTTTTTAGATCAGAGATGAAGGACTAGGAAGATCTCTTAGCCAATTTTTCTATCCTTCTGGCACTGGAGACACACCAAAGTTAAACTTCTTAAGCTACACTTACAAATTTGAAGTGCTAATTCTTTTGTTATATTGACTGCTACTACTTGCTTCTAGTTTTATATGAACCTGTACAAAGACTGTACATATGGTCAAAGTGTGTAGCTAATGACTTCCAGGTTTTTGCTTATAGAATCCGATCAATACTTTAAATAACCTGAAAATAGTTTTGATTAATGATGACATTCTAAGTATGATTATTGGATCTAGACATACTGGAGACATGTTGTAAACTTTCCTGTTGACATCAACAACTTTATTGGAAATTTATTGTTCATTAATTCAGTCATGTCTAACTCTTTTTGATGCCATTAGACCCTTCTAACCTTCACTGTCTTGTGAAGTCTGTCCAAGATCATGTTCTTTGCTTCCCTGACAGCATCTATCCATCTCATCTTCAGCTATCCCTTTCCCCTTTTGCCTTCAATTTTCCCCAACATCAAAGTCTTTTCCAATGAGTTCTGTCTTCTCATTGTATGGCCAAAGGATTTAAGCTTCAGTTTCAGTATTTGTCCTTCCAATCAGTAGCCTGAATTAATTTCTTTAAGAATTTAGGAGACTCTCAGAAGTCTCCAGCACTACAATTTGAAAACATCAATTATGTGGCACTCAGCTTTCCTTATAGTTCGATTTTCATAGTCACATAGCATTACTGGAAAAAACATAGCTTTGACTATATGGAGCTTTGTCAGCAAGGTAATATCTTAGCTTTTAGTATTGTGTCCAGATTTGCTGTATCTTTTCTTCCAAGGAGCAGATTTTTTTTTAAATTCTTTTAAAAATTCAAGGTTATTTTGAAACAAATAAATAGGTAGTCTTTGTCATTTAATCCACAAATTCCTAGTCCTTTTATAGTCAGTAAAAGTATTTGTCTCAAATATTTCTCATAAAATGATTGAGATATTATAGTCACTCAGAAAGTAACATCCTGTAAATCAGTGCATGCTGAATTAATAAGTTTCACCTTGCCTTCTGTATGTCATGCAATAAGTCTCAATGGACTAGACCTGCAAACAGCTGATGATGAGGCCATGCATATAGTTTTTTGGAGCTTGAATGATTGCTTTCCCTTACTTCATATTTGTTTCCTGATGCTGAGTCTTTAAAAATTCAGCCTCTTACACACGAGTTTTTCATACCTCTTTAAGGCACATTTATCATTTGTGTGTTCAACTAAGCCACAGCTATAATAGAAAATAAATCTGCTTCTCTATTAGAAATGTGCTAGTGGTGATTTTGCATTGGATTGTAGTGACCTCTGTTCTCTTGGTCTTTCGTTTTTACAAACAGGATGATATAGTTTGATGTTCCATTTTTTGACAGGTCTCTCTAAAGTTTTGTCTTCAAATCTCTGTTATCAGTGGGAGTTTCTTGCTTTGCTTTTATAGTACATATACAAGTTGTTTGGGAGCTACTCAAAGCTGAAGTTGGGGTTAAAATTACAGGAACATTTCTTATTAGATCTAATTTTAGCTCATTTTCTAGTATTGTATACTACTATTACTCCTACTCCTACTCTTACTCCTCCTCCTCCTACTATCTACTATTATCTTCTGTTACTAGCTAGCATTTATAGAGTATTAAGCTTTAACAATCATTTTCATATTATACATACATATATACACGTACCTACATACATATGTATATACATACCTATACACACATATGATCTCATATGATCCCCATGGCCCTCTGAGGTAAATGTGATTACTTTTACACATGAGGAAACTGAAGCTGAGAAAGTGACTTTCCCAGGGTCATACAGCTGCTAAGATTCAGACGCAGGTCTTTCTGACCTGCATTATCATTGGGCCACATAGCTTGCTCAAAATAACTTCATTAAGTGCTGGTATGTGAAATTCAGAAATATATTGAAAAAACAATATTGGAAGCTTACTCTATATCTGAATCATAAACAATTACTTCAATTAATTGCCCAAGACTAGAATATTTTAATTAAATTTAACACATATTTATTCAGCATTAAATACATGCTCAGCGTTGCTAGGGGTGTAAAGACTAAAATGAAATGGATTCTGTTGGCAAGGGGCTTACATTTATCAGGAAGAAACAATATGTATGTAGATAAATAATAGTAATACATATACAAAAGAAATGCACAGCTTTTGTGGGGGGAGAAATTACAGCTGTTGGATTCAGGAAAAGTCAAATATATTTGATGAGCCTCTATTTGAGCCTAAAGGGAGCTAAGTGCTCAAAATAGTGATTGTGGGTAGAGAGATCTTTTCATTCATGGAGTGGGGTTGGGGATATTGCCTGTGCAAAGATTCAGAGGCTGGAGATGGAAGAGTATGTTTCAGGAATATTAAGCAGATTAGTTAGAAAGAAAAGATTTTATGCTTTTCGGGAGTACTAAGTAAGCAACCACTTCTAGGCAACACAGTGGAGATAGAATGTTGGTCCTAGAGTCAAGAAGACCTGAGTTCAAATTCAGGCTAAAATACTAGCTGTGTGACTTAACCTCTGTCTGTCTTACTTCCCTCAACTATAAAATGGGGATAATAAGAGCACCTACCCCACAGAATTGCTGTGAGGATGAAGTGATATAACATTTGTAAGGGCTTGGCATAACTCTTGCCATGTAGTAGATGCTTAATAAATGCTTATTCTCTCCCTCCCCCATTCTACAGGGACTTTAGCAAAGAGTGCCATCTACCTGATCTTATTTCACCAAGCACTTGTCACTAGGTATTCTTTTAGGTTCAATACATGCCTGAATTTAGACTAGAACCAGTTAGGTTTGGGAAGCAATGTGCTTTCTAAGTCTAGTATTTGACTTTCATGACATCTTCCTTCAAGATGGATAACCTGTACTGACTAGGGCTGTTTTAATTAAGTACTGTTAACTTTGAAATGACTGAGATTGGAAATAGGTTGATTAAATTAACATCTGAAACAAGACATCAGAAACACCACCCAAATATTAATTATCCCTTGGAGGAGATGGCATTGTGTGGAACCCTTCCTCCTCTGCCTCCTGGGATTATCGAGGTGGTGCTGTGAGACCATTAAAGGAAAGGTTTGGACTTTGGTTTCACACTATTGGCTTGTTAAGAGGAAGGCCAGAGCCTGTGTTCTTATCCAGTGTTTAATGAGCTGGTATGTCTGTAATTGGGGGTAGAAAAAAGGTACAAAATGTACCTGTAAAATTATATTAGTGAGTTATTAGCCATTTGAAACAGTTGCACCGAACACGCTGAACTCCAACCAATGGGATGATACACTTAGCAAAAGGCCTTTTATATGGAAGGCAATCCTGAAGTATAATTGCTAATAAAAGATCTATTAATGTTTTAAAATATGTTAACAAGTTCATTCAAAGGAGCTGGTGAATGAGTAGGTGATAATTAGGAAATCAGAGGTTAGAATGGTACTAGAAATTCTAGACCTAGCTGCACAAAGTGTCCTGTGACTACCCACTATCATGCCACAGGCTTGGTGGATGAGCTCATTTATATTTGGTGAATTTAGAAATCTATTTTAAGGAGCATGTAAATTAACTTATCCCTTTTTCTCCACCTTCTACATTCAGTATGATTTCGGAATCTCCAGTCTAGTGGCTGACAGAACGCAGTGTCAGGGTGGGCTGGCAAAAAGGTGTGTGTGTGTGTGTATTTGCCTTTACTGTGAGGGAGGGTCTTCAGAACAGCATGAGCTCCCACACATCACCCAGCTTGATCCTGAAGAGCTTTTGTAGTTGACTGCCTTCAAAAACCCTGCAGGAGATTTCTCAGCTTGCTTCCCACCTGTGCAGACTTGAGTAAGAACTGAGACTTACCGAGCATCACTTTAACCTCACTACTTCCCCACTACAGGGTCCATCTTTCTCTTTTTCTTTCAACTTCTTCTACCCTGTAGAGAAAGGCCCTGAATTTAAAAACAAACAAACAAACAAACGTAAAACAGATATTTCGTCACGATGAAGCAAATAGGAGTGTTCAAGGCAGATGGAATAACCGGGATGCTGGATGTGAGATGTGAGATATAATGCAGGATGTGACCAGCCAGAAAGTTCTCAAAAAGACTATGAGGAGTATGCGTTGAAGCCCCTCATGGTGGGCTTACCTGTATGCATCTGCGTGTACCTCACAGTACCTGACATTCCAGAACAGCTCTTCTCTTCCCCCTTTCCTGCACCCTTTGCTTATCTCTATGGACTATGTCACATTCCAGAGCAGCACTCCCTCATACCCTCTTTTTCTCCTTTCCCATTTTCTTAAACTGTAGTAGCTCCCTCCCCCACTGCCAGCCTCTCCAGCTATGCATAGACCGGATACACAACATGACTCAGTGTTTTGTCTACCAAAGGGAGCACTCTGGCTTCCCATAAGGAAGAGTCTACTGATTCCATCACCCCAGTAAATGCTTTTGCTTGACTTGATGGTCTGAGTAAATTCCTTTAAGACAACATTGCATCACACATGCCTATTGCTCATCAGTCACACCTCATCACTCCCTCCCTCCCAAAAATGTCAGCCCAATGATTATTTTTCACTAACCTTAAATCATTAAATATTTGAATAATATAAATATTAAAATAAAAAGAGTCCCTTGTGCTAGACAGAGATAGAAATTTAAGATTCTCCTCCCCCCCATTTTTTCCTCTTTGTGGTCTACAACTTGTCTTTATTTATTTTAGTTTCTGCACCTAAATTATTTCATCTAACTCTAAACTCAGTCAGCTTTCCTCTAGTACTGTCACCTGAGTCACTGGCATCTCTTGCTGGTTATATCACTCCCATTTCAAATCTAAAAAAAAATGAACACAAGATTCATGCTCCCTCTTGAACGAAGGGGTGATTATGACCTCTGCCACCAACATGGCACTTTGTCTCAAGGGAAAAGTAGTGGTTTTAATTTCCCATTTCATCTTTTTCTGCAAATTATTAAGTCACTTCTTGAACTCCCAACTCTAAACACTGATGTATGTTACAGTGTGAGTGAAGGGACAAACCAGATAATGAGATGATGGGATCAAAGAAAGGCAATGTATCAAGTACTTTGTTAACTTTAAAGCATTATTTGAATGTCTAATAATAATAAATAATAATGATCATGGAAGTATAGTAATATTAGGTTGAGAAGGAGGAGAAGGAAGAGTCTTCATGGTCATAGTAGCAGCATGTATTAGATAATAATAGTAGTAAAAGCAGTAGTGCTAGTAGTAGCAACAGTAGCAATAGTAGTGAAATAAGGTGATAAAAGGAGAAAAGTAATGCAAAGAATAAAAAAAAAAGTTCTACCCTGATACAAAACCATATTACATAGGTTAGAGAAGTAAAGATCCAAGGATAAAGAGAATGCAAGAAAAGGATGGATATGACATTTTTTGGCAATCTATATGCCTGAAAGTAGTTCAGCACAATGAAAATTCAACTTAACTCAAATGTAGAATTAACCATTTGGTCATTGTTATTATAATGGATAGATAAAAAAAACACACCAATGCTAGTCTCGGATCAAAATTGGAGACAGGTGGGGTGGGCTGGATTAGCTCTATGATTATTGCCCGAAATGCTAGTCAATGAATTACTAGTAAAGTAGTTTGTAACCTTCTATGATTGACTGTACTTTTCTTGACAGAAGACATTACTACTTCTAAAAGCCATTAAAGCTTAATTAATATTGCTCAAGGATTTTTGGAACATTGTGTTTATGTCTATATTTTTACCTTTATATTTGTCTATATATCTATGTTTATAGCTATAGACACATACAACACACACACACATGAATATATACACAAAAAAACAACATATTGTTGAGGTGCACAAAGGATATCCCCAAAAGTCCTGGTGTTGCAAAGAGCATCTTGTTGAGTCAGTAATTATTGAACAAGTTGTCTGAAAGTTCCACAATATTTATATTGTCTTTACTGATTACCACAAAACCTTTGACTTAGTTCCACACTCATGGCTTATTTATGTGATACAAATACATAAAATAGGTTGAAGAATAATGAGAATGCTAGAGTATTTGATGTTCGTTGGGAAACCTGTTCCCTATTTAAGACACTCTGACAACATAAACAATTTTCAATTATGTAGAAGACTCTAGGTGGCAGAGTGGATGGAATGAAGAAGATAGAATCAGGAAGAACTCAGCTTAAATCTTGAGTCATATGCTTATTAGCTGTGTTACCCTCTCAGTCTCCATTTTCTTATCTTCAAAATGAGGGGATTGGACTTCAAGTATCACAGGTTCCTTTTTAGCTCTAAATCTATGATCATATGATATATGTTTTATCTTCCAAGGGCACAGGCTAAGTATGTTTGGATTCTGGCTAGTCTCAAACTATCTCTCCTAAATTGAGCTATATGTGGCTTTCAAGTTGAAGAGGAAGTCATACTAAAATATCTTTTATAAGGTTCCAATAAGAAATACATTCAACATTTTCAGCACTTCATGGAATCATTTTGAAGTGTTATTTAGAATTGATAGACACAGAACTCATAATGTATACCAAGGATAAAAAATGAATCAGAAGGTTAAAATGAACCAGTGGCAATACCAACAAAAGTCTTGGTCTCCAAGCAAGGCACATCAGGCACTCACCATTTCACTGCCTTCTTTGCTCAGTTTCTTTTCTCTAACAGTGAAGGTTCCCAAACCTGGCCTGGATAGAATCTTCTCCTTCTATATTATTTCACTTAGTAATCTCATTAGCTCCAATGGTTTCAACTATCATCTTTATATAGACAGTTCTCAGTTCTCTCTCTCTAGTCCTAACCTCTTGCCTGTCCTCCAATCTTAAATCCCTAATTGCTTTTCAGATCTTTTTACTGTATGTCCTGTTGGCTGTCTCTTAAACTCATATGGCCAAAACAGAACTCACTGAATTTCACCCCAAACCAAACCACAGTTTGGATATGAAAAGTAAGAAAGAACAAGCAGTGGAAGGTCACACGTAGGTTGCAATCCTTGATTGTTGGGAAGATGGTGGCAACTTCTGCAAAATGTAAATATCTTGAAAATAGTGATTTTTATTTTTATCTTTGGATCCTCATATCTAATACAATTGCAGTGCCTATAACAAAGTAGATATTTGAAAAGTGAATATTAATTGCTTATGGAGCTTACAATTTCTTTTTTATTACTTACATCATTTATTTTTAGTTTTAACATTCATTTTCTTAAGATTTTGAGTTCCAAATTTACTCTTCATCTTTCCCTTCCCCTGCCAACCCTGAGATACATGCATTCTAATTACCTCTTCCCCCAGTCTGTCCTCTCTTTTGTCATCCCCACCTCTTATCCACTTGCTCTTTACTTTCTTGAAGGGTAAGATAGATTTCTATACCTCATTGACGGTATATCTTATTTCCCAGTTGCATATATAAAAACAATTTTTTCACATTTGTTTTTAAAACTTTGAATTCCAAATTTTCTCCCTTCTTTCCTCCCCAGCCACCCTCATTGAGAAGGCAAGCAATTCAATACAGGTTATACATGAGTAGTTATGCAAAACACTTCCATAATAGACATGACTAACTATATTTCCCTCCATCCTATCCCATCTCCCACTTTTCTATTTTCTTCTTTGATCCTGTTCCTTTTCAGAAGTGTTTGATTCTGACTACCCCCTCCCCAAGTCTGCCATCCCTTCTATCATTCCTCCCCCCATTTCCCCTTTTCTTTCATGTAGGGTAAGATATCCAATTGAATGTATATGTTATTCATTCCTTAAGCCAAATCCAATGAGAGTTAAGGTTCACTCATTCCCTCTCACCTACCCATTCTTCCTCTCCATTGTGAAACCTTTTTCTTTCCTCTTTTATGTGAGATAATTTACCACATTCTAACTATCCCTTTCTCCTTCTCCCAATATATTCCTCTTTCACCCTTTAATTTTGTTTTTTGGATATCATCCTTTCATATTCAACTCACCCTATGCCATCTATCTATCTATCTATCTATCTATCTATCTATCTATCTATCTATCTATCTATCTATCTATCTATCTATCTAATCTAATCTATTTTTCCTCCAACTACCCTAATACTGAGAAAGGTCAGATGAGTTACAAATATCTTTTCATGTAGGAATGCAAACAGTTCAAATTTAATAAGTCCTTTATGATTTCTCTTTCCTGTTTACCTTTTCATGCTTCTCTTGATTCTTGTATTTGAAAGTGAAATTTTTTATTCAGTTCTGGTCTTTTCATCAAGAAAGCTTGAAAGTCTTCTATTTCATTGAATATCCATTTTTTCCCCTGAAGTATTATTCTCAGGTTTGCTGGGTAGGTGATTCTTGGTTTTAATCCTAGCTCCTCTGACCTCTAGAATATCTTAAGTCCTACAATCCCTTAATGTAGAAGCTGCTAGATCTTGTGTTATCTAGATTGCATTTTCACAATACTTGAATTGTTTATTTCTGTCTGCTTGCAATGTTTTCTCATTGACCTGAGAACTCTGGAATTTGGTACAGTATTCCTAGTAGTTTTCTTTTTAGTTTTCCTTTTAGGCTTTCTTTCAAGAGGTGATCAATGGATTCTTTCAATTTCTCTTTCACCTTCTGGTTCAAGAATATTGGGGCAGTTTTCCTTGATAATTTTTTGAAAGATGTTGTCTAGGCTCTTTTTTTGATCATGACTTTCAGTCATCCAATAATTTTTATATTAACTCTCCTGAAGATATTTCCCAGGTCAGTTGTCTCTCCAATGAGATATTTCATATTGTCTTCTATTTTTTTCATTCTTTTGGTTCTGTTTTTATAATTTCTTGACTTCTCATAAAGTCAGTAGCTTTCATCTAGTCCATTTTAATTTTTAAGGAATTATTTTCTTCAGTGAGCTTTTGGACATCCATTTCCATTTGGCTAATTCTTCTTCTCTTTTTGTATCTCTTTTGCCATTTTGGTTAGTCTATTTTTTGAGGTGTTATTTGCTTCAGTATTTTTTTGGGTCTCCTTTAGCAAACTCTTGACTCATTTTTCACAATTTTCTTGCATCACTCTCATTTCTCTTCCAAATTTTTCCTCTACTTCTCTTACTTGATTTTCAAAATTCTTTTTGAGCTCTTCTATGGCCTGCAACCAATTCGTATTTTTTTTTTGGAGGCTTTTGATGTAGGAGCTTTGACTTTTTTGTCTTCTTCTGGTTGTATGTTTTGATCTTTCTGGTCACCACAGTAAGATTCTATAGTCTGATTTCTTTTATGATGGTTGCTCATCTTTCCAGGCAAATACTTGACTTTTTAACTCTTTGTCAAGGTTGGACTCTTCTTCCAGTATGGGTAGAGGTAGGGGTCGGTATACTGTCCCAAGTTTTAGGTATTTTGTAACAGCTGCTTGATCCCCCACCATCTGTGGGTCCGGAGTTCTGGAAACAGTCACTGCTGCTACTTCTGCCACCAACACTATCACCAACTCCCCTGCCCTTGGGTTGGGATCAGACTCTAGTCAGACCACACTCTTCTTTCACCAAAGCCCCACAGAGTTTTTCCACTGACCTTCTGTGCTATCTTTTTTGTGTTGGTGGGTTGAGAAGTCTAGAAACTGCCACAGCTTCCAATGATTCAGTTCCATGAAACTTGCTCTGGCCCTGTTTGTGCTGGTGTGAACCACTCTGGGCTGCACTCTGCTCTTATTCCAGTGTGATCTATTCTTCCTGTTGACTTTCCAGTTGTCTTGGGCTGCCCATTTGTTCCACTTTGTCATTTTATGGGTTCTGTGGCTCTAGAACTTGTTTATAGTCATTTTTGGAGGGTCTAGGGGAGAGATCAAGTAAATCCCTGCTTTTACTTCACCATCTTGGCTCCCTCTATTTGTCTTTCTTAGAACAAACTCTGAGCTTACAGTTTCTTGACAAAACTTGTAAGACATTTCCACTGGGAAGCATCTAATAGTCTCAGTGTCAAACAAGTGGTATAATAAATGCTGGAAGGAAAAGATCACTGAAGACTGAAGTGACTTCTTGGAGAGTGGACTTCCAAAAAAAAAAATCACTGAACAATCATCACCAAACAAAATTCACTTTTGTAGAGTCTGACTGTATCACTGTCTCAGCAAGGTTTAGTGCATGGAGAATTAGCCTTGATCTTGAGAAGATCTGGGTTCAAATTCTGCTACTGAAACTTACTTGCTGTGAAACAAAAGCAAATCACTTAAACATATGTTTATAGATATAAACACACACACATATATATATTTATGTATATATGTATATCTATGTATTATATATATACACATATAAGAAAACAAGTTAGAGCTGAGTTCTGTATGAAATAGAAGGAAATTCCTTATACTGATAAAATTACCAAAAAATAAAATAAAATAAAATAAAAGCAACTCAATAAAAGACAATTTTCTCTCAGTCTAGTTTAGCTATTTTCTCCCCAATTCCTGACTTGTCTTATTCTTTCTTTTCAACTACTTATTGTTTTAATTTTATCTTTATAACAGTTTAAAAAAATAATCTAACTCCTCCTCCAATTGTATTTTCATAAACATATTTCTTTGCTCTTTTCCTGGCTGTCAATTAGGTTTAGAACAGTTTTCCCTTCAACTGACAGGCTGACACTCTAAACAAATAGAAGGCTTGAACTAACAATGGGGGAGACATATTATGAAGGAAAACATAAAAGTTATTGAACTTTCTTTCATTAAAAGGATGGATCTAACATGAGCATTTAAATGTCATTTATAAATTGTAGTTCTAGAAATATCACAAATGGAAATAACATGGGGACAAACAAAGTCTATGTATACAGTGGATTCCGACTTTTGGATAGTGAAGGCCTTTGAGACCATGGTTTGTGGGGTTCTACTGAAGGAATTATCATGAAGAAGAGAAGACTTGGGCAAGGGAGTAGGCATGATAGCTGACTTCCAGTATGGACTGTTTTATGGAAAAGTCATCAGAATTGCCTTGCTTAGCATCAGAAAGCAGAATGAGGAGTAGTGTCTCAAAATTACAGGTAGGCAGATTTAAGTGCAATGGAAAATAAAAAAAACAAACTTCTTTAATATTTAGAACCGTATTTTAAAAAAAATCTTCTATTTCAGTAAATAGTTTCTCCTCACTGGAGGTATTCAAGTGAGAACAATGTGATTACTATCTGCTGAATATGTTGCACTTAAAATTCATGTTCAGCTCTTGATTTTGAGGAAATGACTGCCGAGTTTGATATTTTGTGCTTCTTGATATTCTGAATCAGTTAAGGACAATAAAAACTTCATGTTGTTACCAGTTACAAATAGGGATTGGACCTGTGATTTGATGGATATAGGGAATCAACATGTAACGAAACTGTCTCTTGTAATGCTTACAGGCAACTTCTTTTAAATTTATAATCTTACAAAGTTGCCTGGGGCACTGAGAGATTAAGAGACTTTTGCCCAGGGTGACATAGCCGGTAAGGATAAGAACCAGAGCTGGAAGCCATGTTTTCCTGGTTTTGGGGCCAGCTCTCTAGACACTACAGGATACTGCGCATGAAAATTAAATTAAAATGAGACTTTTCATTTTTAAAAGGCAGTCTTATTCTTTCAGTATTGGTCAATTATTGAGCCTATGGGGCAATGATAAAAGATATTCCATAGAATTAATAGATTTAGAACTAGAAGGGATCATGTGAGGCAATGGAGTCTAACCCCATCATTTTACAGAAGAATCTGGAGTCCAGAAAGGTTGTATATTACCCAGAGTGACAGTTTAAAATATGTCTGAGGAAGGATTCAAACTTGAGACTTCCTGACTCTGGATTCCTACGCTACCCTTTATGTATTTAGCTGCCTTAAAGATAGGTATCTTCTTCATACAGTGCAATGTGTTAGGGGAGTTACAGAGTTTAGATGAGATAAATCCTTGCTCTCAGAGAAATTAAGTACAATCATTTTATCATAAAGGTAAGATACAAACACAGATAGCTATAACTACAGTATGGTTGATGCTTCTTTAGAGACATAAAATAAAATCATATGTCAATAGTCAACAAACAATTATTAAGTACCTCCTATGTGCCGGGCACTGTTAACAAATTCTGGGAATACAACAAAGGCAAAAGACAATTCCTGTCCTCAAGGAACACAGAATCTACTGGGGAAAGACAACAGATGAAAAGAGATAGAAAAAGGGAGGGGAGAGAAAGTATTCGGTTTTGGGGACTGAAAAAGTCCTAGAGCTAGGTAGGAAATGGTGAGGTATCTGGCCACCTCAAATGGAGGATTTGAGATTGAGGGGGTGATGGAACCTGGGCTTGAGTAGTCAAATCCTTTTGAGACAGACCCCCATCCATATACCCTTATACTTCAGGGTTCCTAGCACCCCAAATCACAAGATGAGCTCTCTGATTTCTACCCTCTTCCATCAGAAGGAAGGAAGTGGAAAATATGATGTCTTTGAAAGCAACCTAGTCCCTCAATTTTCCCATACATTTCAGCAGCCCAGATCACTGACCTCTGCTCAAGGTAACTGGACCATCCCAACTCACCTAGATCACGTAATTACCTTACTTGACATTTCTTTCACTGTAGCTCTTGGTCCACCCCACACTGCTTCCATAACTCCTTAATCTCACCTAGGTCACCTAATTAGCCTACTTGATATTCCTTTCACTGTTGCACTTGACCCATCCCAGACTACTTAACACTCCTTTATCCCATCCAGATCCTTTCCTGTCCTTTTTGTATATATACATCAGTCTCAGGTCTGAAAAGACCTTAGCCTAAAAGGACCAGGGTGTCCCATTGAATCCTAGGCCATCTCCAGTCATCCATGTCTGGCCATTGGACCCAGATGGCTCTGGAGGAGAAAGTGAGGCTGGTGACCTTGCACAGCACCTCCTCACTCAAATCCAAGTCAACTGCAAGACACAAACAGCAGCATCAGTCTCACCACTTCTAAATTGCAGGTTCACTTGGGACCCTGCTCAATCCAATTGGTGTTACAATAAACTGCCACTGGACTGACTGGAAGATGGTTTGAGTAGGTAGACACCACCCTGCACCTTGATATTTCAGGTTTCCCAGCAACCCCAAAGCACATCAGGATCTTTTTCTGACTTCTCTCTTGAAAAGAGGACACACACAAGGTTCCAGGCTCTCTTCAGAGAGAAACCTCTGAAGTGAAAACAGACTTTAACTAGCAGACATATGGAGGAGTACCCAGTGCTTGGATATGATCTTGATTTCTAACTTGCTTCCCTTAATATTTTTGGGAATTCCTCTTGGATAAGGTCAAATGCTTTCTCTCTGTTGAGCTGAAATATCTCACTCATGAGTGGGAGAACTTATTAACCTGTGAATTGTTTAGCACATTTGAATCTAGAATTTCTGATTCATGTTTAGTACTGACTTGGATAAATGGGTTTATTCACATCAATATTTGTGCTAGTCTTCATGCATTTAGAAATTGGTGGAAGGGAAGTCAAGCTTTCAAATATCGCTTGGGCCACTCCTTTCCTTTTCATGGACAGTGGCCAGAAGAGTACGTAGAGTCTAAGAGTCATTTCCCCTAGCCCAGCAATAATAAGGCCGTGGGGATGGGGGCAGCGCTATAAAGACTTAGTTCTTGTTTAGCTTCCCTCCTCTGAGGAGAGTGGTCAGCCTAATGGCCCAAATCTGCTTTCTCTCACACAGATCAATTTCCAATGGAAAGGAATATTCAAGACTCCAAAAATATTTATTCATGCCTCCTGGTGAGCTGTATCTATACAATTCTTATGGACATACTCAGAACCTACATCCTAATGATCTCAGAGCATCCAAAAGTTATTAGTAAAGAAATAATGCCTCACTCTAAAATTATCTGACAGATTGATATGGGGTGAACCTGGCATCACCAAGTCATCATGCATATATGCATGCCTGTTCATATGTAGGCATATATGTACATACATGTATGCCAGTAAACAAAGATGTACATATCTATGAATATGTATGTGTCTATCTAATCACTGTAGAGCAGTCTTTGGGAATAAAAGACAAGGATACAAGGAGATGCAAATGACTACGAGAATGGAAGGGAAAGGAACCCAATATATCAACTGTAGGGATGCTCAGAGTTTATAGTTCCTGGATCAGGATGAAAGCAAGATAATTTTGAGGTCTTATTGGACAGCACATCCAAGTGCATCAGGTCTGTGTGGCGGTTTACATGACATCAGTGCTGATATCTTTAGCCTTATCCTTTTTTAACCTGCCTCCTCTTCCTAAACCTACAGTAGGAAGGTCTGCAGCTGCTGCTCCTTCTCTTGGAACTGCACCTGCAGCTGTGGATTGGGCTGTTGGAGTTGGCATTTCTCCATTCTTGGTTTCTGGGGGTAGGAGGCAAATGAGTTAAAGACCTCAAGGTGCTAAAATAAACCACTTATGGAAAATTAAGTGCTAATTACTATATCATTTTTTGATCCTCAAATATTGGTAGAAAAGTGATTCTAATTAAGAGGAATTTAATATATACAAATGGCTTGAGCTTTTACATTTTGATTCAATTCAATGAACGATTCTATTAGCCAGCAAGTTGAAAGAGCAGAACCCAATTGTAATTCAAAGTAGAAAGTGAGAGAAGAATGTTTAAGTAAGTCACCCAAGGGCAAACTAGTCACTCCCAGAACCAGAGGAGAAATAGATTTTCATAACTGTATCTTTTATATTTTTGGTTTAAGGGAGTAAGATGTTTGCCTGGTGGTCTGTGCAGTGAATTACTCTTTTTGACTTCTTTTCCCCCATCCCCAGTACACAGATGTATAAACCCATCTTCCCCACCCACCTATCCTCTCCCTCTCCCTCCTCCACTCACACATACACACAATCATACTTTTGAGACATAGTTGACATTTCAGGACTAAGTTGTTCCCAGAGAAGGAAAACAAGTTCCCTGAATAGTCCAGGGCAAGGGAACAGCTGAGATCATTTGCATATTCTGCCGACACAGACTTTGGACGTTCTGTAGAATGCTGTTAGAGGCTTACCTTTCTTTCTCTGGTATTTGTGAGACTGGCCTTAGAATCTAAAGCATTTATATTCTAACAGTGACAAAGAGAGATGATCTGTCTTGAGTAAGACTTATTTGACAGTGAAGAAGCATTTTATCAGCCGTCTTGACCTGAATGTTCTCCCAGTTTTAACATTTTACTAATGTGAAGAACCCTTGGTAACAAAGCCAGGTAAATGATGTATGTGTGTTTCCCATTATCTCAGATGCCTCAGACACTGTGAATGTTCTTGGTATGGGTCATATAGGTATCTGGGAGAGAGCGATGAAGTAGGAGGGAACCTCTGATAAGTCTCTAATTCAGGTTCAGCATCAGGATCACACCTAATTAATCATTTGTATTTTTCTTAGGGACACAACCTAATGGGGTCCTACCATGGACAGTGGTAGGTCTGTCAGGTTCAATTTTACCCAAATTCTCTTTCATCATCTGCTGATGGGGGAAGTCAGCTATTCAATAAGTAAGGAACACTGTTCAGGTGTGAAGGTAAAAGGTTAACAAGAAGGGTTTCTACAACAATTTGGTTAAACAGACACATGTCACAAAGGAGATATGACTAGAGTGGTGTGCACTCTCTTGAGACTGCCTTAGACTTGCTAGATGAGAGTTTGCCTGGGCATCTGTAAAGAGGTTATTTCATTCTGGAGGTTATTTCATATTGCTTTTTGATCAGTTTGGATACTCAGGGCAAACGCCAACTCTGAGGAGCAACATAAATTGCTATTGGTGTTCTCTCGTCCTCTAATTTCTCCCCCCCCACCTCATTTTCTCTGTCTTATTTCTTCTTACCTGTACTTTCCCCTAGGGCCAAAATTTTGATTCCTACTAAGGGGGACCTAGGGGTTCAGTGGACAGAGCAGTTGAACTGGAGTCAGGAAAACCCAAGTTCAAATCCAGCCTCACATTTTTACCAGCTCTTTGCCCCTGGCCGGGACATTTAACGTCAGTTTGCTTCAGTCTCCTGAACTGTAAAATGGGGATGTTAATAGCACCTACTGGCCAGGGTTAATTTGAGGATCAAAGGATATAACAATTATAAAGTGCCTGGCACGTAGTAAGCTATGTAAATGTTAACCATTATTGTTATTATTTTTGTATCCTAAAATAGTATTGTAGGTGTCATGGGTCCATGGAAGATGGTTGATAAAGCCTTAAGCTTAGCATTGCCCTTCCTAAAAAAATGTTCATTTTTATTGAGGATCTGTTGAGAGGGCTAGGTACATAAGCAGGACCAGGACTATACTTGTCAAACATGTCTTACTTGAGACTGTCTGCCTTTGTCATTCTTAGAATTCATATGCTCTAGACTAGGGCATAGGTGGCTGCCTATTCAACCAATATGTGTGGTGAACTTTAGTGGTTCTCATTTTATACATGTAATTTTGTGTTTGGAAGAAATTGCAACCTGTGTCCAATCAATAAGCATCTATTAATTGATTGATGGATTGATTTTTTTTGGGGAAGGAGGTAAATGGACCTATGATGTCCCTGAAAAATTCCTCACTAAAGCACCTGTTCTGCGTCTTACAAATCTATAGAGCTAAAAGTTTAAATAAATACTTTGTCCAGGGTCACCCAGTCAGTACCTGTGAGACTGTAATATTAATGCAAGATTAATGTTAGGTAGGTGGAAGAGTTAAAAATCTTCCTTGCCCATTAATAAGCCTCAACATGTTTGTTAATTTCTACTAAGGCACTGAGTCAGAGGGCTGTACCCACCCTGCTCTGAAAAGTGTATAAATACTCTGAGGTGTGATTTTACTTTGGGACTTACTCATTGGGGATGTTTATTTGTCCAAATGAGAGTCTGGGTAGCCGCTAAGGAGTCCTCTGGCTTTGAAAACCCAAACGTTAGTGCTTCTCTCTCTCTGGTAATTATGTGTGCATGATCAGATGGTTGGATCTGTCTGTTGATCAGTGATGTATGTATTGCTTATAGTCAGACAGTTGGAAGCCATGTCTGTTGATCTTTATTTCTCTTTGTATTTTCTCTAAAATTTGGGATGCTGACTTTTCCCCCTGAACTAAGTAAATGATATAGGGCTTGATTAAAGTAAGATTGTTGACCCCTCAAAAGTTGCTTTCCTTTTAGAAAAGTAGATCCAAGAGTATGTACAGTAGGCCCTCCTGTATATACCACAGTTCTTGCTGTTACAGAGAGGCATAAACAGAATGTAGATCTGAGACCAGGTTTCTATTCTGTTTGTCAGGTTGCCTCTTTACTTCCCTTTCAGTCACCAAATTCTTGGTTTCAATTCTATGATTATTGTTGGTCACATTTATATGACACTTTATAGAAATGATGTATAATTCCGATAGTGTGAGGACTCCCTATAGAAACAGAGAGCCCAGCCCTTTGTGACTTAGTTGATAAAGCAGATATAGGTTAAATGACTTGCTCAAGGTCACACAGATAGTAAGGGTCATAATTTACCAAAAACTTTTATTGTAGCAGCTCTATGAGGTATAAACAAACAATATGCCCATTTTATAGATGAAGCTCAGGAAGCTTAGGGAAGCTATTTCGCACAGGATAGAGTGCCAGGTCAGAAGTCAGGAAGATTCATCTTCATGAGTTTAAATCTGCCTCAAATACTTACTTGCTGTGTGACCCTGGGTAAGTCACTTAACCCAGATTGCCTCAGTTTCCTCATACGTAAAAGTAAACCACTCCAGTATCTTTGCCAGGAAAACTCTAAATGGGGTAATGAAGAGTTAGACACAACTGAAATGACTAAACGACAACAAGAGAGAGGTCACATACACTGCCTGTGGTTACAAAGATGGTAAATGGTAGAGCCAAGCTTAGAAGTCAGGTCTTTTGGCTCCCATCGCAGGGCTATTTCCACTACATGATGCTGCCCTCTCCAGTGCTATGTAGCAAAGGGGTTTTAATCCTTAACTTTTCCCCTACATTCCTAAGCATTTCCTCCAGGCCAAACAAACTCTGTAGACCAAGAATCACTGGCAGATTGCATCCCTGCACTCACGAATTTGAAATAGATTTCCAATTTGTACAGGTCTGAGGCTGCCATCCCTAATAGATAGGCAGCTTTTGTGACAAAGAGTGGAGGGGAAGTGCTCAATCATAAACATTTACTAAAGGCATCTGTGCCTGTGACAGAGGTTTTCTTGAACAAAATATAAGGCACCTGACTAATAAATTGCTCTTGGATGGTTTCTCGGTAGACGTATAACAGCATGCTTACTGTTTGTCCACCCCAAGGAAGATCATTATCTTCTATTACCTTTCCTGTGGCCGTTGAAACCTAGATTACTAGATGGGCTTTTTCAGGCATAAAAATAAGTCTTGAATTCACAGACTTACTGCTTTACCTCTCTGAGTGTTGCAAGTAATTGATATATTAATAAACCATTAAAACATTTCTCCAAGGGAGTTTAATGTAATGACTATTCAATATATGTCTCCCAGTTGTGTAAGGATATCCCTTCGTCTGTGACAACAGTACACCATAATTATAAAGTTAAGTAATGTTCCTTTTATTTTTAGCTTTAATCCATATCAAACACAATTGCTGCTTTAAAAAAAATCATTTAAAAGATCTTCTGCCTCCATTTTATTTAACCTACTATATCTATTTATTGGTTTCTTTTACCTTGAAATAGCTTAGTTCTACTTTATTCCCTTCAATTTTTTTTCACTATTTCTTCTTGGTTCATTCCTCCATAGTGCTCTCTAAGTTTAAGAAAACAATCTCTTGATCATTATTAGTGAATTTCCTTCCACCGACATGTTCTACGATTTAATGAAGGTTGAAAGAGTCTCACAAAGTTAGAATATTTTGATTTTTGGCAATAGCGTATTTTGGCAGAGTGTAATCAACAATTCACAATCATATAAGTTCATTTTTGAAAACGAGTTTAATCATGGTCTCAGAAGACTGATAATAAAGAATACTGTTCATTTCCAAATAGACAGGTGATGAACTAATGTGGAGAATGAGATCGATTTTTGAATATAGCCAATATGGGAATTTGTTCTGCTTGATTACACGTATTTATTGCAAGGGTTTCAGTTTTGTTTTTCTTTTTCCCGTGGGGGAAGGAAGCATGAGAGGGAGAAAAATAAGTGCTTGAAAATTGGAAAAAATAATGAAAAAAGTAAATGTGACTTTAAACTTATCAAGACTAAAGAATTAACCCATTTTAATTTTATTACACTGCTAGAAACTGATAGTTTTGCTGGGTTTGGGACTGGTCTCTTTTTACTTTTTTTTAAAAAATGATCCCAGAAGTACCACCTTTCTAGTATGGTCTTAGTCAAGTACATGTTAGTCTAACCACAGGTTTAATAGGAATGTGGGCAACCAGGTAGAACCAGTCACTCCCCCCAGAGGGAAACAGTTATCTTTTTAGAGAAGCCTCAGTACTACCTTCCTAAAACTGCTTGACAATAATTCTCATTGTTCTTAGGTATTCATCTGGCTTCAGTACAGCAGACAGATGTAGCCATTTGGGTCATTTTTATGGCTTTGTGATGTCTTGAACAAGGCACCTATAAGAAATGTGTACAACCTTGAACAAAATGCTTTTGCTTCCTCCTTCAAATTTCTTTCCCAAATTCATATGAAAGATAAGATATGGTTCCTATTTTCTGAAAGCTTCTATTTTATAAGTTCACTTGCAGAATGATTAAACTTCCATTTTAAGCAGGCATGTAGGTAAATTTTGTTAGTTTCTCCAATTCTCAATGCCATCTGAAACTCACATTGTATCCAAAGAGCTATTTTCATGCAATTATATGTCTGTCTGTATATATATATATGTGATATATGTACATATATCACATATAAAAATGTGTGTGTGTGTGTGTGTGTGTGTGAGTGTAGTATTCGTATCAATCATCCATTCTTCATTCTGGGCATAGTTGTAACCTCATTATGACTTCATTATGACTTCCCAAGCAAGTAAGGCCAATTTCCTTTTCATTCTCCCTCATGAATTGACAATACTCACCTTTATTCCATTTTTATAATATTCCTCCCCACCTTGAATATGGTACATTGTCTTCTCTGTCAATCTATATCCTTGTTTAAATTAATACTATTTTGATTTATTTCTTCCTCAATGTCTTTTTTCTTTATGTTCCTTTAGTTTATATGTATTTGATTTGTTTTAAGCCAATAGATCACAGATCCAGAGCTGGAAGAAACCAAATAGGGCAGGCACCTAAATCTGTTTATTATTTGGATAAGGAAACTGAGTCTTAGAAAGGTTAAATGATTCACCCAAGATCATGTAGGCAACAAGCAGTGGAGCTGAGATTCAAATCTAGGTCCTCCATTAGTCTTTTTTTTTTCACTATAGTGTCTCTTCTCTCTCTCCTCCTTCTCTCCCCTCTCCTCTCCTCTCCTCTCTATAGAGGAGAGCTCTATAGAGGTCAACTAATCTGACAATCTCATTTTATGTAGTAGGAAACTGAGGCCTAGAGAGGTTAAGTGACTTGCCCAAGATGACATCATGACAAAGTCAACTGGAATTCAAACCCAACCCCATCCAATTCCAAATCCAACATGGGTGCCTATTGTTTTCCATTAATCAATAACAGTTCTACATCAATGTAAAGTTCACAAAACATCTGTCTTGCAACAACTCTGTGAGATCAGAAGCATAAGTAACAATATCCCCATTTTCCCAATAAAGAACTTTGTCTAGAGGCACAGAAGTAGAAAGCAAAAGTCAGAATTTAAATTCAAATGTCTTGCATCCAAGTCTCTCCTTTCTGAGACTGCTATTCTCTGAATTTCTAGATTCATTTCCATTTGGGGAAAAGAAAATAAAGGAGATTTTTGCATAAATGAAGCAGCTACAAAATGAAATCCCCAAAGAGCTTTGTGGCCCAAAGGATAGGGATCCTTGAATCTGACAGTTATCTTTCTTGGGTCATCTTGATATGCATGGAATTCAATTAGCTTTTGCCACAATTCCCAACAGCCATCAGTGAATGATTTCAGCTTCAATTAATTTGGTGTCAGCTTGTTTTAAGAAACAGTTGTTTAAACAAATTTCCTGAGTGCACACTGCTCTGGGAATTGTAAATTAGACTAGCTGCTTGGCTGATAGAAACCCAAGTCATGCTCAAATCCTTGTCTCTTGGGAACTGGGAATCTATAACACCCATTGAAAAAGTGAAAGGACAATGTACATGCTGATAGATATAAACCTCCAATTTCATCTTTATATAAGGTTAAGCTGCCTTGCAGTGTACTCTGTCTAGCATAGGAAATAAATATAAAACTGGCTAGGGAAACATTTTAAAACTTACTACCTAACTGATTTTGTTCCACAAGATTTCTACAACTTAATAAAAAGTAGAAAAGTAAGGTAATTATCCATGTAGTTAAAGAAAATGAAGTTTAGAGACATGGAAGCTTTTAACGTGATGCTAGAATAGTAGAACATTAGAGAGAGAAGAGATATTAGAAATCATCTTTTCTGACATCCTTCTTTTACAAATAAAGAAACTGAGGACCAGAGAATGTAAGTGACTTGCCTAGAGTTCAATGTTTTTATTTTGTTTTTCCTACTGAAACATTGTAACTACTTCAATTCTCTTTATTCTGGATATCCAAGAAGACCTATGAGAAATAAAAACAGAAAATTGAACCCTTTCCTTATTTACCACACCTTCTTTTCATTTGCTTTTATTCCCTCTTTCTCCCATCCTTCTTTCCTTAATTTTCCTTCCTCACTTTCAAAATTCTTCCTCATTTTCAAAGTCCTTCCTTTCCTTTCCTCTTTCTTCCCTTCCTCCTTTTCTCCTCTTTTTAAATTGTTGCTATTTTCTACGCTAAGTGTACTTAACAATCATTTAAAAAGTTAATTGTTTAATCCATAAATAGAGGCAGAGGAAGGGAGGAGGCATGGGCAAAGGTAGTCTATGGGAAAATCATTGCTACAGATAATTGAATGGAGAGGGTTTTTTTGTTTATTTTGAGTATTGTATGTTATAGACTATACTAACTAGACTGCTGTTGAACCTAGGGACCAGTTGGGTACACTGCTCATTATCAGTCCAAGGGTCCTTTGGCGACCAAATAATAATATTATTAGCCCAGTTTCTGTTGGCTAAGTAAATAGCAAATCACATAACAGCCTTCACTTCTTAGAACTGAAGAGAATAATTCAAGGAATCTGGGGTGGTTACTATCACCCTATTACAGCCCCTCACTTTTTTGCTTCCTTCCTTTCTTTCCTTCTTCCTTCCTTCCTTCCTTCCTTCCTTCCTTCCTTCCTTCCTTCCTTCCTTCCTTCCTTCCTTCCTTCCTTCCTTCCTTCCTTCCTTCCTTCCTTCCTTCCTTCCTTCCTTCCTTCCTTCCTTCCTTCCTTTCTTCCTTCCTTCCTTTCTTTCTTTCTTTCTTTCTTTCTTTCTTTCTTTCTTTCTTTCTTTCTTTCTTTCTTTCTTTCTTTCTTTCTTTCTGTCTTTCTTTCTTTCTCTCTCTCTTCTTTCTTTCCTTCCTTTCCTTTTTCCTTTCTTCCTTTCTTTTTTTATTTCTTCCAAATTCCCTTTCTAGCCTTTTCAATGAAAATATCCATCAGGATGGTCAGAACACACACAAAGAATGTGACTTCCATTTAAAATGAAATTTTCCTGTAGCTGTTGTGTGTGTGTGTGTGTGTGTGTGTGTGTTTAATTTGCCAGACCTTGAAAGAAAGCTACAGTGCTGCCCCTTTTTTTTCCAGAAATCTTGTTCAGATAAAAACATCTGTACAAATAACCCAGAATTTGCCATAGGCTATTTGAAAAAATAGCTTTAGCAGGATGGTTAGACCAAGCAGTTCAATAACCATTTATAGCCCAAAATAACTATATTCCCTTATTTGTCCACTAACAATATGTGTGGAAATCTGTGCTTACTCTTTAATCTTCTTTTCTGGGTCTGAGAAATGTAATTGACATTTCTGTCCTTTAAGAACAGCATCTACTTTTCTTATTCTATTGAGCATATCTAAATCATGTCAAGTCTGCTATTGCTTCCTGTTAAGTCATCCAAATAGAAAACATACATTTTATCAATGAAAATGCTTGTAACATGGCTCAATAATCTCTGTTTACACTGCAGGTGAATTAAAGAACATGACTTTAAAATGATTATTTTCCTTGTTCCATATAATGACAGTTTTAAATTTGCTGTCAATATTTCCCAGTCACTTGTTAGGCAAATCTAAGATGTTAATATACCTAGCTTGACTTGGAGTGGAGCTAAGGGAGTCTAAAGAGTCATCAATATGAATCAAATATATTCTTCTTGAATGACATCCTTTAATTTCCTACTGTCCATACTCACCAGGAAGAAATTATTAATAAAAGTGAAAATGCTCAGCAATTACAAAGAAGGAAAATAATTTCTTCTTCTAGCACTCCAATCTATGGATCCTCTATAACTTTTCTTCTAACAAATGAAGCTAGGTATTTGAGCAACAAGACTATTATTGCTAATGTCAATGTGCCATTTGATTAAGCCAGGTTTCTTGGGTTTATCTTAAAGGTACTGGATTCATATGATAAGAAGTTAATTCCTGTGTTTCTAATTTAATCACATTCATCAATTCTGCAAGGATCTTTGATTCTTTCTACTCTTACCCAAGTCCTCACTCTCCTCAAGGCTATGGAATTTTACAGTTTGTTTGTTATTATTTGTTTTGAGGTGTTTTTTAAATTGCTTTGTTCTCCAGGTTTTTCATGAATATGCTGAATGTGGATATGCTGTATCTAGGACTATTTTTCTCAGTTTATATAGTCACTTAGAAATCTTTCTTGTATATTGAGAAAATTCCATCTTTCTACTTCAAGAAATCTTCAATTGATTCACAATATTATTCAAATAGAATACCTCCCATAAAAACATTCAGGGAACAGACCCAAGATGGTAGAGTAAAAGTAGGGATTTGCTTGGGCTTTCCCCCAAGCCCCTCCAATACCTGTGAAAATAATTACTCTAAACAAATTCTAGAGCAGCAGAACACACAAAGAAGTCAGAGTGATACAAATTTCCATCCCAACACAACCTGGATGGTCAACAGGAAAGGAGAGGAGCATAGTCCACCCTGGAGTGGTTTAAGGAGGGAATGACATACACACTTAACTGGGCATGGAAATTTATCCTATCCTTCAGGTAAGTAGGGGAAGTAGATAAGAGGAAAGGGCAATAGACTGGGGGGCAGATTGGGGAAATGGGAAATCAAATGGAAACACTTTTGATAAGGAACAGGGTCAAAGGAGAATAGGATAAATGAGGGAGCAGGATAGGATGGAGGGAAATATAATTAGTCTTTCCCATGATTATTATGCAAGTGTTCTGCATTGACCACACAGGTATAATCTATATCAAATTGCTTGACTCCTCAGTGAAGGTGATGAAGGTGGGTGGGATGGGAAGAAAGGAGAGAATTTGGAACTCAAGGGTTTTAAAGTGTTAAAAATTGTTTTTACATGCAACTGGGAAATAAGATACGTAAACAATGGGATAGAGAAATCTAGCTTACCCTACAGGAAAATAGAAGAGGATAAGAAAAAAGAGGTGGGGAATAGAAGGGAGAGCAGATTGGCAGAAGGGTGACCAGAAAGTATATTGTTTTGGGGTGGGGGAGGGGAGAGATGGGGAGAAAATTTGGAAGTCAAAATCTTGTGGAAGTGAATGTTGAAAAGTGAAACAAATAAATTGAAATGTGAAAAAAAAAGAGAAATATCCAGTTTCACTGGAGAGTTATTCCTTACTAGATGGTTGAGTTTTTTTTTTTTCATCATCTTAATTATTATATTGTTTAGAACCAAGGCATGTGCATGGAGGCAGGAAGGGAGACAACTGACAACTCTGGGATTATAGGACCATTAATGTCTTCATGTGATGTAATTTTATTTATCTCTCCAATCCTGAGCCCTGATGGCTTTATGTTTAATCAATAAACATTTGTTAAGCACCTACTATGTTCCAGATGAGCTAAATATTAACAATGCTAACAGTTGCTTGATTGGACTTTGATATTCTCATGGTCATTATAAAGTGTCATCCCATTGGTTTTTTGAATTTCTCTCTACTTATATTTTCTGGCTTCTGCTGTAGGTATCAGCTGAGATGTTATCTCTTTCTGATAAGAGAAGGGGTAAGTACTATTACTCCTCCTTTGTAAAGTCAGAAACTTCACATAGCTAGTTATGGAACAAGGAAAAAAAATATCTTCAGTGACCTTTTTTCCAATAAAGGAAACCTGTCTGTGTCTCCAAGTCTTAAATGAAATGTGTATTTACTCTTCAGAAGAAAATTAATTGCCTCAGGAAACACATAGATAGTGTTGTTCAGAGATGTTTTAAGAGTAGTTTATTTTAAACTTTGATTCCTGGCCACCAAGAGCCATAGTAATTTTTTGAATGAGTGTTAGAAATCTTTATGGCTCCTGCTTAATTTCTGATTACTACATAGCATCTAATCAATTCCAGTTAAACATTTTTGTGCATCAGAGAATTCTGTTTTGGAAAGTGTTTGTATTTGGAAGGCAAGTGAAACCTGTGAATCTCTTCTGAGAATAGCATTTTAAAAATGCATAAAATAATACACATAAGATTAAAAGGAAACTGATTATTTTGAAATACATTTTTTATCTTTTATTAAAACAAATACAAAAGAAAACACTATAAGTTTGCATATTAAAACTTAAATATTAAATAAGAAAAGGAAAAACATGTCATATGCGCAGCGAATGTGAGGAGATTCAAAATATATAGCAATAAGTTACATTTCAAGAAAGCCTGTATATTTATATTATATGTTGTATTGAGAGCTATCTTTTCTTTGCTTCCTTGTAGATTTTCTTTTGTTCTCTGCTGTACACTTTTTACTTTGTTCTTTTCCCCCTTCTTCCTCCCTCCTCCCAGGCTATAATTAAGCATGGTTATATTTAGATGTAGGTATATACACACAAGCATACATATATACACATACATATATATGTAGTCATATGCTTTCCCTAACAGATTCTACTCCGAGTCTTTGTTTTTATGTTTGCACATATCTCTTGTTTCCTATCTTTTCTGATTGCTCCACTTCTGCTCACTACCTTGCCCTCCTATTACTTAACCTATAACCCCAATGATCCCTCCTTTATCCTCCCATTCCCATAAATCTGAACACCCTTCTATATCCCACTTTAACCTATTCCCTTATGTCCCCTCTAAAGATCCCTCCCTTATCCTCTCCCCCCATCCCCTTAGTATTTTATTTCTTTCTAAATTTTGAAGACTTTTATGTTCTTTTAAATGTACATGTATTTCTCCTCTCTTAAACTCATTGCAAATGAAAGTAAGTTTCCAAAACTAACAGCCCTTCTTCCTCATCTAATTCCTCTGTACAGATTCTTCCTCTTGTTCTAATGCTTCGGGACATTTTTCTTTAATTATATCTTGCACTGTTCTATCAAGATCATAGGATTCTATTTGATCATAGGTTTCAGGTAGTCCAACTATTCTTATGTTTTCTATTCTTGATCTCTTCTCCAGTTGCATTGTTTTTCTTACGAGGTTTTTCACATTCTCTTTTAGCTTTTCAATCTTTATATTTATTTTTTCTTGATCTCATAATTTCACTAGCTTCCCCTCGCACAATTGTGATTTTCAAGGAGTTACTTTCTTCCTTAAGATTCTGGATCTCCTTTTCTAATTCTAATCTTTCTTTTCATAATCCTCTTGGTTTGTTTTTTTTTGCATTGTTTTTCTTTAGCTTTTCTTCAATCTCTCTCATTTGATTTTTAAAGTCTTTTTAAAGTTCCTTGGCAAATTCTTTTTGGGCAGTTGACCTTTTGGCACTACACTTTGGGATAGAAGAGGGTTTCTTTGCTTCACTATCATCCTCTGAAGATGAGCCTTGATCTTTTCTATTCCCATAGAAATTTCCTATGGTTGGATTCTTTCTCCTTTGCCTGTGAATTTTTTTAATAGCTTAATATTTGTAATCACCTCTAGTCCTGAGGTATGGGGAATGGTGCCTCTGGCTCCAGATTCCTTCTGTTCTCCACTCTGAACTTGAACCCAAACCAAGACTTCCAGTCTCCTATACTTATAGCCCACAGTCAACAATCCTAGCGACACTGCTTCTGCACTCTCCCAATATGTGCTGGTTCCTTCAGCAGCACATCTGAGTCTGACATCCCTTGTTGGTAGAGGTCCTTGATCTTCCCTGGCTCAGATGGTCAACTCCCTTCACTGGGGGTTGGATGGGGAGCGAGGTTTAAAAGTTCCTGTGGCTGGAGTTAAGGTAGGCTTCCACACTGAAAATCCCAGGGCTTGCCCCTTGCTGTTTAAGTTGTGCCTAGTTTGGAGGTGTTTATTCTTCACAGAGGCCAAATATCATCTGGGAATTTTTCTTCAGGTCTCCTGATTATCCCAGGAGGACCTTTGTTCTGCTTCTTGTTTATTCTTATCACTCGGAGTTTGCCCTGAGATGTTGTTTTATCCCCTTTGGGGAAAGGAAATCTTGAGAACTTGGAATTTTATGCCCTCCTCCACCATCTTCCCAGAGTACTCTCCTCAAAATATTCTTAAAACAAGATTAAGAAACCTAGGTTAAGAAGTCTTGGCTTAAGATCAACACTTCACACTGTACACCAAGATAAGGTCAAAATAGATAAATGATTTAGACATAAAGGTTGAGAGCATAAGTAAATTGGGGAGGATGGGAAAATGTACCTGTCAGATCTATGGAAAAGGAAAGGAAGGAGGTTAAGGGAAGAGTTTATAACCAAACAAAAGATAGAAAAGATCACAGGAAGTAAAGTGGGTAATTTTGATTACATGTAATTAGGAAAGTTTTGCACAAACAAAACGAATGCAACCAAAATCAGAAGGAAAGTTGGGAGAAGGGGAACGACAACAAATTTTTCTGATAAAGGTCTCAAATATATAGGAAGCTGAGCCAAATTTACAAAATGAGAATCATCACCCAATCGATAAATGGTCAAAGGCTATAAACAAGCAGTTTGCAAAATAAGAAATCCAAGCTATCTATAGTTATATAAAAAAGTTCTTAATCACTTTTGATTAGAAAAATGCAAATTAAAACAACTCAGGTACCACCTTAAAACTTCCAGATTGCCTAAAATGAGAGAAAGGAAAAATGACAAATGTTAGAGGGGATATGGAAAAAGTAGGACACTAATGGATTATTGGTAGAGTTTTGAACTGGTTCAACTATTCTTTTTTTTATTGTTTTTTTTTAATATAAATTTATTTAACTTTTTTACATTCATTTTCACAAAATTTTGGGTTCCAAATTCTCTCCCCATTTGTCCCCTCCCCCCACCCCACAACACCAAGCATTCCAATTTCCCCTATCACCAATCTGCCCTCTCTTCTATCATCCCTGCCTTTCCTTGTCCCCATCTTCTCTTTTGTCTTGTAGGGCCAGATGACTTTTTATTCCCCCTTAACTGTATTTCTTATTTCCTAGTAGCAACAACAATACTCGACAGTTGTTCCTAAGACTTTGAGTTCCAAATTCTCCCAATCCCTCCCTCCCCACCCATTTCCTTTGGGAAGGCAAGCGATTCAATATAGGCCATATCTGTGTAGTTTTGCAAATGACTTCGATAATAGTCATGTTGTGTAAGACTAACTGTATTTCCCTCCATCCTATCCTGCCCCCCATTGTTTCTATTCTGTCTTTTGATCCTGTCCCTCCCCAAGAGTGTTGACTTCAAATTGCTCCCTCCTCCCATTGCCCTCCCTTCCATCATCCCCCCCACCCTGCTAATCCCCTTCTCCCCCACTTTCCTGTATTGTAAGATAGATTTTCATACCAAAATGAGTGTGCATTTTGTTCCTTCCTTTAGTCGAATGTGATGAGAGTAAACTTCATGTTTTTTTCTCAGCTCTCCTCTTTTTCCCTCCACTAAAAAGTCTCCTGCTTGCCTCCTGAATGAGAGATAATTTACCCCATTCCATTTCACCCTTTCTCCAACCACTACATTTCTCTCTCACTGTTTACCTTAATTTCTTTTAAGATATGATCCCATCCTATTCAATTCACTCTGTGCTCTCTGTCTCTGTGTGTGCATGCATGTGTGTATGTGTGTGTGCGTGCACACGTGTACCTGTGTGTGTGATCCCACCAACTACCCAGATACTGAAAAGTTTTAAGAGTTACAAATATTGTCTTTCCATGTAGGAATGTAAACAGTTCACCTTTGGTAAGTCCCTTATGACTTCTCTTTGCTGTTTGCTTTTTCATGCTTCTTCTCATTCTTGTGTTTGAAGGTCAAATTTTCTTTTCAGCTCTGGTCTTTTCATCAAGAATGCTTGAAAGTCCTCTGTTTCATTGAAAGACCATATTTTCGCCTGAAGTATTATACTCAGTTTTGCTGGGTAGGTGATTTTTGGTTTGAGTCCTAGTTCCTTTGACTTCTGGAATATCCTTTTCCATGCCCTTCGATCCCTTAATGCAGAAGCTGCTAGATCTTGAGTTATCCTGATTGTATTTCCACAATACTGGAATTATTTCTTTCTAGCTGCTTGCAATATTTTCTCCTTAACCTGGAACTCAGGAATTTGGCCACAATGTTCCTAGAAGTTTCTCTTTTTCGATCTCTTTCAAGCAGTGATCAATGGATTCCTTCACTACTTAGTTTGCCCTCTGGTTCTAGAATCTCAGGGCAGTTTTCCTTGATGATTTCATGAAAGATGATGTCTAGGCTCTTTTTTTGATCATGGCTTTCAGGTAGTCCCATAATTTTTAAATTGTCTCTCCTGGATCTATTTTCCAGGTCAGTTGTTTTTCCAATGAGATATTTCACATTATGTTCCATTTTTTCATTCTTTTGGTTTTGTTTTGTGATTTCTTGGTTTCTCAGTAAGTCATTAGACTCCATCTGTTCCATTCTAATTTTGAGAGAAGTATTTTCTTCAGTGAGCTTTTGAACCTCTTTTTCCATTTGGCTAATTCTGCTTTTGAAAGCATTCTTCTCCTCGTTGGCTTTTTGAACCTCTTTTGCCAATTGAGTTAGCCTTTTTTTCAAGGTGTTATTTTCTTCAGCATTTTTTTGGGTCTCCTTTAGCAAGGTATTGACCTGTTTTTCATGCTTTTCTTGCATCTCTCTCATTTCTCTTCCCAGTTTTTCCTCCACCTGTGTAACTTGATTTTCAAAACCCTTTTTGAGCTCTTCCATGGCCTGAGCCCATTGGATATCTATTTCAGATGTTTGGGATACAGAGGCCTTGGCTTCTATGTCTTTCCCTGATGGTGAGCATTGTACTTCCTCATCAGAATGGAAAGGTGGAAACATCTGTTCCCCAAGAAAGTAGCCTTCTATGGTCTTATTTTTTTTCCGTTTTCTGGACATTTTCCCAGCCAGCTACTTGACTTCTGAGATTCCTCTCCACCCCTGCCTAGATCTGCCCAGGTAGTGGTTGGGGTCTGAGATTCAAATGCTGCTCCCCAGCCTCAGGGCTTTCAGCCGCACATGGCTGCTATTCAATGTGAGCTTAAGTTCTGGTGCTCAGGTGGGGGCAGGGCCGCCTCCTAGGCTTAGTTCCCTCAGGGGGTTTATGCGGAGATCGTCAGTAATGGAGTGGAGCTCCTGTCTGCTCCGGAAGGTCCTGGCCACCATCACCTCTGCTGCTGCCTCTGCCTCCCGAGGGAGCCCGAGCCACAGAGATACCCCGCTCGCCTCTCGACCAGCCCAGAAATCTCTCTCACAGACCTGTAGTGCCTGTGGGTGGAGGTGCCTTCGTGACTGCTGGCGATTCCATCCCTGAAGCCTGCTCAGATCTGCTCCTCTCAGGCCACGCGGCCAGAGCTGGGCTCCGCTCTCCCGTGCACGATGGACCTTTGGTTGTGGTCTTTCAAGGCTCTCTGGAATGGAAATCTCCTCCTCTCTATTGCTGCATGGCTTGCACTGCTGCAGAATTTGTGGGGAGTTCTTTTTATAGGAAATTTATGAGCTGTGGGTTCAGAGCTAGCATACATGAGTCTTTCTACTCCACCATCTTGGCTCCTCCCCTCCAACTATTCTTGAAAGGACTATAAAACTATGCATACTCTCTAACCCAGCAATACTACTACTAGGTCTGTATCCCAAAGAAATCAAAGGAAAAGAACCTATATGTACAAAATATTTATAGCAAAGACTTAGAAATCCAGCAGATGACCATCAGTTGGGGAATAACTAAACAAATTGGGCTATATGGTTGTGATTGAATACTATTGTGATATAAAAAAATAATAAGGGGGGGTGGTCTCAGCAAAACCTGTGAAGATTTACACGAAGTAATGCAAAGTGAAATGAGCAGGACCAGAACAGACAGTAATAGTACTATTATAAAGATGATCAACTGTGAAAGATTGCTTTTCTATCAATACAATGTCCCAAGACAGTTCTAAAGAACTCATGATGGAAAATATTATCCTCCTTCAGAGAGAGAGTTTTAGAAGTCTAAATACATATTGAAGCATAATCTTTGCTTTATTTTTCTTTCTTTTTTTGCAACATGGATAATATAAAAATGTTTTATATGATTTCACATGTATAATTGATATCATATTTCTTGCCTTCTCAAAGGAGTTGAGGAGGGGATAGAGAAATGGAGAAAATTCACAATTCAATTTTTTAAATGAATACTAAAAATATAAAATTCATATAAGTGGGAAATTTATTTTAAAAACTTAAAACCCCTCTGAGGTACCACCTCACATCTATATATCAATGAACAATTGAATCTCTACTCAAGAGAACCTTATCTTCTTGCACTATTGCTGCTTGCACCATTTACAAAACTCCAGTCCTTGATTATTGCCACTATCCAATTCCTTCATTTCTACTGATGTAATGCTGAACAGACCTAGGCAACGTGAAATTAAGTCACACCACCATCTGCAATCGACAAGAGACACAATTAGGCTGACTTCACCAGCTTTCCTTTATAGCATCCAGGTGAAAGAAACAAAGCAGTAGAATAGTTAGCCATTCCAGTATATTTAAGTCTAGTCATGCATGCCTAGTCAAAGATAATGGTTACCTCATTACCTACCAAACAATCTTAAACAACTCAAGCTACAAGGTCATGTCTTTTTTTAAGTTTATTTCCTACACAATCAAGAGAGACAGTATGAAAAGATCTTTATCTAGCAATTGCTGGCTGTTCTCTTTTTTCTGTATTGGTCAGAGCAGGAATATTCAAATCTAAATCACTTTCAACTTCTCCTTCAGTTATCAGAGATGGAACTTGAAAACATCTTAAATTTCTTTCTTTCTTCCTCCCTTTCTTTTTTCTTTTCTTCCTCTTTTTTCCTTTCCTCTCTTTCATCCTTCTTTCTTCTCTTTCTTCCTTCCTCTCTCCCTTACTCTTTCTCCCTCCCTTCCTTTACTCCTTCCTTTTTCTTTTTTTCTCTTTCTTTCTTCCTTTCATTCTCTCTCTTTCTTCCCTTTATATGTTTTATTTCTTTAATATATATATTTTTAATTCAACACCATGCTAGGTGCTATGAGATATATTTCAAAAAACCATAGGGAATGGCCCCCTATCTCTAAGGAGCCTAAAATATTTCTGGGATATAAAACTTAAATGAAATAATTAGATAAGCATGTAAGGCAATATATGAGAAAGTATCAAAATGTGCAATACAGCCATTAAGTGCCATAAAGGTCAAGAAAGGAAATTGAAACATAAATATGTATGAGTTGATTTGTGATTAGAATTTGTTAAAAGCTTGGACCTAGTATCACTTTGTGGAGAAGAATTTAAGAAAAAATGAACATACAAGCCCCTGCACTGCCCATCTTCCTAAAAAAGAAGTCAATACCAGGTCCATTTGAACTTCTCCCTCCAAGTTCATCCTCACTAAAGTAGATTGCTACACCCTCTGATGAAAAAGATGAACTGATGAAAAAGAAAGATGAATCCAAAATTCAGTTCTCCACATAGAACAAGTCTCAGATATTTGATGTATGGGTTTTAAATGGTTTTTAACTTATTAACATATATTGTTTCCTTAATTATTTTTAACTTGTTCATTTAAGTTTTACAAAATAAAAGGGTAAAATTGTGCAATACTATGAAATCATTAAAATGAACATTTTTTTTCACTCTGAGACCAAAAAAAATTTCTTTAGTTTTTTCTGAAAGAAAAAGGCAATGACAAAGATCAACTTATGTGGACAGATGAAAAAAGTTCCCTCTAATTGAGGCTGTTATATCTTATTGGGTATAGAGTATTCTAATTAATACTCTGATTTGCTGCTGGGTAACCTGTAATACTGAGATTAGCTTTTATTTTTCCTTCAAAAAATAGTATCTAACTTGTAATTTGTTTCCAAACAAATTGACTTCATAAGTGCATAAATTTAAATTGCTTATCAGGTATACTTTCTGTTGTGGTGGGCTTTCCCCAACCCTGCAGGAAATGCTAATAAATGGACAAGGAAAGAAATTGTCTAAAAATATGTTATGAGAATAAATGCCTTCTAGTTACTTTATCAACATTTTCAATTTACATTGAAATGGTATTCAGGATATTTCTATTCTATTGGTATTAATAGTTCCAGAATTTTATTGTATCAGTTATAACCAGGCCAATTTATAGTATTAAAATGGCACAACAGATTAATACTGCTATTGTTTCCTGGGTCATTTTTTTAAGACAGAAGGCATATGGATCATTTCTCACGCAGTTTTCATTCTTTTAGCTTCCTCTATGTTTCTGAAGAAAAATCCATATTTACTAGTGGGAATCAAGAAGGAGATAGAAGGAAAACCCATGAAATATCCAACAGTGGGTGGTGAGAATATTCTCATGTCCCATTACTCTCTGTATTTACTTCTACTTCTAATCTAACCCATTGAGCACAAGTTTGAGGAAATGGAACCATCATTGTGCCCAATATCATATAATTATATGATTTCTGAGGTTGGCCAGATAACAGGAGTGGGCAGAAGAAACAAGACTTGGCCCTTTAATCTATCCTACATCACAAGACCACAGAACAAATAGTTCTGTTCAGTATAGACACATACTTCTAATTTCTCAAGACCCTTTTCCATTTTAATTCAGTCACATATTGGAGCTACCCCACCTAGATTCATTTAATTCTTGTCTTTGATTAGCAAACCATTATTAGTTTTTAAAATTTATTTATTTTTAGTTTTTTGGTTCTCAACATTCACTTCCATAAGTTTCCAATTTTCTTCCCCTCCCTCCCCAAGATGGCATATAATCCGATATGGGCTCTACACATACATTTCTATTAAACACATTTTCACATTAGTCATGTTGCATAAAAGAATTAAAATGAATGGGAGAAACTATGAGAAAGAAAAATAAAATGAAATAAAAAAGAAAGTCAGCTACTTTGCTCTGCATAGTTCTTTCTCTGGACATAGATACCGTTTTCCATTATGAGTCCTTTGGAATTGTTTTGGGTCCTTGCATTGCTGAGAAGGGTCAAGTCTATCAAAATCCACCATTGCACATTGTGGCTATTACTGTGTACAATGCTCTGCTGGTTCTGATAACCTCACTAGCATCAGTTCACATCCATCTTTCCAGGTTTTTTTGAAGTCTGCCTGTTCATCATTTCTTATAGCGCAATAGCATTCCATTATATTCATCTACCACAACTTGTTCAGTAGTTCCCCAATTGATGGACATCCCCTCAATTTCCAGTTTTTGATCACCAAAAAAAGAGTTGTTATAAATATTTTTGTACATGTGGGTCTTTTCCCCACTTTTATGATTTCTTTGGGATACCCTAGCTAGCCCTAGAAGCTGTATTGCTGGTACAAAGACAGACCATCATTATTCAAGTCATTTATATAAACTTTTGACTGAGCAGAATCAAAAAAAAGAGCCCCATGTCAATCCACAAAAGACCTGTACTCTAACTTATTTGTTAGCTATTATTAGCAGAAATTGATCCCAGTCATTTAACCATTTGTGAATCTTTTAACAATACTCATATTATCATCAATTATCATATACATGATAAACTGTCAAATTCCTTTATGAATTTCAGATATATCAAGTGCATTGAATTTTAGATTTTCCATAAGACAAGTGATTTTGTTATTATTGAAAAGGGAAAAAAATAAATGTAGTTAAGTTTAGCTTGCCATGGATTGTTATTGATAAGCTTATTAAAGTTCCCAATATAGTTTATATTACACGTAGCATATGTCTATGTGGCGTAAGACCAAGAACCGAGTCTTCTGCCAGACTCTGTGTCTTCTCTTATTCTCAAAACATAGCCCTTCCTTTTTCCATTCTGCCCTGAGTAGCAGGAAGCGACCAAGGCCAGTGCCCCGGTCTTTACCTTGAAACACCACACGGCATTGAAATCTATGAGAATTACCACTCATTTGTTATGCAACTACTACCCTGATAGCTAACAAACTTCCAATATTTGTTACTTTCCCTGATCCTGTATGACTTAATGACTAGCTTTTTGTTCATTTGTTTCAGTCACTTCTGGCTCTTTTTGACTTCATTTGGAGTTTTCTTGGCAGAGATATTGGATGTTTTCAACCTACTTTTCTCCTTCTCTGATCCTTATCTTGCTCAATCTTATCCCAGTCGCACCTGTACACAAACTCTCCTGACTCTTTTCACCATGCACTCTGGAATTCCCATTCCATAATAAACAAACTTTGCTTAAAAATTCTTACTCATGCTTCTCTTATCAGCTTACTCTCCCTTAGCTTCTGATTTTCCCAGGATGACTCTCAGTCCTTAGCCATCTTCTTCAACAATGGTTGGACCTACTTTTACACCCCCCTGGCCCACTGATCATGAAATGATAGATAATGGCAATATTGTGTGGTCTTCTTTGCTGGTCACTTCCAGCTTCTACTTTTGTCAATATAATTATCATGATTTTCTCATTAGTAGTTAATTCACTCGTTAAAATTTTATACCATATGTAAGTTGGGTAGCTGTTGTCTGTAAGCTTCCAGATCCTTTTCCTTTTTTTTTCAAGGAGTTCAGAACCTGAGGCACTATCTTATTCTCCTCCTTCCTGACTTCCATATTCATGTTGATAACTCCAACCTAACTTCTCAGTTTCCCAATTTTCTCAAATCTCATGACCTATTATTTCACAATACCTGAGCCATGCACAATTATCGTTGTATCCTGAATCTCACCATTAGTCACAAGTGTTTCTTTTTTTCAATCAAAAGCCCTGACATTCGGCTCTTCAGTCATGATCTACTACTGTATTATTTTTTCTCTCTCTCTGGGATGCACCTTTCCTAAATCTATTTTCTGCTCTCACCTCAGTATCTTCAACTATAAAGTGGAGATAATAATACCATGTGCTTCAACTGTTTGTGAGAATCAAGTAATTTAAAATTTCTAAAGTACTTTTTACAGTAGCACATAGTAGGCGCTTAATAAATAAATGGCTGCTCCTCTGTACTCATCAGTACATTTCCAGGCCCTTACCTTTGCTCTGACTTCACTTTCCTCCATTCTCAGTTATTATTGTTCACTTGTTTCAGTCATGTCCAGCTCTTCATGACCCCTTCTGGGATGTTCTTAACAAAGATACTGGAGTGGTTTGTCATTTCCTTCTCCTACTCGTTTTACAAATGAGGAAACTGAGGCAAACAGGATTAAGTGACTTGCCCAAGGTCACATAATAAGTGTCTGAGACCAGATTAGAACTCAGGAAGATGTCTTCTAGATGCCAGGCCTGACACTCTATCTACTGTGCCACCCAGCTGTTCCCATTCCTAATGAGAGCCCCTATTTAACCAAGTCCATTCAACATTAACTTCTATTCTTGAATCTCTACTTAAGAGAACTTCATCTTCTTGACCTATTGCTGCTCTGATCATTGACCAAACCCCAATCCCTAATTATCCCCACCATCCACTTCCTTCTTTCTCACTAACTTACTGCTGAATAGACCTAGGCAAAGCCATACAACAAAACTGGTAGCGCAAATTGGTGTTTTCTAATATCACCTGGGCCTTCACTGCAGCAAGGCAATCCTTTTACTCCTCTCTAATTGAACATATCTTAATATCAGACTATCTTAATATCAAAACTCAGGGCATCATTCCCCACTCTCTTTTTTTCCCCAGCCTCTGATAATGATAATTGCCTATGCCAACTCCTCTACATAATACTATACACTCCTATCTTCTCTGGAATCATCCCCTCCCTCGCTAATGAATTCTCTAAATTACAAGTTCTTTCCTTATTGCCTTCAAATATTCCCAATTTTCACTGACTCTTAAAAAATAAAAGAAAATCCCTTGACTAGAATCTACCATTTCCTCAAGGTTTTGCTTCTTTCTCTTTTCCTTTTCTCAGCCAAACTCTTAGAAAAAAAATTTCTTTCCTCTACTTCTAACCTCTCACTCACACCTTAATTCTTTATCCAATCTTATTACTTAATTGAAACTGCTGTTTTTAAAAATACCAAAAATCTCATAATTCCCTAACCATATGATCTTTTCTCAGTCTATATCCTTCTTGGCATATTTGTTGTATTTTACATTGTTAATCACTGTCTTAACTTGATACTGCATCTTTGCTGGATTTCCATGATACTACTCTCTTTTGGTTCTCCTCCTACCTTTGATTTTCTTCTCAATGTACTTTGCTGGTTGATTATCTATATCATGCCCCCTAAATGACCCTCCTGTTCCCAAAGATTATCTTGGGTTCATCTCTCTCTCCACAAATATATACATGTATACATATGTATTATGTGTGTAATATACCCCTCTCCATCAGCTCCCATAAGTGTAATTATCATCTCTATGCAGATGACCCACTAACCTATATCTCTAGCCCCCTTTGATCACCAAAACTTCAGTTTCACATCACCGACTGCCTACAGAACATTTTTATGTCCCCAAGGCATCTCGACATGTCTAATGCACAATCTTTTACCTCAAACTTGTATCTCTTCTAAGCTTCCCTACTTATCTCGAAGGCTTCACCAGTATTCCAGTTTCCAAGTTTGTCATCTTGGCATTATTCTCAACTCATCATTCTTTACCCAACATATCCAATCAATCCAAATGTTACTCTTTCTCCATTTACAACTCTCATATCTGACCCTTTCTCTCCACTCATGCAGATATGACTAAAGTTCATCTCTTTATCTCCTCTTACCTGGATTAATATAATAGTCTCCTAATGGGCCCCTTTGTCTCAAATCCCTCCCATTTCAATTTGTCCTCCACATACTTACCAAAGCTAATTTCCTTAAAGAGTGGAATGGAATAGACTAGGAATAGGAAAAGAGTAGGAATAGAACAAAGGTAAGGTAGACCAGAGGAAAGCAGAATAGAATAGATAAGCATAGAGAAAAGTAGAATAGAACATAACGGAATAGGAATGAACTAGCTGGGACAGGGAGAGTGGGATGGAATGGGATAGAGAGGAGATGGGAAGGGAGGGGAGGGGAGAAGAGGGGAAGGGAATCCCAGCTGACTTTGTCATGATGTCATCTTAGGCAAGTCACTTAACCTCTCTAGACCTATTTCCTACTACATAAAATGAGGTTGTCAGATTAGTTGACCTCTGTAGAGTTCTTTCCAGTTTTCAGTCTATGGTCCTATTTAATCTTTCTTAGGTTGTAATTCTCTAATCTTTACAAAACTTCAATGGGAGAGTTTGGGAATTCCATTATGTTGGTTTTGAACACGGAGTGACATAAATAGTGGCATAGTATTCAGCAATGATCTCCTATACCTCTTACTATCCAAGTTATCTGTTAGGAACTCAGAATGTATTAGGTCCATCCTCAAAGCATTTTCCTTTCATTATCTCATTATGATATTGTAGATTTGTAGATTATTCTATCTTTTTAGTGGTCAAGGATTGCAGTATCCAAGCTGTCAGATATAATGTCTCTTCAAAGGGAGAAGAAATTCCTAGTTTGGGGTTCATATACTCTGAGTTTTGGAGAAAGATTTGCTGTGTTTGTGTGACCTAAAACAGTGGCCTCCAGACATTTTTGATTAAGCACTTCTATATCTAAAAAAAGTTGTAGTGCCCACAATTGCAAAATGGCTAAATTTGCTTAAGTATAAATTATTATTTGTTGTTGTTCAGTTGTTACAGTTGTGTCCAACTCTTTGTGACCTCATTTAGGGTTTTCTAGGCAAAGATACTGGTATGATTTGCCATTTCTTTCTCCAGCTTATTTTATGAAGGAGGAAACAATAGGGAATAGCAGACAAATAGGATTAGGTGAGTGACTTGCCCCAGGTCACACAGATAGTAATTATCTGAGGTCTGATTTGAATTCAGTAAGATGAATTTTCTTGACTCCAAGCCCTGCACTCTATCGTTATCATAGTGTATCTATAATATATATATAATCTATATATGTATAGCATATTATTGTATAATATATATTTCCATAGGTATGTATAATATATTATTATATTATATCTATAAATATTTACTTGTTTATAAATATATGTATACATATATTCATGTACACATATATAACAACATTTTCTATATTATATGTTCGTATATGTACGTATATATATATGTAGAGAGTCTATTGTCATAACTATACACATTGTAAAACTTTAAATATTGAAGTTATAATATATAAAATCAAGATGAGATAATATTTGCTCCTATAAGTTAATAGTTATTACAATCTATTGAATAAGGGAACAATACTGTCAGAATTATGCTTTAGAAAAAAAATCACATTGCTATGTGGAGGATGTACTGGAGTAGCAAGAGACCTGAGACAGGTAGATTGTTTAGGAGACTCTTACATAAGTACTGGAGAGAGTTAGTGAAGATTTGAAATTGGGTAGTAAGTACAAAGTCTGAAACAATAGTGTATGAGTAGGAAAAAGGGGACAGTGATTGATGTGAGATGTGAAGATAGACACAAGATTTTACTTCTGCTATATGGATATGATGGAGGGGAAAAAAAGGAATCAAAAATGACAATGAGGTTGTGGAATCCTAGACAATTAGGAAGATGGTGGTGTTCTTGATGGTATAAAGAAAGTTTGGATGATGGGTGAGGTTTTGGGAAAAAAACTATAATGTAATAATATATGTGATCTATGTCACAATTCATCCATGCTTACTCTTTTTCTCTGACTCAGTCTATTCCATTCAAAATGAAAAGTTAGGAGGTAGAGCACCTACTTTCTCTGAGTGCCTTCTGTAGGGCACCTGTCATAGTCAACCCTCTATCTACTTTATGCCACTGTTGTCGTCATCATCATCGTCAGTCATCTTTTGTCATCATCATCATTGTTGCCATCATCATACAAATAATAATGATGTTAATAATAACATTTATTAATAACTAACATTTAATATATTGTGCGAGAAGTAGCATTACTTAATAGATAGAGAGAAGACCTGGGTTCAAATTTCTGTTAACCTCTCAGTGCTCTAGACATAAGTCAAAGGAATGTTCATTTGCATTAGAGGAGTTTGCTTACCCGGGAATTCCTTGTTACTTTCAAATTACACATTCAGTTCTTATCCCTGACACTTATCCCTAAACATTAAGGTTTACAAAGTGTTTTTAATATACTGTCACACTTGACCATAGTAATATTAAAATAGATATTATCTCATTCAATCATAGTAATATTTTAAGATAGTGACTTTATTAAGTGCTGTGTCAAGCACAGTAATAAATGTTAGTGATACAAACACAAATAGGCAAGACAGTTCTAATCCACAAGGGACTTACATTATAATGAGTGAAGATAACACAAAGGGTACTTGAAGGTGAGGTGGGGAGGCATGGTAGTATCTTGGGAGAAAGGTGGCAAGTGAGGAGGAGGAGGAGTATTCTGGAAAGGGTGAGAGGGAGGTGAAGCAACATGGCCGGAGTCCTTCCTAGATAGTGGTCTTAGGGACGGGCACATGGAGGAGGGCCTCAGATTAAAGGTTTCTTAAAGTGCCAATGCGACAAGTAAGGATAAGGGGGAAGATTCCTAATATATTTACTTGATGACTCTCTTGTAGGACAGGGAAAACTGTTCCTGATCATGATTGTAGTGAGCATTTATAAAGCACTTTAAGTTTGCAAGTCACTTAAAAAAAATCTCATTTTATCTTCACAACAGTCCTGGGAGAGAATTATCTTCTACTATTTTTTCCCACTTAACAAATGCTATTATTGATCCCATTTAAAGATGAAGAAACTGAGGTAGATATTAAATTACTTGTTCAGTGTCCCACAACTAGTTAAGTGTCTGAGAACCGATATGAACTCAGGTCTTCTAGATACCAAGGACAGGTAGGTGGTACAGGGAAAAGAGCACAGGGTCTGGAGTCTGGCTGCATGCATCACGCGTCACCACTGTCTCTGATTATACTATCTTGGGAAATAGCAACAAGGATCGTCACATTGCACCCTATAGCCCCCATTACTTAACTTGGTTTCAGATTATAAAAAGAGACCCATAGTATATTTATGTACAATCTGAGAAAGAGTAAAATGAAAAAAAAAAAAAACCCTAAGCATGTGTGTACAAGTAGACAAGAGAAAAAGGAAAGAAATTGAAAAGTTAGAAGAAAATGTTGATAGGAGAAATTTCAGAAAGAGAATTAAAAAAGAAACTGATAACGACTTCTGATAAGAAGATGAAGTCACAGCAGCACAGACTTACTGTTTATCCTTCCACAGTCTTTGTAGACTTGATCTCACTTCAGAGGGATTTATTTATATTTAAAGGAGTAAGAAGGAATTGTGCATGCATGTTGAGTACAACCATAGTACACTTTTTTCCCACTGTTTCTTGGACCTGAAATTATTTCTATTAAGTATTTGCTGAGTTTATTGCTTTGTAGTGACTGTTGATTCTCCATCCTGTCTTAAGGACAAAAGGTCCTTTTCTGAGTTACTGAAATCAATTCAGTACAGCCAACATTTATTAAGCTCTTACTATGTCCAAGGAGGCAACTTTCAGATTATAGGTTGAAGAACAGTCACTGAAAGCTCACTAGATTCTGAAATCAGGGGTCCAGTTGAAACAATGTGAAAGACTTTGGGGTTATAAAATCCAGCTTAGGTACCTCCAGCCTTTGTACTGTGGGGATGGTGACTTCTGTCAGTCTTTATTTACATCTCTCTTGGTTTGCTCAGATTTAGCTCAGGCAGACTGATCCCTCAATAGGATAAGTATTATCATAATTTTTGGTTCTTCACAAGTTCCCCTTCCCCCATTCTCCACCCCATCACACATCCTGCCTGCCCAGCACAAGGTACCTAGAGTATAAGTATGAATCAGATATGGAAAAGGACTTTTATTCCCACTGAGAAAAGGTAATGTTAGTTTAATTTATATTTCTAATACAGTTCACAGAGAGGGTAATAAACAAGCCTTACTGGGATATTTGCACTTTCTTTTCAAGCCTGCTAATTAGCAATTTTATATCATAGCCTAATCAGTGCCAAGTGGAATCTTTTTCTCAGTGGTGTCTCTCTGTCTCTAACCTTTTCTCTGCCTATCTGTCTGTCTCTTTGTCTCTTTCTTTCTAACTCTTTCCCTTTTCTCAATCCTGCTACCTTGAATACTCTGCTAACCTCTTGCTAAGGTGTCAGGGAAGGGGAAGATGCCAGCTGACTTTTGAGACCATGAATGGAACACCCAAGGACTGGAGAGTGCCTGTTTATTATACCCAAAACTCAACAGTCCATGAGAAGTCTAGCTCAGCTATCAATGAAAAGATTTTCACCGCTACACAGTACCATCCCCTAAGTCAGGGGTGGGGAACTGGTGGCCTTGGGGTCACATATGGCCCTCTAGGTCCTCAAGGGCAGCCTTTGACTTTGAATCCAAACTTCCCAGAACAAATTCCCTTAATAAAAGTATTTGTTCTGTAGAACTTGGACTAAGCCAAAGGCCACCCCCAAGGACCTACAGGGCCACATATGGCCTTGAGGCCCCAGGTTCCCCACCCTTCTTAAGTTTTCATGGCCTACAGCAAGTAATAGAGAATATCTGCACAAACTTTGGAGTACATTTGTGGGAAGTGGGATGAAGGGGAGATTGAATCTTGAGCACTAGAAATAGTCTCCCATGATATACATACACACACACACATACACACATGCACACACACAAACACACATGTATATATGCATATGTATACCTGTATCTATACATACATATATACACTTGCACATATACATATACATACACATACACACATACATACATATATACACACATATATATACATACATATATACATACATACATATATATACACATATATATACATACATATATACATACATATATATGACTAGAATGCCAGCTGAGAATACTCCAAGATAGGGTTATGTGACACTGTACAAAGATGCTAAATAACAGAATCCCACCCCTCAAGGAGCTTACAGTATAATAGAAAGGGATATGTAGGCAGCAAGTTGGTGAACTGAGCACCTTTCAGCCCTGGAGTCAGGAGGACCTGAGTTCAAATCTGGCCTCTGTTACTTGACAAGCTGTGTAACCTTGGAAAGTTACTTAACCCCAATTCCCTTGCCTTACCCCGCTCCAAAAACAATTAAAGAGGGATATGTCAAACAGAAGTAGCTTTGGTACAAGCTGGAAAGTAATAAGAACTAATGATACTATTTTCATGAAAGGGTTACAAGTAATTTGAAGAAAGAGAAAATACTTCCTTCTAGGTAATATGGGGTGAGGAAGGGGGTGTATTCCAATGAAGATTCACTTGGTAAGGTAGCATCTCTGTTGGACCTGGAAGAGAAAAAGGGATTCCAACAAGTCAAGCTTTTTAAGGCTGGGGAGGAATCAGCCAATAGAAAAATTTGACTTGGGAAATAATTCTGAGCTAAAGCACCAAGAGAGAAAAAGGTAGACAGAATGGGGACAGTGTGTATTAATCTTTGGCTACCATGTGAGTATCTGAAGAATAATGTAAGATAAGACTAAAAAGGGAGATTGGAGCCTGATTGTGGAGAGCTTTTAATAGCCTTGAATTAGTTTCTTCTGTATTCCAAAGGTGAAGGGACACTGCTGAAGACTTTTGAGTTTGGTAATGATTCTATCAGAGAGATACATTTGGAAAATTACCAGGGCAACAATATGAGAGATAGATTGGAGAGAAGATAGACCAGAAGCAGGAAGCATAGTTAGCAAGGCATTTTGTGTTAGTCTAGAAATGATGATAACCTGAACAAGGACATTTGTAGTGGGAGTGGAAAGGAGGGAACTGTTGAGAGACAGGTTTTCAGAATACAATTGACAGTATGTGGCAGTGAACTTAAAGTGAGGGATGGAGTACGGTTGGGTGGAGAAGGAAATGATGTCAGGTTAGCCTTGATCGCTATTCTGGAGTAAGGCAATACATCTATGTCAGTCATATGCACTTTATGACATGAGTCTGTAAAGCAGATCACAGCCTATGGAAGACAATTAAGTGTACACACACACACACACACACACACACACACACACAAAACCACCCCAAATACTGTCTACTTAGCACTGTAATTTTAGACTCATAGTAATAGAGGTAGAAGAGGCTAAAAGTCACAATATGCTTTTCTTTCCTTCTCCTTAACTCATATCAGTTAGACACTCTTTGCCACTATCTGTACCTTTACCCTTATCTTACATAATGAGGTGACCCTTTTCCTTTCCAAACTCCTTCTATATATACATCCCATTAGATCCTCCATCATCCTTATTCTCTCATTCATCTTCAGTCTCTCCCTCTCCACTAACTGCCTTGGTACTTGGATATTCAGGGGAGAAAAGGTGCCAGATGTGTTCTGAAATCTCACAAGGCCATGTACCATATAAAAGAAGACACACACTGAAAGTACCCATCCCAGGCACAGCCTTCTTTGCCTAGGAACTATTTCCATGTCTCCCTTATCTTCAAAATAAACAAACAAAAAAACCCCCAAACACCCTTACTTGAGTTATCCATCACTGCTAGCTGTCATTGTATCTCTCATTTCCCTAAAAAGGCTGTCTATAATTTATACTTGCACTTGCTTCAGTTTTTTTTACTTCTCTACATTTTGACTTCTGACTTCATCATTCAACTAAAACTTCTCTCTCTAAAATTACTTCAAGTCTCTTAACTGATAAATCTAATGGTCTTTTCTCAATCTTATCCCTCTTGACCTCTTTGCAGCTTTTGATGCTTTTATCACCCTTGATAATCTTTTCTCACCAGGTTTTTGTGACACTATTGTTTTTCTCGTTCTCCTACTACCTATTTGACTGCTCCTTCTCAGTCTCCTTTGCTGAATCCTCATCCGGGACATGACCACTAACCATAAGTGTATCACACAACTCTGTCATGGACTCCCTTCTCTTTACTCCCTATATTATTTCACTTCATAATCTCATTAACCCTCATAGATTCAATTACCATCTCTATGCTAGTGATAGCTACTTATCCCTCTTTAACATCTCTGTTGACCTCCACTCTCACATCTCTAACCATCAGTTGGATATCTTGAACTGAATATCTAGTAATCACCTCAAACTCAATATGTACAAAAATGAACTCATTATCTTTTGTCCCAAACTCTTCTGCCTTCCCAACTTCCCTATTGCTATTAAGTTAACCACCATCCCTCCAGTTCCTCAGGTTGGCAACCTCGAAGTCGTCCTTGCGCCCTCCTCCCATATTTAGTCTGTTGTGAAGGACCACCCGTTTTTATCTTGTAACATCTCATGAATATATCTCTTTCCTCTGACCCTGCTATCATCCTGCTGCAAGTCCTCATTACTTTTCTTGGACTATCACAATGACCTCCTTATTGGTCTGCCTGCTATATATTTCTCCCTGTTCTAGCCCATCCTTCATTCAATCAATCACCAAGATAATTCTCCCAAAGTGCAGATCGGAACATGTCACCTTTTCCCCCCTCCCCTAATGTCCTATTACCTTCAGTTACCTCTACGATTAAATATAAAACCTCCTTTTTGGCACTCAAAGCCCTGTATAACCAACTTCCATCCTTCACCATCTTTCCAGTCTTCTTTCACCTTCACTCTTCCACATACCCTTTGATCCGGTGACACTTCCTTGTAGTTCCTCAAAGCAGACACTCTATTACTTGGCTGGCATTATCATTGGTGGTCCTCCATGCCTAGAATTCTTTCCTTCCTTATCTCTAACTCTGGGTTTCCTTCAAGTCCCAGCTAAAATCTCACCTTCTGTAAAAAGCCTTTCTTGTTTTCCCTTAATTCTAGTGGCTTCTCTCTGTTGACTGTTTCCAATTCATTCTGTACATAGCTTATTTGTACATATTTATTTGCATCATTAGATGGTGAGCTCCTTGGGAACAGGAATTGTCTTTTTTTTGCCCTTCTTTGTATCCATAATGATTAGCAGAGTGTACAGCACATTTTAAGTACTTAATAAATATTTATTGACTGACACACATTGTCCCTAGTTCTCAAAGTGAAATTGTAAATGTAAATGCTTCTTGATCAAATGATTTCTTCCACCAACACATGATATTAAATGAATGTAGGAGAGGAGTGGAGGTCAACTTTACTATAAGAAGAGTAATAATATATTGCCCAATATTGTGATTTGAGGGGGTCGAAATTCTTTCCCTTGCCTAAATATGACCCACTTGCTCTGACAAGAACGTTGCAAATTTCTACTTTTTGTAGTCTTTTGGGTAAAAAAATTTGAAGGCTCCTATTTAAAATAATATAGATGGTTGGGGAGGGGGATAGTAAAAAAATTAGTAGTGAATATAAAGTATTTTAAACTTTAAAGTACTACATAAGTGGCTAATATTAGTATCCCCAATAAAGCTAATCAAATTCACCATAAAAACTGTGGGAATAAGATACAGGTTAGATACAGATTTTGGTGGACAAGGTTCAGAAAGTGAGGTCAAAGTAACTTATTGAGGAATACATTACCATTGGAACTGGACAGGACCTTAAGAAGGTAGCAAAGTATAAGTAATTAAATAAGATTATTAGACTTAGAATGAGAAGACCCAAGATTCAATCTTATTAGCTGTGGAACTTTGGCACAGAGAAAGTAATTTCACCTGCCCTAGTCATACTTTCCTTAGCTGTAAAATATGTATTTTTTTATAACGTTTTGTTGCTGAGATCCAATAGCAGGAAGTCTGTGAAGTTGTTTTGTAACAACTGACAATTGACTTCATCAGTCAGCCAAATTCCTCTCTCCAAAGAGGGACCCAGGGAGGTTAAGTGAGATAATAGATAGAATTCAAACTCAGGTCCTCTGAAACTAGGACCTTATTAATTTACTAGCTGTGGAGTCAGTCAGTCAATAAACACTTCTATTATTTAATATTTTATTTTTCTCCAGCTACATGTAAAAATAATTTTTAATATTTTTTAAAAATTGAGGTCCAAATTTTCTACCTCCCTCCTTCTTTTCCCCTCCTCCATTGACAAAGTAAGCAATTTGATAATGATTATACAAGTGCAATCATGCAAAACATATTTCTGTGTTACTCATGTTGTGAAAGAAAACATCGACCAAAAAAAAATCCACAAAAAAAACAAAGAATGAAACTTGGACAGTGTAGCAGCACCATGTCAGGAAACTGAATCACTTCCATTTGAATTGTCTTAGGAAGATTCTAAAGATCACCTGGCAAGATAAGGTACTAGACACTTCAAAGTCTTTTCTCAAGCTGAACTGCCAAGCATTCACACTCTACTACAGAGAACACAATTCTGTTGGACTGGCCACATTATCTGAATGCCAAATGTACATTGACATAAAAGATTTTGACAGAGAACTCATGCAAGACAAGTGTTCACATAATGGTCAGAAATGATACAAGGACACTCTCAAGGTCTCTCTGAAGAACTTTGGAATCAATTGTGAGACAGTAGAGATACTGGCACAGTACTTGCTCTATAAGCAAAGCAGAATTGCAGTAACTCGAAAGAAACAAGAGATGTACAAATTTAGAGACAGGTCCAAATGTTCACATGGATTATTTGTGCCCAACCCATGTTAGAGTCTTAGAGTCTTCCAAGCTCATACTGGTCTGATCATTCACAGTGGGATGCACTGTACCTTGACTCCAACATAGTAAAGTCATTTGGTCATCTCTGAGAGAGAAAGACAATGACAAACCAACCAAACAGAGGGAATCAGAGGGAAGAAGCTTTGATTTCTGAAAATTTTGACAGGAAAAAAGGGATTCGACTCTCCCACTACCTTCATTATTACCTCCAGATCCCATGAAATTCACTTGAGAATTCTTTCCAGTAACCTAAAATCATTAGAGAGTCCATGATGTAGCTGGGTCACTGGATATCTGGTGGAAGGGAGAGAGAGAGCCTTCTAAAGGAGAGGAGAAGAGGAGTCTTTAAGAATTAGGGATTGAGTTGGGAGTGGGAGTAGGGTTGAAGACAAACTTCATTTCCTTCCCACCTTTGCCTGGGGACAGCCCCTGGGAAGGAGATTAATATAATTGGGGTGAGTCCTTGGCTTTCTTTTCCTCCTTAAACAAGACAAATTTAAGACTTTGTATTTTAAAATGACTTGGTATTTGGCAGTCCCAGAGCACTACAGATTACTTATTCCTGAGGAAAAGAATCACAGTGTAGTGAGGAGGGGAAACACAAACATTTTTGTTTGAGTAGGAAACAGCATGTGTGCCAAATGGGAACAGAAGCTAAAAAAGAATTACAGCTGCACATGTGCTTTCTGGGACATAATAAGGTTGGCATATTTAGTAAATCGGAAAAAAAATGAAATACGGTTTCAACTCCATTATAGAGCAGCTGTGGCAATTTATTAAACTGCTCAGCTTGTAGGACTTCTTTATTTTTAATGTTTTATATTTGTTATTATATAAAGTATTTAAGTTTCTCCTAGCCTTCTATCCCCATGTAAACACACACTCACACATACACGTACACACACACACACACACACACACACACACACACACACACACACATAGAATGTACCTTTACTTTCCCTTTCCACCAAGCCTGGAATACTCTCCATCCCCTTCACCTCCTAGTTTTCCCACCTTCTGCAGGAAGTATCTCCCAACCTCTCATAATTCTCATGCATCCTCTCTGTTGACTACTTGCAGTTCATCCTGTGTATAACTAGGCTGGATCTATTTCTTTGCATAATGTTTCCCCCGTAAGGCTGTGAGTTTCTTTAGAGAAGGAACTGCCTTTTACTTTTTTTATTTTTTTATATCTCCAAAACTTAGCACAGAGCTTGGCACATTAATGCTATTCAGTTGTGTCTGACTTGCTGTGACCCCCTGGACCATAATGTCCATGGGGTTTTCTTGGCAAAGATGCTGGAGTGGTTTGCCATTTCCTTCTCCAGTGGATTAAGGCAAACAGTGGTTAAATGTCTTGCCCAGAATCACACAGTTTGTAAGTACTTTGAGGGTAGATTTGAACTCAGGTCTTCTTGACTCCTGGCTCAGCACTCTATCCCCTGAGTCATCTAACTGTCCCCTTTGTTTGGCACATAGTAGGCATTTAATAAATATTTATCGATTGTTTCCTCATCTGTGAAATAGAGACAATAATTTATCTGGATTATCTTTCTCACTTGGATGTTGTGAAACTCTAATGGGATAATTTACATGAAGAGGTTTTTTTCAGATTGTTTATTGTATAATATATTTAGTTAAAAGAGAATATATCCATGGTTCATTTTTCCATCACAAAAACATTCAATATTATGTTTGATGAAATAAGGGCAGAAAGGAATAGAAAAAAATAGAATTGTGAAAGAAGTTTGTGCTTCTATGAGAGGGAGAATAGACTGATTCTAAGTCAAAAATCTCAAAATTCTTTGCTTAATTGGGGGTATTAACTGAAGCAAAAATAATTTGGTGGTAACACAGCTCTACATACATATGTGTGTACATGTACATATCATATACATGTCTATATAGGCATGTATGTATGTTTATACACATATATCCATTCAATGTAGCCAATTATGGAAAAAATAAATGATTCCTTCTGCTATTTTAGTACCTTCTGATAATTGTGAACAATATGATTCTCTTGTCTCTTAATTTCTCTCTCCTTAGCCTCTCTTTTAATGCAAGATATAAGTTTGAAAGCCTCCACCCTCTGCCATGAATTTGGATCACTGTGATTTGAATTGCCTCAGACTACAACCAGATAGTTCTGTATTCCATTTCTTGTAATAAATATCGTGTTCAAAATGGAATCAATTCCCCCGGGAACTGTGACTGCGTTATTCCTTAGGAATCTGCATATTGGTAGGTAGCTTATTATAGACCTATTTTCCCCTTGTTTCTTAGTACTTCCAAGCCCTGAAGCACTTTGATGATTTCTTGAAACTCCCCTTAAAAGTTGCCACCTTTTAATTTCATATGAAAAATGAATTGCTTTTCATATCCTCCTTAAATGAAATATTTTAATGAACTAATCCTTATGTCCCTACAGGATGCCTTAGCATAATTTTTCAGCACTTTTCCTTGTTTTGCACATGCTGAATGGCACAGACACTGGAGAGCTGTCATGGTCTTTAGCAATTTAATTTACAGTTCTGGAATTCACCCAGTCGACCATAGTGGTTATAAAGTGAACTGGGTGAATTACAGTATGGCAGCAAAAGTAATCTATGTGGTATAATAGGCAGAAGCAGTGGGGCATATTAAAGGACTGAATTTCTACCATCAGTTAAAATGTCTCGCATTAGCAGATATCACTTATGTCATTGTTGGTACCTCGATTGTAGTGTATTAATGTATTAATGCTTTGAGCCATTAATAATTTGTGAAAATTTAGTGCTGGCATAAATTCATAACTGCAAAGATTTATTAATGGATATATTGTATCAATTATAATAGAAAATAAAAATAATATAGTAATACATTAGTGTGATATATGTATGCTACATATGTGTTTTATATACATATATATATATATGTGTGTGTATGTGTTTAATCTGAATATGGGCAAGTCAGACACAGTTTAGTCATAACCAGTGTGATTGTTGAATAAATTTTAAAATTAAAATTTTATTTGTCCTACTCGGTTCTGTGATACCTGGCAGAAAAAAAAAAGAAAAGGAAAACAAGAGCAACATTGTGGTATCCACGCAGCAACAAAGGATCAAGGGATTATAGTGAGATCGATGGATGAAACAAAAAAGAGCCAGAGTGAGCTTGGTAGCTATTTAGTTCTGGGACCTTAGGGACACCAGATAGCTTTCTCCCAGTAGAATGTAAGCTTCTTAAAGACTTGGGCTATTTCATTTTTTGTCTATGGCATCTAACAGTGCCTTCCATGTTGTAGGTACTTAAATATTTTTTGAACTGAAAAACAAGCATTTTCATTAGGTAATAATAGCTAGTAATATATTTTACAAAGCACTTCACATTTATTACCTCCTTTGATCCTCACAAAAATCCTGTCAGGTATGGGACATTATTCTCCCGATTTTGAAGATGAGGGAATCTAGGCAAGAACACGTTAGATGACTCTTTTTTAAAGAATGGACTTGGTGGCCTCTAAACTCCTTTCTTGTTTTTCAGTCTCTTACCAGTTATTTCATTAGAGATTGATTTAGCAAAATATTGCTCTTTTTCTTGAAGTTCTTATTTAAAATGAAAATATTACATGATAATTAACTTTTTAGAGCCCTTGGCATGTAAATATTTATAAGGTCATTTCCCTCTTGGATAGGAAGCTCTAAGGAAACAGAAATATCATAAATTTAAGTGTGATGAATGAAAAGTTGCAGAGCATAGTTTCTGGATAATTAATCAATTTATTAATTATGGCTAGCAAATAATTAATAAATTATTGTCAGTACTTTCTCTTGTAAACCAAAGACCCATGCTGGAGAACACTGAATGCTTGAAAAGTCTTTGGAAAATGGGGTGTATCTGAGGATGGAAATCAACTATTATTATTTAACAAACAATGAGGAGATGGGCATATTAATGAGGTGGACAAAAAGTCTTCAGTTCTTCCTGCTAATGACATGACCTGATCGTGAGACTTGGGTAATTACAGAAAACTGCACAAAAGAATCCATTTCTACCCATACCACTCTGGCTGGTTTTTACCATCATAAATTGTGTCGCCCTAAATTCTAATGGAAGGTTCCTAGGTTAAGGGCTTATTTCCTAAGCGCAAGAATTTGCCTAGATTGGGTTCTGTTGTAAGGTCTTTTAGTTGGGTGAAATATTTATTGCTAAATCTAAGATCCTCCTCCCCCAAACCCCCACCAGATCTCGATCCTCTGGAGAAAAGACAAAATTAATTCTTGTTAGTTCTTGGTTTTCCTACCACTGTAAGTTCCATGCCCATCCCCACCCGTTTCCTCAACTGTAGCCATGAAAGTTATTTGTCCTTCCTCTAAGTTTTCATAATATTTTTGCCTCGTTGTTTCCTTCTCCCTAATCATATTTTTCCTTGAATCACAATTATTTTTTGCACATGCATTTCCTTCTCCTACTCTTTCTACCCTCCAATTCAAAGATTTTAAACTTGAGAACAAGGTCATTATGTTATTCATTTATTTGAAACACTAAGATGAAATTCTTCTACATAGAGTAAGACTAATACATTTGCTGAGTTGAAGTAATAATTAAATCTTTTTTTAAAGGAGGATCGGGAGCCCCACTTAAATCCTAGTCCTAATAAGACCAGCTTTGTTATGTTAAGAGGAGGATTTGAAAAATCTGAATTTCAATGAGAACAACATAAATCAGTACAATTTTTAAATGATGGGATAGTCATTTCAGTAGTAGCTTGAATTTTGGTAACTGCTTTCATTCAACCAGAGTTGGTACAGAAAATAGAAATAACAAAATAAAAGATTTTGTATCTGGGTTCAAATATCAGCTGTGCAACTTACTATCCATTTTACCTTAAATAAGCCATTTAGTTTCCTCCATTTCTTCATCTGCAGAGTGGATTGAATGATAATAAAAGTAAATAATATATTTAAAATAATATATATTTATATAATAATTACATAATTATTATATATAAAATGATATATAAATATATATAAAATTATATATATAAAATAATAATATATAACATTAATAATAATAAACCTAATTTATATAATATGTGTATGTATAAATACTTTGTTTTGCAATTTTTTTTACATACATTATTTCATTTGATCCTCACAATATTCTTATAGAGTAAATGATTTTATTATCCCCATTCTACAGATGAGGATACAGAATGATAGGGGTTAAGGAAAGTATACAGGGTTACAAAGTTGGTGTCTGAGGAAGGATTCAAACTCAAATCTTCCTCTGACCTCTGATTCTGAGCTGCCTAGATCTAATCTTATGTACTAATGTTTGAATATTGAAAGATTCACCTAGAAAAGGGTTTGAATTTCTTTGGGATGACTTGAGAGGGGAAAACTAAACACAAATTTAAAGTTGAATAGAAGCACATTTAGTCTATGGAAAATCTGTTGAAAAATTTGAAATAGAGCAAATTGAGCTGGATCATGATAGGAGCTTATGGATTTCCCAAGTTGGAAGCCTTTAAATAAAGGCTGAATGATCATTTTGTGAATATTCTAGAGAAGGAATTTTTTTTCAGTTCTAGGTTGTACTAGATCATCTGTAAGATCCCTTCTAGTTCTGAAATTCCGTGACTCTACTAAAGTCTGCTGACTCTCACACTGCAGTGACATGGGCCCCTCCAACCTGTTTCACCTGATGTTGCTTACAAGAGGTTTTAGAAATTACAAGTGGTGTTCAGTGAAGTAGAAACATCATGTATTAATTATTAGGTTCAGAAATATAGCTCAAGAAGCTATTTTTTCATATCCTATGGCTTTGATTTCACCAACCTCCCCCCTTAAAGTTTAATGAATTGTTATAAAGGGTGAGGTGGCCTATATCTTAGGTAGGATGAAATAATTTTGCTCCAAGAGTAAAAGAAACAGGTGGCATGATGAAGCAATTTTTCCTTTCACATTTCAATTATTCAAAAGTGTTTTTTAGAAAGATGCTGCCTGTCTTGTAAAAAGGAGTTTATACAGTGAGGGAAGAAACTAAATGAGTTGGGGAAAAGCAGGTTAAAATGCTTAAGGGATTTTTTTATTATGTCTGAAAGATTTTTAATTAGTTATTTATAATCTTTATGGGCTAGAACTTGCTCTACATTCTAACTCTCACTTTTCCATAAAATTTTTCCAATTATTTTAAAATTGGACTTGTTTCTCTGCTATTCCCTCATTTTGAAAGACATTTAAAATATTTTATTGAATTAAAAATGTCTGTTGGGAGTTTTAGAGCAATAATTCAGTTAATTTCATAAGGTTTAATGCACTTTCTAATGTATTAAATCTTAAACCTTCATTAAATCTAGCATTTGCAACTATCAACACTATTTTTAAATGCCTCATGCCTACTAAGCTATAAACTTCCTTTGGGCTATGGGGAGGAAGAAAGCAAAACAGAGAGACATACAGCCTGTCCTCAAAGATCTTTTATTCTATTTGGAAAGATAAGATCTGAAGACTATACTTGGAGTCAAGAAGACCTGAATTGAAAATCAGACTCAGAAATTTAATAACTATATGACCCTGGGCAACTTATTTTGACTCTGTCTGCCTCAATTTACTCATTTATGAAAAGGAGATAATACCCCTTAGTTCCTATGATTGTTGTGAGGGATTAAATTGCATAATATTTGCAAAGCATTTTACAAACCTCAAAATGCTGTGTAACTGCTTTCTACTACGACTACTACTACTATTACTACTACTACAACTATTACTACTATCTAGAAAATTATCTATGATGAATGCCACATGACATATAGATGAAAGTATGATAAGGTTTGGTAATGGGAGAGATTTCTCTTATTTAAGAAATCAGAAAAATAACCTCATCATATTCTTGGAAAGATTTCATCTAAAAGAATAATAATTTTTGAAAAGAGAATAAAAAGGACACTGCCAAAAATGACCCCTCCAAAAGAAAACAAAACAAAAAAGAAAAGTCAATGTAATCTCCCAAATGTTTTTCATATTCTCTTGATTAAATATAGCCTTCTGTATTTCTTTTCTATTTTTTTCACAATTCACTGAACGATTGAACATTTGATCATATCAGCAGGTCTATCCAGGGTGTTAAGGTATGATTTTTGCTATAACATTGGGGTCAGTTAAATTGTTCAATAGAGCATCTAGGTGGCACAGTGGCTATAGCACCAGTCTTAGAGTTAGAATCACTCATCTTCCTGAGTTCAAATTTTACCTCAGACATTACTAACTGTGTGACCATGGGCAAGTCATTTAATGCTACTTACCTCATTTTTGTCATTTGCAAAATGAGCTGGAGAAGGAAATGTCAAACACTCCAGTATCTTTGCCAAGAAAACCCCAAATGGGATCAAGAAGAGCCAGACATGACTTAAATAACTGAAGAATAACTTATTGAATGATCACAGTCTTTCTTATATGTTCCAACCTATATTTCCTAGGTTATGAAATATAAATTGATTGTATATTTAAATTGGACTATAGCAGACATTATTTAATCAGTATTAGCTGAATAAGGATGAGTGCAAATTACCACATCATGGCTTCAACAAAGGTGATTTGGTATATGTAGCAGAAACAAGCAAAATGTTTACTGGGCCCATCACATAAGTCCAAGTTTCATTTTTTCAGTTCTTTGCCTGGAACACATTTTCAACAGTCACAGAATGAGAAATGATATGGGGGCCAGAAGCATTTATAGAGATGAAGTTGTTATGTGTGTTTCATTTTATAAGGAGGTCCATTATTACATTGGTAAGTATGAGTTTCTTTTCCTTTTTAGATATGTACTAATATTATTGCAAATATTTACATCTCTTTACCAAAAAAGGTTTTGTCTGCTTTTCTTTTTCTTTATATTCATAGAAATGTTTCTTTCAGGGTCTCAGACAGTTAAAAAATCAACAAAAAAACCCACCCTTGAATTGGAGTTTGAAGAAATAACTGTGGATTACAGTACTCCACAAGGATGTTGAACAAAAGCAACTCTCAGTGGTTGCTTGTTGTATTTTCTGTATTGTTTTGTGTTTGTAATCACAAATACCTCAAATGCCATGTCTCCCTTTTAATAGACTAGTCATTAGATTATCAAATTAGATTATTAATAGACTAATGATGATTGAGACATACCATGTGGGGTAAAAATATCTAGGTACCTCTAGATAGCTCTCACAAACATGAGGTTTTCAAATGCTGTGACTGACCTTCTGCAGCACTTTGGGGTGCAAGTAACACCCTTTCCACCAGAACTTGAGACTCAGTATGGTTATTATCAAAAGTTCTGAGCACAGGAGTGGATCCTCCTGTGAGCAGTCACGGATGATAAATGTTGAAGTCAGCTTGGGTCCCATTTCCAAGTACCCGTGGTCTCCCAGATGTTTTGAGATTTCTGAAACTTTGTACATTGTTTTTCCTGTACTGAATCCCTAGTCCATGATGTTAGGGTTGAGTGTGGAGCTGACGAAACACACATAAAGTGAACATGTCTTCCATGACCACATACAATGAATACCCTCATTCAGAGTCGTAACTAGGGCAAAAAGGGCTTTGTCTCAGGGTAACGGTATGAGAAGGCAATGGTGGGGCAGCTGAAAGGCGAACATCCCCCTCATGGCTATTGCTGTCATTGTGTTTAGCCATGAAATTCCCTTCTGTCCTGTACCATTGTGCAGTACAATCACCCCTAGGCTATCATACCTTGGATCTGTCCAGTTGCTGAAGTGCTCCTCTCTGGGGGCTTATATTGTCCGTAGGGACAAGGACAACCATGTCAAAATAAAATAGAAATGAATCCTATGTCACGTGCATATTGATTTAGAATATTACTAATCAACATTTAAATGTCTTGTGTTTTCATTAATTGTTTCAACTTTTTGCCATTATATTTTAATCTGGTTCCTGCCACTGCCATACTCGGGAGTCCTGACTTTGACACCTCTCTCCAGGAAAAAAAAAAAAAAAAGATTGTTTCCACTCCCAGAATGAGCACAACTATAGACTGTCCTCTGCACTGTAGTCACTATGTTTATTTCTCCCCTTAAGTATTTTTTTTTAATTCCAGCAGAATAAATCCATCCTTTTACTGCAACCAAACTCATCACAGAAATTTAGAGCTGGAAGCAACCTTAAAGACCATTTTAACTGTTTCATTTTTAATTTGAAGGAAGTGAGACCCAAGAAATGAAATGACTGGCCCAAGGACATACCCAACATTAATGGCAGGTGCAGTATTCAAAAGTAAGTCTCTCACCTTCCAATTAGTGTACTTTCCATTTGGTCATGTGCTAATTATTATGAAGCTCATCTCATTGACCTTTTTAAATGAATAAACATGACATGACCTTAATATTTACCCCGATGCCTGACACATGGTCTGGGAAGTAATGCATATTTATTGTTGACTGAGAATTTGTACCTATTTAAATAAAGTGTGCCCCTTAGCAATGATAAAGGAGGAAAAAAAACCCAAATCCATTATCTCAATTCAATGTTTCCCCCAAATTATTAAATCAGTTGCTTTAACTTACTTCCTCCTTTTTATTATGTTCATCACAGGCAGCTTGGGACTGATGCAGTCTGATAGCTTCTTATGGTCAGATTTCTGTCATAGAAATTTAATTGCAACAGTTCAAGCATCTGGTTAAAGTCTACTTTTATATCATCTTTTGTCTTGCTCACAGGGCTTTATCTTACTTCTTCCATGACATTGAAGTCCCATCTAGTCCTGGATACATAGAGAGAATTTTCCAAGTTTAGGCAACAAGATAGGCAGGCCTACCTTCCTTGTCTTCAGGCTACAGCTGACCTCTGAAAGGGCCTTTAATTGGATCCGTTTCTGTACTTTTTCATTCCAGTTAGAGCACTGACCTATGCCAGAAGCTCCTCTGCTCAGTGGCCTACCCCAATTGATACAGTTCTTGACCTGTTCCACTCCATTTCCTGAGCTACAGTAGTGATAGACTCTATTTCCATAACCCTAGAAATTTTAACATGACAAATAGAAAATTGGAATGGCAGGCTCTTTCTAAAATAGTTGTATTTCCCAAAACAATTTTCTAACATTAGTACTCAGCTATTAGCAGTGTCTTTCTTACTAAAAATAAAAGCATATTATAATGGAATGTTTGAATATTTCCTTTCAAGAGCCTTTTACATTCAGACTACCATTCCCCTTGGACCTGTTCAGTGATGAGTGACAGCAATTGATTTTTATTTTTTTGGCTATTTAATCCTCTTATTTTTCTCTATGGTCCTTCATAACTTTTTCATGAATGAGAAGATCAATTGAAATTTTGTGAAATATTTGGAAAAGCTGAAGTGAATGGGGCTCTAATGGAATTCCATTCCCTGAATGAGAGCTGGTTAAAAAGCTGTGAAGGTATTTAAAATATGTTAGGAGGAAGCTTTTTTTTTTTTTTTTTTTTTAAGGCCAGCCTAGGGAAAAGATTCCTTGTCATTCTGAGTGAATACCTGTGAAACTAGGATAATGATGGCACCCATTATGAGAGATGTCAAAATTCAAATTTTAATTTTAAAACTTTTCTTTTTCTTTCCATGTAAGGGGGAAAAAGGATGACAGTGCTAAAAATTTCTTCTTTAAACTTGTTTTTAAGGTCTGATGATTATGGAGTTAGGAAAACAGGGTTCAAGTCCTAGATTTTCTACTTGTTAAAAGTAACTTTTAACTTCACCTCTCTATTAATCAGTTTCTTCATCTGCAAAATGAAGATAATAATATCTGTATAATCTAGCCCACAGCCTTGGAAATTGAATGAGATGAGAAGGTACACAAAAAACATTTTGAAACTGGAGAATTCTATACAAATTTGAACTATTCTTTTTGAAGGTAATTTTCAGAATTTTAGTAAAATGACAAAATGGAAATAGTGTCTACTTCAATTTGATGCAGTTATAGGTGAAAACATTATAGTTTCTAAATCTCTATGGGTTAGAATTGGCTCAAACTCAATGACATTATTTCTAGTGATTTCAGAATATAATACCTTCTCAAATCTTTTCATTTAATTTATTTGATGTCCACTCTAGGGGCATCAAGTTGCCCATCAAAGGATGATGGACATCCCCTTAATTTCTAATTCTTTGCCAGTCTAAAAAGAGCTCCTATAAATATTGGACATATAGATATTTTTCCTTCTTATTTGATTTCTTTGGGATACAGACTTAGTAGTGGTATTATTTTATCAAAGGGTATATAAAGTTTTATTGCCTTTCAGGAATAGCTCCAAATTGCTCTCTGATAGTTCATTAATGTACCTGTTTTCCATCATTCCCTCTAGCATTTTTTCATTTCATACAGGTTGTTTCAATTTTCCTTTCTCTAAACAATAGTAATTTATAGTATTTTTTCATTATGATTGTAAATAGCTATGATTTCTTCTTATGAAAACTGCTAGTTTAAATACTTTGACCATTTGTTAATTGGGGAGTGGCTTCTAGCTTATCTCTATTACAGATAATGTTTGCTGATGGTTTTAAACAAATACTTCTTATCATTTTAAAGGAAGTTCCCTTTATTCCTATGCTCTCGTGTTTTTAATAAAAATGAGTGTTGTATTTTGTTAAAAGGTTTTTCTGCATCTATTGAAATATACGATTTCTATTGGTTTTATTACTGATCTTGTCAATTGTGTTGATAGTTTTCTTAATATTGATCCAGCCCTGCACTCTTGGTATAATTTCCATCTGATCATAGTGTATGATCCTTGTGATATATTTCTATAATCTCGTTGCTAGCATTTTATTTAAAATTTTTGCATTGATATTCATTAGGGAAATTGGTCTGTAGTTGTTTTACTCTGTTTTAGCTCTTCCTTTAGGCATCAGTACCATATTTGTGTCATAAAACTAATTTAGCTATGGTATCTTCTTTTGAAAACTGCTTGTTCATATCTTTTGACCATTTGTCAATTGGGGAATGACATAAGATTCTATCCCTCTCCTTGGTTTCTTTCTTGTCTATTTTTATTTTGGTTGGATTTATCAGGTTCTGAAAGAGGCAGTTGAGGTCCCCCACTAGCATAGTTTTGCTAGCTCCTTTTTTCCTTTTATTCATTTAACTTCCCTTTGAGAATTTGGATGCTATACCACTTGGCGCATGTATGTTTAGTACTGATACTGTTTCATTGTCTATAGTACCTTTTAGTAAGATGTAGCTTCTTTCCATATCTCTTTTAATAAGATCTCATTTGCTTTGTCTGAGATGAGGATTAATAGCACTTTTTTTTATTTCAACTGAAGTATAATAGACTCTGCTCCAGGTCCTTAGTTTTACTTTATATGTGTCTCTCTTCTTAAAGTGTGTTTCTTGTAAACAACATATTATAGGATTGTTTTTTGATCCATTCTGCTATCCACTTCCATTTTATAGAATTCAACCCATTCACATTTGTTATGATTACTAATTATATTTCCATTCTTCCTATTTTTCCTCTTTGTCTTCTCCTTCCTTTCATGCTTTCCGTCTGCACCAGTATTTTGCTTCTGTCTGCCTCCTCCCCTAATCTGCCCTCCCTTCTGTCAGTACCACACTCCTCACTTACTTTCCTCCTCTCCTACTTCCCTCTCAGGTAAAAAAGATTTCTGAATTCAAATGATTGTATATCTCATTTCCTTTGAGCCAATTCTGATGAGAGTAAGGTTCAAGTGATACCCACTTCCCACCCTCTTATCTTACTCTCCACTTTAATAGGTCTTTTACACCTCTTCATGTGAAATAATTTGCCCCATTCTATCCTTCCTTTCCTTGTAAACCCAGTGTACTCCTCTTTCTCATCCCTTAATTAATTTTTATGTCATTACCTCAAATTCACCTTATACCATATTGTCTCTGTATATTCCTTCTAGCTGTACAATTAGTGGTATAGTTCTTTAGAATTATGAGCATCATCTTCCCATGTAGTTTAGCCCTATTCCCTTATGTTTTCTTTTCCTTTTTATCTTCTTTTACTTCCCTTGAGTCTTGATATTGGAAATAATTTTTTTTTCAGTTCTGGTCTTCTTCTTATGAAAGCATGAAATCCTTCTGTTTCATTGAATAATCATTTTTTCTCTTGAAATATTATGCTCAGTTTTGCTGGGCAGGTGATTCTTGGTCATAGTCCAAGGTCCTTTGCCTTTTGGAATATCATGTTCTATAACATCCAGTCCTTTAAAGTTATTGCTACTAAGTCCTATGTCATCCTGATTGTGACTCCCCAATATCTGAATTATGTCTTTCTGGCTCCTTGCATTATTTTTTGCTTTTCCTGGTAGTTCTGAAATTTAGCAATTATGTTCCTTTGAGTTTTAGTTTTGAGAACTCTTCCCCGAGATGATTGGTGAATTCTTTCAATGTCTATTTTGCTTTCTGGTTACAGGATATCAAGGCAGTTTTCTTTGATAATTTCTTGGAGCACAATGAATAGGTCTCTGAGTCTACTTTTCATCATTTTCCATAATACCATTTTTGTTGTTTAGTTGTTTCAGTCATATCTGACTTCCCATGATCACATTTGGGGTTTTCTTGGCAAAGATACTAGAAGAGTTTGCTATTTCCCTCTCCACTTCATTTTATAGATAAAGAAACTGAGAAAAATAAGGTTAAAAGACTAGTCTGACATTCTGAGCCTCCAATCCATGATGCCAGTAAGCCTGTGAGATGCTGGTATGAACTGGGAAGGGTGGGAGAGTGGCTGTTCAGCCTGGGCTGAGGTAGGATTCTCCTGACTCAATTTCCCCACAGACACCTGGAAAAATTTAAGCCCAACTGAATGCAAGTTGACAATCTACTCCTACCTGGAAACTGACATGAAGTTGGGGAGATATTGGTTCCCCACAATGTCCCTACTCAGTGGCAATTTCCTATAGTCAAAAGGTTTGCAAGCTTAATGCCAGATCTATTAAATTATAAATTGTTGGTAGGAAAACATCTGAGGTTAAGTCTAAAATTAAGCTATTAGGCTTGAGACTAGACCAACAACAAGTTAGGATCCTTTAATTCTTAGTAATACTGTGGGGACAATTAGTTCAAGGGCTTATGAAGTTAGCATGCATAAATATTATTTGTGTCTCAGTTGGTTAAGGTTTAAAAAAAAATCTTTTGTGATCTATATTGTAAATGCTTTAAAAAGAAGTATCACCTGACCAAAAGTTGAAATTATTTCATGTGATATGAACTGTGTTAAAAATGAAAAAATAAAATAAAATTGAAAAGAAAGACTTGCCTGGGGTCACACAGCTAGTATCTTAGGCCAGATTTGAATTCAAGAAGATGAATCTTATTGACTCCAGGCCTGGCCCTTTATGCACTGTACCATCTAGCTGCCCTACAATATCATACTCTGATTTGAAAAACTCACCTATATATGCTTAGGGTAATTTTTTTCTGAATCTGTAATTTTCCCAATCTAAACTTGCTGTGACCCTCTTGGGAAAAAAAACAAACCACAACAATATAAATGAGTCCCTTGTATACAAAGATTGAATGTGAGTTTTGGCTACCTGTCTACTCAACTTAGTATCCTTGACCATATGTTGTCAAATGCTATAACTCTTCATAGTTCTATGATTTTTTTCTTGTGACAATCTGTCATACTACTTTATTTTTTAAAATTTCTAATTGTCCACGAACATGACTCATTTGATCTTACTCATGCAAGTGATTGTGACAAATTGGTGGTGGTGAAATTATTTTCTATATTTCTCATTACAATTATTTTAGGCACAAGGAAGGAAAATCTCTGCCTGTCTTGCCAAGCATCCAAATGTCTAATTTCCATTTTCCCCAGCTCAATATTGAATATATTACGGAGGCATTGACTTTATTTTGATATGGTCTTTACAGTCAAGGCTTTCAGGTTTACCTTTCTAGGGAGTTCATTAAGAATTTTACATATAATAAGCTGATTTTTCTACATCATAACCTAGATGGCACCAGCTTTTTGTTTTGTTTTGTTTTGTTTCTCAGTACATCAGGGAGAATTAATCAATTATTTGTTCTTTATCGAGTGTTCAGTATGTGACCAATACTACACTAGGTGCCATGAGGGATACAATTCATGGTCCCTGCTCTTAAGTAACTGAAAGTTCCCTTGCTGGAGGACAAAGCTTTAAATGAAACAATTAGAGAACTAAATGATAATTTACTTCTCTGACTAATTAAATTGCAAGTAAAACAGTGCAAACTATTTATAAAATAAGAGATCAGGGCAGTATAAAGGAAAACAATACTTGATATTAGCATACTAGAAGACATCATTAAAGAAGTGGAACTTGAACAACAGGAAGGAGTTTGAGAAACAAGAAGGGAGTGAAAGACACATTGGGCTAGGGGCCAAAGGAAGGACAAAGGCTTGGTGGTGGAAACTAACAGGAACACTGTAGTAATAGAACTAGCCCTTTTCCTTAGTGTAGAGACCAAATTGACTTAAGTAGGAAGTTTCTATTGAAGAGTAGAGGGGAATTAGGTCAGATTGGCAGGGTGGGATCAGAAAAATTTCTCACATTTTGGGTGAAATGGAGTCTCATTCCTCTTTCAAATTTACTAGTGCTGATGATTGTTGGTTGGTTAAAGAATCTTAGCTTCTCTCATTTAAGAATAGCAGAAGTGACATGGCCAACACTTGACAGCCTTAACGCTCCCTGTGATTGAATATGTGCTAAAATGGCAAATTCTCCTTCACTTGATAGCATGTGTCTCTCCTTGATACTTTTGCTTTTCATAACAGGATATTTTAATCTGGTCTCTGTTTCTATCTAGTGATTTATCAGATTATAGAATCAGAGAAGCAGAGAAGACCTCAGTGGTCAGCTATTCAAACCAGTCGAACCAAGCAAGTGATCAACTAGCCTTTGACTGAAAACTTCATGTGATGAGGAACTCAAGTCACACTCAGCCTATTCAACTGATAGCGGTTGTAATTGTGTAAAGGGGCTTTCTTATTCTGAGCCCAAATCTATCTCTCTGCTACTTCACCAAGTTCTCTTATTTCTACCTATTCTTCTCCATTCTCTACTCAGCTATCTAACTCATCTTCCTAAAGAACAAGTCAGATCATGTCACCCAGACCATCTCCTATTAAAAAAAACTTCACTAGCTCCCTATTACTTCCAGGATCAAATTTACAATCCTGTTTGGTCTTTAAAATTCTTTATAACATGTCTTTCTGCACTCCAACCTTTCCAGTCTCTGTGTACCATACTCTTCTTCACGTACTTTGCCATTCAATGACATCTTTTTTCTGTTCCTCAAACAAGATGCTGCATCTCCTGATTCCATGCATTTTTCAGTGACTGTTCCCCCTTCCTAGAATACTCTTTCCTATTTTCTCTGATTCCTGAATTCCTTCAAGTTTCAACTAAAATCCAATCCTCTACAAGAAGCCCTTTGCTAGATGTCTTTAATGCAAGCATCTTCTGAAATTTATCCTCTATGTATCTTTTCCCACATGTAATCATAAAATATGTCTTTATTAATATTTATTTAAAATTTTAAGTTCTAATATGATATTCATTACATATGTGAAGTACTTTTTCATACAAGATTGTTTGAATGTTCCTAATTACATTGTGAGTTGGACCTGTAACAGCAGGATCTATTATTTTGCCTCATTTATTTATTTTTTGGCTATCCCTAGAGAACAGCACAGTAAATGGCAAGCATATAGTAATTAGTGATTTTCACATGATACCCCTTTAGTACTTAAAAACAACTAATTTCTTTCCTCTAAGTTTTCTTTGATATAGGTGAAACGTATCTAAGTCTTGTACACAAATTGCTTTCACTTCATCCTCCTAATTATGACCCTCTGAATGAGTTCCAATTTTTCAGTGATTTTCCTAAATATGATATACAGAAATGAAAATAATGCTCCATGTGCAGTCTTCCTGGGACAGAATTTAGGGAACTATCTACTCCTTCATTCTAGAAATCATAATCTTTTAATCCAGGTTGAAACTGTTTAAAACCAAACCTCCATTTAAGGAGAGGGCTCAATTCAGACTCGTCTTATTTCTCACCTGTCTACACTAATTTGGTGCTGATATGACTGACTTTCCCACCATGCCCAACTTCAATCCTCTTTAAGCTTCAATTTACACTTTGACTCATCTTATTAGACTGTAGGCTTCTTGAAGACATAGATTATCTTTCTTTTTTCATAATTGTATCACCAGCACTTATGTGCCTGGCACATACACAGTAGGCATTTAATAATTGCTTATTATCTGTCATTGACTATAAGCTTCTGGGTTGCCATGCCACAATATTGACTTATATGATACTTGTAATCCACTAATACAAAACAAAAAATAAACTAAACAAAGAAAGCAAAAGTCAATAAAGTCTTTTATCTTTGTCATAATTGTCGTATTATATACTTATATAGTTTCTTTTAAATTCAAGAGTAGTAGTTGACATGGATATTTTTTAAATGTGATATTACATTGAGTCTATCCCTTCAATCTTCAAATCTTTGGTGATCCATTTTTTGACACCCAAATGTAATTAATTCCTTTCAGCTATATGCCATCACCAAATGGCATCTTTGAGTATATATTCTTTATCCAATCCATTGATAAAATATCAAATAAAAGAGGACCAAGTACAAATCTTTAGGACTTTTCTCATGAGTACACATTCAGTTTGACACTGATCTTTTAATCATATCCTTTGGATAATTTCATCCACTTTTGAATCCAGTTAGCTATATTATGATCTTTCCAGCTTGTCAGAGATATTGAGAGATTTTTTTTCAAAAACTAGGGTACTTTGTTTGATTGTTTCTATATCTTAGCTACCTAGTCTGACTCATTGGTCAATTTTTATATTCTTGTCATATAGTTTTGGTAATAATATAAAAATAGTTTTGATAATTATTGTTTTATGATATAGTTTTAGATACTAGTAATATTATATTTCCTTCAATTCTACTTTTTTCATAATTTTTCTTGAAATTCTTCACCTTCATTCTCTCCATGTAAGCTTCTTCTTTATAATTGCTATTATTTTTGTATTTCAAGTAAGTACCCCATTGGTTAGCTAGTTAGTGTTATGGATATAATAACCTGGAGCCAAAAGGACTCATTTTTGTGAGTTTAAATTCGGCCTGAGATATTTACTGTGTGATCCAGGCAAGTTACTTATCCCCGTTTTCTTTAGTCACTCACCTGTAAAATGAACTGGAAAAGGAAATGATAAATCATTCCAGTATCTTTGCAAAGAAAACCCAAAATGGAGTCACAAAAATTCAGACAGGACTAAAATGGCTGAACAAGTATCCCACTGGTAGTTTGTCTGATACAATACTCAAATCTATATATTAACCTAGGATGTGATGTCATCTTAAATGTGTCATGATATAATAAAAAATAACTGATTTCATTATAATAATGAAAGTCTTTTTTTCTGTAGAGATTGTTTTGCAGTTTTATTCATATAATTCATATAATAGGTGGATTCCAGATATCTTATGCATTCTTGAATTGTTTCAAATGGAATATCTTTTCCTGTCTTCTGCCTATCAATATACAGTATGAAAAAAACTGAAGATTTTGTGAATTTATTTATAAATTCTCTACTTTCCCAAAGTTATAAATTATTTCAGTTGAAATTGTCTTTCACTAGTAGTTATGTTATTGTATTTATCAAACAATGAGGTATTGTTTTTGATTTTAGTCTGTTTCACTGATTTAGCTTCCTATTTTTTACTTTTGATCACTGCTTTTATAATATAGATTTAGCTATGCTAATGATAATCTTCCTTCATGTTTACTTTTTCTTGTAATTTCTCTAGAGATTCTAGACTTGTTGTTTCTAGTGTTTTCCTATAACAATTAATGCTTACTAGTTGGAGGAAGTTTGGTGGTTCAGTGCGTAGAGCACTAGATTTGGAGTCAGGAAGACCAGACTTCAAGTCTGACCTCAGACACACACTAGCTGTGTAACTCTGGACAGGTGACTTAACCTCAGGCTTAACCTCAGGTTGTCTTAATGCGGTGGAGAAGGAAACAGTAAACTACTCTCAAGTATCTTTAACAAGAAAACCTCAGATAGAATCATGAAGAGTAGAACACAACTGCATAACAACGAGATATCGTTTTTAGATAGTGTTAATCATATTGAGGAAAATTAGTCTAGTCTTATGATTTTTAAGATTCATCTATTTAATTTTAGTTTTCAACATTTATTTCCACAAGATTTTTTAAGTTCCAAATTTTATCCCCATCTCCCCCCTCTCCCACTCCAAGACATGAATATTCTGATTACACCTTCCCCCAATCTCCCCTCCCTTCTATCATACCCTTCCCTTTTCTTATGCCCATCTTCTCTCTTTTCTTGTAGGGGCAAGATAGATTGCTATACCCCATTACCTGTGTTTCTTATTTCCCAGTTGCATACAAAAACAATTCTCAACATTCATTCCTAAAACTGAGTTTCAACTTCTCTCCCTTCCTCCCTCTCCTCTCATCCCCATTGAGAAGGCAGACAATTCAATACTGGCTATATATGTGTAGTTATGCAAAAGACTTCCATAAGAGTCATGCTGTGAAAGGCTAATTATATTTCCCTCTATCGTATCCTGTCCCCCGTTTATTCTATTCTCTCTTTTGGCTTTATCTCTCCCCAGAAGTTTTAACTTGTAATTACTCTCTCCTTCCATTTGCCCTCCCTTCTATCATTCTCCTACCTCACTTATTCCCTTCCTCTCTACTTTCCTGTAATGTAAGATAGATTTTCGTGTGCATGTTATTCCCTCCTTAAACCAAATGTGATGAGAGTAAGCTTCACTTTTTTCCTCTCACTTCCCCCCTTTTCCTTCGATTGAAAAAACTTTTTCTTGCCTCTTTTATGAGAGATAATTTGCCCCATTCCATTTCTCCTCCCAATATATTCCTCTCTCATCCCTTAATTTTATTTTTTAAAATTTCATTCCTTCCTATACAACCACCCTGTGCCCTGTGTCTATATGTATATAATCCCGTCAACTACCCAAATATTGAGAAAAGTTTCAAGAGTTACAAATATTATCTTTCCATGTAAGAATGTAAACAGTTCACCTTTAGTAAGTCCCTTATGATTTCTCTTTCTGGTTTGCCTTTTCTTGCTTCTCTTGATACTTGTGTTTGAAGTCAAATTTTCTATTCACCTCTGGTCTTTGCATCAAGAATCCTTGAAAGTTCTCTATTTCGTTGAATGACCATTTTTACCCCTGAGGTATTATACTCAGTTTTGCTGGGTAGGTGATTCTTGCTTTTAATCCTAGCTCCTTTGATTTCTGGAATATCATATTCCAAGCCCTTTGATCCATTAATGCAACAGCTGCTAGATTTTGTATTATCCTGATTGTATTTCCACAATATTTGAATTGTTTCTTTTGAGTTACTTGCAATATTTTCTCCTTGACCTGGAAACTCTGGAATATGGCTACAATATTCCAAGGAATTTTTATTTTCAGATCTCTTTCAGGAGGTAATCAGTGGATGCTTTCAATATTTATTTTACCCTGTGGTTCTAGAATATCAGGTCAGTTTTCCTTGATAATTTCATGAAAGATGATGTCTAGGCTATTTTTTTGATCATGGCATTAAGGTAGTTTCATAATTTTTAAATTGTCTCTCCTGAATCTGTTTTCCAAGTTAGTTGTTTTTCCAATGAGATATTTCACATTGTCTTCTATTTTTCATTTTTTTGGTTTTGTTTTGTAATTTCTTGGTTTCTCATAAAATCATTACCTTCCATCTGCCCCATTCTAATTTTTAAAGAACTATTTTCTTCAGTGAGCTTTTAAACCTCCTTTTCCATTAGGCCAATTCTTCTCCTCATTGGCTTTTCGCATCTCTTTTACCATTTGGAATAATATTTTTTTAAAGGTGTTATTTTTTTCATCATTTTTTGGGTCTCCTTTAGCAAACTGTTGATTAACTTTTCATGGTTTTGTTGCATTGTTCTCAATTCTCTTCCCAATTTTTCCTCCATCTCTTACTTGATTTTTAAAATCTTTTTTGAACTCTTCCATGACCAGAGACCATTGTATGTTTGTTTTGGAGGTTTTGGGCTTAGAAGCCTTGTCTTTCCTCTCTTCCTCTGATAGTATGCTTTGTTCTTCCACATCTGAAAGGATGGAAGAAAATAACTTTTTGCCAAGAAAGTAACTTGACTTTTGAGTCTTTTGTCAAGTGAAGGGTATACTCTAGGGACCTGTAGGTTCTCAATTCTTCCAAGATGGCCCAGTCAAGGGAGAAGGTTTATTCCTCTCCTGTCCTGCACTCTAGTTTGGGAGCAACCACAAACCTTTCTGCCCAGGATCTGTAAGTAAGTTTCCCTCTCTAGAGTCTCAACCAGCTCCACCACACCAGTGCTCCTCCTCACTCCATGGTCAGCACTCAGGACTGAGACCCAGATAGGTTCAATTCCCCTAGAGTCTTTAGGTGGAGGGCTCCAAAAATGGATGCTGCTGCCTGCTGCAGTAGTGGCTGGTGCCACCCTGGGGTTGGGTCTAGGACCAGACCCTGCTCCATTGTCACCCAGATGAAGGATTTTTTATAGACCTTTGAAGCTGTCAACCCATTTGTGGGTTGAGTAATCTGGGAACCACAGCTACTACTAGTGATTCCTCACTCTGAAGCCTGCTCCAGACCTGTCCATACAGTGCTATGTGACCAAGGTTGGGCTGCAATCTGTTCTGAGCCCAGTGTGATAGAACTTTCCTGTCAATCCTTCAGGCTATCTTGGGCTAGAAATCTCTTTCACTCTGTTGTTTTGTGGCTTCATTTCTTACAAGTATTTTATGGGCTATGGGGGTAGAGCTGGAACAGTTCCATCCTTCTACTCTGCCATCTTATGTTTTTATGTTTTTAATGTGTAAAGACATTGTCCATTTGTATTGGAAATGGTCGTGAATTTGGGTTGAGGACTATCAGAGGGAATGGACTTGGATATGGACTTATTCCCTGAGAGTTAACAAAATTGGAAGGACTCTGAAGAGAAAGAGATTAAAGGAAAAATTGAAAATTGAAAAATTGATGATCAAAGAAACAAAAAGCTCCTCTAATTCACTAGTAATTAGAGAAATGCATGTTAAAACAATTCTAAGGTTGTATTTGGAAGTGGCAAAAATGATGAAAAAAAGAAAAAGAACAATTGCTAGAAGGACAATGGGAAAGCATATTAATGCAGTGTCCTTTTTTATTAAAAAAGTAAATTCATAAGTGAAATTTTGTCAGATAAAGTTTTAGGAGTGCAGATACTCAGAGTTCCTTGAATCTCAAAAAATTGTATCTGAGAAGGAAAATCCATGAGTGAGTTGAGATATATTCCCAAGTGGCCATGCAAGTATTTTTATTTTCAATTTTTAAGCATGGGTACTATGTTGGGAAATGAATGTTTGGTTACAATTTGTTGAAAATTTTTTCTGCATGTAAGTTTTATTCTTTCTGTTCTAATATTGAGAGACCAATCAATATTGACCCTAACAGGGTTGGCATATTATGACCTCTTTTTGTCTTCTCTACTGAAATATGATTTGGACCTAGTTCATTCCTGGGAAATGTACCTGTGATAATAACAGGCTCCCAGTTCTCACATACATTGAATCATTAAGTATACTTGTGATATCTATCTTTGGGCTGATTTTAATTTTGACTTGAAAGTCTAGACTTTCCTCAAAAGAATAGAAATTTAAAAAGGGACATTTTGGGTGTGGGGCAAGTAATTTATATATACACATAGGAAGAAATACTAAACAAAAAGAGTCATAGCATGCATTAATGGAATACTTAGAGTTCAATAACTTATGATTAGATAGCAGGCTATTATTAAACCTCATCAAAATATAAAGCCGTTTTCAATCTTGTTAATCAGGTATTTACATTTTACCTTGGCTTGGCATTGTCAGATCAAATAGCCAACCTTTCACCATTTTTTTCCCTGCAACTGCCTTCTCTGATACACAAACTTCCTTTGCCTCCCAGTTCCTCTAGTTGCTACTCCAAATGCAACCTGTTGCACAACTGAATGGTGGTGCCACACTTGCAGGCCCCTAGAACCGTCAAATTCACAGATCACATATTCAGAAAGGAAACACGAGAGAGGGAGAGGCTTCCAGGGCTCCAGATATAAGCTGAACTTGTTGTGGCTTTTGACACTAGCTGCCACATAGATGGCATCATACCATAATGCTGGGTAGAGTAGGATCCAGTTGTTCCCCCACCTTAGTCAAAATTTTCACCTGGAGAATTATAGCCAAGGGATTTTGACTGGAAATTGTTTATTCTTTTAACAGATGTAGCATCCTGTCCCACTACTGCTCTAATGATGATGGGGAAAGAGAAAGACCAAGGGAAAACTCAAGGTTTTCCACATCATCATAGAATGTCAAGTCCTTTCAGCTCTGCATCATAAGGGTAGAGGAAGTCAAGAAGTTTGTTAGTTCCAAAGGAGTACCATGTCCTTTGAGTCCCTGGAAGTTTTCAGGAGAGTTGTAGGTGTATCCTCCTATTCTATATCCTAACCATACCTGCTATTGGTTCATTCAGTCTCCCTCCAATGTTATTGATATGACTCATTACACTGACAGTTTTTACACTGTCAAACTATTTCTGCATTTCTGTCTCAAAAGCAACCTAGTCATAGTAAATATTTCTTTGACAATAGATCTGTAATCTAACTCTCTATATCCTTTAGTTAGCTTTTTCTTTAAGTACTTAGCTTCTATGTCATTCAACAAATATGTATTTAATATTGATATTTCATTATTTATGATATATTTAAAGACAATGTGGTTTCTTTGCTTAACTCTATTATTTTTGGTGTTGCCTTGACTGAGAAGATGATTACCATCACTGCTGTTTTGATTCAGCCAAGTTGTAAGTGATTCTACTCTAACCTTTCAATTTGTCTGTAAAATTTTTTATGTTTCAATTGTACTTTTTACAATAACCATATTGTTGGGTTTTATTTATTGACTAGTTCTGTCACCCTTCTTCATTTTGTAGGTAATAAGCTCATCCACAATTTTGATTTGACTACAAGTTAGTTTTTCTGTCCATCATATATTTGTCTCCCTGTCACTCCCTCCTCAAAAGGAAAAGGGAGTAGGGGAAGAGAATATGTTTGATTCCTAATCCTCTTCCCTCCCTGCTTTACTTGGGTTACATGAATGGGTCTTGACTTTTCCTCTCTACATCTTCCTTTTTTTGATCCAGATCCAATAATTAAAGTTTTTTTCTCTTATGACTGTTACCTCCCAATACTATTCTCACTCTTAAATCCTCCTACTCCCTATAGCAGTCTCATTCTTTTCCATTTTATTATGATTGCACATTAAATCATGTGTGTATTATGTGCATTTTTGTGCATGTATGTGCACCTCCCCTTATCTGGCTCAGATTATGTAATCGCCATTTCTTGTTTGGTGGATTGGAATATTTCATATTTTGTAGCATCCCTTGATTTTGAATTCTTAGTTTTGCTGGTATATAATCATGTATAATTGTTTCCAATAATTTGCTGTATTTCCATCTTATTTTACCTTGTGTTTTTTAAACTTGGATAATTTGATTTTCTTCTTTTTCAACTGGTTTTGTAATTCTTTTCATTAAATAAGAATGATTCTTAGTTTTGTCATCTTTTGAATTTCAGGTTTTTCATGTCCTCTCCAATTTTCAAGGTCTCCCCATTTGTATTTGCTTGGAGGATTTTAATTAATTTTCTTTTACAAAATTACCTATTTAGTTAATAAACTTTCTCTTTTCCTATTATATATGTATATATATATGCACATATTCTTATAACTATGCATGCATACATGTACCTGCACTGTTAGAAGTATACATTTTCTTCTCTGGACTGTTGTGTATACGTCACCCAAGATTCAGTATGTAGTTTCATTGCCATTATTCTTTAACATAATTATACACTGTTTCTGTTCTATGGTCTTTGGCATATTCTTTCTGGATATACTTATTAGTCTTCATTTAATCCTTATCTTTTACTCATATTTTTAAAACTTTTTATTGTATATAAATATATTTTACTGTTTCTACCTTTTAAATCATTTATTTATAATTCCTTTATGATTCGTGTGTGTATTTATGTGTAATGAGTGGTCTGATATAGCCTCTTCCTAAATTGGTATCTTTGCATTAAAGACATTAAGATAGATACTTCCAAAAGGATTGTGATACAATGTAAGGGAAGTTCCTTGGAGAGACCAGAGAAGGCATGAACTTTACATAATTGGACAGAGAGAATGCCACTCCAATGGGCTAGCCATGTTGTTTGAATGCCAAGCATACACTTGCCTAAAACAATATTTTAGAGAGAACTCACATAAGACAAATGCTTACATGGTGGTCAGAGGAAGTGATGCAATGACACTCTCAAGGTCTCTCTGAATAACTTTTGGGCTGATTATATGATATGGGAGAGATTGGCACAGAACTGCCCAGCATGGTACTGTGCTCTATAAGCAAAGCAGAATTGTACTGGCTCAAAAGAAACATGAGATGTGCAAATTTAGAGAATTCACCCCAAATGTTCACAGAAGCTATTTGAAGTAGAGCCTCACAAGCTATTATTGGTCTGATCAGCCACAGTCAGACGCTGTACTTTGACTCTAACATAGTGATGTCATCGTAGTTCTCTTTGAGAATAGAGGACAACCAACCAACAGTCAGAGAATTATGAATTGAAGAGGAAGCTTTGTGATTGGCTTCAGAAGTTTGTCAGTTTCAACTATGTATAGTCTCTTTGCTTCATTTGCTTCTGTGGAATCTTAATGACTCATGGCATCTAATAAAGGAGCTTTAGTTTCTGATCCTGGGTGCTTTGAAAATCTAGAGAATAAGCCACAAGAAACTAGGAGTTGGAGCTCTGCCTGGGTTTCTCATCCACTGCAACATTGATTAATGCTTGAGGAGTAAGGAGAGATCTTCAGGAACTACCTTTTGAACTTTAGCCCACCAGAAAAATTCAGCCAGAAGTCAGTAGAATTGATCTGGCAGTTGTGTCACATCTGGACATAAACTTGGGGAGACCCATGCTACGTTACAATTGAGTTAAGTTTTGAGAGTAATTGTCCTTTCCCACATTTACCCCAGATATACATACCACCAAGCACAAGATTTATGCCATCTTTCCAAATTTTCATGGGCCATTAAGAGATTACCAGATAATCTCATAACTGGGATGCTTTTCAAGACACAGTTTTCTTTGGGGCAAATCCAATCCGTTGCATAGACCTGTCTTTTACAGAAAAGAAAAGAAAGAAATTTCCCAGGATTTACAACTGATTTTCCAAGATCAGTCACATTACCTTACGAGACATTTACTTACCCTTATTGTGCTGAGTGGCTAAGGGTTTAGGGTCAGAATTCATAGCCCTTCAGGGATTCTTCCCATCTTCACACACACACATACACACACACATATGCCCCCACATACACACACATGATAAGTGAATGCTAGATTGGATCAGAAAACAGGTTAAGCCCTGACTTCTAGCTTCTTTCTTCTCTAAACCTTTGGAATTTCCAAGATTGGAGACTATGTAGTCATTACATCCACACTGCAGGGGATAGGCACATGGGACACCCCCAAGAACTGGAAAATCCACATAAAACTTTTGGCCCTCCCTTTGTACCAAAGAAGTTTAAATTACTATGGTATTAAAAGATAGAAATATCTTAATATCATACAATACTATATACATATTTTATGCATTTATGAGTTTTAAAATCTTTTCCATGATGTTTGCTGGCCCTCTTGTGTTATCTGTGGCTTCTGCAAAACTCCCCAAGAATTCTCATTTGATTTCTTATATTGGCCAATGATATAACGAAACTTTTTGGAGAAAGTTGTGATGGGGAAAGACTATTGTGCATTGACTCCCCTTGCCCGATGTCATGAGTAAAGAAATCATGAAGATTCTTCAGAAGCAGTTGGCTTTTTTGGAATGCCTTCACAGCTAATCATAAACCTGCCTCTTCAACATGGTTGAAGTCTTCTCTTTAATAGATGATTAATTAATGGCAATTAGTTATAGAATGTCTACACCTGTTCCAGTCTTCCCTGATTTCCCAATTGCAAATTTTCCATTACAATTCTAAAAAAATTATAATTCGCTAAGTGGGATCTGGCCAATTATATTTGTATATTTTCTTCAGCTTGTCACTTGACTCATTCTCTTATTTACTTTTATCTTTCTTTGCTATAGAGAGATCCATGGTTGTGTATAGATAATTTACTTCTCATTAGTAAAGTTGCAATCTTTCTCATTATTTGACTAGTTCTAGCCACCACCCCAGTTCATTAAATATTTTTTATTCATTAAACTGGGGTAATTTCCTTTCCCATTAGCAATTTTTCCTTTCTCCTTAATTAAATAAATATTAAAATTACAGACTATCTGCAATGTATGAAATTTGGAAGCAATAATAAAGCCAGTTATATATATATATATAGTATACATATATGTGTTTTCTTATAATTTTAGCTATAAAAATGTTCATAATCAGTTACCCCACGCCCTTAATATCCTTTTCACTTATTTAGAAACAGTTACATACCAAAGAGGTCACTTCAGGTACTGATTAAAGTCTTAAGAATTTTCTTCTTAGCTCTCTTCAAGGTAAGAGCTAAATTCAGTCTTTTAAGAAACAGACTCAGTTACTCCTTTCTTTTCAATTGCAGGAAATAAACTTGTGAAAATATACCTATATTTTCCAGTTTCTCAGAAGTTCTTCACAGAATTCTCTAAGGTTTCTTTATAATGTGTCACTTACAACAGTTGTAATAAAGAAGTTTCACATCACTTTCTACCTCTCTGTATTCTCCACAGATTCCTTATCTCTCTCCCCATAGATCACAGAACACAAACCCTTTCCCAGACTTCACAGGGAGAAACACCTCTCAACTGTCACTTCAAAACTCCCAACACAAGCTGGTTTTGTCAAAATTATTTTTGGATATTAGAGATAGACTAGAATCTGTGAGATATGCAGGTGTTTCAAAAGCCTATGGTATCTGTCTTCTGGTACAGTCTCTGAAAAAAAGACTTAGTTAAGCTGAAGTCCAGTTTCTAGGACCTTCTTGACTCTTGCTCTCTGATCAGACTTAAGATAGTTTGTGCTCCTGATTTGCTGCATTATTTGATCAGTCCTGTGTTGTCATGGCTTATAGTCACTTTTCAAATGGAATGGAATCTCCTCGAATAGGAAATCTATTCTATTTGCACAGAGGCTCAGCCTTTACAGTTTTGATATTTTACTTCTTTGTATTGGTCTTGGATCATTATTTGCTATCTCTCTGCTTGGTTTCTGGGACCATCCCCTCTCTGACAACCCCAACCCCCACCCTGCTGCCCCATGCAATAAACACTTGCCTCTGGCTGTTATTAGCTTGGTTATAAATGCCCGACACCTTTCTGAATGTGTTATCTGTTTATTTCTGAGTGAGTTACAGTGTTACTTGGGAGGAATCACCATTGAAAGCCACATGGAACCATAGCAGCAGCTCTTATGTAGTGGTTCACTAAAACTTGTGAATCCAAAATCTCATAGAGGAATATACTATTTTATAGCAATCCTATGTGGATGGTTGTGGTGGTGATAGCAACTGAGAAGTGTCTAATGTCCTTTATGTAGCTCTCAGTAGGCACCCTACTGCTTTTGAGAATCCATTATTATTTTTCCTCTCTTTGTCGTTTATTTTTTTATAAATTAAAAATATGAACTTTAAAACCAAAAAAGAAACATTTCCATGCACATTTTATTTACTTTGAGCCTCACCATGCCTTTTTGTGGTATCCTAAGGGCTTGCTTGGCCAAGTAGGGTGAGGGAAGTGAATTAAAGTGCATGTTTCTAATTGTAAAAGTAATTTAGTGTTTCATATTGGAAGGTGGTGATGTTGATGCTGTTATTTCCTTCGTTGAGTTTCAGACTGACTCTATAGACTTGAGTTATAACAACTATAAACTCTCCTGTGATTCCTTTACTCCCATCGCATGCAAAGCTTCTTCAGTCTTGGTGTCATTGACATGGCATAAAGATTGCTTAAGTTTTTTTTTTGTTTTTTTTTTTTTAGCTTTAATTTCTTTTTTTTTCTTAGAGAAACAGCTTTTGTTATTGGCTAGGGAGCTAGCTCTTGAGTAAGGAAGATATGCATTTATGTACCACCTCTGACACCAAATGTCTGAATGACCCTTAACAAATCATTTAACTTCTTAGTATCCAGAAAACTCTATAAGGCTATAAATTGTGGATACCTCTCCAATCTACATCTGTGAAATAAGATGACATATTGAGATTTCTCCACAGAAGTGAATTCATGGATATGGACAAATCAAGGAAAGTCTGGCATCAAGATTTCCTATAAGAATATGGCTATGTACTTCTTATATCTTTTAGTAGACACCTTAGTTGGTAGCTTTAAGAATTTGTTATTATTTTTTTCTTCTTTGTCTTATATTTATTTTTTTAAGATTAAAATTCTGAAGTTAATGACCAAAATAAAGCATTTTCATACATGCTGAAAAAAAGAAAAAGAGGATTCTATATAAAAGTATGAACTGCTATTTCATTAAATTCATATGAATTACCATTTCATTGAATTTATATGAATTGCCATTTCATACCATATATGTAAATTTAAAAATTATCTTGTTATTTTCAAAACTTCTACTTGTCTGTGCTTCTTTCTGATCTGTCTTGTATTGTCTCATGTGCAAAATAAGAAAAAAACACACTTTCTTTTCTGTGCTTTAGTTCCTCTTTAAAATGGGGAGGAAGGTAGAATAGATGGCTTCTGAGGTCCCTTCCATCTCTTTATGTATGATTATAACTGGATCACTGTAAATCTAATCTCCAGGATCTCACAGAACAGTATAGAACCAATAGATGCCAGAGCATACCCAGTATGAAGGCATCTTGTTCCATGGAGCTGAAACCAGGCAGAGCAGAAGATACAAAGTGGAGTGAGATGATTTCCAGTTTCTGCTCCCTATAAAGGAAGGCATTGGGAGGAGTTTGGTACTCTATTTGCAGCCTTCCATTCAGAGAGGAGAGAAGGTTAAGGGTGGTGGTGTTAATCAGGGACTGAGTTAGCAACATAGTGCTGAATTTAGAGTTCATCTAGAATGACCCTTTGATTTTACAGTGGTATTTTAACCCAAATCTTCTGACTCCAGAACCAGTGATCTTTTCAATATATAAATCTTTCCATAAATCTTATATTTGCCAAGTGTTTAGTCCAGTGCCTGGTATATAGTAGGTGCTTAATGACAGCCTTTCTCTGGTTAGCTTGTCATGATATGAATAGCAAGCAACATTTGAGGATCAAATCCATTGATTATATATTGCTCTTACCACATGGCTGACTCACATCCTCCTTTTTCTGTCATATGTCTTCCTAATGAGATACTTTATGTCACATCTCCAGCACAGTTCTTCATAGGCGATATATTGCAACCTACTTCTGTGCAACATGGACCTATTCATTACCTGCGAGGTGACCTGAAACTTAAATTTTTTAAAGACTCTGATACTTCATGAGTCATAGCCATATATCATCATTGAATGAATATTAGTTTTTAAAGACAGAACATTTTTTATGTTGGGCAGGTAGAAGTTTGGAGTTACTAAAATTATTGCACATTTCCCCAAAGACAAGTCAATCTGTTCTCCTTCCATTATTACTTTCAGATCCAGTTCATTGACCAAAATTTCTGCCCAAGATATATTTATAGATGAACCAGCTCTATGGGTTGAACATATGGATGCACACAATAACCTGGACCAAAAGTTCTTAATCTTTTCTGTTTCTTGTACCTTTTCTTGTATCCCAAGGAAGTCCATGGACACTTTCTCAAAATAAGGTTTTTAAATAATTAAAATAAATGCTAAATTTCAGTTCTATGTTAGTGAAGATAAACATGATTTTTTAAATCTAAGTTCATAAATTCTTTGAAAATCTACCCATGGACTTTTTCAAAGTGCATGGAATCCATATTAAGAAGTTCTTGCCTGATACATTAAGAATTTTAACCAACTTGTTTTTTCTTGTGTGGATTGTTAGACCAAACTGTTTTGAGTAATCATTTAGAAAAATCTTCAGTGTTACAGAGTTTGATGCAATGACTGCACTATTATTGACAATCAGAAGAATGTGGAACACCTTGCTGTCAACGAGGTCTCCTTTAGCTTTGTACTGTACATTGAACCTCTCCAATGAGAATAACAGACATCATTGGCAGGTATGCATCTCGTTTTATGCCTTATTTTATATTAATAGCCAGTAAATTATCTAAGTATCTCAGTTATATTTCAAGGAATCTTGTATGATTTTAATATATTCTTGGGAGACACTTTGTTGGAACAGAGCCTATAAAGTTACATTCTATTCTACATGATCAAATGCTTTTATGTAATAAAAACCAAAATAAAACAAAACACTCCCTCCCCTCTTGCCACAAAACCAATAAGCACAGTGTGATCTTGTATTTTCTTCAACTTTTGTTCAATTTTGAAGGGATTTTTTGAATATGTTAGGTATTTAAAGGAAACTTGACAGGAGAATTAGATAAATCATTCTATGTTAAAAGCAAGTGATTTGTAGTGTCTTTAAATGAAGATTATCTGCCTCACAGAGAGATATTCCAGACTATGATTGGGCAAAAAAGAAGACTAGGTAGCATTTGCCATCCCACTTATGTCAGCAATTCACAACTTCAAGGAAGAAGAAAGAAACAGATAGGAGATCCTTTGGGACACCCAGGGATGTTACAAGTTCCTCAGGCTTGATGAATTTCATGTCATAGGGGGAAGTGGCAGTTCATGTGAAAGGATGCACATAGGGTCAGATGTATTGTTACACCATGCTCTCACCATTTCTTCTAATCTTAATAGGTAGGACACTTTGTGGCATCTTCACTCAATGCATCAGGCCAGCTCAGAGAAGGAGTTTGGAATTTTACAAGGAGGTGTGGAATTTCATATAGGCGTAACTGGTTTTCAATTTCTACTGTTAAAGGCAAGGAGGGTACATGGAAGACAGATGTTTCCATCATGGAAGACTCTAGGTATAGATGATTCTAGAAAATAAAAGGGATGCAGGGAAGAGGAGGAGGATGTATGGATACAATATAGATCATCACAATAAAGGCTAAACCCATAAGATTTTCTGGACTAGTACAACTCTAAAGATGTTATCTGCTATAGAATATTGTTTGAAAAAGCCTGTCTTTTCAAGGATTTACTCTGTGCTTTATTCTCATAAAGACTTTATAGAGAATTTTTTTTGATCTCCCCTTTTCAGTGAAATAAGATCTGTGATTTTTCTCAAGTGTTTGACAATCTCCTTTCTTTTACTTATCTTGAGAACCAATCTTTCAAAAGCTTCAAAATTGCATCACCTCCACCATGGATCTCCTCTGTGTATACAATACTTGTCTAGCCCAGCTGTTATCTCATCTTTGTTTTTATTCCATTTCTACTTCCTTTTGCTCTAACTGTCCTCTTAACTCTCCTCACACCAAAATCAACCTAGTCCAGATCCTTGTTACCTCTCATCTGTAATATTGCAATAACTTTCTCCCTGGTCTCTCTGTCAAATAGCTTTCTTTTCTCTTTTGGAATGCATTGTCCACACAGCTGCCAAATTGCTATTGCTTATGTATAGGCTTGGCTTTGTCACTGCCCTGAATAAGAAATTTCCAGGACTTCTCATTGCTCTTAAGACCAAATAACAAACTCCTCTGATTAACATTTAAAGCCTTTCACCATCTGGCATCTGTCTATCTTTCTAGGGTTATTACACATTACTCTCCCTTTCTCCTTCTATGCTGTAGTCCAGTGGTGTTAAACTGAAATAGAAATGAAGGCTACTAACCTGCGTAAGTTTTCCTGAGGGTGGTACTGAGTTTTAAAATTTAATGTTATCTATGTTTTATTGTATTTTATTTACTTTGTGAAATATTTCCCAGTTACATTTTTTAATCTTGTTTCCACTGCACTCTGGAGTATTGCTGTAACATGTTTGATACTTCTAGTCAAACTGTAAAACTTGCTGTTCCCTGTAACAGGAGTGTGCTGGTAAATTTTTAACAACCTATATCCTCCCCCTGTGAGAAAAAAAAGACACAAGACTCCTTTAAGTTAAATCCACATTAGAATTTTCCCTCATCACTTTCTTAAATCTAGACAATCAAGACACAAAAACCTATAAGGTATGTATAAACAGTGTACCATTTTCTGATTCCTGAGGTTCAAAGGCTCACAATAAAAATTTATTGACTTCCATCTGCCAATTCAAGTTGGCTCCAACACACTCCAGCCTGAAGATAACCTATAAGTTCCCACTTTTGTGCCTTTTTATAAGCTATTTTGCATGCCTGAATTTCTCTTCCTTCTTACCTCTGTCGCTTAAAACTATTGTCTACCAGGAGTGGGGAACCTGGGACCTCATTTTGACTGAGTCCAAATTTTACAGAGCAAATCTTTTTTTGTTCTGTGAAGTTTGAATTCGATCAAAAGGTTGCATGTGAGGACCTAGAGAGCCACATGTGGCCTTGAGGTTGCAGCTCGCCCCCCCCCCCCCCCCCCCCCCCCCCCCACCCCCCCCCCCCCGACTCGGTCTAAGTACCACTTGATTCAAGAGGCCTTTCCCGATTCCTATGTTTTAGTGCTCCCACCACTGTATATTTATTTTGTACATATACCATATGAAGTTGTCTTTGAACATGTATCTTCCCACTAGAAGCTTTTTGAGAGCAGAGACTATTACATTTATGTCCAGCACCTATCATAGTAGGTATTTAAAGTACATGATGATGGATCGATTGTGATATTAGAGTCTAAATGTGATAGCCCCACTGTCATCAGCGAAGAAAAGAATTTGATTTAGACATTTTTATAGGTCTTTTCCACATTTCATTTATTTACTGTCCACCTCATACTTTCATTTCTAAGTGGCCTCCATTTCTGTTTGAGTTTGACATCACTGTGCTAGAACATAGAGGGTAGAAGGAGGGGGCAATGTGTATTAGCCCTAGAAAGATGAACAGAAGCCAGAAGGTGAAGGGCTTTAAATGTTAATCAAGGGAGTTTGAATTTGGTCCTAACAGCAATGAGGAGCTCTGGAAGCTTATAATGAGGAGCCCTGGAAGCTTATTAATCAAGGCAGCAACAACACCAAATCTGCACATAAGCAATATCGATTTGACAGCTGTGCGGACAATGCATTGAAAAAGGAATAAACTATCTTTGATAAGAGAGACCAAGTCAAAACTATTGTGTCCAAACAGACCTTGTGTTTTATTTTTGGTATATGTTGATTGAGAAAATTCATAATAACCAAAAACTCCTATGACTCTGGATATGTCTTTTAATGAATATTTCATTCATCACTATTCAAAAATTACATACATTCAAAATGAGTTAAATAATAAGACATACTAATTATTGTGTATTCAAGAGACATGTTTACTTATTTATCAAAGTGAGTTATAGCACATTTTGTAGGAATGAAATAAAGATCAGAAAGCAGTGCTCACAATCTTGCCTATTTTTGCCACATAATGGTTTAGACAAACACCTAAAATCTTGGAGAAACTTTTAAATTTATGACATCTTTAAAAAAGTAGTTGACTCCTTTGTTGTGTTCTCTGGTCTATATATTTGTATTGTCTGTTGCCCCACTGGCTTTGGCTAGCTTCCAGGACTAGACCTATTAATCTGACCTGTTCAACTTCTACCCTCAACTCTGGTTTGATTCCTGGAGACAATGAATTTCTGAGATATCTCTTGTGTGTTCCTACACATAACTTGAATTTTTATATATGCAAACATCCTAATGCTATGATGCTATATCTCACATTTTAATTATAACCATACTCAGGATATGATGTGAAATTCAGACAATTTTCTATTAGTTTTTTTTCTGAATGTAATTATCTTAGGTATTGAGCATATCTAGAATCCTTGACTTAGTTTTAGCTTAATACTAAAGATAAATTTTATTGATCTGAGCCTACCAGGACATTCTCAGTGACCAAAATATTTTCAGTTCCTTCACTTAAGAATGTCACACCCCTAATACAGATCCACTTCTCACTCAGAGAAATGCCAAACTGTAAGTGGTCACAATTTTTATTTTTTCTTAAAATCCTCTTAGTTTGGGTGCCTTGTTTCTTTTGATTGCACTCTAGATTTTGATAAATCTATAATGCTATACTTGTTTGCATAACATTTTAAAGAAGGACTTATGTATTAAAAAGTTAAGTAATGCTAGATTTCTCAATGAAAAAGAAGTTAATCCTATAACTTGATATTAGACAATTTCCATGGCATTCACAGAAAGAGAAACGATTGTCATTTAATACAACAAAGTTTTCAAATCACTTTGCAAACATTTTCTCAGTTTAAACCTCATAACAATTCCATAGTTTATTATAATAGGATATTTATTATAAGTCCCATTTTATGGTTGAGGCAACTAAAACTCAAAGAAGTTAAATGACTTAACGATGGTCACATAGTGTCAGAAGTTAGTTTTTAAAACCTACGTCTTCCTGACATTGAGTCTATCAATCCATCCACTGTAATATGCTGCCTTTTCAGTGAATTGTAGAGAGCCCTTCCAAAATATAAACCTGTGAATATCTGCTTCATAGACCAAAATGCTTTGGACAGCTGTCCATTTTCTTTCCAGAGTTGTCCTTCTCACAATGCTCTTTCATTTCTTATGGGAGAAAGCGTCAATCAGGTGCCAACATGTCCTTAACAGCTGCTAATGTTCTTTTAACAAGAAGGGTGTGCTCAAGGCAATTTGAGTCTAGAGCAATGGCAGCTTCCATGGAGAGGCTGAAGGCAGGCAGGGATAGAACAGCACTAAGAAGCTGTTCATAAATTGTCAGGGTGCAAGTCAAATATGCAAAATTTGAAATTCTGAATGAAAGAATATGGCATGAAATCTATTCCTACATTCTCTTTTATTAATATTTTGACTTTCAAAAAAATGTGTTTTGGTGATGCTTTTTGTCTTTGCATCCATCATTTTCTTCCCACCTCTCAACAAGTATGCATAAAGTATCAACAATTCATTAGGCACTTTGCTAGATACTATGGGTACAAAAAAAATGAAATGGTCCCTGTCCTGTTTTAGTGATGCATTATCATTTTCTTCCCTCCGCCCTCAACTCAGCAAGCATGTATTAAGTGACAACAACACCTTAAGTACTTTGTTAGCTACTATGGGTATAAAAAACAAAAATGTAACAATCCTTACCCTAAAGGAATTGGCATTCTCCTGGACATGCAACCACAAAGGAAGAGGGTTTAGGGTTGGAAGTGGTATTGAAACGGAAAGTGCAAAACTATTATTTTTCTGTGATTTATCAGTTATTTTGTATTATATTGCAGATTGAAACTTCCCTTGTGAGAAAGATAAACAATTAAGCAAATATGGATTCAACATCCTTTCATGACAATATTAAAATAATCTCTTCTGGTAGTCACCATACTTTTATGCTCTCAAGGAGTGGGGGATGATGCTGTATCTCTCCCCCACCAGGACCTTCATTATTCTCTCATTAGTCAGACTTTAGTTTCCTTTTAGTTGTTTATACTGTAATGTTTATCTCTTTATTCTGCTTATTTAGCTCAGCATAATTTCACTGATGTTTGAAAAGGGATATGGATATTTATTCAGCATCTTTTTTCCTTCATTAGAAAAAAGAGGGGTGGAGAAGTCCATAATGACTAAAACTTAGCAGTAATAATGAACTGAAAATCCAGATGCTATGTGCTGTGTGTGTGTATGTGTGTGGCTTTGTGTGTTTACATGTGTGTATAGGCATTTTATTTAATAGTTGTAGCTATGAAAATATGTGAAGAAATGAAATTTTAATCCAATTTAAATATGCTCTAGAAATACTTGCAGAGATGATTAAACCCAAGCCACATTGCTTGTTATTTAGGGCAGCAAGATGGTATAGTGGATAGAGCACTGGATCTGGAGTAGGGAAAACCTGAGGTGAAGTATGACCTCATACACATACTAGCTGTGATCCTGTGATCCTGAGCAAGTAATTTTGTCTCTGTCCATCTTAGTTTCAAGTATAAAATAAGGATAATTTGCTTCCTAGAGTTTTTGTGAGAATCAAATGAGATCCCTGTGAAGTGCTTGGCACATAGGAAGTGCTATATAAATATTGGTTATGATGGTGATGATGATGCTGTAGTCATTGCGTAAATCGTTTCCTTGGTTATGATTTCTGGACAAAAGTGGAAATGGCGATAATAATACCATCTCCCGTCCCCCAGGGCTGAAGTTTGGCCTTAGAAAAGAGTTGATAAAGCACATTTTCTGCCTTCTTTGCAGAGGTGGTGGATAATCAATCAGTCAAAAAGCATTATTAAATGCTTACTTTATGCCAGGCACTGTTCTAGGCACTAGGGACACACTAGCAAAAAGTTATAGTCCCCGCTTTTAAGGAGTTTAAATTCTATTGAGGGAGACAATATAAAGAAACATTTAATGAACTGGCTTAGTGAAGGAGAGAAAGAGGGAGGATATGAAGAGATGAAAGGGATAGGGTTCAGAACAGAGTTCATGTCAGAGGTGATATATGAGTTTACTCTTTATGGAATTAAGAAATTCCAAGGCGAAAGTGAAGAGAATATTGAATACAGTTCATAGCAGAAACATTAAATTGATGAGATTGTATTGATGATTAAATGAATGGTAGGTTGGTGCCAATCTGTGAAGGACTTTAAGAGACAGGGAATTTTACATTTTATTCTAGAGTCAAAAAGGGAGTCACTGGAATTTATTGTGGAGTAGAGTGGAATCCTGAGATCTGCACTTAAACAAAATCCAACTTTGGCATCTGTGTAACGGATGAATTGTTCTCATCCACCCATTCCACCAGAGGAAGTCTTCATATGCTTGGGGTAGACACCCCCCTAACACAACAATGGGTTTGAGAACCCTTGGCTATTTTCAACCTGGTTTGACTGGTATGCTGAAATAGTTTACCAGGGTGTGGCCACTGCACATGCTGCAGTTTCTTGGAGCCACAGGTGAGAATTAGGTGGAACAAGTGGACACCAAAGGTTGAAAGAACCCCGAAAAGGACTCAGCAGCCATCACACTTCAATTTGAAAAGGTTACAAGCCAAAACCAAAGTGGAGGGAGTGTTGGTGCATGATTTTCTGTTTGCAGATGATTGTGTACTCAATGCAGCCTCTGAAGCTGAGATTCAGCAAAATATGAATCAATTCTCTGCTTCCTATGCTAATTTTAGCCTAATAATTAACACCAAGAAAATACAGGTGCTCCATCACCCACTACTACCCCATCCATACATGGAACCATGAGTTACAACAAATGGAGAAGTTTTGAATACTGTGGATAAATTCACTTACCTTGGTAGAATACTTTCCAGGGATGTACACATTGACGATGAGGTTGATGCACACATTGTCAGAGTTAGCTCAGTGTTTGGGAGGCTCCCAAGAAAAGTTTGGTAGAGAAGAGGTATTAGAGTGACTACCAAACTGAAGGTATACATAGCTGTTGTGTTGACCTCATTGTTGTATGCCTGTGAAACTTGGACAGTCTACCAGTGCCATGCCAGGAAACTAAATTGCTTCCATTTGAACTAAGGAAGATTCTGAGGATCATCTGGCAAGATAAGGTACCAGACACTGAAGTCTTTGCTCAAGCTGAACTGCCAAGCATTCAAACTATTCTCCAGATAACACAACTCAGATGGGCTAGTCACACTGTTCAAATGCAAAATATATGCTTGCCAAAAAGACTATTTTATGGAGAATTCACATGGAGCAGGCAATCACATGGTGGTTAGAAGAAGTGATAAAAGGACACTCTCAAGGTCCCTCTTAAGAACTTTGTATTTGACTGTGCAACATGGGAAACACACAGGACTACTCAGCATGGTGTACCCACATCAGAAAGGGTGCTGTGCTCTTTGAGCAAAGCAGAATTGAGAAAGCACAAAGTAAATGTATGATGCTCAAATTTGGGATCTCTACCCCAAATATTCGCATGCACTATGTGCCCAACCTGTGGTAGAGAATTCTGAGCTCGTATTGGTCTGAGTAGCTACAATAGGACACACTAAAATTTCACTTTATCATGGTGATGTCATTTTGGTCCTCTTTGAAGAGGAAGGACAAAAAAGCAACCAACCAATGGATGAATTGGAGTGGATAGAGACTTAGGCAGGTAGATCAACTGCAATGGTTTAGCCAAGATGTGATAATGTCCTAAGCTAAGATGGTTACTGTGTAAGTGGAAAGTGACAGATGCAAGAGATGGTCTTGAAGTAGAAATGGCAAAAGTTGGCATTAGTTATATGGAATGAGGAGGAATAGGGAGTCAGAGATCATGCCAAGTTTGCAAAACTAGTAGATTGAAATGTTGGTAGTCACCTTGATATAAATACAGACAAAAGCAAGCGTTTGGAGAGAAAGATGAGTTCTGTTTTAGACATGATTGGGTTAGATGTTTCTGCGATGCCTAGTTTGAAACTTTCATTAGGAAGTTGGGAGTCTGGCTCTAGAGCTAGAGAGAGAATTAGAGTTACATATGTATATCTGGAAGGCATCTTCATAGAGATGATTATTAAAGCCATGGGAGCAGATGAGGCCAACAAATGAAGGACTCCATAGAGAGAAAAGCAAAGGTTCTGACACAGAGTGTTTGAGTGTACCAATAGTTGGGAAGTGGATGATATGTAAGAACCAGCCAAGGAAACTGAGGGGTGGGTAGATAGACAGAAGGAAAACTCAGAGAGGGAAAGAATAGTGTCACAAAAAAACATACTCAAGAGGAAGTATCTAGGAAGAGAAGATGAATAGGAGAATACAGTATTTCAAAGGAGTCAAGAAAGATAAGAATTGACAAAGTATTTGGGAAATAAAAAGAAAATGCTTGTAATTTTGGAGAAAGTCATTTTGGTTATGTAATGAGGTCAGTGGCTAGTAAGTAGTATAGATAATTACATAGTCCATCAGACTCACTTCATGTTTTGATTATTTTTACTTGGCCAACTTTTTTCCTCTTTCTTTAAAAAAATATTTTTTTGAAAGGGATACCTTTCTGTGTAGGGGGAGACAATAGAAAATAAATGGTTTGTAAAATCAAGAAATAGCAATACGTTTTATACGCTGTATAATTATACTTTACTAAAATAACTACACAAAATAAAAATTCCACCTCATAGTTCTCCATCCCCCCAGCAGAAAGTCAGGCCTCTATCAGTATCAAGTCTTTGCAAAGGTAGCTTCAAGGCTGTGACTAGTGGCATTTTCTTTTTTTCTTCCACTTTCATTGTATATTAGGATCTAATTCTTTCAAGTTTCATCTAGACTTAAAAATCACATCTGTTCTTGGATGTTATATCTCTAATTACACTGTCAGATCACACTGACTAAATAAACTTTGAAAGAAAGAAAAAAAATCTCTGGTTGCTTTGGGGCACTTAGCCCTTAATCTTAAAAGTGCTGATTAGGCTTCTCCTCTCGATTTCTCTCTAGGTGTTAAAGAAAAGATCCTAAGCAGAAATAAGCTGGTCATAGTTATTATTTCTTTTTTATTGCCATATGTATGTGTATGTATGTACATATATACATATATGTATGTGTTTATATGTATACATGCATACATATACTTGAGTTTAAAAGTGCTGGTTAGCTCTTTTGAACTCTTTCTTTAACCTAAATTTTGATGTCCAAATCTCTTATTCATTTTTTCTTTCTCTTTTTCCTCTTCCTTTTCATCTCCCTTTCTTTCCTGACTTTCTCTTCTTTTTGGTTCTATCTCTCCGTCTCTGACCTTGGCCCTGTTCTCTATCCTCAGGCTCTCTCTAGCAGAATTCATCAATTCCCATGGCTTCAAGTATCATTCACATGCAGATAACTCCCATATCTGGTAATACTCTCAAATCTCTCTTGAGCTCTAGGCCCAAATTAACAGCTGCTGTCCCATCAGCATATGAATTTTTGTTCAGAAAAGGAGATCATTTTCTTTCTCTATGTACTCCTTCCTTATTTTTAATTTTGTTTTTGAAATCTCCTGACCATCCTTCCACCTCCTAGATTTAGTATCTCCCTGAATCTTCCCTTTCCTTCATCGCTCTCCCCCATCCCTTAGCCAGTCTGTAACTCTACAATGGCCCTAGCTTCTGCACCCTTTACTTTATTCATATCATCATTAACCTACTTTAGCTTGGTGACTATTCAGTCATGTGGATGATTATAATAACCCCTAATTTGTGTCCCTGTTTCTAGTCTTTCCCCTCTCCAATCCAACCTTCACAATGCTGCCAAATTAATATTTCCAAAACATAGGTCAGACCATGACAACACTCTGCTTAAAAATATTCAGTAACTTCTTATTGCCTTTAGGATAAAATACTGCCTCCTGAGAGACTCTGAATAAATTGACTCTGACCTACTTTTCTAGACATTTCATATTGCTCCTTTTGATACACACTCTGTTCCAGCTGAACTAGACTACCAGCTGTTTCCTGAACTCACCATTCCACCTCCTTTCTCCAGGTCTTTTCACAATTTATTCCCTATACTGGAAATGTGATCCTTTCTTACTTCTTCATTTGAGAATCCCTTTTTCTTCTAGGTTCATTTTAGGTGCTACCTCCATAAGAAATATTTTCGGATTTCCCTGAGTTGTTCTTTATCTATCCTCAAATGACCTTGTATTTATAGTTAGTAGTAGTTCGATGAGAAGATTCCTGCTTGTTTGAGTCTTCCCAACTGACTTGATGATAGGATATAAAAAGAGTTGACAAAGACCATGGATGCTAAGAATTTGCCCCATTCAGAACTGGAGAAGCTGAATCTATACCTTGGAAAAGGTTCTAAAATCAGGAGTAGCCTGTTACTAGCTTCTCAAGGGAGTATAAAGAAGCATTTATGGTTTGCCGATCTTTTAGGATATGTGAAGACTCTTCTCCTCAATGTGATAACACTTTAAGACAACTAGCCACTATGAGGCTGAAGAATTAATTATAGCCCTGGTGATTCTATTTTTTTAAATTAATTAATTAATTTTTTTACTAATTGTGAATATAAACACAAAAAGACATTTATCTCCCCCCCCATTTTCACAGCATAGCACAGAGAGGACTCAATATGAAACCACAAATCTCCATTTCACATTTGCTTTAAAAAAAACCTATGTAAAAAATACTATATTGTTTTCAAGCTACCCTATTTTTCTATGCTTCCTTCTGAATTTTATTTTATTCTCTGTTGTACCATTTTTTTCTCCCTCCCTTCCCAGCCCATACTAGAGAAGGCCACCATTAGACTATCATTTCTTATAGCATAGTAGTATTCCATCACAATCATACACCACAACTTGTATTTTCCAGTTGATGAGCATCCCCTCAATTTCCAATTCTTTGCCGCCACAAAGAGAGCTGCTATAAATATTTTAGAACATGTAGGTTCTTTTCCTTTTCCCTGATCTCCTTGGGAAACAGACCTAATAGTGATGTTGATGGCCAAATGATATATACATATTATTTCATAATTCTTTGTGTGTAATTCCAGATTGGTTTCCAAAATGGTTGGATCAGTTCACAGTTCTACCAGTAGTGTATCAGTGTCCAAATTTTTCCACATCCCCTCCAACTCTGGACAGTTCCCCCTTCTATCATTTTAGCGAATCTTACTGGTGTCAGATCATATCTCAAAATTGTTTTAATTTGCATTTCTCTAATCAATACTGATTTAGAACATTTTTCATATGACTATGTATATGTATATAGGTTTGATTTTTTTCATAAAACAATGTCTGTTTTTGCATCCTTTGACTATTTGTCAGTCGGGGAATGAATCATACTCTTCTAACTCTAACAAAGTTCCCTATACATTTGAGATATAAGACCTTTACCTGAGAAACTGTATGAAATCTCCCCCCTCCTATGTTTTTTTTTTGCTTCCTCTCAAATCTTAGATTGATTTTATTTGTACAAGCCCTTTTTCAGTTTAATGTAATCAACACCATCCATTTTCCCCCTCACTCTGGCAACTTTTAAAAACTCAGCTAGTTAGTTTTGCACTCACACTGACAGGTTAATCTTTGGCAGAAAACAGAGAATAAGTCCTGGCAACTGGGAATTGAACTGCAGAAAGAAGTAGACCTGGAGAGACTGACTTTCCACCTGTCCAGCAGAGCCAGTACAATTAACAAAACCAGTAACATAAGGGCACAATGAGAAAAGACATCCTGGCCCTGCAATGCTTGAGGTGCGAGTTTACTTGGCTTGCTGTATTCTATACTTGTATCTCTTCTAATCTACTCAGAGTGTATGTCTACTCATTGCATGTTTTTTTGGGGGGATTGAATAAATCCTTGGTGTATGGGGGAAGTTTTTTGCCACTGCTGTTCATTCTATGTCATTTTTTGCATTCAAATGATTGTGTCAATTGACTGACTATTAAAGGTACCTCTCAGGGCAGTTTGTAGAGCACTGGCCCTGAACCCATGAGACCCTGAGTTGAAATCCACACGTAGTAGTAATTTACACCTTGAGCAAATCACTTCACCCAATTGCCTTGCCTTGCCTGTTCCCTGCCCGCACCCCTCCCACCCACCTTGGCAAAAAGCACTGCTTTAAAGTGGGAGGTTCGTGAGCTATAGTTCGAATAATGCAGAGTCACAGAGTATCTTGATATTGTGAAGTAGTTGTATTCAGAAGACCTAACCTTCAAGTGGAAATTGGCAGGGTAACCCAGAAAGGATACTAAATGTTTGTTTGTGGCAATGTCCTCTGCTCCATTAGAAGGCAAGCCCCATTGAGGGCAGAGAATTTCCATCTTTGTCTATGTATATTTAGCGTCTAGCACAGTGCCTGGAAATAAACATTTAAAAATGCTCATTGAATTAGATTTGAAGGATTATGCTTTCAGTCCCTAAGGTTGTATGCATGCATGCCTTAAAATTAAGCATATTTCAAAAGGAAGGGAGCTAAAATAGATCATCTTTTTTATTAAACATCATTCATATTGCACCATTTCATCATTTTTCCATCCTTCATCTTATCCTTCTCTCTGGTCTCCTACTCTCCTCAAATCATATCTGGAATAAGATTATTATGGCAGGTGATCTCCTTTTATGAGGCTTTCTTTTCCAGCAGCTCCAGTGGAAACTATGCATACATAGCTGTGATTTACCACCAACTCAGCACAGGGAGATTTAATGTATTCACTCATCTTGAAGAGCAAGACTATTAGATGAATGGCAAAATGCTTGAAAAATAGAGAATGCTCTGTTCTACAGCCACTGGAGGGAAGAGTTGGAAGCAGCTATAAATGAATTGAGTTTGTTTAGCACATAAGCTATTTTTGAAATTTTGGGCAGGATGTTACTGTGTTTATTCCTAAATACCAAACAGTGTATTGCTGTTGTGTTGGTGTACTTTGTGTAATGCCACAGTGGTTAGTTTTCATCATTCTTAAGATTTCAAGAAATAATTCAGATGAAGAAATGTTAAAAGATTGGTTAATGAGGAATGACCAGAATTACCATTTAGGAATTTTGAAAAAGCAGACTGGCAGAAAAATAAACAAATTAATATTAGGAACTATGATAAAGGCTACTTTCAGAGGCCTAAGTGTCTACATATTTTCTCTCTGACTAATTATTTCTGACAAATAAAATACTTCATTGAAATGAGAGTTAATATGAAATTGAAGTCATGTTCTTAGACATTTTCTGATATTTTGACCAAAAGGTGAATTTATTCTGCCATAGCATCATACAATTTTAGAGTTGAAAGGGAACTTTAGAGATAATCTAGTCCAATTTGTACCTTAAAAGTAATCCCATTGCCAATATCCCTGATGGTTTTCTATTGAATTAGGGAACATCTAATCAGTTCATTCTACTGTGGGATGGCTTTAAGTGTTAAATTGCTCCTCCTTTTTACTTAGTACTTTGATTATTGTTTCTTAGACATTTTAGTTTTGTCTGATCATTTGGAACAAAGGGAACAATAACATACATTGAGGGAATGCTACTTTCTAGGTAAAGGTGCTAGATGTAGAAATGATATAAGGTAAATCAGGTCTATATTTACACATGATGACAGAGCAGGGGCTCATACTTCTGAGAAGGAGGAGACTTTCTGATGACAAGGCAGTATAGTGTGGTGGAGATAGGACTGGATTTAGCATCACATCTTCTGAGTTTTAATACCGGCTAGTAATTGCCTTTTAGGGTAGTCATGAAGAAATGGACAGAATATCAGGCCTGAAGTCAAGAGGACTACTCTTACTGAGTTCAAATCCGGCCTCAGGCACTTACTAACTGTGTGACCTTGGGCAAGCCACTTAATCCTGTTTACTTGGTTTTTTCATTTGTAAAAATTAGCTGGAGAAGGAAATGGCAAACCAGGATAGCACCTTTGCTGAGGAAACCCCAAGCGGGGTCATGAAGACATGACTGAAAAGGGTGATCAACACAATGACTGAAATGCACGTCATCCTTTAAGCTATTTATATAATTTTAATTTTTACAAATCCATGATGTTCCACAATTTGAAGTTATATAACATGGCTGGCAGTAAGATTTTATATCGGAGAACAACTTGTTATTATTCAAAAGACTGGGTCATTTCTCCATTGCCATCCAGTTTTCCTTTCTCTTCCTATTCAATCTTAGGCTCAGTTATTGTCAATATAAAATATCAGGACAAAGCATGTGTACTTATGGACTAATTCCATCTTTGGCTAGCTGTCCAAATATGTGTCATGATCTAGATGTTGTCCAATCTTGTGTGTATGTGTGCATGTGTATGTGGGGAGGGGCTATGGATCCAAGTGGCAAGTTTTTCTGGTCAACATACTTTATCTATTTAGAATTTCCAGCCTGGTATTGTTAGACTGATCTCTTTTGAGTAGATTTAAGTAGACTCAGAACTGTTTTGATACCAGCTTATTAGGTAGGTCCCTAAAGAAGAGCCCCTAAAATTTGTTCTTGTTCCTTTGCCTTTAAATATTTTATCAACCACTTAGATCAAAGCATAGATGGCATAATTATCAAATTTACAGATGGTACAACAATAAAAGGAATGACTACAGACTATATTGCAGAGATAAGATTCCCTAAGAGACAGTGATGGGTCAAAAAAGGGTACTAAATCTCAAAAGATGAAATTTTATAAGGAAACATATTTCTTTTTATTATTATCATTCATTTATTTGTTTTCACTTTTCTACAATCACTTCTGTAAGTCTTAGATTTTCTCCTCCTTGTTCCCTGGGATGGCATGCAATCTTATGTGGGTTCTACACATACATTCTTATGAAACACATTTTCACATTATTCATGTTGCATAGAAGAATTAAAATGCATGGGAGAAACCATGGGAAAAATCCAAACAAAACAAAACATAATACAATAGAAAATAATCTGCTTCCTTCTGCATTCTAATTCCATAATACTTTCTCAGGATGTGATGCCATTTTGTCTCAAGAGTCTTTTGGGAATGTTTCACTTCCTTGCGTTGCTGTGACGGGCTAAGTCTCCCAGAAAAATGACTTGCACACTGTGGTTGTTACTGTGTACAAAGATTTCCTGGTTCTGCTTCTTTTACTCAGCATCAGTTCATGTAAGTCCTTCCAGGCCTCTCTGAAGTCTTCCTGCTCATCATTTTTTTTAAAATTAATTTATTTGTTTTCTGTTTTCTACAATTACTTCTATATATCTTAGATTTTCTCCCCCTCTGTTTCCCTTCTTTCCCCTCTTCCTGCCCTCTCCCTCCCCAAGATGGTGTACAATCTTATATAGGTTCTACACATACATTCTTGTTAAATACATTTTCACCTTAGTCATGTTGCATAGAAGAATTAAAATGAATGGGAGAAAGCATGAAAAAAAAACCCAAAGCAAAACAAGCATAACACAAGAGAAAATAGTCTGCTTCATTCTGTGATCCAATTCCATAGTTCTTTCTCTGGATGTGGAAGACATTTTACCTCAAGAGTTCATTGGGAATCTTTTTAGGTTCTTGCATTGCTATGAAGGGCTAAGTCTACCAGAAAAATTCCTTGCTCACCTGTGGTTGTTGCTGTGTACAAAGTTCTCCTGGTTCTGCTCCTGTCACTCAGCATAAGTTAATTGAAGTCTTTCCAGGCCTCTCTGAAGTCCTCTTGTTCATTTTTTCTAATAGTACAAAATTATTCCACTACATTTGTTTACCACAACTTGTTCAGCCATTCCCCAATTGATGGGCATCCCCTCAATTTCCAGCTCTTGGTCACCACAAGGAGAGCTGCTATAAATATTTTTGTACGAGGGACCTTTTCCCATTTTCATGATTTCTCTGGGATATAGTCCTGGAAGTTATTTTGCTGAGTCAAAGGGTATGCACATTTTATGACTGGAATAGTTTGCAGCTCCATCAACAATGAATTAGGGATCCAACTGTCCCATATCTTCTCTAACATTTATAATCTTCCTGTTTTGTCAGGTAAGCCAATCTGATAGGTATGTGTGGTAACTCAGAGTTGTTTTGATTTGCATCTCTCTAATCAATAATGATTGAGAATTTTTTATTTTAATTTTGTTTATTTATTTTTAGTTTTCAACATTCATTTCCATAAAATTTTGAGTTCCAAATTTTCTTCCCATCTTTCCCCTCTCCCCACCACAAAACACCATGTATTCTTATTACTCCTTCCCCCAATCTGCCTTCCTTTCTATCACACCCCTCCCTTCCCTCATCCCCATCTTTTCTCTTTTCTTGTAAGGCAAGATAGATTTCTATACCCCATTACCTGTATTTCTTTTTTCCCAGTTGTATGCAAAAACAATTCTCAACATTTGTTCCTAAAACTTTGACTTACAACTGCTCTCCCTTCCTCCCTCCCCATTCATCCCCACTGAGAAGGCAAGCAATTCAATACAGGCTATATATGTGTAGTTAACAGAAAAAACTTCCATAATAGTCATGTTGTGTAAGACTAATTATATTTTCCTCCATCCTACCCTTCCCTCCACTTATTCTATTCTCTCTTTTGACCTTGTCCCTCCCCAAAAGTGTTTACTTCTAATTGCTCCCTTCTCCCCTTTGCCCTTGCTTCTATCATCCCCCATCCCACTTATCCCCTTCTCCACTACTTTCCTGTAGAGTAAGGTAGATATTTCATACCCAATTGAGTGAGCTTGCTATTCCCTCCTTCAGCCAAATGTGATGAGAGTAAGCTTCATTTTTTTCCCTCTCACCTCCTCCCATTTTTCCTCCATTGAAAAAGCTTTTTCTTGACTCTTTCATGAGAGGTAATTTGCCCCATTCCATTTCTCCCTTTCTTGTTGCCAATATATTCCTCTCTCACCCCTTAATTTTATTTTTTTAGATATCATCCCTTCCTATTTAACTCACCCTGTGATCTCTCTCTCTCTCTGTGTATATTTATATGCATGTGTGTGTGTGTGTGTATCATCCATCCAACTACCCAAATACTGAGAAAAGTTTCTAGAGTTACTATCTTTCCATGTAGGAATGTAAACAGTTCAACTTTAGTATGTCCCTTAGGATTTCTCTTTCTTCTTTACCTTTTCATGCTTCTCATGGTTCTTGTGTTTGAAAGTCAAATTTTCTATTCATCTCTGATCTTTACATCAGGAATACTTGAAAGTCCTCTATTTCATTGAATAATCATTTTTCTCCTGAAGTATTATTCTCAGTTTTGCTGGGTAGGTGACGCTTGATTTTAATCCTACTTCTTTGACTTCTGGAGTATCATATTCCAAGCCCTTCGATCCCTTAATATAGAAGCTGCTAGATCTTGTGTTACCCTGATTATATTTCCACAATACTCAAATTGTTTCTTTCTAGATGTTTGCAATATTTTCTCCTTGACATAGAACTCTGGCATTTTGCTACAATATTCCTGGAAGTTTCTTTTTTTCAGGTCTCTTTTAGGAGTTGAATGGTGAATTCTTTCAGTTTTTATTTTGCCTTCTGGTTCTAGAATATCAGAGCAATTTTCCTTGATAATTTCATGAAATTTTATATCTAGGCTCTTTTTCTGATCATGTCTTTCAGGTAGTCCCAAAATTTTTAAATTTTCTCTCCTGGATCTATTTTCCAGGTCACTTATTTTTCCAATGAGATATTTCACATTGTCTTCTATTTTTCATTCTTTTGGTTTTGTTTTGTAATTTATTGGTTTTTCATAAAGTCATTAGCTTCCATCTGCTGCATTCTAATTTTGAAAGAACTATTTTCTTCAGTGAGCTTTTGAACCTCTTTTTCCATTTGACTAATTCTGTTTTTTAAAGCATTTTTCTCCTTATTGACTTTTTGGACCTTTTTTGCCATTTGCATTAGTCCATTTTTGAAGGTGTTATTTTCTTCAGCATTTTTTTGGCTCTCCTTTAGCAAGTTATTGACTCACTTTTCATGATTTTCTTGCATCATTCTCATTTGTCTTACCAATTTTTCCTCCACCTCTCTCACTTGATTTTCAAAATCCTTTTTGAACTCTTCCATGACCTGATACCATTGCATATTTATTTTGGAGATTTTGGATGCAAAATCCTTGACTTCCTCTGAAGGTATGCATTGTTCTTCCTCATCTGAAAGAATGGAATAAAATACCTGTTCACCAAAAAAGTAGCCTTCCATAGTCTAATTTTTTTCCTTTTTTGCGGCTTTTTCCCAGCCAGTTACTTGACTTTTGAGTCCTTTGTCAAAAGCAGGATATAGTCTGGGGATCTGTGAGTTCAGATCCTTCAAAGTGGCACAATCAAGGGAGAAGAGTTTACTCCTCTCTCGTGCTGGGAGCAACCAAAAACTTTTCTGCCCAGAATCTGTAAGTAGAATTCCCTCTCCACAACTGCCTCCAACTCCACCATACCAGTACTTTTCCTCACTCCAGGGTCACCATTCAGGACTGAGATTCAGATCAGCTGTTCCATTCTCCCAGGGGCTTTAGGTGGAGGTCTCCAAAAAAATGGATACTGCTGCTGCAGGCCATGTTCTCTTCTCGTGGATGAAACAGTTTTCTCACTGACCTTCAAAGCTGTCTTTGGTTTGAGCATTATGAGAACTGCTACTTCTGGTGGCTCCCTGAAGCCTAATGGTTTCTGTCCCTGCTGCACCATGAGGCCTACACTCTGCATCCAATGTGATTGACCTGTCCTGTTGGCCTTCAAGGCTACTTTGGACTGGAAATCTCTTTTGCTCTGTTGTTTTGTGGATTTTGCTTCTCTAGAATTTGTTTAGAGTAATTTTTTACAGGTATTTTATGAACTATGGGCTTTTATAGGTCCATCTTTCTAGTCTGCCATCTCTGCTCTGCCCTTAGAGTATTTTTTCATATGACTATAGATAGCTTTAATTTCTTCCTCTGAAACTGCCTTTTCATATCCTTTGACCATTAATCAACTGGAGAATGACTTGTACTCTTGTATATTTGGCTCAGTTCTCTATTTATTTTAGAAATGAGGCCTTTATCACTGAAACTAGTTGCAAAAATTCTGTCCTAGTTTTCTGCTGGGGTTTACGGGCTAGCTTTATTCCCCTATCCTCCCCTTCCATCCCCTTTCTTCTTATCCTGTCCCCTCCCCTCCTCTCTACTCCCAAAACCTTAAATCTACTAGACTCTTAACACATAGACTGTTCCACACTAGACCCCTGCCCAAACTCCACTTAAGGGCTTTTTTTGAACCCTTCTGGCTTAAGAGTGATTATCAATAGCAAAAGCTTCCCTCCAAGTCTAATTTAGATATTTTTCTTTGTCTCATTAAAGGTGCCATCCCCTGAATACTTCTTAAAAAGACCTATTCACTGATTGGGCCATACCTCACCTTAAGTCAGTAGTGAGGAGACCTTGGCCTAAAGGGACAAATGTTTCCTATTGCATTCTGGGCCATCTCCAGTCATTGTGATGAATATCTGGTCACTGAATCCAGATGTCTCTGGAAGAGAAGTGAGGCTAGTGACCTTACACAGTCCTCCCTGACTCAAAACAAAGTCGGGGAGGGGGGTATAGAGCCAAGATGGCAGGCTAGAAAGACACTTGCTCAGGGTCTCTCCCCACAGCCCACAAAATACCTGTAGAGTGTAACTTTCAACAAATTCTGGAGCAGCAGAAGTAGACAACAACAGAATGGAGGAGATTTCCAGCCCAGGGTGACCTGAAAGGCCCATGGGAAACATCAGTTGCACCAGATGTGGGGCTGAGCCCAGCCTAGCTTTAGCTGTGTGGCATGGAGTGAGGAGACTCTGGGAGGAGGACACCTCGGGGGCAGAATCTCCAGGTGCAGCAGCAAGTCCTCAGATCCCTCAACCCACAGATGCCAAAGGTCAGTGATGGGGTTTTTCAGCTGACCAGGAAAGGAGAAGGGCCTTCTCATAGCTCCAGCAGCAGACAGTGACCACACAACTGGCACAGTAGCCCATACAAAAGCTCCACAGTTGGAGCATAAAAACCCCTGGGGGCACTGAAGTGCTGAGTCTTATTTTAGCTCTGGGTGGAGGCCCTGGCTGAGCTGGTCTTTGTCTCACACTGAATGGTGGCCCTGCTCATCCAGCTTATCTGAAAATCAGCCCCCAGGGCTGACTTGGTGGAACTGGAGGCCAGGTGGCTGTGGAGAGGTAACTGCTAAGATTCTGGGCACAAAAATCCCTCTCTGCATCCAGACCAGTACATGTTTGATCATGCCACCTTGGAGGAACTGAGATCTCACAGATTCCCAGAGTATACCTTACTCTTGACAGGACCAAAAAGTCAAGTAACTGGTTGGGAAAATGCCCAAAAAAGAGAAAAAAAAATAAGACCATAGAAGGATACTTTCTTGGTGAACAGATATCTCCTCCCATCCATTCTGATGAGGAAGAACAATGCTTGCCATCAAGGAAAGACATAATAGTCAAGGCTTCTGTACTCCAAATATCCAAAATAAATATTCAATGGGCTCAGGCCATGGAAGAGCTCAAAAAGGATTTTGAAAATTAAGTAAGAGAAGTGGAGGAAAAACTGGGAAGAGAAATGAGAGAGATGCAAGAAAAGCATGAAAAACTGGTCAACACCTTGCTAAAGGAGACCCAAAAAGATACTGAAGAAAATAACACCTTGAAAAATAGGCTAACTCAATTGGCAAAAGACGTTCAAAAAGTTGATGAGGAGAAGAATGCTTTAGAAAGCAGAATTAGCCAAATGGTGAAGGAGGTTCAAAAGTTCACTGAAGAAAATAGTTCTTTAGAGCCAAGATGGTGGAGTAGAAAAATTCACATATTCTAGCTCCAAAACCACAACCCATAAATTTCCTGTAAAAAGAACTCCCCACAAATTCTGGAGCAGTGAAAGCTATGCAGCAACACAGTGGAGGAGATTTCCATTCCAGAGAGGCCTGAAAAACTGGCACCAAAAGTCCATCACAGACTGGACAGCAGAGCCCAGCGCTGCCTTGGCCGTGTGGCCCGGAGAGGAGCAGATCCGAGCAGGCTTCAGGGACAGAACCTCTGGTGGCCACGAAGGTCCCTCCACCCACAGGCACTACAGGTGAGTGAGAGAGACTTCTGGGCTGGCCAAGAGAGGAGAGAGGTGTCTCCATAACTCAGGGCCCCTCAGGGGGGAAGCGGCAGAGGCATTGGCGGCCAGGGGCTCCCGGAGCAAACAGGAGTCCACTCCATTACTGAAGATCTCCTCATAAACCCCCTTAGGGAACTGAGCCTGGGAGGTGGCCATGCCCCCACCTGAGAAAATGAATTTAGTCTTACTGTGAATAGCAGCCATGCCCACTGCTGAAAGCCCTGAGGCTGGGGAGCAACATTTGAATCTCATACCCCAAACACTAGCTGGGCAGATCTAGGCAGGGGTGGAGAGGAATCTCAGAAGTCAAGTAACTGACTGGGAAAATGCCTAGAAAAGGGAAGAAAAATAAGACCATAGAAAGCTACTTTCTTGGGGAACAGATGTTCCCACCTTTCATTTCTGATGATGAGGAACAATGCTTACCATCAGGGAAAGATGTGGAAGTCAGGGTCTCTGTATCCCAGACATCCGAGGTGGATATCTGGTGGGCTCAGGCCATGGAAGAGCTCAAAAAGAATTTTGAAGATCAAGTTAGACAGGTGGAGGAAAAACTGGGAAGAGAAATGAGAGAGATGCAAGAAAAGCATGAAAAACTGGTCAACACCTTGCTAAAGGAGACCCCGAAAAATGATGAAGAAAATAACACCTTGAAAAATAGGCTCACTCAACTGGCAAAAGAAGTTCAAAAAGCCAATGAGGAGAAGAATGCTTTCAAAAGCAGAATTAGCCAAATAGAAAAAGAGGTTCAAAAGCTCACTGAAGAAAATAGTTCTCTCAAAATTAGAATGGAACAGATGGAGGCTAATGAATTTCTGAGAAACCAAGAAATCACAAAACAAAGCCAAAAGAATGAAAAAATGGAAGAGAATGTGAAATATCTCATTGGAAAAACAAGTGACCTGGAAAATAGATCCAGGAGAGACAACTTAAAAATTTTTGGACTACCTGAAAGCCATGATCAAAAAAAGAGCCTAGACATCATCTTTCATGAAATTATCAAGAAAAACTGCCCTGAGATTCTGGAACCAGAGGGCAAAATAAGTATTGAAAGAATCCATCAATCACCGCCTGAAAGAGATCCAAAAAGAGAAACTCCTAGAAACATTGTGGCCAAATTCCAGAATTCCCAGGTCAAGGAGAAAATATTGCAAGCAGTTAGAAAGAAACAGTTCCAGTATTGTGGAAATAAAATCAGGATAACACAAACTCTAGCAGCTTCTTCATTAAGGGATCGAAGGGCATGGAATAGGATATTCCAGAAGTCAAAGGAACTAGGACTTAAAGCAAGAATCGCCTACCCAGCAAAACTGAGTATAATACTTCAGGGGAAAATATTGTCTTTCAATGAAATAGAGGACTTTCAAGCTTTCTTGATGAAAAGACCAGAGCTGAAAAGAAAATTTGACCTTCAAACACAAGAATGAGAAGAAGCATGAAAAAGTAAACAGCAAAGAGAAGTCATAAGGGACTTACCAAAAGTGAACTGTTTACATTCCTACAAGGAAAGACAGTATTTGTAACTCTTAAAACTTTTTAGTGTCTGGGTAGTTCTTGGGACTACACACACACACACGTCTGTGTGTGCACACACATGTACACGTGTGTGTGCACATGCATACACACATGCACGCACACACAGAGACAGAGAGCACAGAGTGAATTGAATAGGATGGGACCATATCTTAAAAGAAATTAAGGTAAACGGTGAAAGAGAAATGTAGTGGGAGGAGAGAGGGCGAAATGGAATGGGGTAAATTATCTCTCATTCAAGAGGCAAGCAGGAGACTTTTTAGTGGAGGGAAAAAGAGGAGAGCTGAGAAAAAAACATGAAATTTACCCTCATCACATTTGACTCAAAGAAGGAATAAAATGCACACTCATTTTGGTATGAAAACCTATCTTACAATACTGGAAAGTGGGGGAGAAAGAGATAAGCAGGAAGGGGGGGGATGAAGGAAAGGAGGTCAATGGGAGGAGGCAGGGAGGGACAGGATCAAAAGACAGAATGGAAACAATGTGGGGCAGGATAGAATGGAGGGAAATACACTCAGTCTTACACAACACGACTGTTATGGAAGTCATTTGCAAAACTACACAGACATGGCCTATATTGAATTGCCTGACTTCCCAAAGGGAATGGGTGGGGAGGGAGAGATGAAGAGAAGTTGGAACTGAAAGTTTTAAGAACTGTCAAGTATTATGCTTGCTACTAGGAAATAAGACATACAAGTAATGGGGTACAGAAAGTTACCTTGCCCTACAGGACAAAAGAGAAGATGGAGACAAGGAAAGGGAGGGATGTTAGAAGAGAAGGCAGATTGGTGATAGGGGCAATTAGAATGCTTGGTGTATTGGGGTGGGGGGAGGGGACAAATGAGGAGAAAATTTGGAATCCAAAATTTTGTGAAAATGAATGTTAAAAGTTAAATAAATAAATTTATATTTAAAAAAAAAGGCTGAGAAAGGGGAAAAAAATAGTTCTTTAAAAATTAGAATGGACCAAATGGAGGCTAATGACTTCATGAGAAACCAAGAAATCACAAAACAAAACCAAAGAATGAAAAAATGGAAAGTAATGTGAAATATCTCATTGGAAATACAACTGACCTGGAAAATAGATCCAGGTTAGACAACTTAAAAATTATGGGAATACCTGAAAGTCATGATCAAAAAAAGAGCCTAGACATCATCTTTCATGGAATTATCAAGGAAAACTACCCTGACATTCTAGAACCAGGGTACAAAATATATATTGAAAGAATCCACCTATCACCACCTGAAAGAGATTCAAAAAGAGAAACTCCTAGGAACATTGTGGCCAAATTCCAGAGTTCCCTGGTCAAGGAGAAAATATTGCAAGCAACTAGAAAGAAACTATTCAAGCATTGCGGAAATGCAATCAGGATAACACAAGATCTAGCAGCTTCTACATTAAGGGACCGAAGAATGTGGAATATGATATTCCCGAAGTCAAAGGAGCTAGGTCTAAAACCAAGAGTCTCCTACCCAGCAAAACTGAGTATAATACTTCAGGGGAAAAATGGTCTTTCAATGAAATAGAGGAATTTCAAGCATTCTTAATGAATAGATCAGAGCTGAAAAAGAAAATTTGACTTTCAAACACAAAAATGAAGAGAAACATGAAAAGGTAAACAGCAAAGAGAAGTCACGAGGGACTTACTAAAGTTGAACTGTTTACATTCCTACATGAAAAGGCAATATTTGTAACTCTTGAAACTCTTCAGTATCTGGGTGGTTGGTGGGATTACACACACACACACACACACACACAGACAGCACAGAATGAATTGAATAGGATGCGATCATATCTTAAAAAATGTAATTAAGTAGGAAGAGAGAAATATATTGGGAGGAGAGAGGGAGAAATGGAATGGGGGCAAATTATCTCTCATGAAAGAAGCAAGAAAAAGACTTTTCAGTGGAGGGAAAAGGAGGGGAGGTGAGAGAAAAAACATGAAGCTTACTCTCATCACATTCCACTAAAGGAAGGAATAAAATGCACACTCATTTTGGTATGAAAACCTATCTTACAGTACAGGAAACTGGGGGAGAAGGGGATAAGCAGGGTATGGGGGATAATGGAAGGGAGGACAGTGGGAGGAGGGAGCAATTAGAAGTCAAAACTCTTGGGGAGGGACAGAATCCAAAGAGAGAATAGAAGCAATGGGGGGCAGGATAGGATAGAGGAAATTATAGTGATAAGTGTTAGAACCAGGGAATGGATCCCAAATCCTGACACGACTATTATCGAAGTCATTTGCAAAACTACACAGATATGGTCTATATTGAATTGATTGCCTTCACAAAGCGAATGGGTGGGTGGGGAGGGAGGGATGAAGAGAAATTGGAAGTCAAAGTTTTAGGAACATCTGTCGAGTATTGTTCTTGCTACTAGGAAATAAGACATACAGGTAATGGGGTATAGAAAATTATCTTGCCCTACAGGACAAAAGAGAAGATGGGGACAAGGGAAGGGAGAGATGTTAGAAGAGAGGGCAGACTGGTGGTAGGGGCAATTAGAATACTCGGTGTATTGGGGTGGAGGAGGGAAGAAATGTGGAGAAAATTTCAAACCCAAAATTTTGTGACAATGAATGTTAAAAGTTAAATATGTAAATTAAAAAAAAATAAATAAAAAAGAAGTCAAGAGCAAGTCATGGCATCATTTCTCTGATGGTGTGATCTTCTTCGAAGACAAAGGACAGACACAGCAACAACAACTTCCCTCCTAATGTTGCTTGCATTGGCTTTGTTTGTGCAAAATCTTTTCAATTTAATGTAGCCAAAATTATTCATTTTGCCCTTTGTAATGTTCTCTATCTCTCATTTGGTTATAAATTTCCCTATCTTCCATAAATCTTACAAATACACTATTCCTTGCTCCCCTAATTTGTTTGTAGTATTGGTCTTTGTATCTAGATTATGTATTCATTTGCACTTTCTTCTTGTGTATGGTGTCAGACATTTGTCTATGCTCATTGTCAGCTACACTGTGATCCAGTTTTCCCAGCAGTTTTTTTTTCAAACAGTGAGTTCTTATCCTAGACACTGGGATCCTTGGGTTCATCAAACAATAGATTCCTATACTCATTGACTGCTCTGTCTTGAATACCTAATCTATGCCACTGGTCTACCCCTCTATTTCTTAGCCAGTACCAAGTCATTTTGATGATTGCTGTTTTATAAAACAATTTGAGATCTTGTATGGCTAGACCAACTTCCCTAACATTTCATTTCATTAATTCCCTTGATATTCTGGACCTTTTGTTCTTCCAGATGAATTTTGATATTATCTTTTCAAGCTCATAAAAATATTTTTTTTTCATGGTTTGATTGGTATAGAACTGAATAAGTAAATTATTAGGTAGAATTGTCATTTTTGTTATATAAGCTCAGGCTACCTACGAGCAACTGGTGATTTTCCACTTATTTTGATCTGACTTTATTTTTGTGAAAAGTATTTTGTAATTGTCTTCATACAGTCACTGGGTTTGTTTTGGTAGGTAGACTTCCAGGCGTTTTATAGCATCTACCAGAGCTTTAAACATTATTTCTTTCTATCTCTTGGTGTTGTGCTTTGTTCATAATATATAGAAATGCAGATGATTTATGTGGGTTTATTTTTTAACCAGAAACTCTGCCAAAGTTCTTTATTATTTCAAGTAGTATTTTACTTGATTCTCTAGGACTCTCTAAGTATATCATGATATCATCTGCAAAGAGTAATAACTTAGTTTCTACTTTGCCTATTCCAATTCCTTCAATTTCTTTTTCTTCTCTTATTGTAAAATCTAGCATTTCTAGTACCATATTGAATATCAGTGCTGATAATGGACATCCTTGTTTCACCAGTGATCTCACTGGAAATGCATCTAGCATATCCCCATTGCATATAATGCTTGCTGAAGGTTTTAGGTAGATACTACTTATAATTTTATGGAAAGTTCCATTTATTACTATGTTCTCCAGTTTTTCCTGTAGGAATGGGTGTTGTATTTTATTGAAAACTTTTTCTATGTCTATTGAGATAATCATAGTTTCTGTTAGCTTTGTTGTTAATATGACCAATAATCCTGATAGCTATCCTAATATTGAACTAGCCCTGCATGCCTGGTATAAATCTTACCTGATCACAATGTATTGTTCTCGTGATGAATTGCTGTATTCTTTTTGCTAATATCTTATATAAAATTTTTGCATCTATATTCATTAGAGAAATTGGTCTATAATTTTCTTTCTCTGTTTTGACTCTTCCTGATTTAGGTATCAGAATGATATTTGTTTCATAAAAAGAATTTGGTAGGACTCCATTATTTTTCCCAAATAGTCTATATAGTATTGGAATTAACTGTTCCTTAAATGTTTGATAGAATTCACTTGTAACTCCTTCTTACTCCGGAGATTTTTTCCTAGGGTGTTCATTGATGACTTGCTCAGTTTCTTTTGCTCAGATGAGGTTATTTAAGTATTTAACTTCTTCTGTTAATCAGGGTAATTTATATTTTTTTAAAAATTCATTCATCTCACTTACATTGTCAAATTTATGGGCATACAGTTCAACAAAGTAATTTCTAATTATTGTTTTAATTTCCTCCTCATTGGTGATGAGTTTATCTTTTCATTTTTGATGTTTCTAATTTGGTTTTATTTTTTTAAATCAAATTGACCAAAGGTTTATCAATTTTATTCATTTCTTCATAAAACAACTCTTAGTTTCATTTATTAGTTCAACAGTTTTCTTATTTTCAATTTTATTAATCTCTTCTTTAGTTTTCAGTATTTCTAATTTGATATTTACTTGGGGATTTTCAATTTGTTCTTTTTCTAGCTTTTTCAGCTGCATGCCCAATTCATCTATCTCTTCTTTCTCTATTTTATTCACGTAAGTGTTCAGTGATATAAAACTTCCCCTATGAACTGCTTTTGCAGTTTCCATAAGTTTTGGTAGGTTGTCTCATTACTGTCTTTCACTTGAATGAAATTACTGATTGTTTCTATGATTTCTTATGTAACCCACTCATTCTTTAGGATTGGATTATTTAGTTTCCAATTAATTTTTGGAAATTAATCATGTCTGTCTTTCCATGGCCTTTCATTACTTATAATTTTTATTGCATTATGATCTGAGAGGGATGCATTGACTATCTCTGCCTTTCTGCACTGGATTGTGAGATCTTTATGCCCCAGTACATGGTCAATTTTTGTACCATTGAGAAAAAAGATATATTCCTTCCTATTCCCATTCAATTTTCTCTGGAGATCTACCATATCTACCTTATCCAGAGTTCTGTTCAACTCCTTTTTAGTTTATTTTGTAGTTAGATTTATCAAGCTCATAGACGGGGAGGCTGAGGTCCCCCACTAGTATAGTTTTGCTATCAATTTCTTACTGTAACTCCCTTAAATTCTCTAATAATTTGGATACTATTCCACTTGGTACATATATGTTTAGTAGTGATATTGCTTCATTGTCTATGGTGCCTTTTAGCAGGATATTTTTTCGTTGCTTATCTCTTTTGATTAGATCTATTTTTGCTTTTTCTGAGATTAGGATTGCTCCCTTGCATTCTCTACATCAACAGAAGCACAACATATTCTGTTCCAACTTTTTACCTTTACCCTGTGTATATCAGCCTTTTTCAAATGTGTTTCTAATAAACAATTTATGGTTGGATTATGGTTTTTAATCCATTCTGCTGTCTACCTTTTTTATGAGAGAGTTCATCCCATTCACAGTTATGATTACTCTCTCTTTCATTCCATCCTATTTTCCCCCATTTATGCTTTTAGTTCTCTTCTCTATTCCCCTCCACAGCAGAGTTTTAATTTTTGACCACCACCTCCCTCAGTCTTCTCTCCTTTCTATCAACCCCCTGCCTTTATTTCCCCCTTTCCTTTACTACTTCTTCCCTCCCTTTTAGCCCCCCCTCCTTTTTCTTTCCCCCTCCCCCTTTTATTGCCTATAGGGCAAGTTAGATTTCCATACTTAACTGAGTTTGTTGTTCCCTCCTGCTAGAGGCTGAAGAATTAATTTCCTCCCCCATTCTGCCTAACCTATACCCTCTTCCTGCATTAGCTCTCGTTTCTTGCTTAACTTTCCAACGCCCTTCCTGGGAGGAGAGAATACTAGGAAGTCCTGACCTGCCGACGTGGCCCTGCCAGCCTAGTGCTAGAAAAACTTCCTAGTTTGAGACTAAGCAGCCACCAACCAACCAGAAGGGAATACGACCTGGGATAGGGAATCGTGCCCTTTTTTGGTTTGGTTTGGAGGGGCTCACACCAATGAGATGAAAAACTCCACCCCCAGGATATGACTTTGTAGTGATTGCTTATATAAACCCTCCCCTGGTGCAATAAAGCGAGACTGCTTATCACCAACAATGCCTCGGTCTCCTTCCTCTGCGTGATCCTGTCCCCAAGTCTCTCAGACTTCCCCAGGTCCTCTGGATCTTACACGCTCTGCGTCCCCGGCATCTACCGGTTTCGGTCACCCACGTCTGTTTGGCCTGCAGGTCAGATCAGGTCAATTGGCGCCCAAACGTGGGGCGACCCCAAAAGCTGGTCTGCTGCCGCGATAGACGTCCCAGTTCGTCCGGACCCCGTTAAGGTAAGTGTAAGTGTTCACGTCTATCGCAACCATGGGATCACAACTCTCTAAGGAGCAACTTTTCGTTCAGAATTTGAAACGACTCCTTGGAGAGAGAGGAATAAGGGTTAAGAAGAAAGACTTCTATGATTTTTCTGGCACTCAGCACATATCTGTGGTGTAGTAAAAAGTTGCAGGAATAAGTCTAAAAGAGCAGTCTTGTATGGGAGAAAGTCTAGACAGGGAATCTTATGCAAGGCTTAGTTACACAGTGATAGAAATTAAGCCAGAGTTATAATGTGTACAGAGGATTTCTGACAATTTTTCTCAGTATTTTGGATTCTTTTATTGTCTGTATATGTGTTCTGTCTTTACATGTTCTGTGTGCGTGTGTTTGTGAGTTATTACGGTCAGCTCCAGGGCGGCTGGACCTTGGAATGTTATCTCTTTCCCTCCCCCTCCTCCCTTCTCTCTGATGACTGCAGCATCGGGGAGAAGTATGGGAGAGAGACAGAGATCTGGTGCAGGCTGATCGGCATTTTCATTATCTCATGCCTCACCTAAAAGAAAAGTATTTTGTATAATGAGAAGTAACCAAAAGGTAGTTATTCTGGTCACATTTTAAGTGAAACGTGTCACTCCTAATTGGATGTTTAAAACAGATCAGGATTTGTTATATTATTTGGCACTAGGCAAATTGGAAATATGCATAAATCTTAAAGGGACACCTCAGCAGAGATAAAGCTTTTGAAACTCTCCAGCAGAATGGAATAGACTTGGCGCCACTGGGCAGTTGTCCAGAAGTCTCCCTCCCTTCAGCTGAGGAATTCAAAAACTCTCTCATTCAAAGAAGTTCTTAAGGAGTGGACACAGAAGTAAAATTTACTTGAGTAAAGGATGGAACCATTAAGATTTTTGCCCTGCAGTCCCAACTATCATTCAGCTGGGTCTACAGTGAATTGTAACTCTTATCATTCCAGATTAGATCAAAGGAAGAGAATGCTAAAGAATAGTAGGAAATTTAATTTACCCTTCCCAGAGGATAGGGGTTGGGTCACAGCAATGAGATCACAAACCAACCAGCCTCTACATTTAGTAAGCTCAGTCTTCTATTAACTATTTATATGTGATGGTTTGGAAATGTAATTAGTGACACCTAAGTTTCATTCTTGGTGTTACTAAAGTGTTATAGTCTTGCATTGTAAAAAATTGAATAACCCCTGCAATCCAGAAACAGTATTAGAGAAACAAAATTTCTAATCTGAATTTTGTTGAAACTAAAAGATGTTGGGAAAACTGTAAAACCAGTTATGTTATTTTAAATTTTACCAGTCCTGCTAACCTTGTCTTAGAATGTTTTGATTTTTGTAATTGTCACTTAGAAAACCAGGTATTTTCACCTTTGCCTATTACAGAAGTTTCAGCTCAAACAATTTGGCTATCACTTTAGAAGTTGTAAGATTGTTAAGTTATTTGGAGTTACTGTTTTAATGCTAAACCTAAAACTGTTAATTGATTACTGTATGTAGAAAGAAAGGAATTGAATGAAAACTATTTTGATGTGCCCATTCAGAACAGACCTCCTGTATGCTTGAGGGTTGGCCAGCATGGGTGCGGTACTGATCCCCTTTATTTTGTAAAATTATGAAGGCCTTTAGGAAACCATCCCAGTAGGTAGTCATCAGTCCTGAGAAAGAAACTTTGATTGGCTTATGCAAATTATAAACAATGAATAGGACTTGATTAGAAATTGTAATATATAGAGAGGATTTTTTGCAATTGGCTTTTACATTTGAACAAGTTTTAAACTTGAAAAGGAAAGATCTTAATGGAATTCCCTTATGCATATGAGTCCTAGTAAATCATTATTGCTTACTTATAGCTCCATGAGAATAGGAATGACTATCTGGCTCTCAGCTGATGAAGGAATTGTTATTAAAGGTGAAAGACGTGAGACCACAAATATTTTTGTTTTTGAGTTTGAATTTGAGTATAGTTGGTTGCATTAAATCAGTATCAGAGGAATACCACAAGCTACTCAAAGGGAATGTTTTCCACCTGACTACTCCTGAGTCTGGCTATGAAACAGATACTATATAATTGGAGAATTTGTATCTGAATTCAAAGTCAAGGATGTTTTATTCTGTCCTATTTGCTATGTCACATGTCCCTGCTTTCTCTTTCTATAGAAAATTTTATGATCAATAAATAGTAAGTGACCAACAAAACACGTGAGCCCCAATCTAAGTAAACTCATCTAAGACTCACCTAAGATGATGTCCCCATTGTTTAAAAGAATTTTATAAGCAGTAGTGTTTTTCTGTAATCAGTCTCTTACTGTTATCAATGTGAGAGTATATATTGCACCTTTTTGACTAAAGAGCATTTTGTGGGATGCATCTAATATTCTGTGATAATTAAGATTTTGGTTTGTTGTAATACTTCCGGCATTCATATCCTAAGGACATTTTCATACCAACTAAGCTTTAATGGATTTTAATTTTAAGGGTTTATTTTTGTTTCAAAGTAAAAAGAGAACTATCATTTTAAAGGTCTTCAGCAAATTTTCTTTATGAAAGTTTAGTGACTGTTAACAACAGGACAAATTTTAAACAGTTTTAAATTTTCATTTTCAAGACAATGTATTGATAAATTAATATGTAATGGTCTATGAAGCAGAAAAGATCTTGCTCTTTTAATCTGAACTTGTAGTCATTCTTTGGCTTAAGCAAAAGTTAAATTTAGTGTTTGAACTTATTAACAACTTAATTTCTAAAAAGTTTTCTTTTTCAGAGTAAATGTAATCAGAGAAGGAGAAACTACCCTGTGAAACAATGATATAAGGTGGTAAGGCTTAAGTTTGAAGTCACCTATCATAGATTCTACAAAGGTTACAACTTTATATGACTTTCAGAAATTGATAGGAGTAATTCAGTGGTGTAGGCCACAGTTGGGAATTACAACTGATCAAATGAAACCATTATATGATTTATTGAAAAGTCCTTCTCAATTGAACTCATGCAGAGAATGGACAGATGAAGCACTGGAATGTTTGAAATTAGTGCAGAAAAAGGTTCTGGGGTGTACTATTAGCAGGATATTAGAATCACAGGACTTGAAAGTAACAATTTTATTCACTGAAAAAATACCCACTGGAGTTTTACATCAAAAACAAGGGATTATTGAGTGGGTACATTTGGCTCAGATAAAGAACAGAGCTTGTGTGCCTTATGCTGTGCTGGTAGCCCAAATCATACATAAGGCAGTGAAGAGAGTAAGGATGTTAATAGGACAGAAACCTCACACAATATATACTATGTATACAAGTCAACAAATAGAGAACTACATACAAGAGTTTGTGGAATGGCAGATATTGATTAATCAGAATTTCCAACACGGGTTCCCAATTCCTTCTGGGTGGCAATTTGCCACGTGGCCATGGTCTTGGCCGACAAATGCTCTTCCTCACCGGTAGAGGGAGTTAATGTTTTTACAGATGCAACAAAAAAATTTTTAAGGCATCTATGTATATTCCATCTAAAAAGGAGATGCATAAATTTAAAACAACATTTACTTTTACACAACAAAATGAATTATATGAAGTATTGCAAGCATTATTATACAGTACCATTGATACCTAGAGTAGAGTCAGCCTATATTCCTGATAGGGTAGATAGTATTAAACAGATAACTATGGAAGTTCAACTAGCAATAAGGGCCAAAACAACAATATTTTATATCACACACACTTGGTCACATTCTAAATCATGCAGTACCAGAAAGCATTAAACCAAACAATGGTCCAGTTTATGTCAGTAAAGCCATTGAACAGTTCATGGTGGAATTTTCCATTTTACATGTCACTGGAATCCCCCATAATCCCACTGGTCAAGCTATAGTGGAACGAGCAAATCGCTCCCTGGACACCTACTTGCACAAACAAAAAGGAGTAGTTGGACCAGGAGTTGATGACAAATTTGCAATTGGCTGTTTATACTCTAAATTGATGATAAATTACAATTGGCTGTTTGGCTGTTTATACTCTAAATTATTTAAAATTCTATAATGATGGCTTATTGGCTGCTATGAAATTCTTAACATTTCCTAATAAGGAGTCTGCAAAGAATGAATCAGCAATAATAAGTGCCCTGAAAGCAGCCAGTAATGAGGCACGATGAGAATAAAAATTGATTTGGTCCTCATACAGTGTTAACGTGGGGAAAAGGGTATGTTTGTGTTTTAACAGATGATAATAAAGAAGTTTGGGTTCCAGTGAAAAGAATAAGAGTGATAGAGGACAACCGCCAAGGTGAAGCGGTCACAGGAAGTGAGGAGGTGCTATCGGTGGCAGATGAAAAAACTTCTGGAGAAGCTTAATCAACTAGGTCACGATGACTCCTTTCATTTTTCTCGTACTTATCATGACACTCAAGAACACTACGTCCATCGACCCAGCACCGAAGGAACAACAGAGATGGGCGTTCGTCAGGAATCCACCATGGTTAAGGGTGATGTCATGGAGTGAGACAATAACCAAATTTATCATCCAAGGCAATATTTCTCACATGTTTAAAGATGATGGACTATACTATGATAATAATGGGACTCTTTTTCAGAGACACTAACTTTTCAGAACTAGTCACAGGTTTCCCACCTTGTCTATAGAAGGGTATTCCTGGGAATTGGAATGGGTTTGGTTTTAAATACTTTAAGGTTCAGCCCGGCATTCCCTTTGCTCTCCCCTCCCCTTGCTACACCGGAATTACCCCCCATAACTCTATTACTCTCAATGTTGGGTCCTCCCTGCCCCCCAATTGCTCTTCCTGGACGAATACCTCTGACCCCCTGTACCCCCCACTAGGGCAAGTTTTTGTTTGTGGGGGCAATCTGGCATACACAGCAATCCCCCCTCTCTCTAACACCACTCTTTTTCGCCCCACTATACTCCACGGACCATCACCGCCTGCCTCCATGATTCTAAGTCTAGTTAATGCCTCCATACAAACCCTACACACTCTAAACGTATCATTCATTGAAGGATGCTGGGTCTGCTACTCCTCCGCCCCCCCCTTTTATGAAGGCATGGCTCAGTTCGGTGCACCCAACTATACATCAGAGATCTCACAACTTAGGTGGGGTACCGACAAAAAACAAGGCCTGACACTTAGCTTAATTACTGGCATTGGCACCTGCATTCTGGGCCCCGATACGCTCCCTCCTCTTCAGCTCGAAGCTATATGCAATCAGACTGTAATCGTCTCTGATAACCATACTTATGCTTCTGCGCCTACTGGCCACTATTTTGCCTGTTCCTCCGGCCTTACCACCTTTCTAGTTATCTCCAAGTTCATCAGCTCCCGTGATTACTGTGTATTGGTAGTTTTGTTCCCTCATGTCACCTTTTATCTAAATGATGACTTCCTAAATATCTGGCAACAAGGGAGAGAAAGCTCCCAAAAGGTAAAAAGAGAACCACTAACTGCATTAACGTTAACCGTCCTTTTGGGTCTAGGAGCTGTAGGGACGGGTACCGGTATTGCCTCCCTCGTTCAAAATGATAGACAGATATCACAGCTTAGTGCAGCTATAGATAAAGATCTAGAGGAACTACAGACAGGATTACAGCACCTCAAAGACTCAGTAGCATCTCTGGCGGAAGTTGTGTTACAAAACAGAAGAGGTTTGGACCTCCTCTTCTTACAACAAGGAGGTCTGTGCGCAGCCCTGAAAGAAGAGTGCTGCTTTTACTCAGATAAGCTAGGACTTGTGGAAAACAGCTTGATTAAGGTCAGAGAGAGCTTAGAGAAAAGGAAAAAGGAGAGGGAACAACAAGAATCCTGGTATAAGAACTGGTTCGCCGCCTCCCCGTGGCTTTCTACACTCCTTCCTAGCCTTCTTGGACCACTCTTGGGCCTTCTCCTACTCATTTCTTTTGGCCCTTGGGCCTTTAATAAACTAACCGCATTTGTGAAGTCTCAAGTAGACTCAGCTATAGATAGGAAGAGTCACATATTTTACAGTAGATTACAAGCACAAGACACCCTAGAACAACTAGGAGAGCCATTGCGCTTTACGGAGGATCTCCTGAAGGAACCCTGGTACCAGCGTTGGAGGAAAGAGCTTTATGCTTGCTGCAGAAAAGCTAATCAACCCCTTCCCCTCTTCTCCCGATCGGCTCCGCTTTAACCCTATTGTCAAACCTTTTACATGCTCCTCCCACCCTTGTCCCTTCATATACAGCACAGCTGACCCTCCGAAGGATGGCTGTGGCTGAGCCCATGACGGGATTATTGCAACCCTGAATGATGGATGATTGAGGTTTGACTGATTGTAGCTGTAAGACCCTCCGAACCACCATGACGGGCAACCTCCAGTCGCTTGAGTTACGGGGCTATGGTACCCCATTGTGACCTACTCGCATGGATGACCTAAGACAGTGGTCGAGGGCAAGCCATGAGAAAATGTTATACATCAAACGCTCGCTCCTCATATCAGACCCAGGTTGCATAGCCTAAGACAGGCCAGTCACCCTCCTTTTATAAAATAAAAACGGGGGACATGCTAGAGGCTGAAGAATTAATTTCCTCCCCCATTCTGCCTAACCTATACCCTCTTCCTGCATTAGCTCTCGTTTCTTGCTTAACTTTCCAACGCCCTTCCTGGGAGGAGAGAATACTAGGAAGTCCTGACCTGCCGACGTGGCCCTGCCAGCCTAGTGCTAGAAAAACTTCCTAGTTTGAGACTAAGCAGCCACCAACCAACCAGAAGGGAATACGACCTGGGATAGGGAATCGTGCCCTTTTTTGGTTTGGTTTGGAGGGGCTCACACCAATGAGATGAAAAACTCCACCCCCAGGATATGACTTTGTAGTGATTGCTTATATAAACCCTCCCCTGGTGCAATAAAGCGAGACTGCTTATCACCAACAATGCCTCGGTCTCCTTCCTCTGCGTGATCCTGTCCCCAAGTCTCTCAGACTTCCCCAGGTCCTCTGGATCTTACACGCTCTGCGTCCCCGGCATCTACCGGTTTCGGTCACCCACGTCTGTTTGGCCTGCAGGTCAGATCAGGTCACCCTCCTTGAACCAAATCAGATGAGAGTAAATCTCAAACAGTGATTGTCTTCCGCCCCTCTTTCCCTCTATTATAATATGTGTGCATCTTCCTGTGATGCATTTTACATTTTTCTGCCTCCTTTTCACATCTCCCATTATAATCCCTTCGCACCCTTAAATAACATTTTTTAAACCTCACTTTATTTAGTTTATAGCCACTCCCACTATTAGTGTTGGTTAGTTGACTGTCCTTTTTTTTCGAAGAGGATCAAAGTGACATCACCATGATAAAGTGAAATTTCAGTGTGTCCGACTGTGGTTGATCAGACCAATGAGAGCTCAGAATGCTCTGCCACAGGTTGGGCACAGATAGTCCACGTGAATATTTGAGGTGGATATTCTAAATTTGTGCAGCCTGCATTTACTTTGTGCAGTCTCAATTCTACTTTGCTTAAAGAGTACAGCACCCTTTCTAATGTGGGCACACCATGCTGAGTGGTCCTGTGCCAATGTCTCCTATGTTGCGCAGTCAAATCCAAAGTACTTGAGAGTGACTTGGAGAGTGTCGTTGTATTGCTTCCTTTAGCCACCATATGATCACTTGCCCAATGCAAGTTCTCCATAAAATAGTCTTTTTGGAAGCATATATTTTGCATTCCAACAATGTGGGGAGTCAATTGGGGTTGTGCTCTCTGAAGCATAGTTTGAATACTTGGCAGCTCAGTTCAAGCAAGGACTTCAGTGACTGGTACCTTAGCTTGCCAGGTGATCCTCAGAATCTTCCAAAGTCAGTTCAAATGGAAGCGATTCATCTTCTTGGGATGATGCTGGTAGACTGTCCATGTTTCACAAGCATGTAACAATGAAATAAGCACAATGGCTCTGTAGACCTTCAGTTTGGTAGTCAGAATAATACCTCTTCTTTTTCAAACTTTTCTTTAGAGCCTTCCAAACACTGAGCTAGCACTGTACATCAACCTCATTGCCAATGTGTACATCCCTGAAAAGTACACTACCAAGTTCACTACTAAGTGAACTGATCCACAGCATTCAAAACTTCTCTATTTGTTGTAACTGATGGTTCCACATATGGATAATGTGGTGATGGCTGATGGAGCACCTATGTTTTCTTGGTGTTAATTATTTGTCCAAAATTAGAACAGGCAGCAGAGAATTGAACCATACTTTGCTGAATCTCAGCTTCAGAGACTGCATTGAGTATACAATCATCTGCAAACAGAAAATCATGCACCAACACTCCCTCCACTTTGGTTTTGGCTTGTAGCCTTTTCAATGAAGAGCTTACCATCAGTATGGTAAATGGACCTTCATGCCATGTTCTTCCTCATTGAAAGCATTTGTCAGCATGGCTGAAAACATCATACTAAAAAGCATGGGAACAAGCACATTGCCCTGTTTCTTTTCATTGGTGACTAGGAAGGCACGAGAGCATCGTCCATTATCCAGAACTCGGGCAAACATGCCATCATGAAATTGACATACAATATGGATGAGCTTCTCTGGGCAACCAAATTTTGACATAATTTTTCATAAGCCCTCATGACTAGCAGTGTCAAAGGCCTTGGTCAGATCTACAAATGTTGGGTTCAGACCTTTGTTCTGCTCTTGACATTTCTCCTGGAATTGTTGGTCAGCAAACATTATTTTGACTGTTCCTCAGCCCTTTCTGTAGCCACACTGATTCTCTGGTATATGACCATCTTCTAGGTGAAGGATCAGCCTATTAAGGAAGACTCTAGCAAGAATTCCGCCAACAATGATTAAGAGAGAGATCTCCCTGTGATTGTCACAGGAAAATCTATTCCATTTACCTTTATAGAGACAGACAATGGAGGCATCTTTGAACTTCTGGGAGATAGCCTCCTCTTCCCATATTACCTGGAAAATTTCAGTCAGCTTTTCTATGAGCAATGATCCCCCTACCTTGTAAATCTCAGTTGGATTGAGTACCAGGTGCTTTGCCACATGAAAGGAACCCAATGACCCTCAAAACCTCTTCTTCAGTTGGAAGTTCAGCTAAGGAGGGATTGACTTCAACCTGAGGTAAAAGGTCAATGATCTCAGCATTGATTGATGATGGTCTGTTGAGAACACTATGAAAGTGTTAAGCTCATCTCTCTAGAATCATGTCCTTATCGCTACCCAATATGGCTCCATCAGCACTGAGTAGTTGTGATGCATCATAGGTTTTTGGTCCATAAATAGTTTTCAGGGAATCATAAAAGCACTTTCAATTGTTACTGTCAGGATAAAAGTGAATTTCATCTGCCTTCTTATTAAGTCAGGAATTCTGTATCTCTCTAAGCTTTACTTGTACTTTGCTTTTGATGGAATTAAATGCTGCCTTCTTAGAGGTGAATGAATTACCCTACTGGTAAATCCCGTAGAGTTCTCATTTTTCATTAAGCAGTTTCTGAATTTCCTTCTCATTTTCATCAAACCAGTCTTGGTGTCTGAGAGTGTTTTGACCCAGATGAGCAAATGCAGTGCTACACACCAAATCTCTGAAAGCTGTGCACTCCTTTTCTTCTCCACTGTTGCCAACTGTGTGTTGGCTCAACTTTCCTTCCAAGTTAGCAACAAACTGTTCACACTTAGAGAAATACTCTAATTTGTTGACATTAATTCTTCTGGTAGTCATTTTGCCTTGGGGGCAGCACTTTTGATGAATGCAAATATTTAGCTTGGAAAGGATAAGTCTATGATCAGTCCAGCACCATGCACCACACATTACTTTTGTCACTCTCACATCTTGTCTGTCTCTTCTCCTTATAATCACATAGTCTATTAGATGCCAATGTTTGCTGCAAGTGTGCATCCATGAGGTTTTATTCCATTTAGATAAATGGAAGACTGTATTGGTGATTAGAATGTTATACAATGCACAAGTCTTCAGCAGTAAATGGCCATTGCTATTGCTGTTTCCAACTCCATTCCTCCCTAAGACTCTCTGCCAAGTCTAGTAGTCTGAGCCTACTCTAGCATTAAAGTTGCCCAGAATTACAAGCATGTCCTCTTTTGGCACATTGACAATAAGTGTCTCTAGGTCTTCACAAAATTTTTCCTTGACTTCATCAGGGTTTGTCAAAGTGGGGGCATAGGCACGGATGATGGTGGCATGGTGTTTTCTTGTGAGTGGCAATCGCATTGTCATGAGCCTGTCATTCAGTCCTTTTGGCAGGCATCCCAGCTTGTTGATTAGATTGGTTTTGATTGAAAAACTCACACCAGCTTAATGGTACTCCCCTTCACTGCGTCTACTCCAGAGAAAGGTGTATCCAGCTCTGGCTTTCATTTGCCAACCTTGTTTCACTCATACCTGCTATTTGGACATGATATCTGTTGATTTGTCTTGCAACAAGAGCAGTTCTTCTTTCGGATCTACTGGATTTTGTGTGGTCACTTAGAGTGTGTACGTTCCATGTGCCAATGGTGATTGTAATCATCTTTGCAGACATTTTCATGCATTTTGTACATTTGTTTTTGTATTTCAACTGCATAGTGAGATTCCCCACATGCTTCAGTAATCAGACCAGGGTTGTGTAAGCAGACAATGTTTAGGGTACCTTTTCTAGCCCCCTTCCTCACACCAGGACACGAGCAGTGCAACCCTTAAAAGGCTGCTCAGATGAGCACCACTGCTGCTTCCAGTGAGAAATGACCCCATGGCCTGGGCTACCTATGTGCAGGGTTGTGATTACAGCTCCCAGTGTATGTCCACTTGCTGCTTCATCACTTGCCTATCACCACAGGACTTTAAGGCATAATAGAGAAATGGTATGGGTGGGTGAGGTCTTTTGCCCATATTGAATAAGATGTTTTTTCACCCTGTTTACCTTTTTATGCCTCTCATGAGACCTGTATTTGAAGATCAAATTTTCTATTGAACTCTGACCTTTTCATCAGGAAAGTTTGGAAATTCCTTATTTCATTGAATGTCCATCTCCTTGTCTGAAATATTACGTTCAGTTTTGTTGGTTAATTATTCCTTGGTTGTAGTCCAAGCTCCTTTGCCTTATGAATTATTATGTTCTAGTCCCTCCAATATTTTAATGTAGAAGTTGCTAAGTCCTGTGTTATACTGACTGTAGTTCCTTGATATTTGAATTTTGTCTTTCTAGCTACCTGCAGTATTTTTTCCTTCACTTGATAGTTCTGGAATTTGGCAACAGTATTCCTTGATGTTTTTTGTTTGGGATCTCCATCAGGAGGAGATTGGTGGATTTTTTTTTTATGACTACTTTGTCCTCTGGATCTAGGACCTCAGGGCAGTTTTCCTTGATGTTTTCTTGGAAGATATTTCCCAGGCTCTTTTTATCATCATGGTTTTCCAATGGACCAATAATTCTTAGACTTTTCTTTCTTGGATCTATTTCCCAGGCCAGTTTTTTTCCAGTGAAACATTTTACATTTTCATCCATTTTTTCATTCTTTAGATTCTGTTTGACTGATTCTTGATGTCCCATAGCATCATTAGATTCTACTTGGCCAATTCTAGTTTTTAATATATTGTTTTCTTAAGTTAACTTTTGCATTTATTTTTCCATTTATCCAGTTTTTCCCATTAGGTTTTGTATCTCTTTGTCCATTTGTCCAATTTACTTTTTAAATTTTTCTGCAAATTCTTTTTCATATTTTAAAAATCATTGGCCAATTTCTCTTCTACCTCTCTAATTTGGCTTTTGAAATCCTTCTTGAGCCCTTCCAAGAATGCTCTTTCATCTTGAGACCAGTATATATTCCCTTCTGAGGTTTCAGATGGGAGTACATTCTTAGTGTTGAGCTCTTCAGTATTTGTGTTTTGGTCCTTGTCCCCAGAGTAAGATTCTACGGTCTTTTCTTTTCTGGTTTGCTTCATGCTCATGATGGTTGCCTTTTTCTCTAACTTTTAGAGTGGATCTCTGCTTCTGAGGCACAGGGGGCTCTGTCCCACAGTTCTTGTCCTTTGAACTTGAGGCTTTGTGTGTTGTGGTCTCTGGCTCTTTCAGCTAGAAACTAGAATGCTGCAGCTTACCTGGTGCTGAACTGGCTGGTATGCTAAAGGAGAGGCTAGGTAAAACCTTTCTGAATTCCCTGAGACTAACCCTGGAGCTTGGTGCAGGAGATGTAGGGGAGGGGTGGTCTGGCCAAAGGAGGTCTCCTCTCCTGAGCTGGAGCACAGGCAAGATCAGTGTTTGGTAATCCCCCATCTTGCTAATATCTCTCAGATTCCCCTGTCTGTGAAAAGGCACATTTGAATTCCTAGTGTTGGCACTCATAGGCTCCATGCCCATGGGGCTCAGGACCTATTCCTGGTTTGTTGAGGTGGGACTGTCTGGGACAGTTCTGGTCATGCACTGGTCCCTTCAGCCATAGCAAGAGGGACCCACCTTTGTGATTTTTCTGGTCTCATGGACTGCAGGACTGTTTACCTTTTGACTGATTCCACCATTTCAGGATATTTCCTAGGGAAATATTATCTTGGTTTTTCAAGGTCAATAGGAGGAGGAAGAAAGCACTTATAAATCACTCCACCATCTTGGCTCCCGGAAGTTCAATTAGTTGATTTACAGACATTTAATCTGCAGGCTGATAGCCTCAGGAGTGGCTGCTGCTGTTATCTGGGGTTTTACTCTTCTCTCTCACTCAGTTCCACTAGACTCCTGTCCTGTGCTGATACGTTTGAGAGTCTGCACTGCTGCTTCTGCTTCAGATTATCTGACTTTTGCTCATCAGCTTTGCTATGGCAAGTTCACACTGGTACAGCCTGTGCGCTGTACGATCCTCCAACCTGTGCAACTGATCTTTCCCCTTGACTTTTCAAGCTGCCACACTCTGTCTCTTAAGTGCATTCTGCCACTCTAAAATTTGTTCGGATTCTCTTTTTAGAGGTATCCGAAGGAGTTTGTCTTAGGATATAAGTGAATATGAACTCTCAGTCTACCATCTTGGCTCTGATCCACTTGAAAAACAGTTTCATAAATTGTTTTTTAAAAAAATAAACTTTCTGTTTACAAATGTAAGAATAATTGCTAAGACAGATCTTTTGTTCTTTCCAATTGGTTTTTAAATATATGGGAAAAAGATAAGTAATTAGAATACTACAGCTGGGAGAAATACAGCTGCAACAAAACTCTAGTCACCATAAATATGGAGATTGTTTTCTATTGATTAAAGAATCAACAAAGCTGAAGTAGTATCATTTTCATTTTAATCTTGGCTCAAAACCACATTGAGCAATGGTAAGAAGCTAATGATTCTAAGAGCAAGTTAGAATTCTTTCCCAATATTCCTTGACTAGAATAAGAATTGAGAAATAAAGTGGTAGTTCTCCCAAATCTTAAATTGTAATACTATTAAAGCATTTTGATCTTTAGTAGATCTAGATTTTGTTAGGAAGTAGTTTTAGAGGTATCACAGTGGTTCTTAAAGATGCAATGGGAGGGACTTCATGTGCATCAATACTGAGAAGAGTGTCCGAGGGATCTTTGAAATTGAATGACTTCATAGATGTTTTTCTGAAAGATAGAACTCATATTAAATTCTATTTTCTTCAGGAACCCATATAAGATGACCTTCACAACAATGCCCCCTTTCTTGCTAGGTTTCCAGGTCTTCCTATAATTTTCCTCCTTTTATATAATTGACAATCCAGTACCACTTGTCTTCTTGCTATTTCTCAGAAATGCCACTCCATCTTATGACTCCAGCTCTGACTTTTTAATGTCTGTTCTCCATGCCTGTAATGGTCTCTTTCCATGTTTCTTCCCCCTGATTTTTTTTAGCTTTTTTTGTTTTTCAGTAATTTTTTTTTTCAGTCACATATGACTCTTTGGGAGCATTTTGGGATTTACTTGGCAAAGATAGTGGAATGCTTTACCATTTTCCTCTCCAGCTCATTATATAGATGAGGAAATTGAGGTAAACAGGGTTAAGTAACTTGCTCAGGGTTACACAAGTCATAAGTGTTTGAGACCAGATTTGAACTCAGAAATATGAGTCTTGTTGATTCCAGATCCAGCACTATATTCATTCCTTGTCTTTTGCAAGACTAAGGTCCAATTTTAACTGAGGTAAGAAACCTTTCTCAGTCCCTAACTCACTATTAGTACCTAGAATAACTTCCATTTATTTTGTATATCTCTTTATATCTACATAGATGCTTATGTGTTGCCTTCACCATTAGAATATGAGTTTCTGGAAGATAGGGATTATGTTTTTGCCTTTCTTTTTATCCTCAGGGCTTAACCAAGTGCTTGGTTTTAAGTAAGTTTCTTTTAAATGTTTGTTGACTTACTATTGACTGACTGAATCTGTGGTGGACTCCAAGACTGGGAACATTGATGAAATCTGTAATTGATCTATTTAGGTGTTGAACCAAGGATCTCTTGAACTTAAAGCAGCCTCCCAGGGTAGGTAAAGCACTTTTCCAGTCTTAAAGTGTCATATAATTTCAAGGTCAGCAGTAATTATTAAGTCTCAGTATTCTTAAAGGATCCAGGGCTTTTCGTCCCAGCTTATTGCTTACATTCTTTCTCATAAGGCATCCAATCAGCCCTGAAAGTTTGATAGAAGGCAATCAGTGGGCAGTATTCATTTGAAGAAAAAGTATGCAAAATGTTAAATATGAGGAATGCCAAAAGTCTGAGATGTTTAAAACTTAAAACTGCTCTCAGACTTTGGGACATATTGGATAGATAAGTTTCTATGAACACTGGTGATCTCTTATAATCCTTTTTCCTCAGAATGTTGGAAAAAAATGTTTTCTCTTTTCTTTAAATTAAGTGAAACCTCTCTTGATTCATGCTGAATAAGAGCCTTGCCTTACTCTGATATTTGCCTTATTTCCTTCCTATCATCTTGTTATGTACTTTTGATATAGGTCCATTATGTTTGCTTGGCCAATATAAAAAAATTCTATTTATACTAACTATTCCATTAGGCTTACATCAGTTTGTGTTTCAAATATCACAATTTGATGTAGTTCAAATACCAACTTCTTCCATTTAAAATATGTATTTCATAGAAAGGTTTCCTTAGAAGGGTGGGAGGGGAAGGAGGAATTTGGAGAAATCAATGTCTGTGACTGTTTTTGAATGAGGATGGTTGATGGAAGACAGAAGATTAAGCTGCAAAAGAGTACATATTCTAGCCTGAAGTCATGTTTTAGTTGAAATAAAAAGTTATTTTTATTTGATATCATATTTGGTATGTGCTGGCTTCCTGGGGCATTGGCTTTAGAGGCTTCCAGAGGGTGTTTTCAGAAAGAGAAAATAAATAGGATGCTCGAACCATAGGGTTGTTGGGAATGAAGGAACACTGAAGCACTCAGGGCCCTGTTGAAGAAGATGATATTTTCCTTCTGGCAGCAAAATATTTCCTAGCATTGCAATAATGAGCATAAATGTGACAGACAAGAATATTCTTTTTAGTTTGGGGAGCTTTTCAGAGAGTTGAACCTTTATTTTACATATCAATTTGGCATTGAAAACATATATCCAGGTCCCTTTATTCATATATTCCACATATTTTACTTTCTAAGTATAGTACCTTTAAAATGGGCTCACATAAATCTGGATACTAAGCAAGTCTCAGCCAAGCTGTCTGAATAATGTCCAGCAACTATTTTTCATATCCCATATATCTTCTTAATTCTTTTTTGGTTATTGGCTGCTTTTTTAAGCCATTATAATTTGAAGATATTTCTAAAGATATAAAAGCCAGAAAAAGACTACTCACTGCTCAGGTCTCACTGGGCTCAACTATATTTCCCCAAGGGGAAATCTCAAGGAGCTATATAGATGTGAATTATTATTATTATTGTAATATAGTAGTATTATTATAATAAGTACACATGGTTGCAGCATATCACTGTTCCTTTATGAATGGTATGGTATATAGATGTAAGTGGCTGTCAATCAAACCCAATACCCAATTCACTCCTTCCATATCATTCCCTCCCCCCAGTCCTTCATCATCTATCTAGAAGTATAATTCATTCCATGCTCCTTCTGTGCTCCAGTCCATGCTCCTTCCTTTCCTTCTCAGTGGGCTGTATCAAGCAAGAATCAATCATAGTAAGAGATCTAATTCAATTAAATAAAAAGCTGATGTGATACATTCAACAGAATCATAAAAAAATCATCATTTTTTTCCTTTCCACCTCCAAATGGTCTTACTGTCATTGGCTCCTGCACCCAGAAGAGAGAAAGAGATGAAACTAATGCTTAATGTAAAGACTAGCAGGAAGGTTCAGGCATGATAATCAGCACTGACAAGAAGCAGGACATTTTGGTGGTCACTCCAAAAGCTATGAATAGCTCAGTCCCAGCTATTTGGTTCTTTGTGTTGGCATAGCTGAATGAAAGCTAATTTGTTCCATGTAACTACCCGTTTTCATGAGAGAGAGAGAGAGAGAGAGAGAGAGAGAGAGAGAGAGAGAGAGAGAGAGAGAGAGAGAGAGAGAGAGAGAGACAGAGAGAGAGACAGAGAGAGAGACAGAGAGAGAGACAGAGAGACAGAGAGAGAGACAGAGACAGAGAGAGACAGAGAGAGAGAACTTCTAACGTATTGGGTTAAGTATAAGGAGCAAGAAGTGAAAGAAAAGGGCCCCAATTAGGTAACATAATGGATAGAACACTGGATTTGGGGTCAGATATGAATTCTATTCATGCCTCAGCAACTTAGTAGCTTTGTGACTTTGGGTAGATGACTTAATTTCCCCTTCTCAGTATTTTTTTTTGGTAAAATGAGAAAATTGGATTTAATATCCTCTAAAGTCTCTTTTAGTTTTAAACATATGAACATAGGATGCGGACAATCATTATTCTTATTTATTTTTGTCAATTTGATATGTATGAGAGAATTTCAGAGTTTTAATTTGCATTTCTCTAATTATTGCTTCAGAATACTTAAAAATGTGGATATTGATCACTTGAATTGCTTCCTTTGGGAGATTCCTGTTCAGAACCTTTAACCATTTGTCTTTTGGGGAATAGTTTCTGTTTCTGTATATTTGAATCAGTTTCCCATTTATTCAGATATCAGACCTTTGTTAGAGAAATTTGCTGAAATATTTTTTTCATTGATAGTGTCGATTCTAATTGTATTGATTTCGCTTCTGCAAAGCCTTTCAGTTTTATGTAACTGGTTTAACAATTTAAATTCAACATTTTCCTCTTATTTTTCCAATGAACTTTAATAGAATCCATTAAGTGATAAGTGTTCAAAACAATAGAAGAACCAGGGAATGGATCCCAAATCCTGACACAAGAATGGAACTTGATTAGTATTTCATTTAGTTATACAATTTTGAGGTATAATTACAATAATGATTGATTTGAAACAATGATTTATTTTTTTTAAATTTTTTTATTAATTTTACCCCTCTGTAGAATAATACCTACCACCCAGCATAAAATGAGGTAATGTTCATAAAGCACTTTTCTAACCTTAAAGCACTATATAAATTCTAGCTATTATTATGAAGGTAGCATACCTAGAAACATTAAATTTATTATTGAATAAAATGTACTTGGAGTAAGAGAGAGAGGTAGAATGTAGCAAATCATCTCATATAAAAGAGGGAGGGGAAGAGGGGGAGATGAGAGGAAATAATTGAGCCTTACTGTCATGAGATTTGGCTTAAGGAGGGAATAACACACACTCCATTGAATATGGAAATATATTTTACCCTGCAGGAAGACAAGGGGAAAAGGGATAGGAGAGGGAAGATAATAGAAGGAATAGCAAATTGGGGAAAGGTATAATCAGAAGCAAAGAGTATTGTGAGTGGACAAGTCAAGGGAGAGAATGGAATATATGAATGGCAGGATAGGACAGAGAGAAATGTGGTTAGTCTTTTACAACATAAATATTATGAAAATGCTTTTGATTATTACACATGTATGACCTATATTGGATTGCTTGTTTATTTGATGAGGGTGGGGAGGAAGAGAGACAGACAATATGGAAAGCAAAGCTTTAAGAATGAATGTTAAAAATTGTTTTAGTGTGCAACTGGAAATTAAGCTATACAGACAATGGAGTATAGAAATCTATTTTGCCCTACAAGAAGATAGAGGGAAAGGGGGATGGAAGAAGTGTGAGTAATAGAGGGGAGAACAGACTGGAGGAAGGGGTGGGTGAAGTACATGCTCTCCTGGAGTGGGGGTTGGGGAGAGAGATAAGGAGATTATTTTGAATTCATATTCTTGTGGAAGTGAATGTTAAGAACTGAAAAAGAAATAAATTTATACATATGTATATGTGTGTATATGTATGTATACATATCTCTATATCTATCTATCTATCTATCTATCTATCTATCTATCTATCTATCTATCTATCTATCTACACATATTTGTCACTCAGTCTTAGGCCACTGTTTTCTCACCTGTGAAGATAAAGAATTGAACTTGCTTAGGATTGGACTTGCTGTCATTTCCTCTACTCACATTTTAATAACTCACTTGAGTATGCCTAACCACAGTTACCTATGACCTCTAGCACTCACAGAAATTTTTGGATCCAAATACAACAGAGGAGTTCAGAAGATCTTTGTTAAAGATAGCTTGATAAAACCTAACTAGAATGGAGTGTGTGTCTTAACTAAATTTTAACTTCAGTTATATATTCAAGGTATTACTATATTTCATATTGAGGGTTCTACATAGTGGCTAGACATGGTTCAAAGTTGGAAAGGAGAGTAGAGGCTTATAACTTCTCTGGGCTTTATTTTTCTGTTCTGCAAAATGAAACAGGTAGACTTTACGCTTATGGTTACTTCTGTCTTGGAATATATGATCCCTAGAATCTTGGCTCCCATTTTCTGTTTAAGGACTTCTAGGGATGAAAAATGAACTATTCTGAAGGCAATTCATTTTAATTTTAGATAATTCTAATTGTTAAGAAATTTGTTCTTATATGAATCTTAAGTTTGCCTCTTTATACCTCCCACCCATTGCTCTTAGTTCTACACTATAGTTCTACAGTGAAATTCCTCTTCCATGCAATAATCTTTCAAATACTTGAAGACAATCAACATGTTGATTTTATCCCTGTAAGCAAAGTCTTCTCTTTTCCATGGTATACATCCCTAGATCTTACAACATTATTCTTCTCACAACTTTTGGGTCACTGTGGTTTAGTGGACAGGCAGTTGGCCTCCCAACCAGGAAGTCTTGTGTGGAAGATCTGCTGCTGACATATACTTCCTTGGGGAAGTCAATTAAATTCTCAGTGCTCTAACCAATGGAAATAAAGTCAAAAATTGATCTCTGTGTTTTGGGGGCTGCATGTGCCCAAGGATCCTTGCAGTCAATGCTCTAATACTATAGGATATAGAGAAGGTTCCATCTTCCTTTGGTAGAGAGAGTCCCTGTGTTCTATATGCCAGTGAAACCATAGGCCAGGTCCCGAATTCAATGGGTCAAAGATAATCAGAAAAATGGGGTTAAGATCAGTTTTTAGCAAACAATACAGCATCCTAGTACAGCACATAACTGTAATTAGCTTTAATTAAATTTAGTGGCTCCCACAGAAGGGCTAATGGCAATCATAAAAGATTAGTGTGAGCTGTGTTGAGTTTTCATACTCCTTGCAGTATGAAAACTACATTCTAATTTTCTCCTTTCTTTCTAATGTGAAAGAATATCATAAATCCTCCATAGTGCCATTTGTTGTAAATATGGGGAGGAAAACTTACAGCAGCTTTAGTCCTCTGCATTTTCAATATATTTTACTAAGGCATTTAGTGAAATAAAATATTTAAAGAAAATCAATCCATTTTTATTCAGTGACATCAATGGGAAAGGAGACAGATATAATCAACTTCTCCCCTCAAAAAGTGGTAATGCTGTGTAGTCATCTTAAAATGGTATATTGAGCTTTGGCGTCTGACCATTTAAGAGAATGAGAATCTGTCTCGTCAGATGCAATACTTCTCTGGGCACTGGGTTGGAACCATACCACCAAAGTACTATTAGTTATTCTGTTCTCCATGAAATGCTCAGCATTTGAGCTTTTTGCTGTATATTGTTATCTACTGAAGTTTCAATTGAGGAAATTAAATGTATGTAGAGGTTTAATGGGAAACAGGGGTGTTTAAAAATGCTGAAATGAGTCCATTCAAACATGGCTTAGTTTAAAATGAAACTGCAGCAGTTTTCAAAATGGAATTCTCACTCTATTAAAATGCAAATAAACAATACTTCTCCCCACACCCAGACCTCCAGGCATCCCAATTTAGGTATCAAATAACTATAAGGGAAACTTCTATCCTGTCATTCCACAGACATGTATTTTAGATTTATGAACAAATTATGAAAACATCACCTTATCTTTGTTATTTGTAGCAAGCAGCTGGTCAGGGATGGTTCATGAAGTAATTTCTATAATGAAGAAGCCTAATAAATTCCCAGAGGAAATAAAATATTACCAGGAAGGAGAAGAAAGTTGAGAAGCATCTGAAATCTAAAATCTGGTCCTTGCCAGGACCCTTTTGTCCGTAACCTATCTCATCTATGATAGAAGGGCATTTAGAGAATTCTTTCTTGCATATGTCTCTATCTACTATACCAGGCTGAGTGGACAAGTAGTATCCTGACAGCTAGCACTATGATTATAGTAATGTCAGAAATATCATGCTATATAATGGCTAGAGTTTAATAATAATAGCTAGAATTTATATAGTTCTTTAAGATTAGAAAAGTGCTTTATGAACATTACCTCATTTTATGCTGGGAGGTAGGTGTTATTCTACAGAGGGGACATGAGACAGACAGGAAAAGTTTAGTAACTTGTTAAGGGTCAAACAGTCCGTATCTAGGGCTAGATTGAAACTCAAGTCTACCTGTTTCCAAGCCCAATGTTTTATACACTGGGCCACCTAGAAGACTGAGGTGCTGATCTTGAAGTAAGGAAGACACAGGCTCAAAATTTGTAGGCAAAGCCACTTAACCTCTATGTTCATAGGCCACTCTTTAAGACTTGAGTTACTGAGATATTGAATGTAGTTATAGAATGATAGGATATTGGGATAGCAATGAATCAGAGATCATCTAGTCCAACCTACTCATAGAAACAGCAATTGACATGGGACAGGTAATGCAAACTCAATTTTGATCAAGATTGCTAGGTATGTATGGAAATCATATTTAACACAATATAGCTAGGTCCTTTTTATGTTTGGGAGGATCCAAAGAAAAGTTTGAGAGAGAAGACGCATTAGACTGACTACCAGACTGAAGGTCTACAGAGCCATTGTGTTGACTTCATTGTTGTATGCCTGTGAAACATGGACAGTCTACCAGTGCCATGCCAGGAAACTGAATTCCTTCCATTTGAACTGTCTTAGGAAGATTCTGAGGATCACCTGACAGGATAAGGTACCAGTCACTGAAGTCCTTGCTTGAGTTGAACTACCACGCATTCAAACTATGCTTCAGAGAGTGCAACCCAGATGGGCTGGCCACATTGTTTGAAGGCAAAATATATGCTTGGAGAACTAAAATCAGGCAGGCAATCACATGGTGGCCAGAAGAAGTGATACAAGGACACTCTCAAGATCTCTCTCAAGGACTTTGGATTTGACTGTGCAACATGGGAGACACCGGCACAGGACTGCTCAGCATGGTGTGCCCACATCAGAAAGGGTGCTGTGCTCTTTGAGCAAAGCAGAATTGAGACAGCACAAAGTAAACGTGGGCAAATTTGGAGTATCCACACCAAAAATTCATATGGACTATCTATGCCCAACCAGTGGTAGAGCATTCCAAGCTTGTATTTGTCTGTTCAGATACACTGAAACTTCACTTTATCATGGTGATGTCATTTTGGTCCTCTTCAGAAATGAAGGACAGCAACCAAACCATGGGTATTCTGGATATGTAATAAATAGTGCTGGTTTAACATAATTAATAACTGATATTCATGGGACAGCGAGGTGGCACAGTAGATAGAGTGTTCAACCTGGATTCAGGAAAGCTCCTCATCCTGAGTTCACATCTGGTCTCAGACACTAACCATTTGTATGACTCTGGCAAGATACTTAACCCTATTTGCCTCAGTTTCCACATTTGTAAAATGAGCTGGAGAAGGAAATGGCAAACTGCTTGAGTAACTTTGCCAAGAAAACCACAAACAGGATCACAAAGAGTTGGACACAAGTGAAATATGATTGAACAACAGAATACATATGAAGAAAGGACTGAGGAAAATCATGAACGAGATCAAACCAATGCTAATAATGTAATAAGATAAAACAAGTTTAATATTTAGTGAATTATCAGGATGGTAATTTAATTTAAAAATAATGGTCTACTTGGTAAAAGAATATGGAATACAATACGGAATTGCTTCTTTCTCCTCTTATTTAAAATATATTTTTAGGTATAATTCACCTAGAATTAAGTTCAGTATTTAGCTATCTTAATCCTAATATGTGGGTAGTGATTAAAAGAAATATTCTGTATTATAGTCAGTTCCTTCCAGCTGAGAACTACAGAACTCTCCCCATATTATTTCCTTAAATCTCATTCCCTGGGAAGTATGTAGGTGGTAAAAATGACTATACTTCCCTATGAAATATGGCCTTACAAAGAACTTAAATGATTTTTTCCTTGACCATAAGGTGAAATATCTAGACCAAAGATCTGCAACAGAATTCAGCCTTCCTGTTTTTCCATTCAAAATCCTTTATTTCCTCAATTTGCTCACCACAGGGGAAAAATACACTCCTTATATGATTCATCATGGCTTTGGGGTGAGTTTTGGTTCAAACCAAGCTGGAGTAAAAACTGACAGATGCTGTCAGGATGGAAACTATCTGTCTATCTGTCCATCCATCCATCCATCCATCCATCCATCCATCCATCCATCCATCCATCCATCCATCCATCTATCTATCTATCTATCTATCTATCTATCTATCTATCTATCTATCTATCTATCTATCTATCTATCTATCATCTGTCTTCCTGTCTGCCTGATCCATCTATCTCTAATTTCTCTTTGGCTCTATTCACCATTATGATGACTTTGCAGAACAAAATCCACTTCTCTAGCCAACATTTTGTTGAGATGTGTTGTCTTCATTGTTTCCCCTCACTAAAAAAAAAGTAAAGAAGTAAGCTCTTTGAAGGCAAGGATAACTTTTTTTTTTATTTGTATTCCCTATGCCTGTGCTCAACACACAGAGAACTCAAATTCTTTTTACTCATAAATTACTTTGTATTTCTCATTCTCAGAAATCATAGATTTAATTGCCATAAATTTAAAGTAAGGGAGAAAGGTTTTTTGAAACTTTATGCAAAAGACAATATGTCCTAAAGAAGTGAAATGGCTATTGCTCCCCTGATCTACTTGGTAGACGTATGAATTGAAAACAGGAATGTATATCTCCAGACTTTTTATTAGAGAATATTAATGATCATTAATGACTTGTCCTGAATCTTTTTCTTGCTGTTTTTACACTAATCTTAGAGGAAAAATGGTAAACAAACAACAAAAGCAAACAAAAAACCACTCCCCTCAATTATTTTTTTTTCTGTAAGGCTCAAAGTTTCTCTGCCTAATCAGTGCATTTAAAATGGTTTAAACAAAGAATTGAAGAAAATGATTGAAAATCAATTTGCTGTCATCCTCAGTTTGGCAAGTCCTTAAGGAACTAGAAGAGCTAATGAAACTGTATGAGTGTGATACTGCACACATGTATCAAAGGAGACATGTGAGTGATCATTTTGGATGAAAGTACCTGTACATAAATGATGCCAAATAAACAATTGTTGACAAAAAATGTTTATTGACAAAGGAATTCTATTCATGGCATTATAGAATTTATAACTAGAAGGCACCCTAGAGGATATCAGGACTCTTGTAGAGATAAATAAAATTAAGCATTGAGAGACTGAATGACTTGTCTGAGATTATGGAGTTACTGAGTGTTGAAGATAAATCCAGTTCTTCTTGACTCAAAGATCAGTGTTTTGGACCCGTTATATCATATTACCTATAAGGTTGCTGAAGTTTAAAATGCTTTTAAAAACATAAATCTAAGTACCTAATGATTACTTTTAAGTTTCATGTTTTTTGAAAGGTGAGGCTTGGGTAGTTATCTTTAAATATATTACCAAGAGAAATTCATTTGCTTTTCCTTATTCTTTTTTATTTAACTTAATACCATTAAAAACCTTCTTAATTGAATTTAAGCCAAGATGTTAGATCATGTTTGATCGATCATCAAAAATGCTGCATATAGGTGGTATAGGGGTTCAAGATTATTAAGGTATTAAAAGACCCTTGTAATTTTATTGAAAAATTTGAAATGCAAAACAAATAAAAATTTAATTTTTCCAGCTTTCTAAATTCTCTAAGATACCACATTGTAATTACATGAAAAAAAATTTCTTTGGTTAACTGTGGAATTTTCTCCCACCCCTAGCTCTTCTGTGATTGGATTCCACCATGATCATGGCCCCAGAAAGCTCTTCACCAGGAAGCTCATTATCCTGTGAAATAACCTTAGTTCTGGTTCTTGTACTTCATTGGTACCTAAGTATCTTCTGCCTCTCTGATTGTAGAGGTGATCAAAGAACACCTCCCAAAGCCTGTCTTTAATGTGGGCTACCAAACCAGTCAACTCTTATTTCCCATCTGTAGCAGTCTTTTTGGATTGGACTCCAGCATGCTCCCTTGCCAGGTACAGTCTTCCCCTATTTTCACTCTCCACTTTTTTCAGCCTCCTTTGTCCAGCTTCTCCCATTTGATTACAAGCTTTTGAGGGAAGGAATTATCTATTTCTTATTTGTATTATCAGCATTTAGCATAGTGACTATCCTGTAGAAACTGCTTAATAAATGTTTACTGATAGATTGGAATTTATACAGATATCACACAGCCAGCTACCCGTGCAGGTTTTATGCAACCATGATAGTGTTATAAAACCAGTACAATAAATGTGATCCTCAGGTGCCTCTGACAGGTAAGATTAGCTGTATAAATGGAGTAACTCCCACTTTGGGATTGAGGACTTAGTCACTCCTTCCAAACTACATCTTCCTTCATTTACTAGGTGACCCAGGGGTGTCCATGCCTTGGTCTTTGCTTTTATTCCTCACTCAACCAGAAGTTTCCTTGAGAAACCTACCATTCCATGTGAATGGGAACTTGTTTATTCATTACTCAATAACCTAAGGGTAAATGGCTCCAGGTCATGTGACTCTTGTATCTCTGTTATTTAGCAAGTTATAAGAATTATTTTAAAGAAGGGTTAATATAGGCCATATCTGTGTAGTTTTGCAAATGACTTCGCAGATATGGCCTATATAGTCTGCCTTCCCAAAGGGAATGGGTGGGGAGGGAGGGATGGGGAGAATTTGGAACTCAAAGTTTTAGGAACAAGTGTTTAGTATTGTTGTTGCTGCTAGGAAATAAGAAATACAGGTAATGGGGAATGGAAAGTCATCTGGCCCTACAGGACAAAAGAGAAGATGGGGACAAGGGAAGGGAGGGATGATAGAAGAGAGGGCAGATTGGTGATGGAGAAATTAGAATGCTCAGTGTATTGGGATGGGGGGAGGGGACAAATGGGGAGAAAATTTGGAACCCAGAATTTTGTGAAAATGAATGTAAAAAAGTTAAATAAATAAATTTATATTAAAAAAGGGTTAATAAAGTTAACTTTGATGTATGAGTTAATAAAAAAGATGAAAGTTAAAAAAATACTCATATACATCTCAGAACTCTGAAAATCTGAATTAAATTCTAGCTATTTTAAGAACTTCTTCTTTTGTTTTTCTTCCCTGTCTATTCCCAGCTCCTACCATATCAATCCCTTTGTGCATGGTTAACAGACATAAGTCACAGAGAATTTATAAGTAGTCATAGTTTTATGTAAGACAAAATGAAGCAGTAAAAGCAGTTTAAATAAAGAAATCCCATCAAGTCAATCAACTGTCATTTTTAAGCACCTGCACTGCATGTGTCCAATGCTGGAAAATGTAAGGAATGTCTTCTGTGGACTGAAGATGAAATATTCTACCCACCTCCTGATAGAGACATGGTCAATTCAGAGTAAAACTTGTTTGTTTGGTTTTCTTTCTTTTTTTGGATATGATCAATATGGGATTTTTTTTCTTCCTTGATTATAGGGTATTTGTTATAGGGGTTTTCATTTTTCAAGAGGGAGATGAGAGGGTGAAAAATAAATTTTTGTTATTTGAAATAAATTAAAAATCAAATTTAAAAAATGCATACTAACTGAAAACATAGAGGAAGGAATAGCAGAAGAGAAGTTAAAACTTCATTACTATCTTTTTTTTTTTTTCATCTCAAGGAATAATAGCAGCCAGTAGCTTCAATCCATTTCAGCCTTTTACCCATTCTTTGGATTTTGATGAGGTGGAATGGCATGCAGGACTTGGTCAATATTGCTACCCTTCCCCTCTTCCCAGTGTTAGTCTACATTCAAAAGTAGCAACTTACTCCTTTCTCAATGTAAAATGAACTTTGTGAAATGAACTCCTTGTAAAAAGGAACTCAGTGTTTTCCTTCCTGAGTCTTTCGATTTTTCACTTTCAAGTTATAGCACTACATTTCCCACAAGTCCATGAAAATATAATCTGGAACCTGGTTATACACAAAATATCTTAACTATGCTCAATTAAATTGCCTGATGGATTGGTGCTACATAGTCCAATAAACAATATATTGCAGATCTTCCTTTTTATTTATTTATTACAACTATTTGGATTTGGATTAACTGGATACTTGTGTCTTATCAAACTCTATTAATGAGATATACCATGATCCCTTCATATATCAGGCAATAGCTTTTACTCTGAAATTCTTATCTGTAATATAAAGAGAAGGCAGCCATTAATAAAAATTAATATTGTTTTTTATTTGTTTCTGCCACCTTGATAATAAAGGGGAGCAGGTATGGGGATATGAATGTAAAACAGTAAATCAGTTTTAAGAAAAGCTGTTTAATAAACATGCTACCCTGAGGTCCTCAAACATAATATTTGATAAATTGTCACCATTTCATTTTATAACTTTAATCAATGCTCTATTAACTAGTGTTACCTTTTATTTATTCAATTTAAGTCAGTCAACTTTATTTTACATTTTATTTTTACCTTTGCCATCTGGCCAAAATGCCATTGTCTATATAGTTTTAAAATCATATGTAAAAAAAGTCTATGTAAAATTTTCATTAATCCCAAATTTAATTTTGCATTAAAATACTCATCAAGGTAATAGATGATATAATTTTCTTTTTCCAATTTCCCCTTTCAGTTCAGCAAATGGGCAAAAGAGCCTAGAGCACTGAGCTGGACATTCTTATTTGCTCAAAGTGATAGCCTTTACTGAAGACCTTTAGACTGTGTCTTTCTGTTAATATTCTCAACCATTTTGATATCTATTAGTGAATCAGAGAGTGAAATTTTTCCCCTGCAGTTGAATCATGAAATTGAGACAGTGTGACACATGCTTTAATCATTTAACTGTGTAGCATGGTGACGTTACATTTTACACCTTACCTCACCCTCTTTTTTACATTACTTTTTAATTTTGAAAAGAAAAGCTTGGGAAATTGATGCTGCAATTTGATTTGCTCTATAATAACTGTTTTATTCATCCCCTTTTTATATGACCATCTTTATTTCTCTTCCAGGATTAATCTAAAGGTATTAAAACATGAATGAGATGTCCCTGGTTCAGGGTCCCTGGTTCTCTAGACAGAGAATGTCCATACAGGGCTGCGGAAACAAATATTTTGCTTAAATGAATACATAAAAACATGCATACAATCTTAAAATATATATTATATCTTTATGAAAATAATTTTAAAATATAGTGTAGGAAGCTTCCAACAAGGAATTTGAACCAATGCACCCTAATACCTTCTCTGCATCTTATAGGGCTTGAGACTTGCCTGAGGCACTAAGAAGTTGCGAAGCATTATACAGCCACTGTATGTCAGAGGTGGGACAGAACTCAGGTCTTTTTAACATGGAAGTCAACTCTCAGTCAGTTTACCTTTACTAAGCATGTACTATGTGCTAGTTATTGTGCTAACTGCTGAGGTTCCAAGGAAAGGCAAAAACCAGTACCCACTTTGAAGGAACTTACAATATAATTAGGGAAAAAGCATGCAAAAAAATGTACAGGCAAACCATATATGGGATAAATCAGAAATAATCAATAGAGGAAAGGCTAGACCAGAATTTTGAAGGATTGGGAAAAACTTTCTCTAGAAGTTGGGATTTTAGCTGCATCTTAAGAGGTGGAGATGAGTCCAGAGAATATTTCGGTCATGAATATGAAATATAGAGAGTAACCTTGGATGAGTAAAAATGCCTAGGATGAGGAGATGGAGTGTCTTCTTTGAGGGACACTGAGGAGGTCACTGAATTGAAGAATACCTAGTGGAGATGAGGTTAGTATAAGGTAGAAGAAGGCCAGAAGGGTGAGAGGACAGTAGATGAAGGACTTTGAATGGTTTATTACTGGAGGTAGTACGAATCCAAAGGAATTTATTGTGTGTGTGTGTGTGTGTGTGTGTCTGTATGTGTGTGTGAATCTGGTCATACCTGGGCTTTAGGAAGATCATTTTGACAGTTGAGTGGAGGATGGACTACAGTGGAGAATGACTTGACTTGAAGTGAGAGAACTAACCAGCAGGCTCTTGCCATAATCCAGGCAAGGTCTGGAGTCAGGTAGACCTGAGTTCAAATCCAGACTCAGATACTTCCTAGTTGTGTGATTTAACCACTACTTATTTCAGTTTCCTAAACTATAAAATGGGGATAATAATAGCACTTACCTCAAAAGGTTGTGTAAGGATCAAATGAGATAATATTTGGAAAAAATGCTTAGCCTCATGCCTGACACATGGTAGGTATTCTACACATGCTTATTCCCTTCCCATTTCTTCTGCGGGTTTGAGGTGATGAGGACCTGAACCAGGATGGTGGCATTGTAGGAGAAGAGATATTTCCTATATATGTTACACACTGTATACGCATGTGTATATACCTATATTATGAGAATATTCAGCAATAACACTGTTTTTAGAAACAAGTGAATAGTTTTACAGATGGCTTTATATATCTGTGTGTATATATGCACATATATGTGTATATGTAAATACACTTATATATGTATAAATGCACATATGTGTACACACATATACACAAATACATACATATGTGTGTGTGTGGGTATATATGTGTGTGTGTATATATATATATATATATATATATATATATATAGAGAGAGAGAGAGAGAGAGAGAGAGAGAGAAGAGAGAGAGAGAGAGAGAGAGAGAGAGAGAGGAGAGAGGAGAGAGAGGAGAGAGAGAGAGAGTTTGTTCTGAAAGCCTCTCTTTCCAGGCTTTGGGGGCATTGTAGAGCAGCTTGTGATTACTTAAACTTCAGTGCAATATTTAAGTATTGCATTTATTGTAAGTACAATGCTCATATGCTCTTTTCTTTCTTTCCTCCTCGCCTCCTTCCTTCCTTCCTCTTCCTTCCTTCCTTCCTTCCTTCCTTCCTTCCTTCCTTCCTTCCTTCCCTTCCTTCCTTCCTTCCTTCCTTCCTTCCTTCCTTCTTTTCTTCCTTTCTCTTTCTTTCTTTCTTTCTTTCTTTCTTTCTTTCTTTCTTTCTTTCTTTCTTTCTTTCTTTCTTTCTCTCTTCCTTCCTTCCTTCCTTCCTTCCTTCCCTTCCTTCCTTCCTTCCTTCCTTCCTTCCTTCCTTCCTTCCTTCCTTCCTTCCTTCCTTCCTTTCTTTCTTTCTTTCTTTCTTTCTTTCTTTCTTTCTTTCTTTCTTTCTTTCTTTCTTTCTTTCTTTCTTTCCTTCTCCTCATCTCTAGCAAAAATATATTCACTCCGAAATACTTTACCTACTATCAAGTGGACAGTGATTCTTATCATGGATTGAGACTGAACTTCAGGAATTATCATAGTTAATTAGAGGAGAGATTGTCACGTTTTCCCCATTGATTATCTTTCTTCCTCTTCTTCACTTATACTCTAAAATTGTTATGCTTAGTTACTTTAATGAATCTGATCAAATATCTTTAAAGTCGATATATCCAGAGAGAACAATTTAAAACCATATTTATCTAGACACGATTTTTCACTTTTCTCCCTAGTCTTTAACATTTAGGATTCTAGTCTTGTCCTCCTCACTACTTTATGACTTCAAGGAGAGCCTTGACTGCTTTCTCTCACTACTTGAAATCTGAAATTTCAGGAAATATCTATGGCACAATGACTTTGCCTTTTCTCACAGAGTTAAACTGCCCATTCTTCTTACTTTAGGGCAAAAATTCTTCCTCAGAACATAGAGATGACTCCTATGTATCTCTTTTTTCTATAATTAAATTTATAGGAAATGTTATCTACACTTGTATCCATTTGCTTCTCTTCTCTAACTCATTTAGGCTTTTGCAATCTGACTTCTTACATTACTCAAATGAAACTATTTTTTCTAATACAATTATCTGTTAATCACCAACTCCAGTGACATTTTCTCAAACTTTACCCTTCTCACCCCCTTTATAGTATTTGATCCTATTATTTACCTGGAGACAGCCATCTGCTCTATTTTGATTCTCCTTTCTGGCATGAAGACTTGCTGAGTCCTTCTCAGGGCTGCTCGTTTCTCTTTGGGTGTCCACCTTCAACCTACTATCAACTGTGGCTATGAACAGCTGCAACATGTGCAGCAGCCATACCCTGGTAAATACTCTCAGCATATGGTTTAAATCAGGTTCAGGTAACTGAAAAGCCTTAAACCTATTGGTGAGTTAGTGGATGTCTACCTCAGGCAACTGAAGAATTCCCTCAGTGGAATGGGAACATGAGAACAATTGGTTCCAATGGCCATGAAGGCAGCTGAAGCAGGCTCTGTTGAATGCCTAGAGCTTGGTCAGATATTGAAGATGCCAAGGTCATCTACCATAGCCTGGACCATCACCTTTCATTTTGACTGTTGTCTTGTTCCAAGACTTCGATGACTCTGGAAGAGAGTATGAGGCTGATAATTTTGTGCAACTCTGACTCACTGAAATCCAATTTACCCACCAGTCAAGATACCACCTTGGGATGTCAGTGGTCCTCTTCAAAGGCAAAAGACAAACAACAATTTTCATTACCACTCTTTCACATTCTCTTTATCATTAACCATATCATGCCCCTCAAACCTCTGTTCTTGGCCATCTTCTCTTCTATTTATACTTGCTATTAATATACTTAATTATACAGCAAGTAATATTTCAGCAGGATCCATGTGTTCAACTTAAAACTTTATGCAGAAAACACACTCACACACACATCTTGATGAATTTGATAGATATTTTGGGACTCAAAGTTGGAAACATGTAGTATGTAACATGTAGTTGCAACATGTAGTATGTAATTGCAGTTCAGAGACCAAGGCTGGAGTCACTCACAAGAACAGCATTCTCATCACCTGTGGGGTTCTATCTATCTGTCTATCTATTTATCTATCTATCTATCATCTATTTGTCTGTCTGTCCATCTGTCTGTCTGTCTGATCAGGGAGACAAATTACTTGGCTAGAAATATGTCTATTATGTCTAGGGGATATCATGATCAAGTTCCATCTAAGCTCTGATTGTTTTGTCATTTTGGGGGAAAGGGGGCACCCAAGTTGCATATATCTAAGACTTAACCTCTCTCTTCCTAGTACCAGTTCCACAGCAAATAAACAGCATACACAAAAAAACCCTTCTATCCAAATTATAGTAAAACAGAAATCAGAGCATTTATACATAGGAAGATACAAATACCAGACAATACAGATGAAGGAGCTCTCCCACTGAGAGTGAGGTGACTCAGGTCAGTCACAAGGAAAAGTCCTGGATCTCACCCAAAGGGAAAATTCTTAATTTTTCTAGCATACATAGCAAGCTGAGAATAGGGATAAGATAGAGACTGCCACCTCCTGAGGAGCCTTTTCCTTCAGTAACCTCACATTTGGTCAGTCTTTTTCATCTTCTCTTCTGAAACTGAAAACCAAGTTCAAAGAAGATTGGAAGCCTGATCATTCTCCAACAGGGACTAGTAAGAACTGAAGGCCTCTCTCTGTCTCTGATCAATTCCACCCTACACTTCACTTCAGCCAGGGCCTTCAACTCTTATCAGTAACGATAAAGCCCTATTCCAATGAGCTTTCAAATGGGATTCCAATTCAGGTACTCTGACACTAGGTTTTGAGACTTTTCTATTATGCTACTTTGCCTCCTCAATTATCCTTTTCTACATTTTGATAGATTATATATTGGCTCAAAAAATCAACTAAAGAATCACAAGATGGGGGAAGTATGGGGAGACAGCAGTTTTTTTCCTGGAACAACTCAAGAGTTTTAATGGATCACAAGATTAACATGAATCAACTGTATTATTTAGCAGGCAAATAAAGCTAATATGATTTTGGGTGACATTAAGGGTAGCATAATTTCTTGGAATAAAGAGATGGTTTTCTCTCAGTATTCTGATCTACCTGGATCTCTTCTGAACACCACAGTTTAAGAAGACATTGATAAACTAGAAAGTGTCCAGGAAAAGGCAACCAGGATGATGAAAGCCTTATGTCTGTCATATGAAGATTAGTTGAAGGAACTTGGGATGTTTAAACTAAAGAAAAGGAGACTCAGGCTGTGTTCATGTATTTGAAGGTCTGTTATATGAAAGAGGAACTAGATTTATGTTATTTGTCATTGCTATATATTATATGTTTGTGAAACATGGACAGTCTACCAGCACCATGCCAGGAAATGGAATAATTTCCATTTGAACTTTCTTAGGAAGATTCTTGCTTGAGCTGAACTGCCAAGTATTCAAATTATGCTTCAGAGAGCGCAACTCTGATGGGCTGGCCACGTTGTTCAAATGCAAAATGTATGCTTGCCAAAAAGACTATTTTATGGAGAACTTGCATGGGGCAGGAGATCACATGGTAGCCAGAAGAGGCAATACAAGGACACTCTTAAGGTCTTTCTCAAGAACTTAGGATTTGATTGTGTAACATGGGAGACACTGGCACAGGACCGCTCAGCATGGCATGCCCACATCAGGAAAGGTGCTGTGCTCTTTGAACAAAGCAGAATTGAGACAACACAAAGTAAATGCAGAATGTGCAAATTTGGGATATTCACATGGACTATTTGTGTCCAACCTGTGGCAGAGCATTCTGAGCTCATATTGGTCTGATTAGCCACAGTTGAACACACTGAAATTCATTTTATCGTGGTGATATCATTTTTGTCCTCTTTGAAGATGAAGGACACAACCAGCCAGAGTCTAGATAACCAGTTCCACGGTATGCTATAGCATGGCTACCTGTCATGTATGGGTTGGCTTACATAGCAGCTTAGGTACCCACCAAGTCTCAAAATTCCTTTAGATGATTCTGTGAATGAATTAACCTCATGAAATAGAAATTCAACTGACAACACTTTTCCATTTTTTTGGATGTAGCTTTGACAATTTGAAGTAACTCCTCATCTACATAGTCACTAGACCATCATTCTCCTTCCTTCTAGTGGGTGGGCCAAGAGTCATAAAAACCTGAATTCAAATCCCAACTCAGATACTTACTGTCTGCCTCAAGGATTTTATAGCATCTACTTCCAGAGTTGTGGTATTAAACAAAATTTACATATATATGTATGTGAATGTGTGTGTATATATATATATATATGTATGTGTGTGTGTGTGGGTGGGTGAGTGTATATTTATATATGCACACATATACGTATGTATGTATGTGTGTATATATATACATATAGATATATATGTAGGTTCTTTATAAATGATTTCATTGTAGGTACTACCTCTATTTTCCCTTTTGAAATTAATTTGTACTTATTTGTATATACTTTATATTTACTTACATGTACTTATATTATTCCCCAGTACAATGTAAACTCCTTGAGGGTAGGTAATACATTTTTTTATCTTTGCTTGGACGTCATACTACAATGCATAATTGAATTCCCTTAAATACATAATAAATTGCTGACATCACTTCATGTTCTGATGTATTGAAAGACTGAAGCAGCTTCATTTCTTCTCTTTTCCCCTGTGTAACTGTCTTGCCTCTTTTTCTGTTTTACATGTCACTCTTCATATGTAAGTCATTATTGTTAATACAATGCAGGCTGTTCCCACCCAGCCTGCACCTTCTCAGTGGTTCCTGGGGGACTCATCTCTATGGTTAAAGTAATGTCTTTCCATCTGCTTCTTAGCCTTCAATTACTTTTTGCATGAAATCTATTACATACTTAAGTGTCACTGGGTTATTGTTTCAGGAAAAGCTTGGAAGTACAATAATTAAAGGGAGTGTCTTTTCCACTATAGCATCCTGGGCACATTTGATTTCTATTACACTAAATTCACAAGGCACTGCTGTCTTTCTTTCTTGGTGAAGTACATTTTATAATTTTTAAGCAGAACAATGATGAAATTTGTGAACAAAGAGATGAAGATAGCTAATCATTCACTGGAAAAGCCCATGGATATTCATTCAACTTTTCTCTGGCTAGATCTAGCTAGAACATCAAACAAAAGGGAAGTTGTCAGGGGAATGGGCACATTTTTTTACTTGTTTTTGAAGACTATATGGATTATCCAGGAGAAAAAAATCATCTGGGTTAAGGATTTACATGCTGATGAAATCTAATTTGGCTTTACATGCTGATGAAATGACTAAGATAAGAACACCATTCCTTTGTTGAGGGTTGTAGAGACAGGAGAATATCGGAATCAACGTTCAGAATTGTCACTTCAACTGTCACTGCCTCTAGAAATGTCGATTCAGCGCACCAATAGTAAATAACAGACAAGTAAAGAAACTTTAAAATTGTGTAGTTTCAAACTAGTCTCTCACTGCTTTTCCCAATTCCTGTTTTTTTCCTTGTAAAGTGTTTGTTTTCTAATGTCATTCTTTAATAGATAGATTGTGGCCCATATTGGCTTATGGGAATGTCAACCTACACATAATAAAAAAGCATTGCTTATTACACTTATCGCAAGGCAGTCATGTTACACCATTCAAATTGTTAGTTTCTTTTTTTGTTTGGTTGAATTTCAAAGGGAAATTCAACTGGCTAAATATATATATATATATATTTTTATATTTTTTTTTTCACCCTACTTTGGCCGTAGCAATGCATACTGTGTAAGAAACACTCTTGGAAGGTTTTGATTTTCAGTCTTGCAGCTGAAGCAGTCATCTGTAGTCCCCTCAGCATGGTGGCACAATTGTCAGAGTGTTTTCAATTGGGCCATGGAGGATTGGTTTGAATAAATGCCAAAGCATCTTCATTTTCTCCCTTTAAGTATATTCTTTCCCCTTTCTCCATCTCTCTGATTTTAGGATCTTCTCTACTCATGCCCTCATTTCTCTTGTTTTATGACTCTTTATTCCTTTATATTTTTCCTATAGATGAACTCACATCATTTCAGGGTTATGCTTTCAATATTTTATTATAAACTTAAACAAATGTTTCTGTGGAGCCTGCTTGGTCACAATACAATGTTTCAATATCAGATCCTTTTAAACTAAAAGAATCAATATCTCCTGATTCTGATTTGGTAGACTAAAAGGTTGTGTTGGGTATTCTGGTTTCAATTAGTTCTATTAGCCTCCTCTCACTTTAGATTGTAGACATTCTCTGGTTAGAGTCAAAATTATTTTCTCTTCTGTGAAAGGAAATGAAAGTACGATTCTTTAAAAATACATTTTATTAAAATTTTCTTTCTTTACATCACGCTCATTTCCACTCTTAGATTGAATCTCCCTCTGTGAAAAGAGGAATTGAGCAAAAAATTCAACATACATGAATGTGGATAGTGATAATTGCAATATTCTGCTCGAATAATCCCTCATCTTCCATTATTGGGAGAGGAGATATATTTCATTATCTCTTCTCCAAGAATTGCACTGTTTTTTTTAATTGCTCAGAGTTAAATTCCTTTTACTTACTTCTTCATTTATATTGTTGCAGTCATTGTGTATATTGTTCTCTTGAGCCTTTCTCCTTGTCTTTGCATAACTTCCTACAGATCTTCCCAGATTTCTTTGGAAACTTTATATTAATTTTTTACTGCGATATGACATTCCATTACATTTCTATACTAGATTGGCATGGTGGGTAGTTAGCTAGTCTTTGAGGCACGGAGAGCTAGGCTCAAATCTCAGGTCTGGCATATTTGACTTAAGTGAACTTGGGCAAATTAGTAAACTCTCACTGTTTTAGGTCATTCCCTCAAATTTTTAATTTGTAGAGAATCATCAGAGGGAGTTTCTTCCTATGGAAGTTCCCTATACAAATCAAATCATAGATCCATTCCTTACTCATAGAGTATATATGTGATTTTACCCATTCCTCAGTGAATAATTAGTCACTTAGTTGCCCGTACTTTGCTACCTAAACAAGTACTGCAATATTTTGATATATATTTTTGTTTTATTTTGTTTCTGTCTTTGACTTCCTTGATTTTTGTGTGTTCATACCTATAATTATGGCAGTTAGTGGCACAGTGAATTGAGTGTTAGGCCTGGAAGCAGGAAGACCTGGGTTTAGATATAGCTTCAGACACATGCTAACTAGTGTGATACTGGATACATCACTTAAAATCTGTTTGCCTCAGTTTCTTCAAATGAAAAACTGGGGATAATAATAGCACCTTCCTAGAAGGGTTGTTACAAAGATTAAATGAGGTAATACTTGTAAAAAGTGATAGCTCATGCTATGAGGTAGAAATGCTCTTTCAGTTCCTCTGCATAATTGTCTATACACACAAAAATACACATATGAAAGTAATTATGTATGTACACAAATGTGCAAAAACATGCTTCATAAAGATGTACACATATGTGTACACTTACAAGTGTCCCAAAAGTTTTAATACATTAAGCTATTATATACATAGGTCCCATAGGTAGATAACATTTATGAAATATTTCATATTATGTATTTAACATACATATATGATATGATGAGTGAGATCACTGGGTCAAGATGTATAAATGGGTTAGTTTCTTTTCTTGCATCAATTTAAATTGAAATTTGGAGCTGTAGAATCACTTTAGGATCCATTGACAGTGTTACACTGTCTCAGCTTTTCCATAAGCTCTGCAACATTAACTAGTGATATTTTTGTCATCTTCTCAAATTTACAAGGTTCAAGATGAAACCACAGAATTCTTTTAATTTGAATTTCTCTTACAGTTAGAATCTGTTTTCATGTGGTCATTTATAATTTACAGTTCTTCCTTTTTGAACTGTACATCTCCTTTGATCACTTATTTACCGCGTCAATTTCCTATATATTTAGGATATCAGATTTTTATGGTGATATTGGGTGCAACTATGTTTTCCATTCTGCTTTTACTCTTCAGAAGCAATCTCATTAATCTTATTTATTTGAAAGATTTTTAATTTAACATAGTCAAAATTGTCTACTTTATCTTTGTGAACTCTTATATGGATTCAGCTTTAGTTATTCTGTATTTTGTGCATGTTATTTTTTAAGTACTTTGGGTTGGTGACATTTTTGGCAAACAGTTCCTACACCATTTCGCCAATCATATGATCCTGAGAAAACAATTTTGAAAAGCATTAAGGATTATATAAATGTCAGCTGTTATTGCAATCCAACTGATTATTTGACTGAAAACATGGAGAACAGAATGAGCAAAAACTGAAAAATATCCATGCAAGAAATTGGGTTGACTAGATTACACCTTTCATATGAATTGAGTAGATACAGCTCAAATGTACTTAAATGTAATTGATATTGTTTAAGTTAATGAGCTTTGGGGCTAAAATAAAGGTTATTCTGGCTAACCTTTTTCTCATTCTTTTGAAGTTGCACATTTTACTTTTTTGCAAGTTCACATGCTAAATATTTCAGGATATGACCATATAATTAGTTTATTCATTTTTTCTCCTAGTTAGTCTCATGTAAAATATTCCCTTTTGAAACCTAATCCACTCAATTATTTAATTAAGCCACATCCATTTAGCTATTATCTAGAGACATTCTCAGAAATCTGTATATAAGATTATATTGCTTCCAAAGCCTTAGAAAAGATAAGGAAATTAATTATCAAAAGACAATAACAAAGAACAGAGAAACAAAGATGGTTAGATTTCTAGTTACTGCTAGAATGGGAGCAACATTTAGGGATTTTGGTGTCATATAGTATATATGTACACTCACGAGTTTTCTTATGGAATACATTAGTTTTTGATGTTGTCAACTTTGCGATAATCACCATGGCCTCAGACAGCTAGAGTTCTATGACCCCTGGGATAGGCACATCTTCAGAAGACTTAGGGAGTGTGATCTCAAAGGCTCAGCATCAAATAACTTTGTGCACATCTTTTCATTACTACTGTTCTCCCTAGCTCCTTAGGCATTTGCAAAGGGAGGCAACCAGCAGAGCATATAAGCATTAACACCAATGATATTCCCAGGGCCCACAATGCTAGGTGGGTCCATGCTTCCCTGACTTGTCTACAATTCTTACCAGACTTCAGCCTTGTTCTTTGTTCTCCTACAACTTTCTAGAAAACACAGAATGTAAGGGGTGGTCTCTAAAAAATAAAATGAGCAGCATTTATGCTGTCAGCTTCCTTTAAATATACTGGCTAAAAGCAGCCTAAAATAACTACTCACCCCTCCCAGCTAGATTTGTCTCTGTGGTGAACATTGGTCTGATCACCAAAGAATACATGCTCTGTTTTGGATGACACATCACTCTAATCATATAGCCTGTGATCACATTAATTTTTCCCCCCAGTATTGTTCCCTCTCTGCACTCCATTTCCCCCCTCCACTCCTTGCCAAGTTGCTGTACACAATTAAAATTGGTTTTGTTACTTTGTACTCACACCTTAAGAGATTAAATTGGTAGAGTTTCCTCAGGGAAAACATTCTCCATAAACATGATGTGTGTTTTAGAATTTATATTTTAGAACATTTACTCATTTTGGTAAAACCTAAAAAGAAAAATAATATTTCAATTTATTTTTAATGACCTTTTTGTTTTTTCTTACTTTGTAATCATTCTTGTTTTTTATAGACAATCCTTGCTTATTAGTACTAATAATAATATAAGATACTACTTGTGTCTTATAAATATGCTTAAAAGTATTGGTTCCAAAAGAATAGAATCCCTATTAGCATATTTGAGCTACTTAGACTTGGTTAACTTGAATCTATTAAGCAGACTGCACTTGTCAATACTATTTTTATCCAAATAACTAAAAATTTCCAAAAATATAAATGCATCAATCTTTGCATCTACTTAGCAAAGTTTAGAGGAATTAAATTTTATACACCCACCATATGTATATACATATACACACATACATCTCTCTCTCTCTCTCTCTCTCTCTCTCTCCATATATATATATATATATATATATATATATATATATATATATATATACACACACACACACGCAAAGAGACTTAGAGGTAATATATTCACATACTTTGTGATGAAGTCAATTCTAAACCCCGAAAAATCTAAGATCTTCCCCAAAATGAGTAAGTTCGGAGAGTCATGGAATGTCCGAACTAGAAAGGACTTTGGGGAATCATCTGGTCCTGGCACCAAATTGTACATATGAGAAACTGATGTGAAGAGAAATTAACAATCTTGCAGAAGGACAAGCTGCTAAAAAAAGTGACAAAATTAGGATTCACGCTTACATCTTCTGATTCTGAGTCTAGTGCTTTTTGCATGAAATACCCTGAGAGGGACATTAAAATACAGGTTCTCTGATGATACAGTAATCATCAGGTTTTACAGTTTTCATTTAAATTGAGAAAGACAATTTTATGTTTGTTTCTCAGATCTAGGTCACTGCTATATAATTAAATAAAATTTGATTCTTTTTCTCCCAAGCATTTAATTTGTGTTCTTAACAGATAAGCAGAGGAAAGCTGGAAAAATCAGTGAAAAAAAACTGTTAAGGCAGAACATTTTTTCTTTTTTGCTATTTCATGCACTGATTATTTAGGATATCATTATAGTCTCCATTTACTTCTGCATATATTTTCTTGAATTCCTTCTATTGATAGTCATTTTATTATGTTATGGTCTATGGAGGATGTATTTACTATTTCTTCTTTTTGTTTTAATTTATCATTTCTCTCTGCACTTGGACATGACCTATTTTTGTAAAGGTAGCATATTTTGCTGATCTGTCTTTCTATTTCTATATGTGTGCATATATTCATATAAGTACATATATACATGTATATGTGTGTGTATACACACACACATACAGAGTTATATTCTCATTTGGAAGTTGCCATAACTATTTTAGATTCATTCACACTTTGCTCAACTCTATATCTTTTCTCTTTTTAGTTTTTATTGTAGTTATGTAGTTCAGAGAAAACATTAAAATCTCCTGCAATTATTGTGTTCTATCCCTTTCTTTTCCCAAATTAGTTAAATTTTTCTTTATAAAATTGCACACTGTCATTTGGCATTGTTTCATTTCATAGGATTTCTTTCACCATAATATTGTTTCATTGTTTATCTCTTTTGAGTTTCTGAGTTATTATTTTTGTTTTGCTTGATAGCATGATTGTGAAGCTGTTTTTTTAAAAACACCTGATGCATCTCATTGTCCATGTTTTGTTTTTAAATGTTTCTTTTCTGCAGAAAATCTTTTATTTTATTCATCATTATAATTTAACCAGTCATATTTCATGTCATGATCGTTAGGCTTATGCTAGCCATACTGAATAAGAAAGAGTTTTCCTCCCACCTCAATTTATATGGACACAGAGTTAAGGATGCAATAAAAAAGTGTATAGTGGATGGTAAGGAGTTTTCTAGCAACCCTTCAGTAACGTGCATAAATCCTAATCAATTTGAGATGTTTAAAAGGTCTTGACCATTGAATGATGACATATGATTCTACATAAGAAATATCAGTCACGTTCCTTGGCCATATAAATTAGAGAAGTGGCTCTTCATGAAGTAATCTAGGAGCAGAGATTTCAATAGTACTGTGCATGCATGTATGTTTGTACATGTGTATGAACTTAGAGAACGTTAAAACTGTCAACTTACGAAAGGAGCAGAATTTGGCAGACCAACTAAACTGACCGCTCAGTTCGAACCATGAATTCAACGAGAGGTTTATGAGGATTCTATATGAAAAATGGACATCTAAGAGTTGTGAGTTACCTTGCTACATATGCATCCTGTCCATGTGTCTTACTACAAGTGTCCTCTAAGTACTCATTTAATTGCTGCCATTTATTTGTGATTGAGTGCACTCCAAATATGTGTCTGTGGTTGTTTTGGGATTGCGGATATTTTATACCACCTTTCTTACTATACCATATTAATAAATGACTTTGCTAAAAGCTGGTCAAGTCTGCTGCCTGTTAATTGTGGCTATGCTATTGGTGGTTCATGAGCTATGATATCAGAAGTAGCTACATCTGGTTTTTCCTAGAACCCTACACAGTACCTGCTATCTAGGCATCCCACTTGAGAGTATGAGTGTGAGGAGGGGAGTAACTTAGAAGGGGTGCTACACCTACATTTATTTTATTCATATTGACTTTATCCCCTTTTACATCATAGCTTTTCATCTGTGATTAGAGTTGCTTGAACTACAATAATCAATGTGTCAAACACCTACTATGTGCTATATCTTGTGAAAGAAGAATGAAAAAATAAATCTATTCTCAAGAAGTTTACAGATATTCCTTCAGTGGGAAAGCTCTGGACTTCCTGTCCTAATTATTCCAATTCAGGACTATGACTAGGCTGGGGACTGGATCTGACACACCCAACTCCAATTCCAGGGTCAAAGTCACACCTCTAATTCTTGTTCCTATAATTGCTCCTCACTCAATTCACAGCCCAGTAGTGACTGTTCCTTACCCTGGACTGCCATACATCAAGTTGCTTCTTTGGTTGCATACATACTTATCTGTGACCCAGGGCCGGATAAGGACTTGCTTCTGCTCCCTGTACAAAATCAATCACACACACACACACACACACACACACACACACACACACACACACACACTCACTTCTGTTTCTGATTTTGAGACCTCTTCTTCTCCTGGTATAGTCATGAGCAGTTTTCATTTTGTCCTCACATTACCTGTCACTTCTGGCTAAATATGTTTCAAAGGTCCTCAGACCTCTGTTTACTTTTCCCTATGCTGAAAATGACTCAGTCTTTTTTTCTTGGTTTCTTGATCAGGAGTAGGTCTGGTACATTTTCTAGATCTCTGTGAAGCAGTTGTCAGGGAGAACTCAGCTGTACTTATTCTTTAACTCTTTCATCTAGGGTGGAATATATTTTTAAAATATATTTTTGAAAAAATATATATTTTAAAAAAATATATTTTTTAAAAAAGAAAGCAGAGCATGAAGGTACCTCATGCCTTCAAAAGAAAGTGTTAATATTAAATAAATGAATTTTACAAAATAGCTAGCTTGGCTTAATCATTTCCTTACGATTATCACTTAGGCATCTAGGTGACATCATGAATAGAACTCTGGACCTGGAGTCAGAAAGACCTGAATTCAAATCTAGCATCAGATACTTACTATCTGATGGCAATTCGCTTAACCTCATTTTGCCTCATTTACTTCAATTGCAAAATGAGGATAAAAATAACTGTTCTGAAAAGCTACGCTGTAAAAAGTGCTTAGAAGAGTGGTTGTTATATAGTAAACTCTATATGAGAGCTATTCCATTGCTTTCCTTCTTCCTTCACCCACTCTGGCCTCATTTCAAATATTTTGGATTGCTTATTATATATGGCTATTAAAACAGGTTTAAACTCACACAAAGAAGGTATTTCCTATTCCTATACCCTGTTAATCACCAGTATTTGAAGCTAAACTCATGTCCATCCAAATCTTGCTACATGAGTTTTTCAGGGTTAGATAGTGTTTTTCAGAATTTGGCTACCAGTGTTTCTTGTTTTGGAAATATTTGTCTGTATGGCAGTAGACACTATAGATTCAATATGGTGCAAAGTTCTTTTTCCCCAAAACTTTAAGCCAGTAGTTTTTATTGTCAACATGACCTTAAGGATCTTTCCTCAGATTTGATAAAGTCAATCTTCATTTGTTAGGGCTGATTTGATCATGAACAAAAATTGACTTCTACAGGTGCCCTCTTTCAAGATATTGCTGTGGTGTTTTATGCATACTCTCTTAACTGTTTCTATGGTTTCAGACCCACTGCTTTGTGTGATCTTCTTGTTTTTGCATGTTTCCTGGCTTTTCTGATTCAGCTGTCTAAATGGCTAAAATCACCAAATTAACACCTTTGCAGTTTGTTATTACTCAAGACAAAACAAAGCTTCAATTTAATATGCTTGTCATTTTTCAGATTTTTTTTTAAAAAAATCAATCTATTCACACATGCAATAATGCTCTTACCATTAATTATTAGTGTTAGTAAATCAAACATATAGATTAGATTTCCTTCAAAGAATCCATGCATGTAAAAATTGAGGGAAATGCCTTTTGGCAAAGTATGTAATAAGATTTATGAAGTAAAAACCAAACATTGTCAACAAATGTTACGAAAAGGAACCAGAGCCTTCTCCTGTCCCTTAGTTCTCTTGATGCTCCCTCCTTCCTTTCTTCTTCTTGCCTCCCCTGCCTTTTTTCCTTCCTTCCTTCCTTCCTTCCTTCCTTCCTTCCTTCCTTCCTTCCTTCCTTCCTTCCTTCCTTCCTTCCTTCCTTCCTTCCTTCCTTCCTTCCTTCCTTCCTTCCTCCCCTCCTGTCTTCCACTCTTCTTTCTTCCTTGCCCCTCTTTCTCAATATTTGAGCACCTTATATATATAAAACACTGGGCTAGGCAGTGCAAATAAATGTGACACATGGTCCATGTTATGGGAACTCTCACAATTCCTCAAGGAACTCTTAGTTTACAAGAGGAGACAATTCCATGAGTTTTGTTTGCATATATTAATGGTTAAATATGCAAATGTGAGAATAATATGTGACTTTGCCAACACTAGAATCTTCCAGTGTAGAAACTCCTTTTATGGAGGTATATAGCTTGTCTATGAATTTGGTATGCATGCACATTACCTGAGACACACACATTAATAGATCTGCTGGAGTTACAGAGATAGTTGGATACTCACTGTATGACCTTGGAGAAGTCACTTATCAGCACATCAATTTCCTCGTCTGTAAAATGGGGAAAATAACTGCACCTATATCACAGAGTTGTTGTGGGAATCAAATAAGATGATATATGCAAAAACTAAGTAAAGATTAGCTATTATTAGTCAGTCTTAGAGGGTGTACTCTGTGGGACCTATGGAAAAAAGCCTCATCTTCTCCTTTTCATTTTGACTGGGAGAGCATAAGTCTGAGAGAATTTACAAGCATAGTAGGGTTGTGAGCTACATCAATGTACCATTGGTTTATATTTTCTCCCACACTTATGCTTCTTCTATACTTCTATATTGTTGAGAGCAAGAACATCCTACCTAGTTTTACAACATTGATGTAACTTCATCAAAGGTGGAAAAATATTAAAAACTTTAGTATTTGATAGTGGATTGAGAATCAGAGGAGTTCACAAAGATAAAATCAAAAGGTATAGAAGGTGAAAGCAAGAAAGATGAGATCAAATATGAATCCTGTATCAAGGATGTGAACCTGAATGACTGGGAAGATGGTGGTACCCCCATCACTGAAATTCTAGCTTCCAGAAATATTACCTTAGGTTGCTGGTATTATGGAGTGGGTGCGGAATGCCATTTTCTGGAAAAATGTCTTGGCTCTTTTTTGATCATAACTTTCAGGCAATCCAATAATTTTAAAATTATCTCTCTTGTATCCATTTGTGAGGTCAGTTGTTTTTCCAGTGAGATACTTAACACTGTCTTCTATTTTTTTCTTTTTTTTAGTTTTGTTTTATAATTTTCGGTTTCTTGTAAAGTTATTAGCTTCCATTTGTGTCATTCTAATTTTGAAGAAATTATTTTCTTCAGTGAACTTTTTGACCTCTTTTTCCATTTGGTCTGTTCTCTTTTTTAAGGCATTCTTCCTCTCATTGGCTTTTTGGGCCTCTGGACATTTGGGTTAGTCTAATTTTAAAGGTGTTAATTTCTTCAGCATTTTTTAAAAATTTCTTTTAGGGAACTGTTGACTTATTTTTCATGATTTTCTTGCATCACTCACTTTTTCTTTCCAATTTTTTCTCTACTTTTCTTACATGACTTTCAAAATTCTTTTTAACTTCTTCTATGGCTTGAGACAAATTCACATTTTTCTTGGAGGTTTTGTATGAAGGAGATTTGGCATTGTTGTCTTTGTCTGGTTGTGTGTTTTGCTTTTCCTCATCACCAATGACATAAAAATATACCTCTTCCCAAGAAAGTAAAAATATATAGTCTATTTCTTTTTCCCCCATTTGCTCATTTTCCCAGTCAATTACTTGACTTTTGAGCTGTTTCTTAAGTGAAGTGCTCTAAAAGCATCCTTTCCTTCAGCAATGGCTGCTGTTGCTCTGGGCCTGAGGTCAGAACTGAGGCCAGAGTAAGCACCCTTCTCAGCTAAGTGAGAAACCTTTCCCACTAACCTTCAAAGCTGCCTTTGATGTTTGTGGGTTGAGAAGTTTAGAAACTACAACAGCTGCCAGATATTCATTCCCCTAAGGCCTACTCCTGTGCACTGGCTGATCTGCACTCTGTTCCCAATCTGGTGGGATAGACCTTTACCAGTTGGCCTTTGAAGTTGTCTTGGGCTGGAAATTTGCTTCAGTCTATCATTTTGTTTCTTCTGCTGCTCTAGAATTTTTTAGAGTCATTTCTTTTACAGCTTTTTTTTGAGGTGTTTGGAGGGAAAGCTCTAGTAGGTCCCTGCTTCTACTCTGCCATTTTGACTCCATCCTCAATTAAGTTTTAATCTATGCTTCCACAGTCCTTTATTGAATGAAATTTTATTGCATTATGATTTTAAAGGATGAATTTACTATTTCTCCTTTTCTGCCTTTGATTGGGAGGATTTTTATGATTTAAAATAGTCAATTTATTTTAAATTGACAGCTAAGAAACAAAAAAGGATATTCTTTTCTATTCCCATTCAATTTTCTCCAAAGAGGTATATCACATCCAACTTCCCTTCCTCTCTTTAACTTTTTTCTTATTTATTTTATGGTTAGATGTATCTAGTTCTGAGAGGGAAAATTTGAGGACCTCATGGCATAATTTTATTGTCTATTTCCTTCTATAATTAGCTCTAATTGGTTTTTCCTTTAAAAATTTTAATGTTATGTCACTTGGTGCTTTTTTTTTTTAGTATTGATATTACTTCACTGTCTAGAGCAACTGTTTAGCAAAACGTAGTTTCTCTGCTTATCTATTTTAATTAGGTTTATTTTTACTTTCACTTTGTCTGAAATTATAATTGTTGTCCCTGACTTTTTTACTTCTGCTGAAGCATATTTCTAGTCTCTTATTTTAACTCTGTTTCTCTCTGTGTAAAGTGTGTTTCTTCTAAATAACATATTGTTGGATTTTGGTTTCTAATCTCTCCAGTTATCTGTTTCACATTTTCAGTTGTGGTTATTAACTGTTCATTTCCCTCCCTTCTATTTTCTTTTCTTTATTTTCTCTCTCTTTTTACACTGTTCCTCCTCAAAAATGTCTTTTGCTTCTGACCACTGCCTCTATTAATCTTCATCCAGTATCCTTCTTAGTGGACCTTTTGAAAGGCAATAACTTTGCTCCTTACTCTTCTTTTCTTTGCTTGTCAGTAGACCATCGTAGGTCTTCCTGTTTCCCATGAGGAATGGGTAAAAGAAAATTCACTGTATCCTCCACCCCAGATGCTATGTATCTATAAATGGAAGCAAAAGCCCATGAGTGCCCCAGCAAACTTGATTATGGACGTTGACTCGCATCTTTTTGTGTTTGTTATTTCCTGATCTTAGTGAATGAATACTGATCTGAAGAGGCACACATCCAGAGCTGGATACCGCCTTGTGTGTTCAGGAGGCTTAGTAGTACTTCATCCTCTGATGTACTGACTGTTCACAAGTGAAGGAGTCTCCAATATTACTTCAATGACAGTATATGGCTGTCATTAAGAAAATGAGTAACAGATCCTGGGCTGGCTTGCCTCAGACATCTGCTATGAGGACAGTTCAGAGATGAGGTAAAACTTAACAACATCTATCCAATAATCACCCAAACAGCTGTATATTCTGACAAACATAAAACAAAACACATCAGCCTTCTGAGATAGTGTAACTATAATTTTGGTTCTTTGCTGAGTCTTTCTTTCAATGCTCCTTTGTGAGAGTTTTGTGTTTGGCATTTCTTTTGTGTTTAGGAAATAAATATCTATTGCATTCCCGTATATTGTACATTAAGTGTTTTTTTTATTCTTCCATTTTGGGAAGACCCAAGAGACAAAACTTAACCTTTAAGTAAATAGTCTCCAGGGTTCCGTGGAGCCAGGCGGAGGAGTCCCTGAGTAGTAAAGAGGGATGTTGTCCCCAGCTACAGTTAAGTATAGTTATTATAATTAGACAAAGAAGGATAGATCAGAGGTGGTTAAAAGTCAATGATAATGTCAAAAAGAGATGAAGGAAAAAAGGCTGTTGGATTTAGCCATGAGGTGATAATCTTTGAGAGTAGTTTTAATAAAGTGAATCATAAATCTTATAAGAGGAAAAGTCCTCAAGAGATCACCTGGTTAGCCTAGTCCTCCTTAGCTACTTGTCTTTAGACATTAAATATATTGCTATCCTCATTTTAGATGATTGACTTGCCCACAGTACTGGTAAGGGATGTGGGAAGGAGACAAGAATCCAAGTCTCTTTTCTCAGGCTTCCATGGGGGCCCGAATGTATTATGAATGTAAATTTTCCTATGGCTATATTAGGTTTGTTGCCTTGCATACCTAATAAATTACCTTTTCATCTCAAAAGAAAATAAAAACAAAACAGCAACAAACTCAAACCAAAAGCAAAACCAGTCAAAGTACATATACAGCAATAAATATTGATACCATCAGTTCTTTCTATGAATAACCATTGTCCCAACGCACTACACAATTTAATTCTTTTCTACCTAGTACAGAGTTCATTCATTCATTCATTCATTCATTCATTCAATAAACACCTATTATGCACCTGCTGTGTTTAGGACACTGGGCTAGATACAGTGTCCTGAGAAATGCACATTATTAACATGAGGAGGAACTAATGTAAAGGAAGAAATATTTGCCTTGCTTAGTTTTAAAATGTCAAAACAAATAAGGAAAAATCACAGCAATTCAAAAACACTTTATAGTTACATTCATTGAAGATATCTAGGGATTATCTGAAAATGGGTCATTTATTTTACTTAAAGGTCAAACTGCTCAATAGTACTACTTACTCAAGCTGACACCCTGGTAATAATACCTTTTCTAAAACATGTTAAAACCCTAAGCAACCTATTCTCCATTGTGATGGTGCTCCTTTCTCTCATTAGGAAATACGTAGTTTATGATTGTGAATTTAACAACAGATTTGAAATGGAATAAAATGAATAATTCTAGATTTTACTGTATAGCATATTTCTATGGATCTTTATGACTTTTTTGCAGCATATGTACAGGCTTTCAGAGACTGAGTTAGTGAATGGCTAAAAAAGAAAAAAAATACTTGAGATGGCACCAGAGAACAATATACAGATTACAAGGTCTGCGAAAGAGCTAGCTAAGATTTCTGTTCCTTTTTTTTTGGTAATAGCTGTTTGGGCATTCTGATGATACATTTTTATCTTAACAAAGACATCCTTTTTTTTTATAGCTAGCCTATAATGCTTAGGTGTTAATAGTCTGGCTGCTATTTCTTTTGTTTTCAGTGACTGAAACTGTAGAGTACGTTACAAAAGGTGAGTTATAGGAAAATGGCAATCTTTTTTCATGATAACCATTTTCTAGTTTTTGAAGTATTGACATATAGAAGAGGACTTCCTACCCTAGAAGTGGGAAATACAAGCAAAGAGAGTAAGTTTCAGAAAAGCAGATTTCTCAATATAAAGACTTTATCATTACTGAGCTCTTGTAAAGTAGAATGATCTACTTTAGGGGGTAGTAAGTCCCTCCCTAAAGATGTTGGGTTCATTTGTCAGGATTTTGCAGAAGTTGCCTATTCAGTCATAGGTCAGGGAATAGATGACCTCTGGAATCATTTCCAGCATTGGGATTGCCTGATTCTGGGAGCAAAGAGAAGGAAGGGTCAGGAATAATAGTGATGGTAATGACAGTATATTTATATGGATCAAATGATTTGTCATAAATGTAACCCTATCACCAACGCACCTCTTCAGTAATAAAGATCAGGTCATGTGTTGTCAGTCAGGCATTCAATGCCCCCTGCCTTGTACCCAACCCAATATCAGAGGGTGTTCTAGAATTAAACACAAAGTTTTCCAGTTCTCAGATAGCAAGTTGCCACTCACCCGTTGACTCTATCTTTTGGTAGTGCCTATTTTAGTGTCTAGAAGCATGCCTGGTGTATGGTAGACACTGAACATATCCTTGTGGATGTATTTACTAGCTTTGTGGGTCATGATGATTATCTCTAGGATAGAGCAGTGGGTCTGAATTTGAGAAGTTCTGAGTTCTAATTTAGCTTACATGTTTTACTATCAGTTTGACCCAGGGGAAGCCAATTAATTAATGTCTCTCAGCCTCAGTTCTCTCTTCCACAAAGTGAGGATAACAATATATATAAGACAGGTACCACAGCACACAGGAGTGCTGTTAGCACCGGTTCATTCTTGATTTGATCAGACAGGGAGACAGCTTCAGAGAAGTGAATAATCTCACTTCATTCTAGTTTAGTCTTCTCACAAAAGAGTTGCTGATAGTAGGAGCACCAACTCCTACAGCCTTCCCTATATTCACAGAGGTTGGTAAGTAGGGGGGCGGGCAACTAACCTTACATCTCAATGGGGTCAGTCAAGGCAGGCACAGGTTGTGCACTTCCCTAAATCCCCTCAAGCCTCAGCGGGGGCTGTTTGAGGCAAACACAGATACCCCCCAAGCCTTGATGAGGTCATATCAAAGCACACACAGCATTCTAGCTTGTGCATTCAACCCTAAGTGTTTCCCACTCACTGACTAGTGCCAACCTGCTTTATAGACAACAGACAGAGAAGGTATATTGCCATCACTAGCCCCATAAGGTTACATTATCTCATCATTATATCTCACTGTGAATTTGCAGTGGATGTTTACAATTTAAGCAAGAATATTTATATTATTTGTCATTATATAACATTGCACAAGCTTGGCGGAGATATTTACAAGTCATAAACCTGGGAAACAGAGACTGTTATGGCCATGGATCCTGGGAAACTAAACTCCAAGAAAGAATAACAAAAATCCACCTCACACACGCTAAAAGCCACCTTACTTACACAATAGCACCTACCTTATAGAATTACTGGGAGAAACAAATAAGATAATATTTGCAAAGTGCTTAGCACAGCAACTGGAACATAGAAGGCATTTAATAAATGCTTGTTCCCTCCCTGCCTTCTTCTCCTTGATTAGGGAATCAGATCATTGCTCAGTCCTAAACTGATTTAGAGAAATTCCTTCTTCTACATGCACTGTATGTTTGTTTCAATTTCTTTTACATACAAATGTCATAATGTGCGTTTAATGTAACTGAATAAGTAGTAGGAGTTGAGACTGAAATAAGGAACTTGGCTTTCATGCTTTGTTTCCATAGAGAGGGACACAAGACTTTAACCAAACAGAAATTCTTAATTGGTCCTTTGGTTCCCATAGGTAGAAGGAAGTATTCAACCCCAAAGAATTGGCGGTTTGAGGTGACACAGCAATCTTTTCTTGATGTTTATGATGGAGGACTGTGTCAGGGAAGAACTTCCTACTCTTTAAAAGGTTTTAAAAAGAGAGGGGAAAGTCTTTGCCTCTCCTCTCTTTTGACCATGTCACTTGGGATGCTTCCAGTTCTCCCCCAGAATTCTTCAAAGGAAATATGAAGATTTCTCTTTTCTTACTCTCCCATTGCAGCAGCTGTGGTAGCTCCATGAACATGGCGGACAAAACATATATTTTCCTCAATGACTCTGAGATGGAACCTCAAATCTTGACCCGCCTCTTCTTTCCCTGTGCAGCAGTGTTTGAAGAGTAATCCAGGGAAGAAGATACTATTGGCCTTGGAAGCCACCTTGGGCGCTCAAGAGCTCTGGAGCCATTGAAGTGGGTGCGAGTTGCCTAATAAATGGTCTTTTATCCTTTTTTTTTTCATTATACCCATTTTGAAAGAGAAGATGACTGCCATGGGGAGAAAGAGCTGTGCATTCTTGGCTGGCCAGAAAACGTGGACTTTAAGCAGCTAGTCAGTCAATACAGATTCAAAGTAAATATGAAATACCTGTTCAGTATCCTCACAAATCTCCTGGGGGTTTTACCTGCTGAGAGAGTAGAAGTAAAAGTGATAGTTTACTTCATGATTCATGTTGTAAATAAGTGTTAATGTGGGTTTACAAGTCTTTTGTTTTTGTATTTTTTTGTGTGTGTAATTGAGTTGCCTTAGATTATAATTTGTATATCCAGTAACTTTTCTAGAAGTGATCCTATTACTCCCTTTTGGGGATGCCCTAGGTATGAGTCAAAACTCAGTTTTATTCAAGTGTGTGTGTGTGTGTGTGTGTGTGTGTGTGTGTGTTTCCATTTCAAACCTTTAACAGGGTTCTCCTATTTCTAACTCTATTAAGCAGTTGGTTATATAATGAATGGAGGCCTGTATCTGGAATCAGAGAATTCAGATCTCTATTTAAATATTTATAGACTTTACTAGCTGTGGACCTTAGACAAGTCATTTAGTCTTTATCAGTCTCATTTTTTTCAACTGTAAACTGAGGATAATATCAGCACCTACATTACAGGGTTGTTGTGAGTATCTACGGAGCCTATATTGTATATAGCAATTCTATATAAGTGCTTTTTCTTCTTCTTCTTCCTCCTCTTTCTCCTTCTCTATTTCTATGTTGGAAAGAAGAAAGAAAAGTAGGAGGAGAAGAAGAAAGAAAAGAAGGAAGAGGAGGAGTTCCTGATTTCAAGTCCAGTACAACATTTTTATCCTAAATTGTCTATTTGTTATGCAAGTTATTTCCTACATTTCTCACAATAATCCTATATAAAATTGTGCATGTTATTATTATATTTTTCAGATAAAGAAACTTAGGGTAAAAGAGTTTAGAAAACTTTCCTAAAGTTACACAGGAAGTAAGATTCAGAGATGGAACTGGAACCCAAATCCTTAAACTTTTACTCATGTGATCTTTCCCCTAAACCATGCTACTTTCTCATTAATGATAATACTAATAACACATCATATTGCCAGTGTTATTGCCACCATCAAAGTAAACTCCATTTTACTCATGTAAACATGGTACATCTGCTTCACGAGAGCACTGGAGTATCAATTTTTCCTGTTCTCTACTGACTGTACTGTTGTATAGATGCAACCACAGCTGATGGGGTCAAATTCATTAACAGTTATTTATTAAGTTTCCAAGATCCTTTGCTTGGTCTGAGAGCATTGCAAAATGAATAAAATGTACTCTTGTTTTCAAAGCTCTTGCAACCTAATAAAATGAAGACTGTCAATTGCTTTAGTACATTAATAATGAAAGACTTTGTGATTTCATGGGTAGAAGACATCAGTCCCTATCAACCCATACAGATCAGAAATCCTCAGCAATCTCAGAAGGTAATTTTCAAGAGGAGATGTGGCCCAAAACTGCATCAATTCCAATCTGTCCTAAGAGAGGGAATTTCCTGGATGAGACTTACGTATGTTAATGAAATCACATTTCTTTAGTCATGGAAATAAATTATCATCCTATGTACAATATCTACTACTTTGTGTATTAAATGACTTTTTTTTGAAGAGATGATGCTAATTCCCTATTAAGTGACTCTATATATGAACCAGTTTGAAGCTTTATTCATGAAATTGCTCCTGGTTTTCTACTCTTGTGTAGAGATTATCAACCCATGAGTTGGAGAAAAAACAAATCTGAAACAAAAAATTTGAACCTCCTGTCTTTGGAGTCAGGTTCTATTCCATATTTCCAATTAACCTATGATCGATAATGAATTATAGAATACAACACAAAATAGTCAACATTGCAAGTGAATGTGACAGCAGAAAGTTATATAAGGTTTTAGCAGAATATTTGGTGACTATTAGGTGAGATGTGTTGTGAAAGACTTGCTAGACATATGTGATTGAAAAGAGATTCACTGACCATATAGTAATGATGAAAAATAACATGTGGACAGACATAGAGCTTCACTGATACCAATGCAATGTAAAAGGGCCTAGAAAAGCCTCCAGGAAATTGAGTGAGCCTTTTACACAGGCATATATGAGGGCATGCTTAAAAGTAACATAGGACAGTAGCATAAGATATGTTAGACAATTATGTTTTAGATTTTTGGAAGGAATATCCACATTCATGAGATAATGGATCCATTGAAATGTTAAAGGATTTACTCCATGAATACTAAGTGAAAGTGGCCTTTGTAATATGATTTTTTTTTCTGGTAAGTTGTCATAAAATCTTATGCTCTGTGCAGTAACTGGTGCTATCTTTTCCCCTCTGGGTTCACTTGGTAATATATGTTTTCTACTTTCATTTGGCTCTCTAGAGGTTCTCAGAAGAAAGGAACTCACATTATGGAGAATGGGAATGATCAAGTATTTGAAAACAATTACTATTCCAAAATAGAATTTGTTTGTCAAAAAATCATGACATTTACTTCAATATGTCAATAATTTGTGATTTCATTAATATGGGTAAATTCACTCCTCCCAGCTCCCAATCCCTGCCCCTTCAGCAGGTAATGACCCTTTAGTAGATAATTGTTGTAGCAAAAGCATATTTACCACTGGATTCCTAACCTTCAGGTAATCAGCTTCACCAAATTTAGATAGTCTGCTTCTGGTGTGACAGGCCCACTGACAATCATTGCTGAGCCCATATGTGAAGTCTTTTTTTTCTTGTCATCCTCCTCCTCCTCCTCCTCCTCCTCCTTCTCCTCTTCCTCCTCCTCGTCCTCCTCCTCACCATCATAGTGTTTCAAGTTTGGTAAGTGCTTTACAATATGTTAATTTGATTAATTCTAAGTTACCCACTGGAATAGGTGCGAATAATGTCCCAATTTTGCAGATGAGGAAAATGGAGCTGAGATGTTAAGGTAGTGTCTAAGCAGGATTTAGCTTTGGACTTCCTGACTCAAGCCCTGTGCTCTAACCATTGCTTCCATTATTATAGATTTGCTGGCATAATTTTTAGGAACTCCAGGTCATATGCATGACATAATGAGGGCTTGAATTAGGATTGGCTTTTTTTTACAATGGTTTAACCTAACTATAAATTTAAAAAGAGTAATAAAATAAAATGAATTAAATTCATTCTACCAAACAATTGATCCCTTATCTTGCTTAGTTCCTAATTAGTTTGGTTACAAAATCTACTTAATAAATACCTGTTGATTAATTTTCATGACTTTTAAAATTATTATATATACTAATATTTAAATAATATTTATATCATAATATGTTATGATTAATAATATATAACATTATATAATATTAAAATAATATAAATATATTACATATATAATATTTTAAAATAATAATTGAATATTAATATTCATTAATATTTACTAACTAGTATGCTTTTTGAGGTAGTTAGATGGCTCAGTAAATAAAATAATGGTTTTGGAGTTCAAGAGACCCACATTCAAATCCAGCTTCGGGCAATTACTAATTGTGTGACCTTAGGCAATTCACTTAACCTCTATCTAACTTATTTCCTTATCTGTAAAATGAGGATAACATTAGCCTACTTCACAGGGTTATTGTAAGGACCTATAAAATATTATTTGTAAAGAGCTTATCATAGTGTCTGGCACAGATTAGTCACTTAATGAATGATAATTTCCTTCCTTCTTTCCTTTCTTTTTTCCTTCCTTCCTTCCTTTCTTCTCTTCCCTCTATCAACTGAAGGTCAATTCTTTGAGGCCTCTTTTGATTTTTTCTTTGTATTCTCTATACCTAACCCAATTGGTTATTAATTGAACAGGAAAAATAGAACAAAATAATACACATTTTAAAAATAATTTGCTACATCTTTGATTTTCAAAAGCATCCCAGATTTTTAATGTGACTTTTTCTTACATTTTGCCACCCCGATTTTTATCATAGGGACATTACTCTAATTTTATATTTTAGGTTAATACAAAGAACTTACTTGACAACTTGTTTATTGGGGGGAGGAATTTGTCGTATGACACAAAGTATACCTGTGCTCAATATAGTGTTTGTATTTAAAAACTATGGCATTATTTTCAAACCACCCTTCTTGCCTCATGAACAGTGTACCGATCGCCCTTGTCTAAATTGATCTGTCTTTGCTTGACAGCAGAAGGTTTGTGAACCAGACTCGTTTCCGGACTGTCCACAATGAGTGCATTATTAAATTCCAAGAAACATTCTGAGGTCATTCAGATCATCTCCATTTTCACACAAACTTCACACAAACCACTCAGGATAAGTGGTTTATTCATGGTTTCTCCATCTATAGAGAGTGTTTTAGGTGAAGTCAGCCAGTGTCTGAAGGTATAAAAAGATTGTATGTAATCTTGAATATGTCTGTGAATGAATTTGAAAAGAGAAAAAAGCTTTATAGCTAACATTTGCAAAGGGGTCTGGCCAGTTCTACTGTTTCATAAGCAAATGTTCACCTAGAGTTTAATGCCTGACGGCACAAAACAGAAATCAGCCAAGTGTTCTAATTTTGTGGAGAATAAGTAATAGTTATAGCTTGCCTCAAGATGGCTAGAACAGGTATTTCAGACTGCTTAGTTGACACAGACAATTGGCAAGGGGGTAGAAATATTGCAGTAGGTCCTTGGGAAGGTAGTAATCACTTTCTGTTAAAATCTGTTTATTTTTAATCAACATGGACTGCTCTTTCTGATGTTTCTACTTTGGGGGAACCACAAGTTAATCTTACTCCTAGGAAACTGATATAACATTGAAAAATTAGACCCATAGATAGTCTTAAAACCAAATAAAACCAAGCAATTTTATTTAACTAATCATTTCAATTTCCCATTTCTACCAGCATGTAAACAACTAAGTACACACAAGATTTATACACACATTCATATACACACATATGTATATATGTGCATACACATACACACACGTATACATATATACATATACAACATACATACGTGTGTGTATAACCAACAATAGAAGGAAGATACTAGCATTAAGGGAAATAAGCAAAGCCTTCTGTAGAAAGTGAGATTTTAGCTGGAACTTGAGAGAACCCAGGAGGCTCTCTCCCCAGGAGGGAGAAGTTTCCAATCATCAGCTATTAATGGAAGACACATCTTTCCAAGAAATCTTAATCTCATTTTTTATCATTAATATATTAGAGATCCATTCTATTATATTTTGAAAGCTTTTGGTTCTGAAAACTCCCTTATTAAAATAGAAAGGTCCCTCAGAGAGTTACACTTTGAGCCAGTGTCTACTATCAGCTTATTTACCAACCAACAGCTTAGCAGAATTCTTTTATTGTTAGCTGAGAATAAGAAACAGAGAAGCATCACTCTACCAGAAGAGGGCAACAGGTGTAGCAGAGGAGGAATAAGCTGTTTCTTTTTCACAATTTTACCTAGAAAGATCAGGATATATTTCTTTCTTCTCTTCTCTTCTCTTCTCTTCTCTTCTCTTCTCTTCTCTTCTCTTCTCTTCTCTTCTCTTCTCTTCTCTTCTCTTCTCTTCTCTTCTCTTCTCTTCTCTTCTCTTCTCTTCTCTTCTCTTCTCTCTCTTCTCCTCCTCTCTTATTCTGTTTTCTCTTCTGCTCCCCTTTCCCTTCCCTTCCCTTCCCTTCCCTTCCCTTCCCTTCCCTTCCCTTCCCTTCCCTTCCCTTCCCTTCCCTTCCCTTCTCTTCCCTTCCCTTCCTTCTCCTTCTGTCTCTTTTCCTTCATCCCCTCTCCTTCTCTCTTTTTCCATTCCTCTTTCTCTTTTTCTCTCTTCCCTCCGGCCATCTCTCCCTGAGATGTATCGTATCCAGTTATGTAGCCATAAGCAAATCATCAGGTAAACTCTTTTGGTGAAATGGCTCACATAGTGGTTACATGCATCAAATGATGGATATGAAAAGCACTGTGAAGAATCAGAAATGGAAACTTTTAGCTGGGAGAGGAATACAAAAGACTCTATCCTAAACCAGATTGAGATCAAAGTAATATACTAATCCCTCTTCACTTCCTGGCCACCTTAGTACCAAATAGCTATAAGGATCTTCATGTGCTTTCTGAACAATATCACCAGTTAAAAATAGAAGATTAAAAAAACAAACTTAGGTAAAATATTTCAATAAATAGTAAATGAAAACTCAGCACTGTTAGAACCAGGGGATAAAGTGAATATTGAAAGAATCCACCAGTCACCTCACAAAAAAATCAAATTGAATACAGCAAGAAATATCAAAGAAAAAACCTAGAGTTCTCAAGTTGAATAAAATGGATCTTTAACAAAATGTAAATGTTCTACATTCCTCTTGAGAAAGAACAAAAAATCAGAGCTGGATCAAATCTTTGAAATGCCAACACTGGAGAAAAGAGGAACTATGAAAAGCATTTTGAAGGGACTTTTGAAATCCCACTAGGTCCAGCTGCCCAAATTATACAATTGGGGAATAGGTAGGGGTGTGTGTGTGTGTTTAAATTCAGGAGAGTAAAGAAAAGGAGAGGAAAAGAAATACATTACAGAAGAAATGAGGAAAAAGAGCAAAGAATTAACTATTTCTCATAATTGGTATATAACAGAAGAAGAATATATAAACTGAAATTGAAAACATAACCACATATACAAAGAATTTAGTGTAGAATACATTAAAATCAAGAGTAAAATAGACAAGAACAGAGAAAGAGAAGGGAATAGCATACAAGAGAAGGTGGAATTGGGGAGGAAATAATCACTATAAAAAGTAATTTTAAGGATACAGGATGCAATATAAGGGGGGGAGATGTTAAAAGAAGAGAGAAGTTAAAATTTAGGTCTAGACTGGGTAAAGAAGTTATTTTCAAAGGAATGGAATCATATCACTTCAGTTATAGATTACTAGTGCTGATCTCATTGCCTTTCACAATCTCATCTCTTGTGTAACCAAAGTCTCTTGGTATGGAACTCTTTCCTCACAGGTTCCTTCTGATAGTTTTGGCTTCCAGCTTTCCAAGAGGTGGATGGTGCCAACTCGACTCCAGATTACTGAAGGGAGAATGCGATTCTCAGAAAAAGCCAACATGAAAGGAGCTGGCAGTCTCTATTATGTCCCTATACCAAGCTGGCTACACTAGAGACTTCAGGGAATTATCTTTTGGGTGAGATCTGGGATTCTCTCTCTTGTTTGAGTTGCTACCTCTTTACAACCGAAATACTCTTTACTCTGTATTATCTGGTATACAATATTTCCCTGTTTTGGGTTTTGCTATTGATTTGAATAAATAAGTTTCTTTGCTGTATGTGTGTTCATTGTAGAATTTTTTTTCCCATCCAATAGTCAAAATCTGCCTTGGCAACTTATATTTATTGTTACTTATTCTATTCTCAGAGGTCTATCAGCCCAAGACTAATTCCTCTTTTATTTGATAACCTTTCAAATACTGGAAGATGCCATGTCTTCCCTTTTCCACATTTAGTAACTCCAGCTTTTTCAATAATTCTTTCATTGAATTATCACAAGTCTCTTCTTCATCCTGGTTGACCTCCCCTTAATATTAGAAAGTTGGATAATCAATAAGTGGGCCTAATCATTTACTGGATAACTCTGAGCACACTGTACTTCTACCTCATTTGGATAGCTCACAACTTAATATTTTTCATGAATGCCAGTGTAGTCAGAAAGCTTCATATGAATTATTTGATTGGCCTTGACACTGACACAGAGGTTAGATTGTAAACAGTATTTTGAAAGGACACCAGTTTGTACTGGGTTATGTCATAGTATATCTAGCATGCAGCTATGCTCCAAGATGGAATGACTTGATCATCATTTAGGTCACCCTGTTCTGTATCAATAGATATATGAATGAATTAGATATGAATGGTTGGAGTTTGAGTATATTGACTAGTATTTGCTTTCATCTGACACTTAAAAGAGATTATTGGTTATAGTAGGTTACTATTTTCTGATTTGGGGAAGCAAAGGGATGTGTTAAGGGTATTCCAACTTTCTGTGACAACAAAGTTTCAACTATGATTAATTTCCATGTTTTTATTTATTTGGCAACCAATGTGCTGAAATTGTCCAGTGAAATTAGAGTCAGAATTGGGGATTATCAAGAGGAACTTGGTTTAGTCACCTGTGATGTATTTTTTTCCTCTTTCACCTAACTTTGCTCTAAGACATGTCTATTTGTCAGAGAAAATGGCAAAGCATTTGGATTTCATAAATTGGCACACATTTGGACCTTACAGTTTCATTTGACCTTTATGTGAACAGCTATCCATGGTTTGGCACATCTACTAAAAGGAAACACGACTGGACCTGACCTCTACAAGGGGACCTTCATTAGTGAATCTGGCACCACACTGTGAAACATTGCCTGCTCAGTATTTAGCTAGTTTCCAGGCAACAGAATTTGTGTCACTTTCTCAATAACTGGTGTTTCACTGAACTTACTGTTCTGAAAAGTGATAAGAACTTACCCCTTCTCCTACTGATTTCTTAATTTGTTTTCTCCCCCCCACTTTTAATTTAATTTTTTTCTGAATTACATGCAAACAAACTTTTTAACATTCTTTTTGTAAATTTGAGTTCCTTTGTCTTCTCTCCTCTGATTCTTTACTCTTTGCTTGAGAAAGCAAGCAACTTGATATAGATTATACATGTGCAGTGGTACAAAACATTTTCACATTAGCCATGTTGCGAGAAAACAAAGAACAAGACAAACAAAAAAAGCCAGAGTAATAATAGAGAAAGTATGTTTCAGAATCTGCATTCAGATTCCATCAGCTCTTTCTCTGTAGGTAGAGAGCATTTTTCATAAGTTCTTTGGAATTGCCTTAGATCATTGTATTGCTGAGAAGAGCTAAGTCATTCACAGTTGATCATTATATAACATTGCTTACTGTCTACAATATTCTTCTGGTTCTGCTCCTTTTACTTTATATCAATTCATGTGAGTCTTTCCTTTCTGAAAGGATCCTGCTTATCATTTCCTATAGCACAATAGCATTCCATCACAATCATATACCACAGCCTTTTCAGCCTTTCCCTAATTGATGGTCATCCCTTCAATTTCCTGCATCTATTAATATAATCAAATAATGTTTTTACTTTTATTATTGATATAATGAGTTATGTTAATAATTTTCCTTCTGTTAAACCACCCCTGCATTCCTGTATATATACTGCTTAGTTACAATGTGTGATCTTTGTAATATATTGTTAAATCTTTTAGATAGTATTTTATTTAGGATTTTTGCATCCCTATTCACTAATGAAATTGGTCCATAATTTTCTTTCTCTGTTTTTACTCTTCCTGTTTTCAATTTCTCAGTCTTTTCAACCACAAAAAGAGCAGCTTGAAATATTTTTGTACATATAGGTCCTTTTCCTTTTTTTAAAATCATTTTGGGATACAGACCTAGTGTCAGTATTACTAGGTCAAAGGGTAAATAAAGTTTTATAGTCCTCTGGTCATAGTTCCAAATGGCTCTACAGATGGAGATGGAGATATAGATATTTATCAGGGAGACAGAGATAGAGTCTCTGACTAATTGCTAGAACTATAAGCTGGAGATTTGAACAAAAAAATATTAATTTACATTTTATGACTTTTCAAAAACATGGATAGATAGTATGAATCCAGATCAATTAAACTGGGCATAGACAGTGATTAACATAGTAGAAATTGGGGAAAGGAGAGATCTAGAGTAGCTCTCTTCTGAAGACCATTTTTATTACATACCTCTTTAGTCTTTCAGTCTAAGAAAGTTTAATAAAACCCCTCAGGAATGGGGAATTGTGGACAGTGACTAGAGAGAAACTCACACTTGTCTGGAGGACTTAGACTACAAGGGAGCTACCCACATGGGGGTGGAGTACAATCAAAAGAGAATAACTAGCTTTCCTGCTAATCTATCTAAACATGTATACAAACAAATTCTTTTTGCCATGTTAAAGAAGGACATTGAAGTACATCTACTTTTTTTTAAAAGTAATATTGCTACTGTACTTTCTCAAAGGCTTCCCCTCCAGATATGTTGGGATAATCATGATTTTGTAACATCTATGATTAATATAAATAATTATGCTAATTGTTTCTGTAATGGTGAACTATGCACAAATCCTGACATAAATCTAGCTTAGTCCTAATAAATTGCTTTCTGGTTTTATTTTTGTATGTGTGAGAATTTTACAGCAAAATGCATTAATGAGAATTATCTACAGTTCTATTTCTTTCCTTTTTCTTTTCCTGGATTGAGTATTAGTAGCATATTTTTCTCATAAAAGAAGTTTGGCATAGGGCCTTCTCTCTTTGAGTGTCTTTAAAAATTTAATTATAGATATTTATTGTTCTTTGAATGCTTGATAGAATCCATTTGTAATTTTAATTTGGCCCTAATTCTCATCTATCTTTGACATTTCATACATTAATTTATTGAGATTAACTTGTTTAAGATCTCTAGTTGTTTTTCTTTTTTAGCTTTTATGTTATACATATTTTTGTGTATAATCACCAATTTCCTTCACATTCTAATTTTGTTGGCATATTATCATGTTGTTTCTGATCATTTTCTTATTTAATCTTATAAAGTAACCTTTTAAAAATTTGATTTTCCTCTTTTTAATCAAATTACTTATTGTTTTCCTGATTTTTGTTAGCTCTTTAAATAATCTTGATTCTTCTCATTGGTTTTTAAGTGATCCTGTAAGAATTACCTTAT